>CM070647.1:18520000-19720000 GCA_036346575.1 Dendrocalamus sinicus
GCGAATTCAGACCAGGAGACCTCGCCCTTAAGATGGCACTCTACGCGGAGACGGTAGGCAAGCTGGAATCCAGGTGGGAAGGCCCGTACATCGTCGCGGAAGCCCTACAGAAGGGAGCATACCGCTTAGCCACCTTGGAGGGGCAGACGCTCCGCCACACGTGGAATGCAGACAGACTGCGGCGGTATTACGCCTAGGCCGAGTATGCGAGTGCAAGGACCCTCCACGGCATCGGTGGGCGCAAGCGGTTAGCACCTTACATCTTGTAACTGCTCACCCGCGCAAACGGGAATTTAATAAAGTGTACCGTTCACACACATTTTCTCGTTTCATACCAAAACCGCGCAAAGGGTTCCCTTCGTGTGCACTATACATGAGCATCAATAAAGACGCGCGGAGGCTCGCCTCCGCGCGCAGTCTACGGACTCTAAATAAGATGTAGCATTGAGGTCCGCCTCCGCACACGTTCTATGGAGTATAAATAAGATGGAGCGTCGAGGTCCGCCTCCGCACGCAATTTCACCACCCGCAACACGCGGAGGCTCGCCTCCGCGCGCAGTCTACGGACTCTAAATAAGACGTAGCGTTGAGGTCCGCCTCCGCACGCACTCTACGGAGTATAAATAAGACGTAGCGTCGAGGTTCGCCTCCGTACGCAATTTCACCGCCCGCAACGCGCGGAGGCTCGCCTCCGCGCGCAGTCTATGGACTCTAAATAAGACGTAGCGTTGAGGTCCGCCTCCGCACACACTCTACAGAGTATAAATAAGACGTAGCGTCGAGGTCCGCCTCCGCACGTAATTTCACCACCCGCAACGCGCGGAGGCTCACCTCCGCGCGCAGTCTACGGACTCTAAATAAGGCGTAGCGTTGAGGTCCGTCTCCGCACGCACTCTATGGAGTATAAATAAGACGTAGCGTCGAGGTTCACCTCCGCACGCAATTTCACCACCCGCAACACGTGGGGGGACGCCTCCGCGCGCAGTCTCTGGACTCTAAATAAGACGTAGCGTTGAGGTCCGCCTCTGCACGCACTCTACGGAGTATAAATAAGACGTAGCGTCAAGGTCCACCTCCGCACGCAATTGCACTGCCCGCAATGCGCGGAGGCTCGCCTCCGTGCGCAGTCTATGGACTCTAAATAAGGCGTAGCGTCGAGACCCACCTCCGCACGCACTCTACGGAGTATAAACAAGACGCAGCGGAGGGACGCCTCCGCGCGCACTCTACAGAGTATAAATAAGACACGAATGTTGTCCCTGCGCACTCTACAGAGTATAAACAAGACGTGGATACCCCCACGCACGTGCAGGCACTGTCCTTGTGCGTACTCCCTGGAGTATAAATAACACGTGGTCGAAGTTCCCACGCATATAGCCACTAGGCGCCAGCTCCGCTGCCACCACTTCGCAGGGTAGGGGACGGAGTGCTCGCGCGTCTACCTCGACTAGGCGCCAGCTCCGCTGCCACCACTTCGAAGGGTAGAGGACGGAGCGCTCGCGCGTCTACCTCGACTAGGCGCCAGCTCCACTGCCACCACTTCGAGGGGTAGGGGACGAAGCGCTCACGCCTCTACCTCGACTAGGCGCCAGCTCCGCTACCACCACTTCGATGGGTAGGGGACGGAGCGCTCGCGTGTCTACCTTGACTAGGCGTCAGCTCTGCTGCCATCACTTCGAAAGGTAGGGGACGGAGCGCTCGCGCCTCTACCTGACTAGGTGCCGGCTCCGCTGCCACCACTTCGGAAGGTAGGGGACGGAGCGCTCGCGCGACTACTTCCGAAGCCCGGGGTCCGCAGCGCAAGGTGTTCGCAAGTTTGCTCGCTACTATCAGCACGAGGGACGACGTCAAGCTTGAAGCCCCGCACCTTACGTGACACCCCAGCTCACAGCACATTACGTAACAAAAAGAGCACAGGAAAGTTGACGCTTAGCTCGTGTACGATAGAAGTTGCATTACAGTAGCAGACACACGGCGCGGTGCGCACCAAATCCCAACATTATTCCTATGAGTCCGCGCCATCTTCGCCGCGACGAGTGCCTGCACCGCCTTCGCTGCGCCGAGGAACCTCTTCGAGCCAGCGGAGCACATCTCCCTCATCGTGCAGCGTCTGCCGCAAAGCAACCGTGGTGGCACCCTCCCCGATGTAATTCCAAATCCGATTGTGGAAGTTTCGGATGGTGGGCTGGGCAGCGCGAACCGCATCAGATATCATCCCGAGCTGGATGGGCAAGTCAAGCTGGGGGTTCGCCAGCTCATTGACATGCTCACACCCACCAGCGTGCAACAACGCAAGGGCAAGGCCAGCACTCATATAGCCGCAGTGGGTGCCGAAGGCCTTGGCGCCGCGAAGGGCGACGCTCGAGCCCTCCTCGATTCGCCCAAGCGTCTCCATCAAGTCTTGACGACTATGAGCGGCGTCCTCCACGTGCACGGAAAGCCCCCGGAGGGCCTGCTCCAGAGACTCCATCGCCCCACGCGGAGGCAGACGCGTTGTCCCAGGATAAGGACTTCTCTGCAAGGGAGGCAGTAAGCTGCTCCTTCTCCGCCTCTAGCGCAGAGATTCGCTGTAGAAGGGCGGTCCGCTCCTCCGTCGCGACGCGCTAAGCCTCCTCCATTGCGCGTTGTGCGGCTAGTGCCGCGCTCTTCGCGTTCGCGCCTACCAACTACGCGTCGGAGATAGCCTTGTCCCGTTCCGCCATCAGCACCCGAATGTGTTCGTCCTTTGCGCCGTGGGCATCGTCAGCGACACGCAGCTGATCCTCCAGCGCCCTCCGTTCGCGCGCGCGAGCCTCCTTGAGGGCTTTGCTGATCGCAAGCGTCTACACGGGCATAAGAACAAAGGTTACCCATCAGATAAGCAAGGGACATGCAGCAAGAGCAGAGATCGTTACCCTCATCTCCGAGGCACCCAGCGCGAGCGCCAAAAGGTCACCCCCGCAGGACTGCAGCGCCTGCCGACCTAGGTGGCCGCTAGCGTACTCCGCCAGCTCGCTCAAGGCGCGAAGTGTCTCCCACCGAGGGACGAAGTCGGAGATGCCAAGCCCTAGAGCCCCCGCCCCAGCACCTTCAGCAACAGTTGGGGCGCACACAGTCCCCTGCTCAATTCGGCGAGAGACATCGCGGGCACCCCCGTTGCTTGATTCTTGTCCTCATCTGGGAGACCTTGTCTCGCCTGATGTCGATGGAATAAGCGAGCAAATCGGAGAGAGTTTCGCGAAGTCGCGGGAGGAAAATGAACCACACCTACCTCCAATACCCTCTACCGCGGTACTTCGCTGGGCCTCTACCGTGGTCATGATCACCTCGCTGGCCTGAGGAGCGGCAACCCTCTCGGCTTCAGTAACATCCCTGCTAGGTGTCAGGACCTCGGTCCCTGGGCCTGCCACGCTGAACCGGCCCCTCGAAGATGGTGGTGACTGCACCTGAGGGCGTTTCGCCCTCGGAGTTGCAGGTGATGCCTCCGTGGTTACCTTGGCAGCCGCGGAAGCTGTCGTCAACAACAACGCCGCGGTTGCCGCTGGAGGCGACGAGGCATCATCTTCAAGAACAACGAGGCTCGGGCCCGTCGCCTCGCCACCATGTAAGGCCTCGCCGGGGGTTGTGTGCCTCTCCGAACCGGTCGGTCCGAGCCCAGCGCCCGTCTCGCCCCCATCTCCATGTTCTCGACCGGCGGCACGTCCGGCGACCTGAAGGCAATGGTTTCCGATGGGACCTCGCATCGAGAGGATGGCGCCACCGCCGTCACGCCGCTCAGCGATTCCACAGGCACCGGACATTCCGGAACAGGAATTCCCAGAACCTCGCATACCCGGTTAATCCGCCCTTGCTTTGCCACAGAAGTTGCGGATTCACGGGCCTTGTGCTCTTTCGCCGTGTACGGCCCAAGAACCGCAACCACCGCACGCTCCGTATCTTCTAACCGGCGCACTGCACGCAAAAGCGGAGTGTCATACCTAAGGGTTGGCGACCACCCAAGTGGTACGTGTCCTATGGTAGCGATACTTACAGGGCGCGGAGGGCTTATGGAGCGAAGACACCCCCGGGTGGATGCCGTCCTTCCGGTCGGGCCCCCGTCGCTCGTACTTCCAGTTACAAGAAAGCGGAGATATCCCGTACATGGTGAACTCTTCGGCGAGGTCACGCATGTTGAACCGGAGGGCGATGCCAGCAAGTCTCCGTGCCTGTTGTTCGTCGCCGGACCGAGGCGTCACATCTGGACAGCGATTGAATGATATCGGCTCTCCCCGGCTTCGAAGGCCGCTCGTGCTCGTCACAATATGATAGAACCACCGCCGTGTCCAGCCAGACTCCCACTTTCCCCGCGTAGCCAACGCGGGGAACAAGTGCGAGCAATCCGTCCTCAAAGACGGCGCTTGCGCCGGGTTCGAGTATGCCTCCCCTTCCATTTTCTTCAGTTGGCACCGTGCGTCATGCAGGATGGCGAACAACTCGGTGCTGGACGGGTACCTTCCGTCCACATCGCCCAAGCAAAGATGGCCAACCGAACGATCGCGATAGGAGTCAGCTGGGCCAGCTCCAACCAATAGGCTCGCAGCACTTCGCGAACAAAGAATGTCACCGGGATTCGGAGCCTGGCATCGAAGAACGCCATGAAGACGATCGCGTCTGACTCTCCCGGGTACGGCTCCGTTTCGTCAGGCCCGGGCAAACGAGCCCCGGCACGGTCCTCTAGCTTCTTCTCCCGAAGAAGGGTTTGGAGAGTCTCCTCTGTGACGCGACTCCGCCCCAGCACACGGGAGCAGCGGCCCTTTGACTTCTTCATGGCATCCCAACGATGGTTGGTTTGCCTTTTGTCACGCGGAACCAGGCGATACTCCGCCGGTGGCGGCGTCAGGCAGCGTTGGCTCGACGAGGCGCTCTTGCTAAGACGGCGCGCAGGATCGTCAAGGGCGGCACCCCTGTCAGCTGGGAGGTCATCGCGCATAGCCATTCCTCTCTCCCCACTGCGGCGACGAGCAGGAATGGATGTGAAAGTAGCAGCAGGATGCGCAAGAAAACGGAAAGGAACGCCCAAGCACAAGCTAGCAGGCAGCCAAGGGGAGTGTTTGCATGCCCACAGTGATGACTTATAAGGTCCCCTGTCTCCCCCACAAGCAGAAGATTGAACGACAGAATTACAGCAGTTCGGCTACCCACGATCGAGCAGTGCAACCGCTGACAACCGCGGTAGGCGGCGGTGGGTGGGCGATCAGCGCGTAGTGCGCCGATGCATTCCTGCCGCGCGGCCACTTTCCCTGGGGAAGAGGCGAACATCCCTGGTCGCATGACCGCTGGCATCCCACGATGCTCCAATCACAGCCTGCCGCGTACCCCCACCCAGCGCAGAGCAAACAGAGTAGCCACGACAGCCTGCCCCTGACAAGGGCGGCATGATTCCAGGCGTCATTAAAGCGCACTCCCAGGCCACGCAGCCACCTCTCCGCACTGGCGTTACATCACGCGGAGCACCTCCCAAGACTCGGTTGCCCGGGGCAGCCGCCCAAGTTTTACCTTGCACCCACAAGCATCCAGAGCGTGACAGCATGTCACGCCCTGACCTCGGCCCCGTCGAGGCCTTCGCCTGCCCGGTGTCTTCGACCTCGAGGCCGCACAGCTTCGGGAGCAGAAGACACGGCCCCCGCACCATAAGCACAAACGAAAGTGTATCCAGGTCATCGAGGGTCACAGGCCGATGGGACGGAGGGGGCCAAAGGGCTCAGCAGCATGGCTTTGGCCCGTGAAGCCCTTCACCATGAGAGGCTCCTGTTGTAGGGGTGACCCCCACCTAAGTCCAGTAGGCCTGTTAGAAGGATGTAAGGCCCAAAATGGGACATGTGTAATGACATGAGTACCCCTGAGGGGAATACTTACGTGTAAGGGTATATTTGTAAAAAAACGCTCCCCATGTGGATGTATATATAACACAGGCCAAGGGGAGAAACCCTAAGCCATTTACTCACCTAACTCTCCACTACCGTACTCTCTCTCTCTCTCTCTCTCTCTCTCTGTTTGGTCTGTAAGCACAACAACTTCCTTAGAGACCATGTGGAGAAGGGTGATATAGTGCTCCAGTTTGTGGAGAGTGACCACCAGTTGGTTGATATCTTCACCAAGCCTTTGGATAGCTCTAGGTTTTCAGCCTTGCGGGGAGAGCTTGGGGTGGTTTGTCCGTATGGACTGTAGTGAGGGGGAATTTCTGTGCTTTACTGTATTATCATATATATTATGCTCCTATTCTCATTTCTGTTGCATTGCATTCGGGGTGCATTTGGGTTAGTCCTCTCAGCATAGATTAGAGTGAATCTCTTGTCTAGTGGCTTAGATTTCTTCCTCTCATCTTGTGATCTAGGATGCTGCTTATTAGCTATTTCTCTTCTTATTAGGTTGAGCTCACTCACTTCTTATAGGTTCTAGCAAGGGTCGGGCCACCCTTGGGTAGACAGGGAACGTGTTTGCTCCTTAGTGAGTTAGATGGACAGTTGATAGTCCTAGTGTCACATGGGGTAGATGAGAGTCTGTTTGAGCCTTAGTACCCACTATATCTTTTCTATGCTTTAAGGACTGCCTTTCTGTTTCTTTTCCCAGCTTCTCAGTTTATGACTTTAGTTCAGGGGGAGTTCATTTGGGAACTTCTAGAGCTTAATATTGACATAACTCAACTTGAACTAAAAGTGCATCTAATGTTGAGGAGGAGTTGGATTTTCTGCATTTTAGCATTGTGCATTGTAATATAATTGCATAGAGCCTTGACTATTATCCTTAGTTGACATGTTTACAATGCTTTACATCATGCCATGATTTGTGCTTCATTGCTAGATTTATCATTACATTACATATATTGTCAAGCCTTTGCCATAAGGAGTTAATTAAAATTGCACAACTTGAATTAAGACATGTCATGTTATTTCTTGAGACTAGTCTGTCTTTCGTTATCCTTCTATGATTCATGCCATGTCAAATAGGCTAAGTTGAGTTTTGAATCTTTAATTGAGCCTTAGATTGAGCTATGATAATTTCTTGATAAATCATAAGTTAGTACAACTGTTTAAAAAGCAAAAGATCTCTTTTTATGTGCGAAAAAAACTGATCTCACCAATTCTTTCTCATGAGACTGTTTGCCATTGCACTAGACATGAACTCAGGGGGAGTTTTGGATGACCAAGATCATCTCCTTAAGCTTATTTCTTGGAATGGTTGCATAAGGCTTGAGATCTAGCACGTGACAAAAATTTTGGTTGGAAATAACCATGAGTTTCAAAAGAAAAATGTCAATTGTGCTAAACTTGCTTAAATATCTAAAGAATCAAGTACTTGAACAAATGATTCATTCTTGAAATTGTAGCACTCTTAAATGGCTCAATTCTAGCTTCTTGGTTCCATTTAGATTATTGACATGGCTTGCATCATCTTTGGATACCTTTAGCTAGACTTTGATCTTGAATGGCTTGACATGATAACAAATGCATCTAATATTCAGATTCATACTTATGTGGCTTGGCTTGATTATGCATATATTGTTATGATCTTGATAGCATCCCATTGTATTATGGCTTGGTGTAATACTAAATGGTCATTTTGGATAATCTTCATGGCTCTAGTTGCTTAGCATTGCATAAATTTCAGCCACATCATGTTTTATTTTCCTCCAAGTCACTTGATGATTTTATTGCCAAAAGGGGGAGAATAGTTAGAGAAAAAGCCTCATTTTGGGAGTTTTGGGAGCTTTGAGAAAAAAACTTGCTCTTTCTTTTGCTCCTTGTGTCAACATGGTCATTAGCATCATCTTCTTTCTCTTGGACCAAGTTTGACTTTCAAACAAACTCAATTCTTATGCTTTTTCTGTGTTTGTCAATATACTCATCAATGGGGAGATTGAGAGACCATGTGGAGCTATCCCCATGTTAGTGATGAGTAATTGACGGTTGGTTTAGTGAGTTTGAGTTTATTTCGGGTATTCTAGGGTTGAGTACCTTTACTTGTGCTAATATGGATTATGCTGTTTCGTGCGGTGCTATGTGACGGGTTGCTTGTCTGTGTGACTGCAGGACTTCGCAGCTAGGTCATGGTGAGGCGAGGAGGACCGGGACTAGGCACAGGAGGTGTTGAGGTCCAGATGGTCAGGATGCCGAAGATGATCGAGGCTGGTGAGGTGGTTGCGAGTCGGGAGACGAGGAACCGGAGCTGGAGCTACCGGTGACGGACACGACGTGCGACGACGAGAGAACCGAGACTAGGCTCAAGGAGGAGTCGGAGGTCCAGAACGGTTGATGTCGGTTGCGGTCGTACGTGACGGAACAGACCGGGACTAGACTCATGGAGGAGTCGAGGTCCAGTCGGTCAAAGGTGCCGGTTGCGGGAAGCTTCCGGGAAGGTGCTTGAGGAGCAAAATGGACATTTGACCCAAGCAATGAGGTGGAGGGCTGGTTCTTTCCCTCCAAAAAGAGTGTTTGACTTTTTGCCTCAAGTGTGTGTGAGGCATGGAGTGTGGTTTGTATGACTCTTCTTGAATTTCTTCTTTGGGGAGAGCTTGTGCCTTCAAAAGGTGGAGTGGAGGCAGCATGTTCAGTATATCCATTGTAAGAAATGAGTAGAGAGTAGTGTGTTCTGGAGAGGAAAGTAGAGGGAGCTCTCGTGTGTCTCCAGAAACAGTGAGTCTGTGTGTATGGCTTGAGTTCCAGTGTGTGTGGATCTTCAAGCATGCAGTGATTTCCTTGTATCAATCATGTATGGGGACGTAGAACTCTTATTTGTAATCATTCATCTCCATTCCAATGAATCCATGAGTCTTTCTCCAGTTCCAATTTGTTCTCAGTTTTCTGATGCTTTCTGCCAATTTTCTTCTTTTTGGTGTTTGAGCTGATTCCTTGAGCAAGAAGTAGCAAAATGGATCGCTCTATGATGGGATGATATTTTTAGACCATTTGGTCAGCTTGTTCCCTAGAGTTCAATGGAGAAAAATCAAAGATTCCATTTCACCCATTTGCTCTGTTCTGACAAAGTTAGGGTTTCATGTCAGGGCATGTTTGGCTCTTCTCATTCCCTTCACAAGTTGGCTTAAGATTTAGTGTATCAAACCCTGAGATCATTGCTAAGATGAATGCAAAAGCTCATGAGCAAAAGTTTCAAGTTTTGAGAGAAATCTGAAATTCAGTTCATTCTCAATTTGCTTTTCAGATTTTTGCTAAAATCTTGAATCCTTGCTCTCTTTATGTGTTCCTTTGGTGCCTAGAGTCCTTGCTCTATTTATATCAAGGTCTTGCTCTGTTGGTTTAAAAGGATCAGAAGATTTCCACAAAATCTATCGGTTTGAGCAAGTTCTGAAAATTTGGCCGACCGCTGTTTTCAGCCTGAACGAGGGCCGGTCTGACCGGCCACCATATGCCAGTCTAACCAGCCATACAACACAGGTCTAACCAGCCATTCAGGCGGTCTGACCGGCGCTGGGGAGGCGGTCTGACCGGCCTCACCCAGGCGGTCTGACCGGCCTCACCCAGGCGGTCTGACCGGCCCCGGCCTAAGTGCTCCTCTGCTGCCAGCTTCTTTTGGCCTTTTAGCTGCCTTTCCTTCCCTGGGTTTCTAGTAGACATAGGCTTTCATTTCTTCATAGCTTTCTGTAGCTATCGGAGAAATATTTTATGAGTGGATACTTTTGAGGGGTCGATTTTTAAAGAGGCACCATTCACCCCCCTCTATTGCCATATCCGATCCTACAATTGGTATCAGAGCCGGTTAGCTCTTCTTGATAGATCTTTAACCGGTTTGTGAGCCATGGCAACCGATAAGTATTCCACCAAGCCCCCGATCTTCGATGGGATGGACTATCCCTTTTCGAAGAGTCGGATGGAGACCTATATTCAAGCTCAGGGCTATACGATTTGGCGCAAGGTCAAAGTTCGTTTTGCAGTTCCTGCCGATGAGAACATCAATGCCGGAAACATGGCTGATGTTGAGGCAAATGCTAAGGCAAGGAACATCATCATCCAAGGTTTGAGCCGAAATGAGTTTGATCGCATTTCTCATCTTTCGTCTGCCTTCGATATTTGGGAGACCCTCAATGCTTACCATGAGGGCACCACCCAAATAAAGACGGTACGATAGGACCAGTTCAAGCTAGATTACAACAAGTTTGAAATGCTCGTTGGAGAGTCCCTTGATGAGTGCTTTGCAAGATTTCATAAGATTTTGAGCAACCTCCGAGCGGTCGGTCTCACATACCCTGACTCGGACAACGCTCGTCAAATGCTTTCGGCCTTGGATTTGCGTGTGTGAGAGATGAAGGTGACCACCATCAAGGACACCACGGACCTTTCGACTTTGACTCTTGATGCGTTGTACTCACGCCTCAAGACTCACGAGATTGACATTGTCTCTCGCAAGTCGAAGTCACAATCGATGGCGTTGGTCACTGATCCCAGTCCTGCCTCTGGTTCTTCTACTGACACTCTTTCGGGTTTCTCCTTAGCTGCTCTGTGTGATATTGGTGATGAGCATCTAGATCAGCTTTCGGAGACCCAACTAGCTCTCTTGGCCAGAAAATTTTCTCATGCTTACAAGAGAGCTAGAGAGAGGAAGAGAGGAGGACGAGTGATTTGCTTCGAGTATGGTGGCCCCAACCACATTCGAGCAAACTGCTCCAAGCTGGAGGGCAAGAACGACATCGGCGGTTCGAGCAAGAACGTCTACACCGACAAGAATCGCTTCAAGAAGACCGCAAGCAAAGGGAAGAAGTTCCACAACCTTGGCAAAGCCAAGAAGCTCTTCCATCGTGTCCTCACCGCCTTCGACGACCTCGACCTCAGCGAGGTGGAGGGGTGGCGTGACGACGATGGGAAGGACGAGCAAGATCCCAAGGATGGCGAGGACTTCAGCTGCATGTGCTTCATGTCCCTTGAGGGCGAGATCAGCGACGTCAGTGACAGCGAGCTCTACTCTGACTCCAATGTGGTATACCCCTCCTACGATCAACTTAATGAAGCTTTTCTTAAGCTAGGAGGATTTCATGCTAGATCTAGAGCTAGGTGTAGCGAGTTAGAGAAGGAAGTAGAGAGATTGTCACGGGAGCTTACTTCACTTATATCTGCTCCCTCCCACTACGATTGTGATACATGTTGTGCTTTGCTTGGTGACATGGAGAAATTAAGGACCTCGCATGATAGTTTATCTTCTGAGCTTGATATGCTTAAGGTGGAGAATGTTACTCTTTTAGCCGAATTAGAGATGAGTAGGACTGCTACTATTTCATCTTCTATTGTTAAGACTACTTCTTGCACCTCATGTGAGGACAAGGAGAATGCCTTTAGAGGTCTTTATACCATACTTCTCGATTTGCCCGAGACTTGTGAAAGTTGTAATAATTTAAAGATGAACCTAAAACGGACAGATCATAAAATTGCTGAATTACAAGCTTTTCTACTTGAGCCTATTGCTTCATGTGTGAATTGTCCTAAGCTGAATGCTGAGCTTGAATCTGTCTCTAAGCAGTTTCAAGAACTAGTTGATGACAATAACAATTGGCTAAGTTTGCTTCTAAGGACCCTGTTGATAACAACTTGGAGTGTGGTTCAGCGATTGCTAAGGCGCAAGCGACGTCGTTCGGTTGTAGTCGGATCGCAAGGGTCACCTCCACTAAAATCGATAGTTATCATTCTATCGGAAGATTAGGACCCCAACACCTCATCATCGGTGGCCAAGACCACGCAAAGCCGTTCGACCACATTTAACCTCGACTTTCGACCGCCACCATAGTCTTTCGACCACTCGGTAGCTTCCGACCCCTTTTTGAAGATCCGACCCTCCGACCACGGCAAACACTCTCGGGAAGCTGTATTTCTTCATCTTAACTCCGTTTGCACTCGTTCAAATTTTCAAATTCATATAAATCATAAATCTCCTTCCAATATATATATATATATATATATATATATATATATATATATATATATATATATATATATATATATATATATATATATATATATATATATATATATATATATATATATATATTCACATATTTTTGTGACTTTGATTGTGTTTATTTATTTATTTATTTGGTTTCTCATTTTGTCATGTAGAACCTGACATCTCAGAAGAGTTTTTCGATCCGCAGCAGAAAGGTCCAGACAACGTGCAAGAAGGCAAGTCTTCTTCGATCATCTTGTACCTATATTTTCCAAAAATCCTTTTATTATTTCAAATTTAAATGCATTGATATATTACATAACATGATAACTTCTATTTTAAGGATAATAATTAATCGATAATTGTTATGCCCTCATTTGACATTGACAACCATGTACCTTTGTCATCATAAGCTTTCCTTGTCTCAGTATTGAGATTATTATGATATTTATTAATTTTAGAATGGTAGTAATTGCTTAGACAAGCTAGTCTGTCAGTACATCCCTTCGAGTGAAAAAGTGATATTGTCTGCGTTAATCTTTTACAGAAGTAATTTAGTGGCAATAGTATTGCTACTATTTTAAAATAAAATAAAATGGTGAGAATTGGTTTTAGACTTAAGCAGATGGTAAGATTGGGTTGGTGTAGATTTAGCATGAGAACTTGATTTGTGAATGTGCAGCCCAAGTCAATTAAGGACTGACGCATGTGATTGTCCAAACTGAGCACTACCGTATTACCATAAGTCTATATGGGTCGAATAACTTACAAAGATTTAGTTTAGATATCATCAATGGTAATTAGGTACCAGGGATTTACTGGTTTACTCATAGTGAGGCAGAGGGATTTACTGTGCTTATATGGCGCTAGAGGGTGCTTCTAATT
This sequence comes from Dendrocalamus sinicus, assembly GCA_036346575.1. Lineage (NCBI taxonomy): Eukaryota > Viridiplantae > Streptophyta > Magnoliopsida > Poales > Poaceae > Dendrocalamus > Dendrocalamus sinicus. The sequence goes on from CM070647.1 coordinate 18,532,790, forward strand.
ATGGTGGATTTAACTCTTCAGCGATAAAACCTCAGCGGGTAGTGTCTAGCTAGATTGGAGTGAGGTAAAGGCTTTGTGATAAATTATCTGAATCTCATGCCTAAGGAAGCATATTGGTTATTAAGATGACTTATCTCTTGTGGGTAAAGTTGTACAACCTCTGCAGAGTGTAAAACTATTCGAATAGCCGTGCCCACGGTCAAGGGTGAGCGATGTGCACTTTCACATGGTAGATCTTTGGTTTTGGTTTCAAAAGAAAAAGTTTTGGGAACTTGGGAGTGGATGGGGAACTCTCGGGAGTGTTTCTTGGTGGATGGAGCTAGTGCAGGTGGATGGAACCCGAAGTCGTGAACCTTGGCGGTTAGAGCCTATTTATTAGTGTTGGTGGTTGGAACTTTTACTAGAAAATTTATTTAGTTTCAGTTATTGCAATTAACTTTCACTAGAAAATTTATTTAGTTTTAGTTATTGCAATTACTTTGTTAAATTGGTGCTTTTGAGAATTTATTATGGTATTTGAAACATAATGCTGCTTCGCGCAAAAGAACCATATTATCCTTCTTTGTTAAGCCTTGCATCTACTGCATTTTCCTCAAGACTTGTAGAGTACTTTATGTAGTCATATGCTACATTCAAAACAAATCTCAGAGAATTATGAAGGTCAAGAAGGAGGTTACGACTACTTCGTGTGTGGATTCAACGAAGGCTTCCTAAGGTACTAGGTTGTACTTTGCCGGTCAATTGTCTGTGGCGTATTGATGGGTCATTATCAAAGTTTATTTCTGCATCCACTGTGTTTTATTAGGTTGAGAGGTCTTGTAACCTCAGTTGTAATAAAGTGGCCATAAGGCATGTGCTTTCTTTTATTATAATAAAGCGTTGGTGGTTATGTAATCATCACTGTTTGACTGTGTGCACGAGCTTTGATCTGGGACTAGTGTAGTAATACACAGATGGTTCGGAGTTGGAAATCCGATCGTGACAAAAAGCCAATATGAACACCCTACATAATTAACCACCTCTCAAGCCATAATTAGAACACATAATTTTTCGCGGTTCACGGTAGAATCGAATTGTTTCGTATGAAATTTATATGAAACCATGGGTGGAGCCAAGGGAGGGTGCTTGGTATGCATATGCACCCCAAATTTTTTGAAAAAATTATATTATACCCCTTTTTGTTATATGCTCTAATTGAAGTTGGACTTTATTACAATTTAATAATGTTCGAGGGAATTGGATGCAAATTATATTCATACCATCTTTCAGGTTTTACAGACAACCTAACACATTTCACTTACACATTTTGAAGCTATATGTGATGTTAATAGGCCATATCAATATTCTCGTATTAAGTATAGATATACTAAAAACTCTAAGTGCTTTTCGAATGTTAGAATATACGAACTGTCATGAAAGTTATATGGTGTATTAATAAAAATCTATAGAACTTATTTGTCAATGTTAGTATTTATTATCGTTATGATGCCATAAAATTAAATTGTTTTCACAACTAAATATGTAAAATAACCAATTAATTGGGATAAAAACCAAATTATTTATATAGTAACATTAAAGTACCATGTGAATACAATATTTACAATGCATGGTTTACCAAACGCTAACATTTTATTACTCCCACCATTCTTTTTAAGTACATTTTTATTTTTCACGATCTAGAGACATGACTTTGACTATTACTATTTGTAACTTTATCTTGTTATATACTAATAACATTATAATATTATGAAAGTATTTTTAGCGACAAATCTAGATAGTTTTAAACATATTAGCAGTCAAATTTTAGAAAGTTTGATGATATGAATTATAGGACGTCAGTTAAAAAATTTGTGTGGATGGCATAGTGAGTCGATGACTGCAAGGGCGCACGCCAGAATGTGTCCAGCGGTCGCGGTGAAGGCGTGCATCTAAGAAACCGCAGCGTGACGGTTAGGGGCACATTTAAGAAGGTACGACACATGTAGCTGTACACCCAATAAATTTTTTCTAGTTTCGCCTATGTATGAAATCCCCCTCTTGCTAGGGGGCCTTAGGGTCTATTCTTTTTTGCTGCGGCTTGTGACTTTTAGTTACGGCTTGTAGGGGTGGCAACGAGCCGAGCCAAGCCTGGCTCGGCTCGGCTCGTGAAAGCTTGGTAGAATCTCGGCTCGGCTCGGTTAGGATATGAAGCTTTTTTGTTAGCTCGGCTCGGCTCGTGATGCGGCTCGAGCCAGCTCGCGAGCCAAAAACATTCAGTCCAACCGATCAGGATCAAGGCGACGGCGACAGCGATGGCAAGAGGAGGAGACCACCAGACTAACATCGGGACGGAGATCTCCATCAGGACGAGTCAATCAGGAGCAAGAAGGTGGCAAGGAGCAAAACCACAGGCCAGCAAACCGTAGGAGGAACTGTTGGTGATATGCCCTAGAGGCAACATGGAGATGTTGAATATATCACATACTATGTTTATGATACATTGCTTTGTTCCTTGAAATAGACATTATCATTATTGATCAATGAGTATGTGACTTATTCATGAGACTCTTAATGCCAAAATATTGCTATTTCTAAATGATCCCTGATCATATATCATATGAGGAACAAATATGATTCAAAGATCAGCATATGTATTGATTGATGATCATGTGTCATGGATCATGGTATGGAGATACCAAATCAATAATATGGACATGTGTTAGTGAACATATGTTGGATAGACCCGCCATGAGACACTGCAGAGATTCCATGTGCATTAGTTGGTCTCAAGTAGTGTTTATGTAAAATCCTTAGACTTGAGATCATCATGGTTCCCAACATGCGTAGTAGCCTATTTTGGGACTACTAACCACTACTCCGTGAATCGGGTAGTCATAAAAGTAGTCTTCGGGTTTGCTATGAAACATGTAGTGGGATGTGAATGATCAAGATAGAATTTGCCCTCCTTATGGGAGAGATATCTCTGGCCCTCGATGTAATGGATTATGAAAGTGCATGGCCATGCCAATGTGATTGAGGAGTCAATCACAAGTTTATAATCCATCACGGAATCGAGAGAGTGATTGAGCTATTAAGAGGATGACACAGTCTCGCCTTGAGCTTAATCTATATCGTGAGGCAAAGGGATTCGTACATGAGAACATTACTGAGTTCAATTGATATGATCTTTACGTATACTTTGGGGTTAATATGTCTTGCTAGAGGCCGCTATTAATGTGGTGACCGAAAAGGTGTTTCCGGTCGCGACCAAGTATGCGTGAACCTACTGGTCGCACACTTAACGGGTTGGAACACTAATTCGAATGTGATTCGGATGTGGGCTCAATTCGGATAGAGATCCGGATAGACTCCTATTGGGCCTCGGTCCACGAGGCCCAAGTGAGGAGGTCTATATATTTGGAGGCGGGGTGAGGACACACGCTCGTTCCTCCCGAGCAAAACCCTAGCCGCCACCTCCGAGCCAAACCCTAGCCGCTCGCGAGTCTTTGGTACACTCGCGATCGGCGTTCCTGCCCGGGACGTGTGGATACCGGTGGAGGGCGCTCGTTGCGGCGTTGATCGGCATCAACAAACTACTGATTGGATTTGCTCGTGGTGTGGTTGATCGCGTGGAGGAGACGATCTGTCGGGACGATCGGCTACTTCCACTACTACCTCGACGCGCGTGGTTGGATCGGCTTCTCCAACTCTTCTTCATTGCTGCTGCGCGTCTAGTGGTAACGATCTATGATCCCTCCTTAGCATGATGTCCTGGTGTGCGCGGTAGAAATTTTTTATTTTCTGCTATCGTAGCCTACGCGCGTTCCTTCAGAGACCACCACCCAGACCAGCCGGTTCACCATCAACGGGGAAGGCGACCGCCGAGCACGAGTCGTCGTCCTCGCCAAAGCAACCAAAACCCACCGGCAAAGGTAACCCCACGCACACATGAACTTAGTATTCATCTCAATACCAAACCTAGCTTACCACACATGACAAATCACTAGTAGTAACCAGTAATAGCTCTAGCAACCATGAACCAACATAAAGAATTGGAGGTAGAAGAGAGGGAGTAGAAGATGAGTAAAGGGGCAGGGGCTCACCGAAGAGGGAGGCGGCGGCGTGCTACCACCGGCGCAACCAGCCAACCACTCAGCTAGCAACCACCGCGCACTCCCCCGGCGTGCGGGCGGCTTCTAGCCGGCCGTAACCACACCGGGGCAACGCACCTCCATACCTAGCACGTCTTGAGCAAGCCCAGTAAAATAAAAACAAATCGGCAAACAAATCAAACTGAGGCTAGGTCGGATCCGAGGGAGGAGGCGCCAAATCCGGGCCCTAGGCCACGGATCTGGCCGCAGCTCACCGGCGGCGCGAGTGGGAGGCGTGTTGGAGGGGCGGGGCAGTGCGGCATCGCTAGGACCGAAGGCGCGAGGGGAGCGCGGAGGCCGGAGACCGGAGTAGAGGCCGGCGGCCGGCGCGGAGGAACCGAAGAGAGGCGCGGTCGGGCCGCCGAGGCAAGGAAATAGGGAGGGGGCGCGTCCGCGCCGCCGCGCGTGACTGCGTGAGTGGAGAGACCGAGAGGGGGAGAGAGAGTCAGAGAGAGAGGAGAGAGCCGAGTGGGGGACAGGTCGACAGGGGGAGGCCGGGAGCGGGAGGGGGCGTCGGGCGGGCCATTGCCCAGTGGGCCATCGGGCAGTTGGGCCGAGCCAAGCTGGCTCGCGAGCCAGCTCACGAGCTGGCTCGGGCTCGGCTCGTTTAGATCCTGAGCTTTTTTGCTGGCTCAGCTCGGCTCGTTTCATCCACGAGTCGAGCCAAGCCTTCACGAGCCCGAGCCGAGCCCGAGCTTTTTTGCCAGCCCTAACGGCTTGTGACTTTTGGGCTATTCGTATGAGAGATTATAGAGTAACTGAAACTCATATGCAGTTTTTACCGATATAAATAAAGTAGATACAGTATATACTACAATTAACTAATAGACCCCATCTTAAAACATACTCTATTTAAAAACTAGTCATTGTAGAAAAGACAAAAGCTGGAACCAAAAGCTGAAAAAGAAGATTCTCACCTCGGCACACACATGTCAGAACTCTCGACGCATCCGTCCGCTCCCTCATGTCCGCGTGGCAGTACCAGAGCCGTCCGATCGAGCGTCCCTTGTCCCAATCGCGTCGCGCACTAGAAATGTTCCCCGTTCCACGCTTTGCCTTCAAGCCTGGCTCCTCCCTCCCAAAAGCGGCAACTCGTCAAGAACACCGCCGCCGCGCACTACACGCACAGCTACCACGAGAGGAAGCTGCCGGTTTCTCCCCCAACGCTCCAAGAACTTCCTCCGGATTCCCCGTCCAGGTCTTCCACCCCGAGTGGCCGAGAGCCTGTACCCGAGGAGATTGGAGGTGGGTTTTTCTAGTCTAGTCTCCGCACAAATTTTGGAGTTCTTGATTTGTTCGCCCCATGGTAAGGTACTAAAGTTGCTAACTTTCGCCAAGAATTCGGTCGAACCATAGCTGTGTTCTTGGGTGATGTTTGAATTTGCTGGGTTTTATGAGTGATTCGATTCTTTGCCCCTGATTCAAGCGCTGCTCCATTTCTTGCGTTCTTGGGTTTTTCTCCCGAGTAGCAAGTTCTTGACTTTCATAGGCAATCTAATCGAGTAATCCCCATTCACTCGCTGGGAATAACAAAATCCAAAACTTAAGGTAAAATTTCAATCCATTCCACAAGCTAAGATCAAATTGAGTTTCAACGAGAAGGGCTTTGCACAAATTCCTTTTCCGCCACCTTTTCTTTTTTGGCTAAAAGAATGGTTAGATGGAACAAGTTTTCTCCGAAAATGCTTTAAATAATCAAGATTTATCAATCCCTGTGTAGCATTTCAATTCTTGTTTGCATACTTGCTCCGATGATCTTGTTGTGTCCATTCTTACTTCAGTTCTTGCAATGATTCAGGCATGCCACCGAGGGCAAGGAAGCACTGGTGCAAGCACTGCAAGAAGAGCTTCCCTTCTGCGATGTCACTTGGAGGCCACATGAACTTCCACAGGGGCAGGCGCAAGAAGCAGCCGATGAGCACGCCAAGCTCTCCGAGCATTGGCGCCCGCAGCGGCAGGTACGGTCTCCGGGAGAGGCCCCAGAGGACGTGGTGGCTGTCAGATTCCAATTCCAGCGATGATGAGCCCTGGACGTTGGTCCCCAAGACTGAATGCCAGTTATGCTTCAAGGTTTTCGCCTCCTGCGATGCCCTGTCGATGCACATGAAGGCGCATGCGCACCAAGAGGAGAAGACGGTGGTGGAGCACGAGGCCTCAGGGAAGGTTGCTGCTTGGAGCAATGGTGATAGCGATTGCAATTTTACTGTATCTGCTTCTCCAGGTAAGAGGAAGTGGTCCAGGAGGAGGATTCTGGACGGTGTTCCTACCCCAGTGATGATGACATATGGGACAGAGGAGGTGGACGCCGCATGCATTCTTCTGAAGCTTTCAGGAGATCCTGACAAGTACTCAGCTTCTGTGGATTGTTATGAAGATTGTGAGATGGATGGAAACTTGGCCAACCATATGCAGATGACAGAGAAGGATCTGACTTCTTCTGATCGAGGCCTAATTTGGGAGACCGAGTTGATCAAGCCAGAAAATTCCAGTTCTCATGAGGAAATGAAGTTCGGGAGTCTTTCACGTGTGTTGAACGAGCTCTGCGGCAAGGTCATTGCTTCGGGGCAGGCACTGGGAGGCCACATGAAGGGTCACAATTATCCTGATCGTGAGACGGTTGCAACTTTTCCCAAATTTGCAGTGACTCAACCAAGGAAACAGCTGCTTGAGGTGGATCACGAGTCGCTTAGTCTCAACCTTCCAGCTCTCAGTGACAGAGATTACAGCAGTAGTAGAGGAAAAAATCTGAAATGAATCCATGGTGGGTCGCCAGCAGCCTTCGGAGTGAGCGAATGCTGGGTGTTGTCTCAGATTGGTACTGTTTCCTCGTCCATCAGGTGGCAGCAACTACATTTTGGCAACTAACAGATAGTTGAAGAATATAATACCACGAATGCTCTCTACACATTCGTTATGCGCAATTCTGTTTCTAGGAATGGTCCGTGCTCTTACATCTGGCACTGCCTTTTTTGTTTATCAAACACTCCAATGTATCCATTTGACAATGAGGACCATGGTTATAGTTTTGGTTGTTCCTAAGGGGAGAGCAGTCTTGTTCAGGTTGTAGCAATGTGTTTTGTTTTGTCTCAACGACTGTAGCAACTGTCATGGTTTCCGAATTTGTTCAACTCATTGCTCGTTCTTATCTTTCATTTGGTTCAGTTGATATGGCTTCCAAATTGGTTCAGCTCGTTGCTCATTTTTTGTTGGAAATCTATACTAGATATTGGAAATCTCTCAAGATTTCTCACTCAGCTCTGATACCAAGTGTTGAGAATAACACTCTCAAACGCACACTTTCACAGTAGACTGACGCACACAAACTCACTGGAAGGCTTGTCGGAGATGGGAATGAGAGGATGGAGCTAATAACAGGACCGAACACAAACGAACTGAGGCACAAGATTGTGGTGCTAACTGCTCGCGCCTTTTCTATGTTTTTCTCTGTTATTTTCTGGCTCAACTCACTCAACATATTTACATGGTATATATAGACACAACCAGGCCTCACAGCAGGCCACTCACCCACTCCACGCACACAACTCCGATGGACACCAACTACCTACCCATACCGAATAGTTCGCCAACTGACTGAAGACTTACGTCATTCCACGACCACTCTTGCTGACGACTACTACATTGACTGGCTGCACACAACTACTACAGAGATCGGCCATACCTCACTTCCATAATGACCAACAACTGCTACGGTACCAACGGCTGTTATAGTGCTGACGACTGCTACAGTGGCCGCTATCGGATATGACGTCTACAGTATTCCTCCGAGTATGACATCTACGGTACTCTTCTGAGTATGACGTTTACGGTACTATGAATATGACGTCTACGGTACTCGGTGCAGCTACGACCAGTCTGATGTGACTACGACTACAGCCGTTACGACTACAACCACGGTCGCTACGACTACACACACATGCACGACAACCATCGCGCTACGACTACGACCATGGCCGCTACGACTACGATCACCGTCGCTACGATTACGACCACACATAGGTTTTGAGTCCTCCGAGCATGGCACTTCGACCACACACTGGTCTTCCAAGCAATGACAGCAGCACTTAGGTCGTCCGAGCACTGACCGCTTTAGTAGTCATCCGACCACAGCTTCGATCACGACTTTGACCACTGTAGCTACGACCACACAGTACTCGATGTAGTTTTAGTACTCTGTGCTACAATATTCATTGTAGCTATAGTATTCGGAGTTACAGTACTTGGTGTAACTTTAGTACTCGGAGCTATAGTATTCGGTGTAGTTATAGTACCGGTCGTAACGACAACACACAGACTGGTCGTAATAATCACACACACTTCACAACTTTTACAGGTACTAGATATATGAGTACTTGACACACACACAGCTACACACATGCAATAAAATTAACCCAACATTTTTAGCTTTGATCAGTATCTAGTTTCTTCTTGATTGTGCAGAGTCAGTGTATAATTTCCTGGTATTCGGAATGTGTTTTCTTTTCAGACTGATATTTTCTCAAGGCTGAAACCAAATCACAGAATGTATGGATTGATGCGGACAAGTCAGTATATGCTAGCAGTCAGTGGCGGAGGACGGAAAAAAATGAGGTGGGGCGGATCGAAAGCAATACCATTCAAGCTATAATACTAATCAGACCCACCAACAATAATCCAAGTGCAAAGATACTTAATAATGCAAGACATTGAAAAGTACCTTCAAAAATTGAAGAATCACAATAATATATCACCAATTTAACATATAACCTTGTAGAGCATAGTAATAGAAATAATCTGCGAAAGAAAGAGCAAACATAGTTAATATTGTTATGTATAGTGTAGACAACACAAAAGAGACAAGTGGAATCAAATGAGAAATTTGCAAAATGTAAATTGACAAATGCCTCACCTCTCTGTGATTTTCCCTTTTCCCTTCTATCCATTACTCAAGCCTCAAATCAAATGCCACAATATATGCCGGCCTCAAGCCTCAAAATCTCAAATCAAATGCCACAAATCCACAATATATGCCGCTGCCTGTCGCTGCTGGCTGCTGCCGGCCTCAACCCTCAAGCCTCAAATCCACAAGTCAGCAGAGCAGAGAGCAAGGAGTGGCTGCTGCCGCCGGCGGCCGGCTGCCGCCGCCTCCCGCCGCCGGCGCCCGCCCGCCGCGCCCCGCCTCCCGACTCCGAGTCCCGCCGGCGCCGCCACTGCCGATTCCGCCCGCCCGCCGCTTCGCTACGGCCACGCCACCGCACCGCCTCCGCGCCCGCCGCCGCGCCGCTACGCCACCGACCGCGCCGCTCCCGTTCCGTCGCGGCTCGCGCGCGCGCCGCTCGGCCAAGGCGCAGAGCCACACTGCCACAGAGCTAGGGTTACGTTATTCGGTTATTGGGCTATTGCTATTGGTGGATACAGGGGTATATGGGGCCTGGGGGTCTCTTGCAAAAATCTAAGGTCTAGCATGGGCCATAGCTCGCCCTATCGGGCCCTCCGCCCCTGCTAGCAGTGATTACATATTCAAAGTCATTTATGATCTGTGACCTCAAACAAGCAGTTTATTGTCGAAGTTGAGCAGTTACGAAAGCACTGCAAGTTTAACTGTTTATGGTTGGTACATTCCAACTTGTTTGTTGTACACTTCTGCATTTGTTTGCCATGCTAATAGTAGGAATTGTGCTGAGAATTGAGTATAAAGTCTTGTCTTCTCTTGCACCTAAGAGAGAGAAAATGGCACTGGCCAATGTGATCATTACTGCATTTTACTCCGGTCTTATTGCAGCCAAGATTGCTAAAATCGGATCTTCATACAGAATTTGGATCTAATACAGATGCAAAATTAAACTAACCACTCGATTTTACGGAAAACGGCTAGGACAGTACGTGGTGCTTAATATCAGGAACCATTTTTTCAGCAGCTGGTTGCTCACCGAATCAAATCAGCATACCATCTCTTGGCGAGGGAGAGCACAGGACCTCAGGCATCTATCTACCTCTATCGGAGCAGCCAAGCCGATCTGGAAACGCATATGGAAATTGCCACTTCCACCAAAACTGCAGGTATTTTGATTGAAAGTTACACATGATGTTGTCTCAACGAGCGCTACTCTGAAGAAGACATATTGAGCGCGTGGGGTGTCGCAGCCAAAACTTCGAGCAGCATTGCAAGAACCAAGAATACAAGGTGATTGTCGGACCTGGATATTACCAATTCAAATATCTTCTTTAATTCCACTGCACTATTTTCTGGATCAGTAGACAGTGTACACAGATACAATACTATATATCAAGTACATATCATGTGGAAGCGAAAATAATACAGTAATAACTTATATATGAGCCAGTCAGGCCGAAATCATTAAAATGCAGCAGCGGAAACCGTCTTCATATAGGTGGGACCTCCAGGATATGCCCACATGCAGCCAACTGTATTACGCAATCTAGTTCTTGGGCCGGCTCCAATAGTTGGGCCGAATTGGGCTTTATGTATCGGTGCTATACGCGTCGTATCATAGAAGTATCGGCGTATTTTTAAATTTTTTTGGGTTTGATATTTAACGATAGTCCGCCGATACCATATCGCACCGTATCAAGCCATATCAGATACGTATCGTACATGGGTACGGCTGTGTAGTGACGTATCGGTGCTTCTTAGCATATTCCTACTTCCAGAGTTTCCAATTATCCACAATTTGCAAAAGTAGCCACAAGTTGATCAAGAAGGCATCTCAATGGCAAGAAAATAAAATTATGTGAGAAGCCTAACCACAAGCAGACTGTATACTTGCATAAAGCCAGGACCAGTTCTTATAGAACAACTAAACCAGGCAATATTTGATTATAATGGTACCTTGGCCCTAGATTCCATGCATGATGCATTTCAATCTGCGTGTGCTTTGACGTAAACTTGCTAACGTGTTATTGGGAAAACAATGAACTCAACATAACATGTATGAGCCCATTTTTGCACAACCACAACCAACTATACTAGAGCAAATCCAATTCCCCTAATTCTTAACATGAACGAGCTCCGCAAAAGAAACCAGAAACACACCAATTTTCCTAAGAGGCGTTTCAGCGAACAGCTTCAGTGCTCACTAGTCGATGTGCTTCAAGATTCATGCATAGGTGATGCCAAATGCCTCGGCCCCTCCCTCCACCAAGCACTCCCATTCTCTCCCCATAGATTAATACTTTCGACTTGTCACCGGTGCCAAACGCGACGTCCGTTCTTGTCGATGGTAGGGGAGATGGGGATAGCGGTGGCGCAGGAGGAGGCAGCAAACACGACTGATGGCTCATCGCACGGGAGGCGGCGGCGGAGGGTTGACAGGCCTCACCAATGAGAGGCACCACGTAGGTGGTGGGTTGCCCAAAGATGGGGCTTGTTGGGGATTTGGAACACTCAAAAAAAAAAGTAAAGAATGGGATAGGAGGAATGAACACAAGAGCTTTACTTTATACACATACATACACATACATACATACATACATACATACATACATACATACATACATACATACATACATACATACATACATACATACATACATACATACATACATACATACATACATACATACATACATCCATCCATCCATCCATCCATCTTCATATGAAGCTATCAGGCTTGCATGAGGTATTACTGCTCTCAAGTTATGTATTACATTAGACTAATGTAGTCGGCATAGATAGGTAGACACCAAGAAGATAGCAGTAGAAGACTCTAAGTAGTTGCCATGTTATCCTTCAAACATTACGTGCACTGATTTTTGACTCAGGAGCAATCCAAACATAGCTAGCAACATCATATGACCAGCTAAACTAGAATACTTCAACAACGGTTTTGACTTTAGAGTTATCTGGCAACACTTAGCCGACTTGCTTCTTGAAACATCCATAATGCTAGTTATTTGTTGTCTTATATGGTCAGCCATGCATCTAGTAAGGGAACTAAGTCCAAATTTGTGTCTGTTATCCTTTTTGCCAACATCAAGCTTAATAGTTTTAGCCAAAATATCTTAGCATTTCTCTACTCCTTAAAAATGTGAGTTAGTGATCGTCGGTGCATTCTCCCTCCTCTCTTCTTAGCGGTCTGATATGAACGCTGAAATTTTGACCATCTATCTGATATCACTTCTCTCTTATCTCACAATTTAACTGCCCATCCTCTCCACTTCCACCTTCAGTTGCAATCTCCCACCCCTCCCCTCACCACCGCCGAATTCACCTATCTCTCATTATCTCCCTCCCCTTTCTATCTCCCTCATCTCTTGATTGCTTCCATCTCTCTCTCCCGGCATACGGCGACGAGATCGAGTGGATTCGGTTGCCGTCGGATCCGGCTGTCGCGGTCATCTTCTTCTTAAGCTTCCCCAGGCATGGCACAGGAGGGCGACGAGGCGAGTAGACCTGGCCATCTCCCACACATCCCTGGCCACTTCCCCAGCTCTGACAATGGTGGACGAGCTGTCTCCTCCTCCGGCACTGGATTATGGCGTACGACAGCAAGACCGGAGTGGATCTAGCCATCCCTAGGCTTCCAGTTGCCCCCATCGTCTTCCTCTTTGGCCTCCTTGGGTACAGCACCACCATCGCCACGCCAAGCTTGTCATCATCCTCATCTCCCTCACATCTCTCTCTCTCCTTGCCTTAGATCCGGATGGGGTCTTCCCTCCAGCGCCGGCATGCCCATATATAAGGTACTTGTTCGTTTTCTTCTCCCTTGTCATTCTCTTCAGCCACCCTTCCCTTTCTCCTCCTCCCTTCTTTATTGCACAAATGACATGCTAATTTGATAGGTTTTGCACTGACTTTGGGCCTGTTTGGCAACGGCCGCGGCCAGTGGCGGACCCAGAAATAAAATATAGCTAGGGCGAACTCGTAAGCGTGAAGCAAATAGTATTAGCCAAAAACAAAACAATCCATGATCAAACTACATTGCAATCACACTAATAAGAGTATATGATACAAAATGGAAGTACTAACTACAATTCGAATCCAAACATGTGTAGATAACGGTAGGATATTAAATAATACCTCACTAATGAAGTTATAGATGAGCCGTAAAAAACAACCAATTAATTGTAAAAGATAGATGAATCAGTAATATCACAATTTGATAATAGAACATAAAAGATGCAATAAAAGGAGATCGGTTGAGGTAGCCAAATCTTAAATAAAACGATATGCCAGTTCACAAGATTGGCTTCACATAAATCACTGCAAGCTATAGCATTATTTATAAACTGGGTTGCTAATTGTTCTGATCATATCAGATTACTTGAGGTAGCCAAATCTTAAATAAAATGATCTGAGACCAGCCCGGCCAGAATTTCAAAGTGTGGCTAGGTCAAACTCGGCCGACCTGAGTAGGTCTGGTTGACCTGATCTTCTTCTCTTAGTTCTTACAATACTGTGACCTGAGACACTTTCTCCAGTATTGGATCTTCTTCTCCGCTCGCCTCCCCTTGCTTAGACACTTCCTCTGGGTAGGTCTGGTTTATCCCTTACTCAGACACTTATTATTGGATTTGGAGTTTTTCGTCGTTCTATTCATTCTAAATTTTGAATTTTCATCACTTCCAGTATGAGGCCTTTCTTATTCAGGAAAGTGCACCTACAGAAATAGCATTGACAAAGGTTGTTAGTTATTACCTACGTGGGTGTTGATTTCCAATTTGTAAACTAAAAAAGGAATCTTATTTTTCAGTGAATCGTCTGGTTAAACTTTGCCTAAGATTGTTCTTCTCTTTATTAGATATTAGTGAGGAACCATGGCGGTGATTAGTTAGATTTTTTAGAGCTAGCTCTAACCTAGGCTCTACTCTTTTGAATGGTAGCTAATGTTTTTTGCTGTGTTTTTTGAGATGGTAACAGGTTTAAAAAGCTATTTCAAAAAAACAAAAATAATTTGTAGAGGTCATTTTATTTATTTAAGTTTCTAGAGAAACCATACTGAAAATCCGAAAGAACACGAGGCGTTCTAATCAGCTAATATCTGTTCTGTTCGTAACATGCGCCGCAACTTACGCTATACACCTGCGTACAAGAAAAAATAGAGCAAAGAATTGAACTCACGACCTTCCTAGTTCAATTTCGAGTTGGTACAGCTTTGACTTTCTAGTCGCACTTTGGAGTGATTAATTAGATTTTGGGTTAAGGGTTGGGGGGGGGGGGGGTTCCGCCGGCAACTGAAGCTCGGGCGGCCGCCCGACCTCGCCCGAAGGGCAGGTCCGCCACTGGTTGCGGCTTATGACTTTTTGCTGAAATTTTTGAATTTTGGCTGTTTACGGTACAGATTATGGAGAGACGGATACTCACTTGTGATTTTGGCTGGTACAGATGTTGGGCTTTTAACGTGTAGATCATTTAATTTGTAGACCCCGTCTTGAGAAAAATACTCCGTTTGAAAGTTAGGTACTGTAGCAAAAGCCAAAAGCCACCAGCTTCGGAGGAAAAGAACATGCCCTCTATCAACTTTGCAGTACTTCTCCTCAAATTGTTGATACGCTTCGTATTGCAGCTCTTTCAAAGGGAATAAGGGGGGAAAGTTAGGAAGAAGAGGGGAGATTGCTTGTTGTTGTTGGTTCTAGGACTTAGTAATCGCTTCACCACCGCTGCAATCGCACCTTTGGGTTTTACAATATATCATCTAGCTTGATACGTGTTATAACATCTCTATCTGGTCTGCTGGTCAATCTTTCACATGTTACTGTTTCTTATCATTTTCTGTTAACTCATTAAGTGCATTTCAGCATTATGCTATTTGAGATGAACTTTAAACTATAGGCATACATGCTCAATTAATAAAAGGTTTTCATTTTATGCAGATTGTCCATTATGAGTTACCAAATGATTCATAGACTTTTGTTCATCGTTCTGGACACACTGGTCGAGCTGGGAAAGTAGGAACTGCAATCTTGATGTTTACAAACAATCAGATGAGGACAATTATATCACTTGAGTGTGATGTTGGATGCAAATTTGAGTTTATAAGCCCCCGCCAATGGAAGAAGTGCTGGAGTCATCGGCTGAGCATGCCGTTGCTAATCTGCTAGGTGTGCACCCGAAGTCGATTCAATACTTTCTTCTAGCAGCTGAAAGATTAATAGAAGAATTAGGACCTAATGCTCTTTCTTCTGCATATATTGGCACATCTGAGTGGATTTTATCAGCCACCTTCTTCACGTTCTCTAATCAGTCATGAGCAGGTAAAAAGTGGCACTGGGAGATTACAGTATTACACATATGCATGGTTTCCTTATGTATTTACTGGAAAAATTAGTATCTGTTTCATTTATAATATAATTAGCTACTACAGATCCATACCTGCTTCTTACATTAAACCTTTTCTGCTTGAATATATTGGTGAGAGACTTGACTAATCATTTATGAATTTTGTGGTCCTGCATTCCTAGATATTGCTTAATTTTGTTTAGGAAAGTACTTCTAGGCCTATAGAATCTGATTGATATATTTCCATCTGTTCCATGCCTTGCCTCAACTTGGGTTATTTGGGTTAAAGTGCTTGTAAGTAAGCCAGTACAAAGCTAAAGCAGTTGGTGGGCTAGCCCACTAATTAATATGTGTTAGACCTTAGACCAGACTACACTCTAGAAACATCAGCAGCAAAACGTCAATGCATAGGCAAAGGCCTTCGTGCCAATGATTGCCATAGCACCCTTTGGGCGTCAATATGGTTCTCACCATGGATGTTGTCCTCCTTCGGTAGAGTCCTAAGCAGGTACACATCCTAAACTAAAGTAGTTCAAACATGCACATGTGATCTTCCCGCATCCCACACACTGTGTTTTAAGATTTAATTCCTTGCACACAGCTACTATTTTAATTGTTAAATTTTCCGATCATCTCAAGAGGATACGAAGGACACAGCTTATAATGGAAATGAGCCTGTCATTGGCAACACATTTCTTTTTCCTAGAGAGCAACCATTATATCATTATTTAATGTACATGAATGAGTTTATACCGATAATCCGAGGTAATATAAATGAGTTTAACCTGCCCACCATGTGTTTGTTGGAATGCTTCACAGAGATAGACAATTTATTTTCCATCACGCCGCTTCTCCTTTCAGCAATTGTCGAGAAATTATACCAATGAGACACATATTTTCTTTGCAGATATTTCAAATGGCTTAAGTAATACTTGATTGGATGACTACAAATAATCTAAGCTTTTTCTAATCTGAACATGTGAGTATTTAGTGTTTGATATTCACCATGTAATGTATCTTGAATTTTTGTAATAATGTATATGAGAGCAATAAGGGTTCAAACAATATGAAAGTTATACATAATACAGTTCTTGGATATCTTTGGTGAGATAAATATGATGAGAAGACCAGCTCTAGCCCCCACCGGCCGTCTGATCCAGATCCAAAGGTCCCAATCTAATAACTACTAGATGTTTAATTTCTTAGAATCACACTCAAGATAAGAAATGAGTTGTGTGTGTAGCTACTACTCCCTACTACTTTGTTAGTGTAGTGGTGTTTGGTATGTGACAGTGGCCAGCCAATTTGTTGGGAGTTGTAAGTTTTTAACTTTTGCTAACCAATGTTTCAAATGGTGCATTAGGATTCACTAGAAGAGTTATTTGTTTCCTTGCTTGTTTGGCTGCTCTTTTTCTTTCTCTTAGCTAAGCTATGTTGGAGGCAGATTGGAAGTCTGGGAGTAAGGCACCACCTAGCACTTACCCCTTCAATGATCAGCATACACGTAGGCATACATGTCTAATATTTTTGTTCTCTCTTTCTGCATGTGACTTGTGATTGATGGTAATGTAGTTAGTCCCCGATTTTGGAGCAACCAATCAGTTCACAGTGTTATTTTGTTGTTGAGTGTGTTGTCTCTATTCTAATGTCTTCAGACATAAATTTCATCAGAAAAAGTTTCTAGCATAAACCCATGTTTCTTTAAAACCAAACTGAACATGTTGTATCGCACCTAAGGGTACAGTATTGCCGATAGCTCTTCAAACACAAACAACTGTGCAGTTGGTAGTGAGACCATAGAAATCTTCATAAAGGTTTTTTGGAATTGTGAAATCATGATTCCGTATGATTTAATCTCTATCCAGCAAGTTTGGTTATCAAAATCTGATGTAGACATGAAGTATAATAAGGTTCGTGCAATACAGAGCAGATGTGTTAGTTCTTTTTACTTGCCCTTTTGAAACTGTAGGTTTTTATGTACAAATCCCAAATGAGGATATTTAGTTATACATATTTAGCTAGATACTGATTCATTGCTTTTGACATCTGAGTTTCAAAATTGAACTAAATGCCTTGGTTGACTGAAATGTTCCATTGATTGAGAAGCTATCTGACTTTTCTCTGCAGCTCCATGAAAGCCAAAATACAATAGTTTAGTCCGATGATTCATTAAAGGAAATTTTAAATCAAGGATTATTACTAATTTGTGAAATTTGTAATGCATCGTAATGATAATTCGATGTTTGTTATACCCTTTAAACTTACAGAATTTTCTACTATCAGCCTGATTACATTTCAAAGAAGGGAAGACTAATGTCTCAGATGTTTCATGGCTAATCAGCATCTCTGAATAGTCAAATGAATTATAAACAAAGAAACTTTTGGTAGACCAACTGAATGCATGTACATTGCTATAGATTTTAAAATTTTATCATACTACATGTTCTGAAATTAATGGGTGGTAAAAATTTTTAGAACATGCATACAAATATGTTCTAAATTTTTTTAAATTTATAGCAACGCATGGGCATTCAGCTAATAAGAAAATAAATTAATCTCTAACAGGGCTGCAGCTAGTACTTCGGTGGTGGGAGTGGGGAGGGCTCGAGGCTTGTGTGACATGCGGGAGGGAGATTCGTTGTATATGTGGGTGGGTTGTTTTTGGCTGTAGTTAATGATTTATGATTATGGTTGATGGTTTTTGATTCAAATATGAGTGTTGTGCAAATGACCAAATATCGATAAACCGCTTCGAAAAGGTTGTTTCCATAAGCCGCTTCGAAATAACGATGAAGAAATTATCATATTTATTTGTTATAAGGAAGTTATAAGCTATAAATCATAAGCTGATCTTGGAAGAAAAAAACAGTTGATAATCAAGTAGACAGCCCAAAACACATGCAAGGGTAAGCTAGCAATATATCATCAACGAGAGAACTGCACACAAATAACACAGATTATCATAGCAAGCCTGTCATTAATGGGTCTTATATGTACACCTACAATTTACGAAGAAGTTCGCGTGGTCTCTGGTCTCCTAGATCATAGCACTAGCTAAGTATCCGTGCTCACATCAAGTACTTTGGCTGGATACAAGTGAGAGGAAGCAAGGTGGACACTCGGTTAAACTCGACCTGGCTATATTTCTTCTTCATGTGAACGAAACCCGATTCCGATGCGCACAAACTGCTGTTCCGGTGCAGCCGGTGCAACGCATCCGCGCACTCCTCTAGCTCCGCCGCCGTGTACCCCGTCGCCGCTTCGAGCGCGCGGCCCCATGGGTCAGTGCACGGCCTAACCGTCAGCCGCGCAACGAGCATGGCCGATGCCGCCACGACCGACGGCCGGAACCGGAGGACGCCGTAGTCCAGCAGGCTCAGCTCGGCGATGTAGCTCGCCAGGAACGTCGAGTCGTCGTTGGCGCCGGCGTGTCCGTGGCGACGGCGGACGCCGGGCCGTGCCAAGAAGTGCTCGAGGAAGGTGTGTGCCGTGGGCGTGCCCAGCTTGTGCTCGAGCGCCTTGAGCACGGCGCGCTCCGTGCCGAGCAGGTCGTCCCTGGTGCAGCCGCCATCGGAGTCAAGGGCGCGGCGGGCCTCGGAGGCGAGCTTGTCCACCTCAGGGGGGCAGATCTCCTCGTACTTGGCGGCGAGGAGCAGCGCCGCGGCGGCGATGGGGATGAGGTGGCGCACCGACCCGATCGCCTGCCGGGCGCCCGCGGCCAGGAAGCGGTCGAGGCAGGACACAGCGAGGTGCAGCGTCCGGGAGTGGAGGCCGAAGGTCGGCGCTAGAGAGGAGAGCCACTCGACGAGGATGGCGCGCATGGGCGGCGTCACCGGCTCCTCCCGCTTCGCGCGTACCGACGCTGCCGCCATGTAGTCCGGTCCGGCCGCGGCCTCCACGGACCGGAGGTACGCGTGGATGTCGTGATCATAGCACGCGGCGGCGGCGTCAGGGAGCGGAGGCTGCATGGCGATTGCCGGCGGCGGTAACGGCGGGAATTCGGCCTGATCGTATTGGAGTCCGGCGTGAGAGGGGCGAAGCGCGGCCGCCATGCCACGTGATGATCGAGCTCGTGCTCCTTGGAATGCTCTCGCGCAGATTGGCAGCTAGCTCACGTACGTACCGCACATCGCACCGCAAGTAGCAACGTATTTATTGGGATCTGTACATGTCCGAGTCGAATTGGGACCGCGAACCGTACAACGATTTTTTTTTATTGAGATTGCGAGTAAAGTGTGTACGTAGTTCATCAGAGTCCTATTAGGATTAGCTCGTATCGATCCCTAATCCGAACGGAGAGGAGAGGCGGTACAGCTGTAGTGTGTGTGTTTGTCTTGTGTTTGGGCCATGCGATCAAATGAAAAACTCTGGCGTATACAAGGGCAAAATAGTGCAAACCTTCTTGAATCAAGTTTTTCTTGTTTGAAGTAAAGGCAAGGGCTCTATCATGGCAAAAAGAACAACCGTTCAAACCAGAGTTTCGCTCAGGTTCAACCCGAGCTAGGATGGAGCTACCGGCGTAAAATTACACAAGAGAAGGTGAAGGACCACGTGAGAGATTCTGAATTATATTGTGATGAACCACTGCAATTTAGAGATGTCAAAAATTTGAAAATGCTATTTGTCAGCAATTTTTGGAAGTCATCCGGCTCAGCACGTCAAACTGGCTTTGAGGGGGCGATCCGACCAGTTTTTACTGGCGGTCAGACCGGTGTGCATTTTCGGTCTGAGCAGATGCAGGTAGCGACCTGATTGCTACAGGTGCGTTGTTTGGCTAGCTGCTTAGTGATGCTTCGGCCGGTTTTTTATTCTTGTGGTTTTGAGTCGCAGAAAGAGTTTGAATGACCTAGGTTAGTGAATATAGATTTCATGAGACATCTTAATGCTAATGTGGATCAAGTTATCAAGAACTTATGTCTAAAAATGATTTGTTTTTCTTGGATGTACAGGGTCGCTTGGAGTCATCCATTACGCTTATGGAGGAACTGAGGCCCAGAACGATTAAGAATACCAGATAAGATAGCTGAGCTCAAGCATGGCACGAGAAATACAGTAAATGATGAAGGAAATTTCAAATGATGGGTTGCACTATGTAGCTTGGTCGGTTCAAGTAGGGCGTGGTTAGGAATGGCAACGGGGCTATTCCCCGGCGGGGAGTGGCTCCCCGTCCCCGACCCCCGCCAGAGAATTTTTCCCCGCTCCCCGCCCCCGTCCCCGGTCGCGGGGACACAATCTCCCCGTCCCCGCCCCCCGTCGGGGATCCGGGTCCCCGATCGGGTCCTCGATGCGCAGCGCCGCCGCTTGGAACCTCCGCCGGCCGCGCTGGACCTCGCGCGCCGCCTCGAGCCTCCACGCTGCCGCCGCCTAGAGCCTCCGCGCGCCGTTGCTCGGAGCCTCGCGCCGCCTGTAACCTCCGCCGCCGCCGCCACCTCTCGAGCCTCCACGCCGCCGCCGTCTAGAGCCTCGCGCGCCGTTGCCTAGAGCCTCGCGCGCTGGAACCTCGCTCGGCCGCCGCCGCCTCTCGAGCCTCCACGCCGCCGCCTAGAGCCTCCGCGCGCGTTGCTCGGAGCCTCGCGCGCGCTGGAACCTCAGCGCCGCCGTTTGGGTTCGAGGAGTTGCGCCGCCGCGGGTCCGAGGGAGTTGGCGCCGCCGCCGCCAAGGTCCGAGGGGCCGGGCGCGAGATGGTCGCGCGCCGCCGCCAGGTGGCCGGGACGCTGGGCTCGGGTGTGGGGTGCGAGCGTGCGCGTCGGCGAGGAGGAGCGTTCGGGGCCGCCCGCTGGCTGTGTGGATTGGATCTTGGAGAAATGTTTCTAGGGTTTGGATTCTCAAAACCTTATATACTATATACATGGGCCCACATGTCATACTGTAAATCGGGGCCCCGAACGGGGGGCGGGGATGGGGAATAGGAGAACGCCCCCGCCCCCGCTTCACCCGATGGGGGGAGTTTCCCCCAAATCCCTCCCCGCGGGGAGCAAAATTCCCCCATCCCCGTCCCCTAATAGAGGAATTCCCCGACGGGGAACGGGGAATGGGGCCCCGTTGCCATTCCTAGGCGTGGTCCAGTGAAACTGGAGTGGGATAGATTTGCCGACAGGTGGCAAGCCAACGGTGCACCTACACGTAATAAGTATGTCAATTGTTTGCAAATGGGAGGAGGTGACGGAATAAAGAAAGGATATTGTGGTAATTTGATTAAAATACTAGAAACTACCTTGAAGCAAATCTACGTTGTTGGGAGAGGAGTTTAGGTCAAGGAGAAGCTGAGAAGATTAAGTTGGGTCAAGACTAAGGATTTAGTGGATTTAGATTTATGCGCTTTTGAAAAACGTGCATAAGTATATATAGTGTGTGAGTTAAAGCTCGTATGTGTGGAGTTATCATATTTCCTCCATTTGCGTTAAGTGGATAGCATCCACTGAGATTAAATAGGACTGGCTAACATATCCATTTATCATGTTAGGATAGATATTTGCTAGTTAACTATCCAACCATCATCTCTTAAGAATAAGTGTTCACATGTTAAGGTTAAGGTGTGGGAAAAGTTGAGTGTTGTAGTGTGCTTTCTTGTGTCCTCTAGGTGGAGTAGCTATATATAAAACTTTCATTCTCAAGTAGCAATGCATCAATCTTTGTTTAGCTCCATAATTCTCTCTTGTGTTGACTGATTTGGTCATGATTTGTTTGGTTTTTCTTCTTCTCTCTTCCCTTCTTGATCTCACTGTACCAATGACATATAAGAGATAGAGATAACCTCTACAAATCAATCTTCATCCATCTAGACACTTTGATGGCAAATTCATGAAGACATGATTTTACTTGATTTTGGTTTCACAGAGTGATTGCATGATCCGATGGTTTTCGACTTGGTGTTCTTGCTTGCTGTAACATATGAGAATTCGTGTAGAGCTATCTTGGCCATCTTTTACCCACGAGCAAGTTATATTCACTATTTTCGTATTTTGCCCAGTTTTAGTGTATACTTACTTAATTTTGAAAAATGTCTGAACTTTGATATAGATTTTTGTGATCCATAGATGGAATAGGTTTCTGAGATATCAAATAAGGTGTGTGCAAAGTTTCATAGTAATTGGAATTGTATTTTAGAAGTTACATCAAAAGTGGTTTGTGTTGGGCTGTTATTGGAACAAGGGGCTATTTGACCTCCATACTCTAGCGGTTAGACTTGTGGTATTTTTCGGCCAGACCGGCCCTCGGTAGAGGTTTGATCTCTAGGGTTTGGTGTTTTACAAAGTTTGATTTCTTGAGGTTTTTGCTTTGGGTTTTTGGTTGTTGATCTTAGGCTTCATAACTCTGTAGTTACAGATAGAGTAAAGAATCAAAAATATTTTGGTGAAAATGTTTAACGGTACTATTTACCCCCTCTCATGATCATTCAATCCTTTGGAAGGAAAGAAGGCTAGACACTCTATCCGTGGAAGGCTCTACTCTATGTTCCATGTCCCTCTTTGATTTTGTGAGCTCTCTTGAGCCGTTGCCTGCTTTCGAAGACCCTCCTAATCCTTTCTTTCAAATTGTTCCATATAATGTAAATCACCATGATGTTGAAGTCGCTGCTCTGGTCCTTATGCATCATTATCTTTGATGCTTACAGCCACCGCACCTATCTAGAATTTATTGTAATCCGATGACTATACTTACTGCAGAATGGTGCAGTTCACCTACTCGAGGACCGCTGGCTAGACTTCCAAAGCAAACGGGCAAGAGAGGCATAAGTGTAGGCCTATTTCTTGATGTTGGTTTCAGAGGATGCAAGTTTGATGGTGCGAGCCTTGCGGCTGCCCTCTAATTCTACAATAGCTACACGAGCACGATGCGGCACAGGATGTGGCGCGGCGGCGAGATGGCATGACGAAGCCGTAGCGCCAACACTCGCGGACTGCGCTCCGGCAAGGCATGGTGAGCGCGGCCTTACCCAACGCGCTTCCAAGGTCGTGTGCCGACGACGGCGACGTGAGAATTGTTCAAACGCGCCACGGTGGTCGTGCCTTGAGATCTGCTGGCCGCACGGCGGAGGCATCTCGACGAGGTCAAGCGGAAGGCGGTGATTCCTTCCCTCTCCACTTGGTTCCTCTCCTTGGTGGCGTAAAAGCGGTGACGGCGCCGCGTGGGAGGACAATGTGGTGGGGGCGCGCGAGCTGCTGCAGCGCGTGCTGGCTCCGCCGCCCGCCATAGCTTGGGACGCGGCCGCACAGTCCCTGCCTCTGTACCTCTCTTATTTTTTTTCTCTTTCTTTTTTTGTCACAGGAAAACCGCGGTACGGCGCGAGTTCATGCCGCGATGATGAGCTGGCCGGAGTGAGACCCAGACAAAGAGTTGGGGACACTCTCGTCGACGGCGGCACGACTGTCGTTTTCCAACTAGCGGCCGCATCCCGATAAGGTGCCGCAGCCGTCGTGCACTTTATCTTGGCGCGGTGGCCGTGTTCCGAGCCGGCGCGCCGCAGTGGCGAGGGATGCTCTGGCGCGGCGAGCAACTGCCTGAGCTCCAGCGAGCGACAGCTATGGCACAGCAGCGTCCTGGCGAATTTTTCGTACGGATAATCCATTTTTTATTCGAAATTACATAAATATACCCGCGGAAAAATTTTTTACAAAAATAGGCTTCAGTCGCCGAATGGTTGGGCGACTGGAACCTATCGCCCAACCAGACCGCGACACAATTTGTCTCGCTGCACAGTAGAGCGACTACATCCAGTCGCTCTTCCGTTAAGCGACTAGCATGCAGTCGCTCTTCCGTTAAGCGACTAGCATGCAGTCGCCATCCCGTAGGGTAACTGCATGTAGCCCCCCGTGTTTTGTTTTAGATTTTGTGAATTTTGTAACGTTGAACGGGTAAAAAATACGGTGAAATTGTAATAAAAGTTTATATTCATTGTATATTGTAGGTGTGCAAAAAGTTTTAAATTTTTTTTTTCATGAAAGATTGAGTACAGAACGATCAATACATACACTGTTAAGTGAGATAGTTTATGTGCGGAGAGAGATAATAGACTTATGTAAATTTAAATAAACTTCATATTATAACTGTGAGTAACATGCCACATGTTTTTTCATTACATGCATAAATACATAGCATCTGCAGCGTCGCCTCACTAGTCACCCTGGTGTGCCCCGTCACCGCGCCCGCGTCCTCCCATACGGCCTCGCTTAGCCCTCCTCCGGTGCAACGGGTTAGGACGATCCGAAAAAGTAAAACGAGGAGGAGGGTGTCTATCCCGCGGGGCGGGGGCGGAGTCAGCTGCACCTCTGGCTGTGTGCTCTCCGGTGCACCGGGGAGGGCACTGGCAGAAAGAACCTGCGGTGCGACGTCGGAGTAGTGTCCATGCCACTCCGGTGTAGACGCGAAAAACTGGTCCACTTCCTCCCGGCCTGGGGAGATGCCGGAGACGCCGTGCTGCTGGTAAGTACCTGCAATATTAATAACGTTAGTTCGTTGCATGTCGTCTTCGGATAAACACGATATAAGAACCTCTGCGTACCCGTACCTGGCGCCATCCACGCAGGAGGAGGGGCGTACACCCCCTGCGTAGAAGGCGTGAAGTGAACCGGTGTAGGAGGCCCCGCCAGTTGAACCCCGGCCGCTCCGGTGAGGTGGTGGAGGACGATCCACGTAGGTGCACAGTGGTGCCACGCTGGTCGGGGTGGACGAGCGATCGAGCGGTGGGCGTGGAGACCGCCGGTAGCCTGCGTGAGAGTAGGCTAACGATACGTCTACACCCGTCGTGCACCCGACGCGCAAAGCTGATGCCCTCCTCATGGGTCAGGTGCGCACCACTGGAGAGCCTCTCCAGTACTGTCCCGGAGTCGAGGCATAGGGCAGAACCGACATCAGCCTGGACACAAAGACATGAAATGGTTGATTATCGAAACGACATTACCATTTGGGAATCTTTGAAATGACATGAAACGTACCGCGATGTGAGCGTCGCGCGCGAAGTGCGAGGGGTACGTGTCCGTCGGAGCGGCGACGTGTGTGGCAGGCGGGTCTACCACATATACGAGCCTGGTACGGGTCCGCGGCTGGTACCAGCGCAGGTACTCGGCGTACTCCCTGCTGTCGTACGGGCTGTCCTCCTCCACGCGGTCGTCGAGCGCACCCTGCCACTGCTCGACCCATGGCTGCATCCTCAACGACCAGTCGGTGCCTCTTTTCACTCCCTTCGCGCTTTGCCTGCGTATAGAACCATTACTGGATGTGAGATACTTGCGAACGCAGTAGTAAGTATGTAAATATTTAGCAGAAACGATCACTCACCCGTGCACGTGGCGCGGAATCGATGGTCCGATCGTGCAGAACCGCCATCAGAGTTCGAATCGCCGCATCACCGTGGGGTGCGAGTCCTCCACGTAGATGAGGTACACGAGCTTCGGCGGGTGAGCCGTAAAGCCCGGCCACGCCAAAGCAAAGTGAGGACAGCCCGCCAGAGCACGGGCTCGAATCGCCAGATCTGCGACGGCTCCAGCCGACGTCGTCCGCCGTGATGCGGTCGAGCCGCTCCACAAAGACCCGATGCGCCGCGACTGCACGCGGCGCGAATCGTACTCGCAAGAAATATAAGCCGTTTAGAATGACGATCGTCAATAAGACGAAATAGTTGATCGTGATAATACTTACCGACGACGGCACCGATAGAACCCATCGTCGGCGGTCAACGTCTCCCCGGATACATCTCGGCCCGCACGGGCCCATGTCGTCTAGCGCAGTCGCCCGACGCTAAGCGCTCGAACGACCACAATCGCAGAGCGCGGACAGCCGTGAGGATCGAGTTCGCCTTGACCTCGTGCATGCATCGCATAGGGCGCGATGCGTCGCGGCAAGCACGGCCGATCCCACCGACTGGTGGGGCTCGCCGTCGCGATCGCCTCGCATAAGCGATAAGCGCGCATCCACCGTGTTGCCGTGGCTGGTGGTGAAAAGCACCCAACCAAACAGCCACAGCACGTACGCCTCCAGGTGGCGCGCCACCTGGTGATCGTCTGCCTGTGGAACCATGCGCTCCACCTGAATTCAAACAAGTTGTTATTAGTACGTGATACCACAAATAAACGGTTGGACGACACGATCGAATGTAAAAACCACGCATCTGATCGTGTGAGCCACCTCAAGATCGCCCATGGGTGCGCGCTCGAGAACACGTGGTGCCGAGGGCGGTGGAACAACACCTCGACCGCCAAGCGGTGTCGCGCCCGATCGTGTGGGGCCTCCGTAGGAAGGCGGCGTCTCCGCGATCGGAAGGCCAAGGAGCAGGACACGTCCTCCGTGGTCGGCGTCATCTCCCGAATGGGAGGTGGAAAGTGTGCGTCTCGGGCCGCCAACGGTCCACCAAAGCCGCGGCGAGGAACGGTCGAACGGAAGCGCCGTGATCGCCCCGCCCGCCTCGCCCCCGCCGCCTCGCCCCGCCTCGCCCCCGCCCGCGCCTGCATCTCGCCCGTGGCCTGCACCATCCGGCAAGAGGAGTAGCCCGGCATCCCGCACCTGCAAACAAAGTGAAGGTCAAGACGGAATGAACTTACGGCCGCACTAAACGCTGGAGTAGTGCAAACCTGGCAGTCCAACGAGGGTCGAGTCTCCAGGCCACGCGAGGTGTGCGTGTCCGGACCACTCCCAGCTGAGGCGGCTCGTCCGTGCTCCCCGGTGTCGGCACTAGACGGGAAGCGCGATGAGAGCGGTCGACGTGCTCGTCCAACAAATACAGATCGCCACTCTGAGGCACGCCCAAAGACGAGTCATACTGCAAAATTTGTACAATAATTTCTACATTAAATTTTCTACATCTAAATTTATACAATAATTTCAATATTAAATTTCCTATATCTAAATTTGTACACTAAACTTTCTACATCTAAATTTCTACATTAAATTTTCTACACTACATTTTGTAAACTATTTTTGTACACTAACTATCTTTCTACACTAACTATCTTTCTACACTAAATTATCTACACTAACTATCTTTCTACACTAAATTATCTACACTAACTATCTTTCTACACTAAATTATCTACACTAACTATCTTTCTACACTAAATTATCTAAACTAATTATCTACACTAATTATCTACACTAACTAATTTTCTAAACTAATTATCTACACTAATTATCTTTCTAAACTAATTTATGTACACTAATTATCTACACTAACTATCTTTCTACACTAAATTATCGACACTAATTATCTACACTAACTATATTTCTAAACTAATTTTCTAAACTAATTTATCTACACTAATTATCTACACTAACTATATTTCTAAACTAATTTTCTAAACTAATTATCTACACTAATTATCTACACTAACTATATTTCTAAACTAATTTTCTAAACTAATTATCTACACTAATTATCTTTCTAAACTAATTTATGTACACTAATATCTACACTAACTATCTTTCTACACTAAATTATCGACACTAATTATCTACACTAACTATATTTCTAAACTAATTATCTACACTAACTATATTTCTACACTAATTTTCTAAACTAATTATCTAAACTAATTATCTACACTAATTATCTACACTAACTATCTTTCTACACTAAATTATCTAAACTAAATTATCTAAACTAATTATCTACACTAACTATTTTTCTAAACTAATTATCTACACTAATTATCTTTCTAAACTAATTTATCTACACTAATTATCTACACTAACTATATTTCTAAACTAAATTATCCACACTAATTATCTACACTAACTATCTACACTAACTAATTTTCTAAACTAATTATCTACACTAACTATATTTCTAAACTAAATTATCTACACTAACTATATTTCTAAACTAATTTTCTACACTAACAAAAATATAACACAAAAATTACCGAAAATCGCGCACGCGCCTCTCTTCTTCTCCTCCTCTCCCCTCCTCTTCTCCTCCTCTCCTCTCTTTCTCCTTCTCTGTACAAGAAGTGGACGACGTCGGGGCGCGAGCGCCTTTATATTCACCTCGCCGCCCAACGGTTGGGCGATCGATAGAAGTCGCCAACGATTGAGCGATCGCTTGTAATCGCCGAACCGTTGGCGATCGGAGTTAATCGCCCAACGGTTGGCAGACTCTCCACCGCCGCAGCTGGTTAAGCGATAGGTTCCATCGCCCAACCATTCGCGATCGAGCCTATTTTTGTAAAAAATTTTCCCGCGGGTATATTTATGTAATTTCGAATAAAAAATAGATTATCCGTACAAAAAACTCGCGTCCTGGCTCTCTCTCTCTCTTCCATTCTCTTCAATTCTTTTTCATTTTTGTTTGTGTTCGTTCTCAATTACTTGGCACTGCAATGTACCAAAATGTACCCAAACTGTTGTTAATTTTTTTTATGTAATGCGAGGGAAAATGTCCCTGATAATGTTCAAATAACATCACAAATTTTCCCTTTTCCCTGATTTAGGCCCTGTTTGGATCCTTCCATCTAAAGTTTAGTCACTAAAGTTTAGATCTAAAGTCTCCAAACAGGTGGTCTAAAGTTAGATCTAAACTTTAGTTAACCCCTAAAAAACACTTTAGACCATTAGTCCACCAAAGTGAACTAAAGTGGTCTAAAGTTTTGGGTTCTTAGGCACAAAGACGTGTTTACCCATGTATGTTGGTCTCTCACCTCCCATTTAATGGCTGACGCACGAAACGAGGAGAGGTAGTATGGTCTTTTTGAAACTTTAGTCCTATCCATTAGTACAGGATCTAAACAGGACCTTCGACTAAAGTTTAGTGGCTAAAGTTTAGCCAACTAAAGTTTAGTCCAAAACTTTAGACAACTAAACTTTAGACCATGGGATCCAAACAGGGCCTTAGTTGGTGTTCAACCAGAAAATGTCTCAAATTATTAGTCTATAATTGCTGTCATAAATATTTAAAAAATTATTGTAGGTGGCACATTTCAAAATTTGAAAACACATCTATCAAATTTTCAAAAGTCAAACAACAATCACATCTCTCAAATTCAAACGGGAACAGCCATCACATCTCAATCATTGAAATGTACCTCACCGTCGATCCCATGAGAGATGTATCTCCCTTCCTCAAATACAACAATTTTTTTGTTGTGTATTCTTGCACCAATCGCAACGAACCCTTCAACCCAACGGTATAGATAGTGGGACTACCCACGACTACAGGCAAGAAATCCACTCTGGCAAGAAAAGCAAAAATTATTGAATTAGCATCCAAAAAAATTAGTTCGTTCATTTCAAAATAAAAGATGTATCAAAGATTAAGAAGGCTTGAAAGATGAGAAGACAATAAGGTAAAAGACTATGCTGTCCTCAACCATAAGAAAACAAAAATACAGCCAGAAATAAGAATTAATGACCATGTTCTTTTATATTGCAGCTGATAGCTTTTGGCTGCGGCTGATGACTTTTGTCTATATTTTTCGAAACGGCAGCTGACGGCTGAGACGTTGATGCGAACGACGCACATGGTTTTGGGTTTATAAACCGTTTGAGAAAACTGTCTTATTTGTTTTAATTTTTTAAGAGAAATTTAAACGAAAAGCTACAAAAAAAAAGACCAAAAAGAACCTAACCAATATACACTTTCTAGGCATATTCTTTTGGGTTGTGATTTATGACTTTTAGGCCTAGTGCGAGTGCTCGTGTGAACGAAATGAAAACCGATAAGTCATTTCTAAAAGGCTATCCACCTAAGCCACTACGAAGAAACTATTCCATTATTTGTTCGAGAGAAATTATAAGCCATATGCTATAGGGCATGTTCTTTTTTTGGCTTATGGCTGTGGTTTATGGTTTTTAGCTGAAATTTTTGAATTTTGAGCTATTCGTGACAGAGATTACGGAGAGAGATACTCACTTACGATTTTAGCTGATACAGATATTGAGCTTGTAACGTGTACTACAATTAACTTGTAGACTTCGTCTTGAGAAAATACCCTGTTTAAAAGCTGAAAATAGCATTCTCACTCCACACTTACGTGCATGCAGTAAATCAATTCATGTATGCTCTCATCGACATTTATTGTTGGCACCTTTTTGCATGACTCTAGGCTTCTCTCTCCTCTCTCTCAGCAAACAAATTTGGGTCTATTCTTTTTAGCTGGAACTTACAGTTTTTTTTTGCCACGGTTTATAATTTATGAGTTGTTCGTGCGAGAAATTACATAATAACAGAAACTCACACATGGTTTTTACCGATATAAATAAAGTTGGTACAGTATGTACTACAATTAACTAATAGACTCTATTTTGAAAAAATACTCCATTTAAAAGTTAGTTACTGTAAAAAAAAGTCAAAAGCAGAAACCAAAAACTGAAAAAGAACAGGGCTAAAGCATATGGATTAGCTTCTGTTGATAGCTTTTATATGTAGTTAATAATTTGTAGCTAAAAATAAATAATAGCGATTGAAAGAAGTAATTTGTAGAAGGAGAGAACGAGTGGTGCAAAAGTAAGAGAGATATGTTTACGAGATAGGAGCGAGAGGAATGACCATGGTACATAATATATCCATGACTCCCTGATGTATTCTCGGATAGAGACGTGAATGAGAAGAGTGGAGAAGCCACTTTAAAAAGTCAGACATTTATATTAATCTCCCATTTCTCCAAGTTGAAAGCAGAAATAGAAGCTAACATAAGTAGGGCGTTTGTCATGTCATACACAGTGGAGATCATTAACTAACAGAGGGTAAAATGGGAAGGCCAATGCTTGCGCACGCCTTATAAAACGAAAATTAGCCCAAAAGACTACGTCTTGTAAAAAGAACGGGAGGGAGTATTGAATTAGCACGTCTAACGACTCACTAATAGGAAGTAATCTAACTCCCCGGGCTCTACACAACAAGACGATCTTAATGACGGCATTACATCAAGCTTGGAGCCGAACCGGATATCCTTCGAAAATTTTGTTATTAGGAATATCCCGAATTTCACATATACCTCGAATTTCAATGCAACATCTAAACCTAGAATTTCACCCAATCAATAGATTAGTGTCATTGTGGTGATCGTGCGGGCGCCTGCTGCCAGGAAGCGGTCGAGGCAGGACACGGCAGGGTGCAGCTTGCAGGAGTGGTGGCCGGAGGTCGGCGCGCGACGGAGGCGAGCCACTCGACGAGGACGGCGTCACCGGCTCCTCCCGCCTCGCGCGCACCGACGCCCTCGCCATGTAGTCCGGCGCGGCCTCCACGGAACGGACCGCAGGTACGCGTGGATGTCGCGCGCGCTCGTAGCACGCCGCGGCGGCGGCGGCGTCGGGCTCGACGGCTCGCGGGCGGGAGAGGGGCGAAGCGCGGCAGTGCGACGTGGGCCGGGAGCGGAGTCTGCATGGCGATTGCCGACGGTGGGAACGGCGATTCCCGTGATGATCGAGCTCTGAATGCTTCCTGTTGCGGCGGCTTTGCAGCTCACGTACGTACATCACATTGCAAGGCAAGAGAAAATTACTATAATGGGACTCCAAACAACGTGTTTCGCTATAATAGGACTTCTAACGTTGACATCGCTAAAATGACACCCGAAACATTGGCTTCTCATAATACATGACATTTGGCTCTTTTAATTCCAATGTTCGGGTATTTTGAAACATTAGACAAATGTCATGTATTACGAGAAGCCAATGTTTCGGGTGTCAGTTTAGCGATGTCAACGTTAGAAGTCCCATTATAGCGAAACACGTTGTTTGGAGTCCCATTATAGCAATTTTCTCGCAAGGCAAGCAGCAACGTATTTGCCGGGATCCGTACATGTCCGCAGGTCATAAGAGCATCTCCAATAATATCCTCTAAATCTCATCCCCTAAATCACTTTTTAGAGGACATAATCTAGAATATAGAAAACTAAAAATATATAACCTCCAACAAGTCCTCTAAATATGGTCCCCTAAATTAAAATCTGGGTCCACAAAAACTACCAACCAAAGAATTTAGGGGATCGGACGGCGCAGGAGCGTTGGGACCGATTTAGGGGATGGTGTGCGTCCTCCATATATAGGGGACAAAAAATCAGGGATGGAGTCCTCTATATTTTTGGGTACCACTTAGGGGATCTGTTGGAGCCCTTTTTTTACCTTTTCTTCTAAAATATAAGGGATATGAGCACTTTAGAAGATTTGTTGGAGATGCTCTAAGCGTCCGATTAGGATCCCTAATTCGAATGGAGAGAAGCCCATTGGGCTGCCAGTGGCGCAGCGATTGGGCGCGCGGCGCGGTGTGCGCATGGTGAGGCCGAGGCGGCGAGGCCAGGGTGGCGTGGGCTGTTCCAGGTGGGGCCAAGGGGCCGAAGGGCTAAGAGAGATGGGTTGGGCCGGGCTCGACCTAGAACACGAGATGGGCTGGAGAAAAATTTGAAATTTGGCCGAAATTTGAATGGATTTGAGTTGCTCTTTTGAATTCAAACTTGATTTGAAAATTTCTTTCAAGAAAAATTCAAATTCCCAAAATGGGATGTTACACATGAGAAGCACATGATTTTCTCAGTTCGATCAGCAATCACCTTATATGCGATAATATTACTTCGCTGGATTCTCGTGCTTCTACATCTTTTGGAGATACTAATCCAATTTGGAGAAAAGTTTGGAAGTTGCCGGTTCCGCCAAAAGTCAGGGTTTTTTTTTGGTGGCGAATGGTGCATTACTTTGTGCCGTCAAGAGCTAATCTTCAAGACGGCATGTTGAGCAGGTGGCCTTCTATAACCCCCATTTTGACTTCCAAATAAGCATGCATGAATTTTCATGAATTTCAAATTTTTGGTTTATTTATAAAACTCTCCCAAAGCTTGGTTGAGGTTTGAGATTTTAAAAATAAAATACATGACACAAAAATACGAAAATTAAATTTCTAAAATTAAATTGGATATTGAGAAATTTTCCATAAAAGTTTCATATGCAAATTCCCTTGGGAATTCAAATTCAAATTCAAATTAGAAATTCAAACTCAATTTCAAACTGAAAATACAGTTTAAATCTGATGTTATTTCCCTCCAAGGCCATGGGCTAAATCTAGGGGTGCAAACGGGTCGGGTTAATCCCGACCGATCCGGCACCGAATCTGATTGGTACCGAATCCGGAGAAAAAAAATATAGGTTAGGATATGGTAACAACAATATCCGTCCGAATTCGATCCGTTTGCACCCCTAGCTAAATCTCACCCGCTAGCCCAACCCACACCCTGTAACATCCCAAATTCTAAGAAGTACAAAAATAAGTAAAATTTAAAACTTTTTGCATGCATCTTATTTCTTTGCCTTTTGATTGGAGTTCCTTTAGAAAAATAACTTGTAAATACAAAATTTGGAAAGAAAAGTACAAAGGATGAAATTAAAATTGAATCGACGCAGTCTACACGTGAAAATTCCCAAGCATGCTCAAATAAAATCCAAATAAATTTAAATAAACTCCAAAAAAATAAAAATAAGGGCAGAAATGGATAGATTGGAATTTTTGAGGAATTTAGAAATTTGAACGTGCTCAATCGGAGTTAGGATGAAGGAGAACAGGCTTCTGGAAGTTTGAAATTAGAGAAAAAGAATAAACTGAAATTTTTGGATTTATTTTTATATTGGAAAAGGCATTTATGATGTCAGCGATTGCTCGCCAGAGGGCGGTCGAGGCTCGGAGTGGGAAGGGGCGCGGTGAAGGGGAGGTGTAGAGCTCAGGAGAGGGGAATGCGAGTGGAGGGAGACGGTGCGAGGGTGGGGGTGCTTGAGGGTCCCTTTTATAGGGCCTCAGGGGAGGTCGGTCGTGCGAATTCTTCGCCAAAGTTTAGCACGGGCGGTGGTGATTGAGGGGAAGTTTGGGGAAGGCGAGTGCGATAGGGATGAAGGTGGGCACGGATTTGAGGGGAACATGGGTGCGGGTGTGTGGAGCAAGGAAAGGGGTGGGGTGACCGGGCATGGAAAGGGGGTGGTTGAGGAGCGCTGGTGCGGGGAAAAAGAATAAGTAGGGACAGGAAAGAGGCTGGCGGGTGGGCCCTAATGCAGAAAGAGGGGGAGTGACGAGAAAGGGGATGGCGGAAAGAGAGAAAGAAAGGACGAGCAGCGGGGATCGATCGGGTGGTGACATGGACGGATCTGGGCCATCCACGCGTCGCCTGGAGGGGGTGGGAGTTTAAATTTTTAAATTTTATTTTTGATTCACAGAAAACCTTAGAAAACTCAAAAAGGCTCAGGAAAATACCAAATGAATTCCAAAAATTCTTAAAAAATTCTAAAAATTCCTGGAACCACTTTGGAATTAGGAAAGATATTTCCAACTTAATTTGGTATTAGATTTCTATAATGAAAATACTTTTTAATTTAAAAATAGATTTTAAACTCCAAAAAAACACAGAAAAACCAAATAGGCCCAAATAAATAATTTAAAATAGGATTTTTAATAGAAAAAAAATCAAAATATCATTTATTTAATAATATATTTAGGTTTTTACTTAAATTACTTTTCAAAATCCATCTTTTTTAAAAGCAGAAAACCAGGGCAAATCCAATTTAAAATTCTAGCAACCAAAACACTAATTTTTTTATTTTAAACCAAATTAATTTAATTTACTAATTTTTTACTTAGAAATTTAATTAAACAGCTGGGTTGGGACAATGAGACCATGTCGGAGGTGGTGCGGTGGGTGTGGCGCCGATTCGAGGTGGACGCGCGCCCGGTGGCCGAGATGGTGGACAAGGCGTTGCTGCGGGCATGTAGATCCTACCACCCTCAGTGCTAGACCCGACCATCCTGCAACCCTCGAGCTCCTCCCTCATGCCCCCGAGCTCTTCCCTCCTTCCCAGCACTCTCGAAGTCAGATCTGGCCTCTCCGCCGCCCCAAGCTCCTCCCTCCCACCTTTAAGATCCTCCCTCCTCCCCTTCCCCCTTGGCGCCAGATCT
Organism: Dendrocalamus sinicus; assembly: GCA_036346575.1. NCBI lineage: Eukaryota > Viridiplantae > Streptophyta > Magnoliopsida > Poales > Poaceae > Dendrocalamus > Dendrocalamus sinicus. Next base: position 18,568,014 of record CM070647.1, read on the forward strand.
AACCACCCCATTGCCCCCAAGCTCCTCCCTCCTCTCTGGCCCCCTCGGAGCCAGATCTGGCCTCCCCGCCAGCCCCGAGCTCCTCCCTCCTACCCCTAAGATTGTCCGACCACAGCGTCACGATCACACCACCTCCGACCACGGTGCCTCCGACCACAATGCCACGACCATGCTCTTCGACCACGGCACCTCCGACCACGGAGTCATGACCACGCCGCCTCCGACCATGGCCTCACGACCACGACCATCGCGCCTTCGTCCATGGCATCATGACCATGCTCTTCGACCGTGGCGCCACGACCACGCTCTTCGACCATAACGCTACGACCACGCTTTTTGACCATGGTGTCATGACCATGGCACCTCCGACCATAGCCTCACAACCATGGCGCCTCCGGCCACGATGCCACGCCCACGTTCTTCGACCACGCCACGACCACACTTTTTGACCACGGCGTCACGACCATGGCGCCTCCGACCATAGCCTCACGACCTTGGCACCTTCGACCACGGTGCGACGACCACGCTCTTCGACCAAGCCATGACCATGATCTTCAACCACAGTGGACTACATTTTTGACTACCCTCCTAACAAGCATCAAGATTAACATCTCTGTGGAGACGGGCAGCCATGGCGGTCGAGGGCGGAGCTGGAGAGGCTGTAGCTAGGGGAGTATCTCTGCGGCAACGTGCAGGCGTGGCTAGTTGAGGGCGACGCCAGTGAGGCTGCGGCTGGAGGAGTATCTCCACGGCAACGTGCTGCACGGCTGAAGGAGTAATCATCTCCAGATTTCAAATGTTCATCTATAATAAGTTTCAGGCCATTTGTTTTCAGGATGCAAAGTATGTGTAATCTAAAGAAGTATCCACATTCACTCAGCACAAAGTGACGGATGTCTCAATGCCGAATTACACAATTAGAATAACTGAACCGGGGTCATCGGTCTCATTCTAATATACATAGTTCATACACAGAGAGGGTTGAATCGTATTCTACTACTCAGGACGGAAGAATTGCTAAGTTGTATACCAGGAGAATACTCAGATCGTGAATAGATACATCAAGCCAGACTGCTAGATTCGCTTGTGTACATGTGCTTGTCTTTCTTTTTCGGGATATACTGTCTGTTGGTGTAGTATGTAACTCATCAATAAATTAATTAATTCAATATCTGTATCCTCAATCTTTAGTAGGAAGTAGCTTTCAATTTTGTGTAGCCATCGTGTGTGTGTGCACGCTTCAGAGCCAAACAATCTGTTTTGCCTTCTCTTTTTTCACTGTTTCACGTCCGAAATTGAATAACAGAGGTCACAAAACTAAACGTTGCTTCCAATCAATTTCAGGCCATTTTGTTCAATTAAAAAGTAGTATCAATACGTACAGAAAAGGGAGTATCTATGCGTACGAAAAAGAAAAAGAGAGTGGTACTAATCATACCCCCACGTGAATTTCATCATACAAAACGACATACTCCCTGGCTAATCAGTTGTAGTCATGCGTCATTCACTACTACAGAAATCCACATTACGCAGCGGTCGTAAACGCCATCACGATGGTTTTCAACCGCCCAAATTATGGGTCGTTGATAATCCAGTTATCACAGACGGTTTTTGAACCGTCTCGTGATTATGCGATATCACAGACGGTTTGTCATTAAAACCGTCAGGATTATTCGATATCACGAGACGGTTTTGTACTAAAACCGCTCAGGATTATCGATATCACGCACGGTTTTTAAAAAGCCGTCGTGATATCGGATAATCCTGCACGGTTTTAATGACAAACCGTCGTGATATCGCATAATCACGCACGGTTTTAATGAAAACCGCTCGTGATACTCCTCCCCAGAGAATCTATTTCATTTTATAGCTAGCCTCAGAAATGCTAGCCATGCCCTCTCAAACAAGCGTATAATCACGGACATAAACATATACAACTCACACATCTCATTTCATTTCGTATACATTTCACATCTCAATTCATTTCACGGACATAAAACATCCAATTGACAACGCACTTCATTTCACAAACATAAAGCATCCATTTCGCAAATCAATTCATTGAGTTGAAATAAAATATCCATTAACAAATACACAATTGTAAAAGATCTACATGTATTTGCACTTAGAATTACAATAAAAATCATTCAGGCAAAGTGGAACTCTCCATCCGATCTTACGACTTTTGACCACAAAAACCAAATGAGCTCTCCTCGAATTTTTGCAAAATCCACGTGTCAATGCAGATGTAGAGATGGACGCACTGCCGATAGGAATATCAACGCGCATATATAAAACCGACATGTATGAAATAAATGTGGGAAGATTGACAAACCTTAGAATTAGTGATCTTGGTGGAATCGAGGAGTAGTCTCATATGGTGGCACATGTAGTATCCACATGTGTTGCCGGCCCCGCTTGGTGGCACCGCAAAAATATAATGTGTTAAATCAAGTGGCATTACTACTATGTGTTGTATATGATTAATTAATGTGTAGCTAGCGAATACCCAAACTTGCGATCATGTTTCAAGGCCTTGGCCCCGTCGTCGAGTCATGTGTTTGTTGAACGATGTGGCGAACGACCTTCGTTATTCAAAAGTTAGATTAGTTATTCGAAGGAAAGAAAGAGTACAATGTACAATGTACGCATTTATCGAGTATTCGGGCGATAGTGTGTACTTGAATTTGTTCTTACTTAGAGAATCAAGGTATATAGGCTTGTTCCATTTTGGTATAATTACAATTAAAATCCAATGGAAATTCTCATTGTATGGCATAAGAACAAATTCCTTATCTTGGTGAGCCAAAGTTGCTTTTGTAATATAGTCCTCGACGAAGGATGCATTCTCGATGATGGTATCAATGGTGACCAAGCGTGGGTCCAGAAACCAATTTGTGATTTCGATGATCTAGCTTCGATCAAGCATGAATCTATATATAACATAGGAAAGCAACAAATTGTGACATATATCGGTATTACGTGAACAGAGACTTTGATTGTACAGACTTACGTCCCAAAGATCGAACGAGTGACGCGCCGAGAGCGTTGAGCGTGAAAAGATCAAATATATCGTCAAAGGTCACCGTGAAGACACATCCCGAGATTCGTGCAAGAAATGTTCCGCTTGAATTTGACAACTATACCGAGCGCCGTTTCGCCTCCGCTTATTGGACACTTCCATATACCAAAGGTGGAATCTTTGGCAACCAAGTCCTAGTTTTTGGAGCTCTTCCCGACTACCATCGGTGAGCTAGCACGAATTTGCGGGCCAATGGCATGGACGGAATTCGCCATCATCCTTCGTCTTTGATTTGCCCCCGCCATCGCCTCGATTGTGGGTCGACTTTATGCTAGTCGATCGTAATGGTATAGACGGTGCAAGTTGCTCGCGAGAATAGCACCGTGGAGATAGCACCGTGCGGTAGTCGTGGTTCGTGACCGCCGTGTGGAGATGGCACCATGCAAGTTGCTCGTGGTTCGCATCGCACTTCGGTCCCGCCACCGGTGAAGAAGCCTCGAGGAGATGTCGGTTTTGGGCCACCGGATGAATGTTCCAATGGCCTGTCCTAGATTCACGATCTCGTCGTTGGGGGCTTGAGCGGACCACCTCAAAATTGGCATACACACCATCCACATTAACTTTTGCGGCTGGCGCTAAAGCTTGACTGCACCATGGCCCCAATACTGCACAAATATGCCCGCCCCAAGCAGCAGACAAGGGAATGGAGCCATATCTCACTTGGAGCCCGCATGTCGAGGCTCCTACATAACGATACAAAATTAGCTACTCGAATAGGCCTACCAATGGAGCAAGCATTCGAGAGGTAATAATTATTACTGTGATGTCGCCCACAGGAAATTTGGACTGGGTTTGCGTCGGATTGGACGCGCAGCTACTCGGATGGTTGTGCGGGCTAGCTAGCACAGGAGTGGCGGTTGCGGCCTGCGACTTTCTCTCTGCTTTCCGCACCTCATCTCTCGATTATATCAGCCATCGAACCCAGATCTCCTCTTTAAGAGATGCCTTGAGCTCTTCTCGTAGCTGTGCGCCACGCCGCTTTGTTTCTCTTCCGCGCCGATACATGTCGGAGTCATCTTGGAAACCATGTTTCCAAGGAACGTAAAGCCCAAGGCCTCTGACGCCCGGTGCTCCTTGTTTCCTGTACACGGAGAGCATATCATTCTCCCTTGTTCCCTGGAATGATCCTGGTAGATTGAAAACTCACTCTTCCCGCAAGAGCACGACATGTCATTTCAATTGCACGGTTGTGGAGTAATTACAAGCTACGTAGTTCGATCGATATCTTACCAGCGCCGGTCACTTGCTGGTCGAAGGGTTTCAAAGGTGATGTCCCCGATGTCGTTGTAGATGACCTTGCTCTAATCCAATTTCGAGCGCGGTCGTCCGGGATATTGGAAAACGGCGGGCGATGTCTCGTTGCTGCCACTCATCCTCCTTCATCCATCGCGCGATTTTACCCGCATACCCAGTGTGCCAAGTCCGTGAGGGTGTGTATTTTTGCCGGAGGGCCTTGTGCGCCACACTTGTACTTTTGAAATCTTGGTCGTTTTCATCGCCTTGAACTCTTCCCATTGTGGTTCCAGGAATGGGTATTTATGAACAAGCGTTTCGTCCGTCTCCACGTATTTCTTGACAAGCGTGCTCTTGAAGTTCTTCCATGCTTTGCACGCCGCTTTGTAGGTTTGTTGTTGCACAAAGATCCGTGTGTTCTTCCGGGAACTCGAACGATGCCAAAATTTGGTCCACACTCACGTTTCCGAGTGTCGTGCACGTTCTTCCATGAATTGTATGTGATCTCAATTGTTCTCGTGCAACTACTCCGACCATGGTTCGAATGCGTTATCGCTTTTGAGGAAGGATAGGGACCCGGATGCATTCACCACCTGTGATGATCTGTCGCCCTCGAGCTTCTTTGATAGCCCTCTTCCTTGGCGCCTTGATGTTGGAGCGGACGCCCCGCGATGATGTTGAAGAATGCGCAGTGACATGTTGCTCATTTTGTGGGTCTATTAAGATAAGATGAGAAAGTAATCATATTGAATTGCAAGACAAGAGAGGAGTAGAGGAGGGGTGATATGGACATAGAGAGGGGTGATGTGCGTATCTTACCAATGTACCAATGTATCAAGTCCTTCTTTTCCCACAAAATTCAAGTCAATTTTATTACAAAGTGCAAAAAGACATTCAGATTCTTGGTGAGCAGCAGAGCATAGCCGACTTCTTGGTGGCGACTATGCATCGCTTCTTCCACTCCTTCTCTTCATCTCGGTCTCCGGATCACGACGCCGAGAGCGATGATTCATCTAATCAATCATCGCATCGCGACGTGATCCGCAGACCGAGATGAAGAGAAGGAGTGGAAGAAGCAGATGCATAGTCGCCACCAAGAAGTCGGCTATATCGGCCGCCACCAAAATCTGGAATTTGTTTTTTGAACTTCAGTACTAAAATTTCCTTGAATTTTGTAATACTATTACTACAAGGTCTCTAAACAAAGAGCTGGTATTCAGATGGGTTATGAGAATAAGATTCATAATTTATAGTTTGAGGAATGCCACATCGAAGACCAGCTCTTGGGATTCCTCAAGACACAAACTGCAGCCTTGGATGTGCCTCTGATGCTACGCTATGCTTCAAATTGGCAGTCATGAGCCTGACGACACAATGTATTTCTTTCCACCCAAATGGTCAATGTATCTTTTGCAATAATTGCAAAATTTCTTTATCTAGATACACTAGAAAGAGATCAGGAGAGGAGTAGAGGGAAGGGGGAGAAGGGAGGAGAGGAGTAGAGGGAAGGGGGGCCCAAATGATTTCAAACTATATACTATGTACTATATACTATATACTATATACTATATACTAACACAACAAGCAATATGTACCAATGTAAACTAAGCAACTGCAGTAAACAATGTACCAATGTAGTATGTACTAAATAGCAAACTAATTAAGCTACTGCAGTAAACAATGTACCAATGTAATATGTACCAAGCATCAACCCTAAACACTAACAGTAAGCATGAAGCATCAACCCTAAATATGTACTAAGCAACTAACCATAACAGTATGAAGCATCAAGCATCAACCCTAAACACTAACAGTAAACATGAAGAATCAACCCTAAATATGTACTAAGCAACTAACCATAACAGTATGAAACATCAAGCATCAACCCTAAACACTAACAGTAAGCATGAAGCTCGGGGAGGGATTTGATGACCTTACGGTTTTGGTGACCTTAGGGACGCTGGAGGAGGAGGCGGCGGACGAGGAGGAGGAGGAGGCGGCGGCGACGACGACGGAGGAGGAGGAGGCGACGGGCTCGGGGAGGCGACGGAGGAGGAGGAGGCGGCGACGCAGGAGGAGGCGGCGGCGACGGAGGGGGAGGAGGCGACGGGCTCGGGGAGGCGGCGACGGAGGAGGAGGCGACGAGCTCGGGAGGCGGCGACGGAGGAGGCTGCGGCGACGTCTTCGTCCGGGAGGCGGCGGCGAGGGCTGGGGAGGCAGCCGGCGAGGGCTCGGGAGGCGGCGGCGACGACGGCTCGGGATTTAGAATTAATCGAATAATCGCAGCGCACACGGAAAACCCTAGCGAGAGGGTATATGTAGGACGATTATCACGCAGCGGTTCTAAACTTAGAACCGCTCAGGATAACATATCACGACGTTTTGAGTTAAAAACCGTCGTGATAGTTTACTATCACAGACGGTTCTAAACTTAGAACCGTCTGTGATAAGCCTTTGCCGGCTGTTGCAATTAAGACCACCAATAACTACACAGCTGCATTCATATCAACTACCAAACAACTGCATTCATATACAACACCAACCATTGCATTCACAGTGTATTTCTTGATACATCACACATTTTCACATATACATCTCAAAATTGACTACATCACACATTTCCACATATACATCTCAAAATTGACTACATCACACATTTTCACATATACATCTCAAAATTGACTACATCACACATTTTCACATATACATCTCAAAATTGACTACATCACACATTTTCACATATACATCTCAAAATTGACTACATCACACATTTCCACATATACATCTCAAAATTGACTACATCACATATTTTCACATATACATCTCAAAATTGTCACACATTACACATTTTCACATATACATCTCAAAATTGACTACATCACACATTTCCACATATACATCTCAAAATTGACTACATCACACATTTTCACATATACATCTCAAAATTGTCACACATTTTCACATATACATTCTTATTGTACTTGCTTATTTCCTTTAAAAATTAGCCCTTCATCATGATCAATGCGCGACGTAACTAGTTTCATCACGTTGTTCATCGTCGACCTTATGCCATTTCCAAAAGGAGGTAACTCGTCAAATTGATTGTATTCCTCCTCGCCCACTACATTCTCCACTCCGATAATTCTCCTTTTTCCATGAAGAACTACATGGCGTTTCTTATTTGCCGGTCGGTTACATAGAAAACTTGAACAACTTGATTGGCGAGTACGAATGGTTCATCTTTGTACCGACACGTTGGAGGTCCACGGTCGTGACACCGCACTTGTCAACCTTCACTGTGGGAGATGCACCCAACGGCAAATAAATAAGGGGATCTTGAAAACCACATAGTCGAGCTCCCAAATCTCTTCTATGAAGCCATAGTACGAGTTTCTCGACCCATCGGATCTGAATGCATCTATGTGGACACCGCTGTTCGTTAGTGCTCTTGACATCCCGAGGCTGCGTATAGAATGTGTACCCATTTATGTCATATCCTTGCCATGTCACAACTGTAAATGTCGGCCCTTTTGCCAACCATGTCAGCGTCTCACTCGGCGAGCTCCTAGCGATTTGCTCCTTCAACCATTGGTTGAACCGACGATTGTGTTGCCTCATGATCCAAACATCCGCCGCTCCGGATTCTCATTGTCAAGCACACCCTTGTGCTGGTCCACATAAGGCGCCACTTCACCATGTGTTGCAACACCGTGAAATGGGCTTGAGTATACATGTCCATATATGGAGTGATTGCTTTCCTTCCGATAGTTCCGAGACCATTCAGCCTCCCCTCATGACGAGATTGAGGGACACCTATCGGTTGAATCTGAGCCATATAATCGACACAAAACTCAATGACCTCTTCGCTTGCATAACCTTCGACGATGCTGCCCTCCGCCGAGAACGATTCCGTCGACGAGGACTTGAGAATTCCATGAACCTCTCAAATGGGTACATGCTACGAGGAATACGGGCCCGCACATTTTTATCTCCACACAACGTGAACAATGAGATGGACCATGATATCGAAAAACGAAGGAGGGAAATACATTTCAAGGTGACATAGAGTCATCACCACCTCGTCCTGCAGAGCATCTAGTCCTTCGGGATCGATGACCTTCTGAGCAATTGTGTTAAAGAAATAACATAGTCTCATGATTGTCTCTCGGACTTTGATCGGCAAAATATTTCTAATTGTAATAGGGAGCATCTGTGTCATCAGCACATGACAATCATGAGACTTCATGCCATTTAACTTCAAATCTTGCATCGAAACAAGTTTCTTCACGTTGCCGGAGTAACTAGACGGAACTTTGACACCATGCAAGCACTGGCACAGTTCTGTTTTCTCAGCCTTGGACAGAGTGTAACACGCAGGGGAAGGTACGTTCGTGCATTATCAATGCATGTCGGTGCTAACTCAGGTCTGATGTGCATATCAGCCAAGTCAAGCCGTGCGTTGACGCCGTCCTTTGTTTTATCACGGATGTTCAGTAAGAGACCAATCAAGCTGTCGCACACATTCTTTTCTACGTGCATGACGTCGATGCAGTGCCGCACATCTAGGTACTCCCAATAAGGTAAGTCCCAAAATATTGATCTCTTCTTCCAGGTGTTCTTCTCATGAGCCCTCAATTTACGTCCCTTTCCGAGGACAACATCTAAATCCTTAACCATATCATAAACCTCGCGTCCCCTTAAATGCTTTGGAGTTGAACCGTCTTCCTTCTCTCCGTCAAATTGTTTCTTCATCTTGCGGTATGGGTGAGCCCTCCGAAGGAACCGGCGGTGACGCATGTAGACGGTTTTGCGTGAGTGTCTCAGCCACACACTCTCGGTACCATCTAAACAGTGAGTACAAGCTTTGGCACCTTTTATACTATGGCCCGATAGGTTACCAAGGGCAGGATAATCATTTATGGTTGCAGAACAATAAGGAGCGCAGAGTGAAGTTCTCTCGCTTGTATGCATCCCATACCTGCACCCTTCGCTCCACAAGACTTTTAGATCTTCCACCAACGGTGCTAGGAACACATCGATATCATTCCCAGTTGTTTTGGCCCTTGGATAAGTATCGACAAAAAATGTACTTTCGCTTCATACACAACCAAAGAGGAAGGTTATAGATGCAGAGAGTCACGGGCCATGTGCTATGTCATTTGCTCATGCTCTTGAATGGATTCATTCCATCTGCACTCAGTCCAAACCTTATATTCCTTGGTTCTGCACCGAACTCGCAAAACTCCTATCGATGTTTCTCCACCGCGCGGAATCAGCAAGGTGTCTTAGCATTCCATTCTTCTTGCGCTCCTCCGAGTGCCAACGCAGCAGATTTTGCCTCCTTTGGATTTGCATAAAACCTTTTCAAACGGGGAATTATAGGAAAATACCATGCCACCTTAGCAGGAGGTCCTTTCTTCGCCTCTGTTCCCTCGCCATCATCTGATTGATTGTTACGTTTGTATCGGGATGTGTTGCACACCGGACATACATGCATGTTTGCATACTCTTTACGGTAGAGGATACAGTCGTTCGGGCATGCATGTATTCTTTCTACTTCCATTCCCAACGGACAAAGAACCTTCTTGGCTTTATACGTGGTTTTAGGCAACTCATTTCCCTCCGGAAGCATGTCCGCTAAAAGACCTAGCAGCGCGCCGTGAAACTCTTGTCGGACCAACCGTTGCTTGCCTTCAATTTCAACAGTTCAAGCACGCCCGACAACCTCGTGTACTTGCAGCCCGTGTACAAAGGTTTCTCTGAGTCCTCCATCAAGCCACGGAATTTAACATACTCTCTCTCATCATAGTTCTCTTCTACATCGCGAAGCATCCGATCCAGTTATCATCGTGCAACCTATCCGAATCCGAGCCACAATCGACATCACCGGCGGCATGTCATTCACTTCACTGCGATGTCATCCGGGGCATATCATTCACTTCACCGGCGATGTCATCCGCGCATATGATCATTCACTTCGCCATGATGGTCCAACACGTATAATCCTTTTTGAAACCCTCCGAATCAAGTGCGCTTCAATTTGCCCTCGGTTCTTAAACATCTTCAAATTCTCGATCGATGCATGGACAGCACATATATTCCACCCCTTATTCAACATATCCTCCTCGGCGGCTCTTATAAAAGCAGAAACACCATTAATGTACTCTTCACTCACACGGCTCGCGGCATACATCCAACTTCGGTCCTACGTTACGTACATATATAACAACTTAGTATTAAAATCTAGAATAACTAATTATAACTACATATATACCGGCCACATTTATTATATTAAGACTTAATTTCCTAGCTCAATTCATATTACAAACACAATAGCTATTATATAACCAACAATTTTGCAAATTAATTAACCATCTTCAATAACCACTCATGGATTACTTACACCTAAATTGTAATGCAATTAAAAATAAATAAATTTCATTACTAACCATATCTACAGCAACAAGGAAAGTCTGAATCTTAATTCAAAGCTCAATCTCTGCCTCTTCCCACCAAATTAACTGGCCTGAAATCGCTCTAGCTTCCTCCCGAGTGAAAAAGTGCGCAGCAGTGGCTAGATCTGGATCGAAATGAAGACGATGCGGTTCGAGCGGCGCAATAAATGCCGTAGTCATTATCACGCAGCGGTTTTAACTAAAACCGCTCGTGATAATAAATTATCACGACGGGTTTTATAAAAACCGCTCGTGATAAGCTTCATACCGAACGCGCGCGTGTTCGATGCCGTAACGCTTTGTGTTTCGATCGTCTAATTAACGCTCTCGATCATTATACGGCGTCTATATCATTAATGTTTGGGTATACGAACCGCTTGTGCTAAAGGTTAAATATGCGCTCCTAATCCGTGTCTCTTCTACGCACGTACAATACAATATACAATACAACATGGCTTCTACTATCGTTCTTGTGATCATCTCCTTCCTCTCATCTGCTCATCACGAATTGTTCGCGGAACCTTACACAGCGCCAGCAATTTGCATCCGAGCAGCTTCTCCGCACTCGCGCGCCCGCTCTCCTTCCCGACTTTCTTGCATCCGTCGGCTTGACTGATCCTCCGCCGTCGACGGAGGCGTCTCGCCGCCGCTCAAGAAAGGGAAACACCCTCACCTGGTTCTTCTCCACAATGTGCGCAATGCGGAAGAAGCTCTACACGCATTGCGAGACCGATGGATAGCCTTGCCGATCAAGTAAACGGCAGATTCGAGGAATCTTTTCATGCTATCCATGCACGACATTATGGATGTTGCTGATCATTTGCCCAGCTGCACGAGGAAGTGCCGAGGACAAGGGCAATCTTAACGGCGTTCGAGAATTTAGCGGTTGATCCTCCAAGTCCCCAAGTTGAAGAAGAAGCTACGAAGCCCAAAAGAATACAACTGGGAAACTCTTTACAATGCGACTTTTGTAATAAATTTGCCTCTAATTGAAATTAATAAATTTGCCTTTAATTTGTGACCTCTTCTCTCAGAGTTCGTAGTTAAGTTATTAGAAGCAATGTGTACTTATATATTAGCTCTCGATCTAGATTATGACAGACAAAGGGACATCACGGCGGTTCTTGTGAAAACCGTCATGAACATTCCTGCACGGTTCTTAACAACAACCGGCTGTGATAGTCGACAATACGCAGCGGTTTTTAATAAAAACCGTCGTGATAATCTCAGATATATCGCAGCGGTTTTTAATAAAACCGCTCGTGATATTTCGATATCGCGCAGCGGTTCAGCAGAAGAACCGCCTCGTGATACTCCTTTTCCCGCCACAAATACCACAGACGGCCTTCAAATTAAAACCGTCTGTAATAGTGTACATTACAGACGGTTTCACAAAACCGTCTGTGATTTTGCGTCTACTATTAGCCTTTCTGTAGTAGTGATTCTACATGGCTCAAACACGATCAATTCTTGCTAGCAATACTATATACGTTGGAAGGCATACATACGCTATCTAGTATGATCATACTCCTGTGCAAGAAAACAAATTCCACACTCCAATCGTTCGTATACTACTTTCTTTATCAAAGTTCCATACTACTTTCCAACCGCACCAGGCACCAACTAATTGCACCAGTAACCATGTGCTCTACTTATGAAACATGCACCACCTAATTGCCTAAAGTGTAGGAGATGCATGTACGTACAAATTTTGAATTGAGGTTTCGCAAAGCCATGCAGGCCTGGCCGCAAATCTCAGGTGTAAACGTGTCACAGCCATGCACACTGCAATTAGCCAAACCAAGTGCTCCATTGTATGGGTTGCTACGGTTGTTTTTGCACTCACAAACCCGATCAACAGAGAAGTATCCCGAGTAAGATGGATGGAAGATAATATAGGTGTAATTACATTTGGGAGTAAAAAAAGGCTATATATATCATAAAAATAATTCAAACTAATTAAACTGAAGTTGAATTTAATTTTTTTCAGAGTTTGACATCTCAAAAATACTTTTTTATGGATATATGAAGATACCCACATCAAACGTTGCGAATCTCAAAGCAAATCAACGGGTATTGATATGGGTGCCTAGGCACCAAGGTGCATGAAACACTCGTCCCCTATATAGGAAAATTACAAAAGGCATCTGGGTGCCTAGGCACCCACATCAAGAACCGTTCGATACACGTGTATGATTGATAATTTTTTTGAGTTTAGGTATGAAAATGTTTTATACCCTTGATATATTTATGGTAAGTAAGTTTTGAACTCAGTTCAAACTAGTTTGAACTACTTTTGAGTTCATTGCGACTACAGTGAGTATATACCATAAAAATAATTCAAACTAATTAAGCTGAAGTTGAATTTAATTTTTTTCGGAGTTTGACATCTCAAGAATACTTTTTTATGGGTATATGAAGATACCCATATCAAACGTTGCGAATCTCAAAGCAAATCAACGGGTATTGATATGGGTGCCTAGGCACCAAGGTGCATGAAACACTTATAAATACCTTTTACACCCGGGTGTAATTACACTCACCTCTAATTTTCCACATAAACAAATTTGAAATACTCCTTTATCACTTTAGATATATTTGTATACTAATTATAAGATATTCCAATGTGAACCACACGAAAAACTTGTAAAGGAGTTCATAGTTGTTAATGTATTTTGTAAATACCCTCATATGCGCGCATAAAAAGGAGTATGTCGAAAAAATGTACATACCACTTCTGAAAAATTGTTCATACCACTTAGATGGTCTTAAATACTCATATACTACACGTACATACCCTCCGTTATGCAAGATACTCGCTACATTGCGAGATACAATATAGGGTGTAATTACACCCGGATATATATATAATGTTTGTATGCATGCATGCATGTCTAAGGTGATTGATTCCATCTGTTGCATAGTAAGCCAACATGTATATAATGCATGCCTCACATATTTGTTTCTTTTTGTGTCATACATTTTATATCAAGGTCAACATAATAAAAACATTGGCACCAGAATTATATTAATGCACAGGCTTTTCATCCAGAGTGATCCTCTCTCTCTCTCTCTCTCTCTCTCTCTCTCTCTCTCTCTCTCTCTCTCTCTCTCTCTTCTGGACAAAGATGCATTTATTCATTTAAACTACTGCAACATCTTCAAATTTCCTGAATGTTTATCTAACTTGATCATGCTCTACAATTAGCATTTCCGTGATTTATCGGTAACAACTACAGATAATGGTAGCGGTTCCTTTTCTTGGTGATGACAACAATGATACAAATCTGAAAAAGCATGGTGTTTAGACTTGGCAACCTAAGCTTAGTATCCATCATCCTTCAGCATGTAGGCAATCTCATGCAGGATTGCCTCAGCATTCTTTTGCTTCTTTTGGTATGGAGTTGTCCATTCTTGGTACCTGTGCAGGCTACCGGTGAAATCAGTGAACAGCCCGTCGACACCGATTTCATTGAGCCAGTACTCATATTCACCGTAAGGGTCTTGATGGAAGTTGAAGTGCAAAAATGAGTACTCATTTCGGAAAGTATACGGATGCACCTGCAATGCATCATGATTTATGATGGCACTATCATCTAAGATCACTCACTCGAGGGACTTCAACATATATGTAATAGATAGAAAAAGTACGATTGTCATGTACCATCACCCACCTGAAGATTCAGAGCATGTGCTCGTGCGACAAGATCAGTTGGGGGACCTAAGTAGTTATTTTTCGGGGGAACAACTGTATCCTTCCATGGCCCAATCCCAATTACATACTTCCTTATGAACACAAGATAACCATTCGAAGTTATCTCATAGTATGACTGCACATTGGAAAGTGACTTTGAGAACAAGGTGTGGTCATAAACTTATAGAAGAAACCGTCAGTGCTAACTGCTAACCTAGTAGCTTTACCTGGTTCGTATCTTGAGTTGGAATTGAAATGTCATCTATTAGGAACACTTTTGGAGAGTTTGTCATGTTTGAGATGTAAATGAGTGAAGTTGGAGCAAAGGATTGGATGAATAGTGGCTGCTTAAGCCAATCTTCAGACATGTATTCGCCTTTGTAACCATACTTCAGTAGGGTCTCGACAAACTTGTCTTCAAACTTCATTCCACCTGACCACTTGACCTACATGATTATTCAATAATCATATTTTGAAATTGTTCAGGAAATGTGTCGACATTAAGGTTTTTCATTGCATAACAACTTGTTCTCAGGATTTAGTGATTGAAATCACCTACATGCTGGTTGATGAAAATTGGATTCTTGATCTCTGGGTATATTCCAACTACCCTGTCAGCATAAAGTGCAATCAAGATATATTCATCAAATGTAATAATCTGGTATTTGCCTGCAATACAGTAGGAGAATATTATTAGCAATTGCAATGAAATACAGCTTTGTATTTATAAGGGAATATGTATATAATTAATAAAGAGCAAGACATCTCTGCATTACATGCCATAGATTAGATGACAACTAAGTTGAACTGACAGTAACATGAGTAGAGTTTTTTTTTTTCGAGATGACCGTGAGTAGTATTTAAAGCAGTAGAGTGCAATAAAAGTAAAAAAAGAAATAGAGAAGACAAAGTATACCATTATACTGCTGATCCCTGAAATTGTAGCGTTGTTTCACCCTCAGTGATTTCAGCTCACTAAGACTAAAATCCACTGGATGTAAACAAAACTCCAATCAGTAGATTTACAGAAACAAATATTAGAAATAGCAACAGAAGAAGGTGGTCACAATTTCACATACCAACAAACCATCCAGTCATATTTGCTCCCTGGACTTCATAGGTTCTCTTCCTATCGGCAAACTCTGTACGGTTAGCGACATCAGTCGTGTCATCCAAGGTTACATCATGAAAGCATATCAGATGCCCATCCTTTGATGCAAGTATATCAGTCTCTATAAAGTCTGCACCTTCTTCAATAGCTCTCTGCAAGAACCAATGCATATCTTCAATTTTGCATTAAGATAATGGGCTTCAGTCTTCAGAGAATCTCTACCAGTAACATAAAAATCTGAACATGATCGCCAAGATATTGCTCTAGCATATAAGTCTTTTTATTATGGTTGCGCATGTGATAGTGTTATTATAGATTTATATTGTAGTTTACTTAAATATTATAAACTAATAACATTACTACAGTTGAGTTTCATGTGTCACTAAAATATATCCATCTATACGTTGACACTTGTCGTTTCCTTAAGCCTTTGTTTCTGCTGCAGATACAAGGGCAATATTACTTTATTCGAAAAGTACTTGAGAAAATTTTGATGTCAATAATTGAGGACTAAATTGTTAGTTACTAAGTAGGCTGCCGCGGTCTCTTCGGGTATTTCACCATTGGAACCCCTGTGGGCAATGTTGTAAGGTCTGAATGTCTGTAGTGGCTTCTTGTGGTTTACATCCAGCAGACGCTGGTGAGGGGCAGCTGGATTGGCATCGGATCCTCCAAAAAGTAGTACAAGTACAATGATAGAGACGTGCCCTGTCAAAGAGGGCATTCAATTAACAGTAATTTGAAACTAAGGAACTATTTATTATTCTAGACAGATGAACTACATGAGTTTCTGATTCAGCTAAACAGCAAAAAAGAAACTGGAGAAGTTAATTGTTCTGAAAATCATCTTGCCATGAAAATGGGCATCACTCCGAGCTTGCTAGTCAAAAGCACAAGATCATCAAAATCATATGAACTAGAGCTTATATGGAAATAAATACATCAGTGCTAACTTAAGGAACATATACGGAAATTCCATGAGCATTACTACTGGAGTATTACATAAACATATACCAAAGGTTCAGATACAATTGATCCTGCCAAAAAGAGCACTGGAAGAGAAAAGGGGAAGATTTACAGGACAGAGAAGGTAAACTGATGGTGCATTGAAGAAGAAAGAAAGGGAACCATAGGAGAGAAAAAGTAAGAATTTGATCTTACATAGGGAAGCCATGCTGCTGTCTCCTTTCTTTCCTTTTCCTACTGCTCCAATCAAAGTTAAGAACCTCGACTTCTCAAAAGAGGAGCCCTCCTCTTTCCCCCTCTTCCCTAGCTTTCTCGTGAAGTGTTGATGAGCTTTTAAGCAGAAGAAGCCTACCTCGGAATATTCCTTGGAGATTGGCCTGTTTCTTGTAAGTCGCAACGATATTTCTCTGTACCTAGTTGCTTTGACCAGTTAAGTGCTAAGGGAGAAGACTACATTTTCTTGTTTCGTCTGTAGACTTGTATTTAATACCCCCTGTTAGTTTGATTTCTCTATCTGGAGTTGGACGCGTCATGAACGCGGCATGAACTTCTGTGATTGTTTATTGATGGAGAATGAAGTTGATGCAAGATGATAACCCAATGTCATGTGCACAGTTGGCCAAATCATGGGCAGTCTGATGGTCCCATATCGCATAGTCGTCCTGCGGGTCATCACTCATCAGTCCTCTTGGCAAGAACTGTTAGAAAACGGCAAGGCAAATAGCGGAGATAATCAAGAACAAGAGATATGGATTTTAATATGGAAAATCATTACAGAAAAAACTGTAAATACATAATCGACAATAATCACTTCACTTCATGAGAAGAATTATAAAAAGCAGAGGATTTACAATGAGTCATTAACTCATTCCATGCGGCTTACGGAAAGTATATATGGAGGTACAAAACAACTTGAGTCAAAGAAGGAAACTTTGGCCTAACCTGTACTATCCGCTACCACAAACTGTCCCCCATCAGTAATAGCAGAATTCGGATCACAAAAATCAATAATCTCCACCTTTAGACGAATTCCTCTCGTGGCAAATAAACAACTATCAAGAACTCCTCCAAACAAAAAATCATCTTGCGCCGAAAACCTCTAGGACTAAACTGTGGCACCAACTAAGTTTGAGCAAAGCTCGAACTTAGTAGTTGGAATTGGCTTTGTCATCATGTTAGCTAGATTATCATGAGTACTTATCTTACAAATCTTAACATCATCTTGAGCAATAACACCTTGAATATAGTGATATCTCACATCAATATGATTTGTTCTCCTATGGAACATCTAATCCTTTGTAAGGCAAACAATTTTATCCTTTGTAAGGTAAATAGTACTCTTACTATCACAAAATACAATAATACAATATATACTTTCACAAAGCTCAGTGTACAAACATCTCATCCAAACAGCTTCCTTACAAGCTTCAAAAGTAGCCATATATTATGTTCCATGGCAGTCAAGGCAATAATAGCTTCCAGACTTGCCTTCCAACTAACAGCACGATCTCCAATAGTGAATACATAACCTGTAAGAGACATTCTTTTATCTAAATCACCAACAAAATCTGAGTCTACATACCCAATAAGTCCATCTCTAGTTTTTTCAAACTACAAACAAACATTAGAAGTACCGCACAAGTATCTAAAAAATCCACTGAATTGCTTTCCAATACTCTTTTTCAGGATTAACCATATATCTACTAACAACACTCAATGCATCAGATAAATCAAGACAGGAATATACCATGGCATACATCAGTGAATCAACCGCACTGGCATATAGAACTCTAGACTACTCAATTTCATCATTTGACTGGGAACATGACGCTAAAAAAGGTTTGACATATGCAGCTAATGGAGTTCTCACCGGTTTGGCTTCATGCATGTTAAAGCGACAAAGGACCTTCTCAATATACCCTTGCTGACTAATGTATAATTTGTCAAACCGCCTTTCTCTAATCATTTTCATGCCAAAAATCTTCTTTGTTACACCTAAGTTCTTCATCTCAAATTCACAGCTAAGTTGCACCTTTAGCTTTGCTATTTTAGCCTTATCTTTAGCAGCAATTAACATAATATATAGCTAAACCATTAACTATTTTGAAATAAACACAACTATCATAATATGATCTTTTAATATTATAAGAAATCATAAATAAGTCAAATCTCTTATACAACTGTTTAGGTGATTGTTTCAAGCCATAAAGAGATTTATTTAACCAACAAACAAGGTTTTGCTTTCCTATGACAACAAAGCCTTTTAGTTGCTCCATACAAATATCTTTTTCTAATTCTCCATATAAAAAAGCAGTTTCGATATCTAATTATTCAAGCTCATAATGATGCATAGCAACAATACTAAGTAAAGTGTGAATAGAGCTATACTTCATAATTGGGGAAAATACATCAGTAAAATCAATACCTAAAATCTTTTTTTCTCCAAAACGTAGGAGGGCTGCATTTCATTCATTAAGAGAAGGTAGATACAGAACTGACTAAGGCGCCAAGGAGAAAAGTGAAAATTCAGAAAAAGAGTATTACATTCAAAGAACGACTAGAACTGCTACTATGATACATTAGCCATTAGCTTTGGGGAGGAATAGGTCCCAGCTAGGCATGCCTCAAAAGATCGAGTAGCCTAGATTTCAGCATAGACGACCAACCGTAGATTTCTTGCTTGATGCAGAGGGCGAACTCTTGGACGTGAAAGCTGTCATGATCATGCAAGAACCTATTCCTTTCCTTCCAAATCATCCAAGCCACTAGGATAATCAGTGAATCCATTCCTATGTGCTTTGGTCCCTGGGCAAGTTCGCGAGTGACTAACCAGTGGTCCTGTAGACTGTTCTCGGTGAAATTGTAAGAAGTGCAAAGGGAGAGCCAGGAGAAGACGGTCGCCAACATTTGCTTACCCACGACACACCCAATAAACAGGTGATCAATTATTTCCAGTTCCTGGTCGCAGAAGAGTTAGTCTGAAGGTGCTTGGATGTTAAATTTACACAACCTAGAGAAGGTCCAAACCTGATGTTTGAGAGCCAACCAAATGAAGACCTTTACTTTGAGGAGAATTGTGCTCTTCCAAAGCTCCTTGGCGCAGGGTAGTAGGAAGGTGCCATTGCACATTAAAGTGTACGCTGACTTGGATTAGTACTTGCGATCAGGGGTCCAACGCCAGATGAAAGTGTCTACGATACCTTGTTGTGAATTTACGTGATCGAGGGCTGATCTCAAAGTGAAGAAATCTACTATGGCTTGCCAGCTAAAGGGTCCACGCAGGTCTGACATCCAATTGTTGTTGAGAAGGGCTTCCTTTACTGTGGTCAGCTTCCCACGGGGGCTCTACACCCTTTCGCAGATCGCTGGAGCTAGATCACAGATACATTATTCGCACAACCATCTATCAAACCAAAAGAGGATTGAGGATCCATCACCTATTAGGATTGAAGTTGATGCTTGTAACAAATCTTCGGTTGCCTGGTCCTCCTGACAATGGACGCTATGCCAAATCCGCGATGGATCGGTTCAGGCCAGCCACTCCCAATGCGCACAGAAGGAAATTCTAGTGAGCTTGAGATCATAGATGCCCAGGCCTCCATACACACATGGGCAACAAACTTGGCACCAGCTGATGAGATATCTTTCTTTCTTAGAGGGACCCTCCCCAGTCCAGAAAAAATACCGGGGTCTTTTATCGATTGCTTTGAAAGCCCAATCCAGGTGTACCAATGTAATTAGCAAGTAGATGACCATGGAGGTTAGGACTGTTTTGATGACTATCAATCTCCCTGCTCTCGACAGATGTCGTGCTTTCCAGGATGGCAGCGCATTATGAACTTTATCAATAAATAGTTGAATGTCCTGACAGCGCAACTTGCCTGTTGTCAGGGGCATTCCTAGGTAAGAGATGGGGAAAGAGGTTGTATTACACTGGAAAATCTATTTTGCAGTCTGCAATCCCACTTGGGAGCGGCATACTTGTACTAAGGATGACTTGCGCATGTTTGGGCATAGTCCTATAGCGGATCTGAAAACAGCTAAGATTTCTTTTATAGCAAGTAGGTCCTAATCTCTAGGGGCGATGAAAAGCATGACGTCGTTAGTGTAAAATGAGCATTGCCACACGAGGGAAGGTGCAGGGACAAAACTTGAGTCTGTAAGGTGTTAAAAACACCTGTTAAGCACATCCATTGCGATGACAAATAACAATGGGGACAAAGGGTCCCCCTGACGGAGTCCATGGCAAAGCTGAATACTTTTCCCCTGTGAGCCATTGAGCAGAATTTTTGTTGATGCTGTGGAGAGTAGGACTAAAAGCTAGTCCCCCCAATGAGTGCTAAATCCCAGTCGATGCAGGACCTTGAGAAGGAATGCCCATGAAAGGGAGTCAAATGCTTTAGCAATGTCAAGCTTGAGTAGGATTTTGTTTTCCTTTTTTCACTGCAACGTCCGAGTTGAGTCATGCACAAATTTATAACTATCTTGGATTGTGTGTCCCTTGATAAATGCACTTTGGTTGAAATTGACGAGGTGGTCCATGTGAGGTTGGAGCCTGAGAGCCTGAGAGCTAGCGGTTTAGTAATGAGCTTCAAGAAGTTGTGAATCAAACTAATCGGCCTGAAGTTAGAAGGTTGAGTAGCCCCTATTTTTTGACAACGGTATGATTAAGGCTGAATTTAAATGATGGAATCCTTGATGATCCGTGGTGAAGAAAGCATGCACTCTGGCCATAACATCTGATTTGATGATAGGCTAGGCTTTTTAGTAAAAGAGGCCTATGAAACCATCCAGCCCCAGGGCTTGTCGGTAGGTAACAGGTTGATCACCTGAAGAACCTCTTCTTCAGAGAAAGGTTGGTCAAGGCTGAGTAAATCATGTTGATGCAAACCTATGTCCTCCATGTTGATTAATCGCATGATCTGGTCATCCGTTTGTAGTAGAGACACGAAATGTTCGTGGAGCAATGCCTCCATTTCGTCATGCGATTGGTAAGCTTCACCGTTGTGAGTACGACCATTGATTCTATTCTTTTGGCTATATTATTTCACATGTGAGTGGAAGAACATTGTGTACGCATCACCTTCCTTCAACCAGAGGAGCCACAAGCACTGCCTGATCATCATCCTTTTGAGGGAGCAAAGAGCGAGGAATCTGTTCTTGAGTAATTTCCTAAGACTTTCCTCCTGATTTGTCAGCAGTCGTCGGTCTCAAGTGCGCTCCAATTGCAATATGATTTCGTCCATCGTGGCCATTTGCATGGAGATGTTGCCAAACTGGGATTGACTCCATTTCTGCAATTAATGCTTTTGTTGTGGCACGAAAAAGGCTGCCCAGGCAGTGGAAGGGAGAAGAGGACGCGAGGTTACTCATCCAACCTAACTACACTGCCGATAGGAAGGTCGGGTGAGAGACCCAATGGTTGTCAAAGTGAAAACGACCCGCATGTTTGAGAGGAGCAATGATGCATGATTGGAACATGATAAGGCCAACACCATGAGGAAGCAATGAGGGAAAGCATCCACCTATTCCTACAAGGCCAGAACTTTGTTGAGCCTAGAATCTAGCTATAGCCTTTTGCAACTAGCCTTACTTTGTACCTTGCTTCATCAATTGGAAAAATTCCTTCCTTTCTTTTAAATATCCACATACAGTGAATATGCTCCTTCTTTCTTGGTATTTTTACCAACTCCCAAATATCATTCTTCTCAAGTGACTCCATCTTATCATGCATAGTAGTCATCCATTTATTACAATCAACAGAAATAATAGACAATATTAGCTTCTTCAATCAATCTCTTATGAGGGTAGATGACCCTCCTAGGTCTGTCGACTGCAATGGAACATTGTGGTGGCTGCACAGCAATAAAAGCAATTGTTTTTTTGGTGTATAACCTGTATTAACATCATGCTTCACCTGCACACTTGATTTCTGTTGGCTCTCAATAGGAACATAAATAGAGGGCTTATCATGTAGCATACAGATTCATTAAAGATAAATTTTCTACTAATCACAACCTTCTTAGCTTTAGGACACCATAACTTATATCCTTTCACATCAGATTTATAGCCAAGAAAGATGCACTTAATCATTATAGGCTCCATTTTACCATTATGAACATGAGCATAAGCAGTACAATAAAATATTCTTAAGTTTAAACAATTTACTAGGAAACCTGACCATATCTCAGTTGGAGTATTCTTACCAATAGCAACAGAGGGTGACCAATTGATAAGATAACAAGCCATGGAAGTGGTCTCTGCCCAAAAACTCTTATACAAACCAACATTAGATAGCTTACAATGAGCCTTTGAGATGATGGCTCTGTTCATACGTTTAGCTACACCATTTTGTTGAGATGTATGTGAAATGGTGTGGTGTCTCACAATGCCATCAAACTTACAATATGAGTTGAACTCATCATAACATAATTACATCCCATTGTCAGTGTGAAGCTTTCTGACTTTTCTTTCCGATATGTCTTTTAATCATAACCTTTCACTCTTTGAATGCTAAAAACATTTCTAATTTATGCTTCAAGAAATAAGGCCAAACTCTTCTAGAGTAATCATCAATAATGGTCAACATATAATGAGTACCTCCTAATGATGCCTTGCAAGATGGTCCTCATAAATCAAAATCTACATAATCCAGAGTACCTTCTGTAGTGTGCATGGACGTGTTGAACTTCGCCCTCCTGTGCTTATCAAAAGACACAATGCTCGTAGAACTTCAGCTTGCCGATGCATTGGCTATCAAGGAGTCCTCTTTTGCTTAATAATGCTAAGCTAATTTCACTCATATGGCCCAAACGCATATGCCAAATATTAGTAGCATCAAAATCAGATAATAAATTTGAAATAACAGCAGCATTGCCTAATATTATAGTACATCACAGGTGGTACATATTTGCTGCTTTTATATCAACTTTCATCACAACAAGAGAGCCTCTCAAAACCTTCATGACACCACCTTCACCAGAATACTTATATCCTTTAGCATTAAGAGTACTCAAAGACATAAGGTTCCTCTTCAAATCTGGAATGTGTCGCACATCTGAAAAGGTTCTGATAGTGCCATTAAACATCTTGATCTAAACTATACCAATGCTTTCAACCTTACATGGTGAGTTATCCCACATCAACATAGAACCACCTTACATAGCTTCATATGTGGTGAACCAATCCCTGTTTGGGCACATGTGAAAAGTACAGGCTGAATCAAGAATCCACTCTTCACCTGTTTTTACACATCTAGCAAAGGCTACGAGCACTTCTCCATTAGAACTATCATCAGCAACAATAACATCTTTACCTTCCTTATCTTGTTTATCTTTTGCCCCTGTAATTGCCATTGTTTCTTATTCTGCAACTAGCATTCAAATATGTCGTGCCCTCCTCTCTTGCAGTATTTTCACAACTTGTACTTGCCTCTAGACTTCGATTTGCCTTGTAGATGCTCGAACTCTTGCCTAGGGCTGTAAACGAGCCGAGCTCGGTAGAGGCTCGAGCCGAGCTCGAGTCGAGCTCGAGTTGGGGCTCGAGCCTGGACCTGGGCTCGAGCTCGAGCTCGACTCGTTGAAGCTCGATAACAATTAAAATAATTTATTATGCACTATTTTTCAATAATAAGAAAAATTTAAGCTCGAGCTCAGCTCTAATAAGCTCGATAATAGTCAAAATAATTCAAATACATACTAATTTTCAATAATAAGACAAGCTCGAGCTCGAGTTCGGCTCGAGTAAGCTCGGTAAGAAGTAATATGTATTACTATTTAAGCTCGAATCGAGGCTCGCGAACTATTCGAGCTCGGCTCAGTGAAGCTCGCGAGCTCAAGATCAAGCTCGAGTTCGGCTCGTTTAAAGTTCGAACCGAGCTCGAATCGAGCCTAGAACGAGCCGAACTCGAGTAGCTCGCGAGCTTCGAGCTTTTTTTACAGCCCTACTCTTGCCTCTAGCATCACTGTTTGAGTTCTTATCCTTTTGTCTACCACAAACAATCAAGCATTCTGCTTACGAACTTGAACTTTCATTGGACACCATAAGTTTCATCTTCTCCTTGGCATGCAATGCTTCATAAACTTCATTAAGAGTGAGAGTATCTTGGCTATATAATATGGTATCTTTGAAATTTGAATAAGAACTAGACAGTGAACATAAAAGAATAAGACTCAAATCTTCCTCATCATGTTTGACATCCATCGACTCTAGGTCAAAGATGATCTATTTAAATACCAATAGTTGATCTGGTAGCGATCCTCCTTTTGGCAACTTGTGCGAATACAACTTCTACTTCATATCCATCTTGTTGGTAAGATCTTTTATCATGCAGATCTACTCCGGCTTCAACCATAACGCAGCTATTGTTTTCTCCTTCAAAACCTCCTGCAAAATATTATTCGACGGATGAAGATGAATACGCAATAAAGCTTTACAGTCTTTCCTCTGCTTCTCTTCGGTTGACCATGATGTGGGCATCTTTGTCAATCCCTAGCAACGTATCATCCAAATGCATTTGCGCCAATATTGCCTGCATCTTGACTTGCCACAAAGAAAATCCTATGTCTCGATCCAAGAGTGAAAGATCATACTTCAAAGTCGTCATGTCAAATAAACCCTAGATTGAACAGGCAAGAAATGTGGCTCTGATACCACTTATTAGAAAATGACAAGGCAAATAGCGAAGATAATCAAGAATAAGAGACATAGGTATTAATGTGGAAAACCCTTACGGGAAAAACCACATTCGCACTATTAGTGATGGTCACTATATAAGGAGAATTACAAAACGCAGGGGATTTACAATTAGTCATCAACTCATCCCGTGTGGCTTACAGAGGGTATATATGGAGGTACAAAATGACTTGGAGTTGAAAAAACAAACTTATCTAAAAAAGTGATCTCATTCGTACCATAAACTGTCCTCCCTTGGTATTATCATAATTCAGATAACATAAATCAACAAGAACAATGTCTGCAAGTTTTTGTTAGTTTTGCAGAATGTTGTGATCTAGTCAAGTTTTTCAGCGCCCAATGAAGAACACTGAATTAATTCCAGCCGCATCATGCAAATCATAGAGGATCACATTCACATTGTTTCAAGTCTCTTGAGGGAACACATCCTCATAAGTTGAAGTGGTGCAAGGAGAAGAATGGGCCAACAACATATGCCTGATGGAGACTGTCTACATGAATGCTTCTGAGTTCCCACAGAACATCTACAGACAAATTTGTGTAAACTACATTATTAGGTTTTTATATCCAATCAATAATAGGTGAAGTTTTGTGCAGATCATCACTCTTGCTCTAATAGTATGAAGTGAGAAGGAACATTTGACCGAAAGATGTAGCATATTCTTTATGCCTATGTTTGTGCAACAAGCTTATTATTGGTTAACTACATTTGTTATTACGTGAAAGTTGATCGTAGATAATATGGAATAGGTTTAACAATTTGAGTCGAAGAATACCATGGCAACATATCCTATGCATATGTGCACCTTGGTGTACTCATGCACTCGAGCGACCTCACTCCTCTGATCATGATCCAAGCGCCTAGATCCAGCGCATTATTTTTGCAAGAAAAAAATGATCCGCCAGTCACTATCATTTTTGCAAAAAAAAGAAAAGAAAAGAAAACCTAGATCCTGCCCTCCCATCTTGACTAGTCCTTCCCCAAACCAGCCCGTCTCCCCAAATCCATGGATAGTGAACCCTAGCTCACGCCACCACTCGTGTGACAATGACAAGCGATGACCACATCATTCAACGGCAATGGCTCCATCCACCCCGTTGCAACGAGGCCCCATGCATCTTGCATCCACCTGCAGCGATGTTGGTGCGTGCGCTGCATCATCCCTCCACCCATGGCAGCATCACCTCGCTGCTCAACGTTGCCATTGACGCCTCTCCATTGTTCACTCCCTGCTCTACCTGACCGGATGCAACTAGGGACAGGGTGTTGCCACTCACGAACTGGTGTCGCGCGCCTTCCCCTCTCCTCCTGCTGCTCTACTTTTCCAACAAATTCCCTACATAGGTGTTGCTAGCTCATGCTACAACATCAGGCTTGTCTTTACATTATTTAAGTTAGTAGCAGCATCACACAGCACATTAATTTAGAAATGTTGCTTCATTCATGAATCATCCAATACGTTAATCGTTAATTTAGAAATAGTTCCTCAATCACTATTTACACATGAATCATCCAATACATTCAAGGCTTGAGTACATCCAAGGATCAAGCATCAAGTACATTCAAGGACTGAGGAGGAGCTTCAACTAGAGCACCATTTTGAACAAGTTTCAAGATCAAACCACATTATGAATTCATTTCATTTGTTCAACATCTGGATTAATTTCACAAACATCCAATCTGACACTACTCAAATTCAATTTGACACAACATAAGTCATTCCCATCCATTACCATATTGTATAAGTGAAAATGGGAATGTTAAACTGAAATTTTACAGTCGTTAGACTAAAAAAATTCCAAATGTCAAGCTGATGCACTTGATCATCGTTGTAGTCTGCGATGCCAACATCGAAGAGGTTGGCCCAGTGCTTTTTCTTGCAAGAGTTTGTCTACCAGAGAAAGTACTTTTGGGTGTGGTTGGACACTTAGACGCCGTCCCCTTTGCCTAGCTGACTCAAAACATTTAGTGCTCCTCATTAGTCCATGGAATCACTGCACAGATTAATGAACCACTCACTCAATTGCCGCGGAATTCATCATACATAGAAAAGCAATGAGTAATGGATTAGGGTTTCGAGAATGGAGATGTGGTGGAGATGGGTTGAGGTTGGCGTGGATTGGATTGCCACCGTCGTCCTACGGGTGAGGGGCGATGGGGACCGAAATATGTGGTGTTTGATGAGATAATTGGTTTTTTAGGACTCTAAACGTTGGGCTTCGCATATTTAGGACTCCAAACGTTGACTTCGCAAAATTAGTACTTATATCATTGACACTTTGATTTCTATGGTATTATACCTTATTTATTATTTCTTGATCTCTTTTCTTAATGCTTGGCACATAATCTCTTTTCTACGATATTTCTTGTTTTCTTTTAATTAAAGACAAGCTTACATGCAGCAACTTGTTCAAGATGCGGGCGATACTTATACGACATCTCTTTCTGCAATGTGCATTTTTAAAAGTTTGCTGGGCACATAAAGGTATTTTCTAAAAAAATTGAAATCATCTAGGTATTGCTATAGTACAGCAGAAGTAAAGTTCCTTGTTACATGTACTTACTAGATTTATGTACAGGAAGAAGACACCAAAGAAATCATCACAAATTTAGATTAGGTGCCAAGCATTAAGAAAAGAGATTAAGAAATAATAAATAAGGTATAATACCATAGAAATCAAAGTGTCAATGATATAAGCACTAATTTTGCGAAGCCAACGTTTGGAGTCCTAAATATACGAAGCCCAACTTTAGAGTCCTAAAAAACCAGTTATCTCGGTGTTTGATGGAGGTAGCGCCGCCACGAGTGGAGGTGCGCGCCGTCACCCATGGCTACTGTACCGTCGCGGGTGGAGATGGCAAGATGCAATGCCGAACTGTTGCCCTTGGTTGATCATGGATTTGAGGCATTGGATGACGATCAGATGGCCGAGAGTCGCCGAGTGTATGAATGCACAAAGTAACTTGTGTGCATAGGACACGTTGCCGAATACCAAAATGCATAATCCATCCAAGTGCATGAAATATACCAGGAATATTTACCAATTAATCGGCATTGTAATAATTTTCATTTAAAAAATGCAGATGAACGGCAAAGCATAAAGGGGCTGTCTTGCTAGTTGCTTGCTTCAATCAGCTGTCTGTTATCTCAAGTTCTCAAATCTCAACTCATTTGCCACTCTTTAGCCACGAGGAACTAGTTCTTTGGCAATGTGAGAAAAACAGTAAGTGTAGACCACCAATTTGGCACAATTTTTGTGAGCCAAGAGTAAGCATATTCCAATGGTAATTGGAATACTCATGTGAAAGGAATGCTGGCCACGTGACAGATCTCATTCGATAGTTCGACTCACAGCAATAGCACCAAAAACACACATAATTTAAACGGAGCTGAATCCCCTCTGCAACTCATCAGCCTGCTGCCAATTGTGGGTAATATATTGACATTGTTATTCATAATAAAAGAAGCGCAATATCAAAAGTAGCTCTCTGAATTCTGATGAGACGGGTCTACCAAAGGTATAGTTCAAATTTTCAATGGTAAACTGCCCCAGAATTTACCAAAAACAAGTACTCAACACAGAGATAACCTGTTCTATAACCAAAAGAACTGTCATAAGCATATCCAGAAATGCTTGAAACATCAACTTAACCCATAGAGAGTACAAATATTCCGCAAGCCTGATGACAAGCCAGGGCAGCGTAAAACGCCATGGAACCACTACGCTGCTCAAACACTCTTAAGCAGTTTCAAATTGCCATTAGTTCACCAAAGTTGCGCATCACAAAGATGGATCCAGCAAACAGACCTACAGCTTTTATCACCTTCTGTAAATCAAAAGCAACAAAAAATAAGTGCAATTAGCATCCAATGCAGTCTCCATGAAACACTTGGGAATATTACTAACAAAGTAGAACCATAATATCATAATCAAAATTTGATCTGTCGTTTTTTATGCTCCTCACTACCTACTGTTTAGTTGGATGCCAAATTTTGGATTCCAGACTCAAAGTGCGGCTGGTTCAGGTCTGCTCTGGCTCAAGTTTAATTAAAAGATGGCCTAGCAAAAATGAGCACTCAACTTTCTACAAAAATAACACATGATATTTAAATTATTTCATCACAATCCAGACACCCCCGTTTACCACACTCAAGTTGCCAAATTTGTGATTATCACCCAGACACACCATACTAGATAGAGTCCTTGGAGGATGGTCAATTGTGGACATTTTGGTCAAATTAGGTAAACATGTCTATAATCTCTAGATAGCTAATACACTATTTTGAAATTAACTTATAGTTAAAACAAACTCCAACATAACCCATTGGTTGCAGTCTAACTGGTAGGTTACAGGATCCTCTTCGTTTCCATCACAATGGCCACACCAACGCAACAATAATACTATGTGGTTTTGCACAGGCATGACCACATGACGCAATGTCAAAACAACTGCCACAACACAACACGCCCAACATTTTCTTGGTATGTCTTTGGTATGAACCCTGCATCTCTGGCCTTCCTTTTCTATGATGTTTGCACATATGGTTTGGTCATGGGGTTGAGGTATTGTAGTCACTAGTAAGGAATGATGATGCTCATTTCTATATGAACCAATATGGTGGCAATGGCAGATAGGTTTAAATTATGATGATGCAATGTTGAATCATTCCTAGCATAACTGTTGTTCTCTCTTTTTTTATATAAAAAAAGTTCACTGTTGCTGAGACTGCTCTGAAGTATGTTAACTATAGTTCTGAAGTCCGATACCACTTTGAAAAGATGGCATATTTATCTTTTTGACAAACTCTGAGAAGTCTGCCCCCACAGCTTAGCTTCCATTGTCTGGTAGGTGGTAGGCCTTGCTCTGACTGGCAAGACTGATGATGAATTTTGTTTGCAATTGTGTGAGACAGTACAGCAAAGCACTATGAAGGGTGGGCTAGTTAAGTAAACCAGACGCAACACACATTGCCTTGCAATTTGTTTTAACCCTTAAAACCAGCGGTGAGAAAAATGGGAAAGCAAGGAAAATAAACAGCAAAATAATGATGTTTCTCTCTCACAATCTACATTGCAACGAAAAATAAAATGAGGACATATGACAATATGTCCACTGTTGGCCCAAAGTGGACCTCGGCTTCAGCACGAATGAAACAAAGAAGTAATTTACAGGGCCAATGGGCCCTGGTCAACAGCTACAAAGGAAAAACAACAA
Source organism: Dendrocalamus sinicus (assembly GCA_036346575.1). NCBI lineage: Eukaryota > Viridiplantae > Streptophyta > Magnoliopsida > Poales > Poaceae > Dendrocalamus > Dendrocalamus sinicus. Next base: position 18,598,467 of record CM070647.1, read on the forward strand.
GCAAGGTGGCAGATGATGAGCCCAGGTGATTTTGGCGATTAGGGCTATAACATTATACATTAAAACTGTTGCAAGCATAACAAAAAAAATTCTGTCAGTAGGCATTACAAGATAAACTAAAATTTTCACCTAACGGTTATCTAGTGTTTGCTGCAGGAGGCAACGAGCAATAGATTTGAATTAACCTATTCTTTTACCGATTAACCATTGAACTTCTAGTTCTAGGGGATCAGGAGCAAAAGATACATATAGGTTAAGCTTGTTGATCTCATGTTCTCCAGAACCTAACCCTGACAGATGCCTAACCTAATCGGTCAGTGGTAACACAAGGAACGCTGGTCACAATAAAATTTTCTAACACAACCTTCCATGAAATCTCAGTTGGTATGAGATCTAAGAGCAAATATACGCATCAATTGGACAAATTAACAAGTTTCTTGATCTCCTATGCGCGTATAGGGCCCACCGCCCGCACAATCGAATCGAACACTAGACTTAACTGGGAGATTATTGCCTTGCCCCCAATCAAGAAAGCAACCGCGGACGGCGAGCACCACAAACCACGAAACAGCTACAACTGCCAGTACCAGCACAATCACACACGAACCAAGAACAAGAAGAGGAAAAACATGGTAAGGTGGGGAGAGGAGAGGGGTACGGACATAGTTGAGCGCCCACTTCTCCTCGTCATTGACCTGCGCGTCCCAAAGGCTCTTGAGCTTCTCCAACGGCGACGGCGCCATCTCCGATCGGACAGGATCGCTCGCGTCGAGGGTTGGGGGCCTGGGGTTTAGGGTTTCGCAGCTTTCGCTTCCCCTCTTCTAGTCTCTTTTACTTCGCGACCGCGAGTTGGGCTCTCGGTCCCTTCTCCTTTCTTTCCAACTTGGATGCGTATCTGCTGTTATTGGGCCGTTATAAGCTGGCAGACCAGAACCTGGTTGGGATATGGAACTGTTGTTTAGTGTGCCTGGAAATAAAAGTGTCGTGCTAATGCACGGTGTGCCGTTATTCGAACGGTATAGATAAATTTTACTGGGTTTCGTGCTATATTTATAAAGGAAGAAGAAGAGAAAGAATACCACATCATCGGCCACGGTCATTGCACCGCCCTGGGAAGCTCTATGCACCTCCTCCATCGCCCCTGCCCCCTCCACAACCACCCGCGGCCGACGACGACGTTGCCGCCTCGCCGCGCTGTTCCCTGACCCCTCCCTACCACGCCGCCCCGCCCAACCTACCTGTCACAGCCGCCACTGCCACCGCCCTCCGACTCCGCCCTTCTACCCTGCCCATCGCTCTCACTGCCGCCTACTGCTAGGCCGCCACCTCCCCCAGACCTCTTTATATGCCTAGGGGAAGGATGAATCCCTAGTGGGGAGTTGGATTTTCCTCCTCCGATATTAGATCCGGCGACGACGCCCCTCTAGGCCGCCAGATCTGGTGTGCAGCGGGATCGACAGTGGAGGAAAGTGAGGAGATGCGATGGCGAGGAGGGAGGGAAAATGAGAGGGAGCGAGGAGAACGAGAGGGAGAGGAAGCGAGCGGCTGCGGGAGTGGAGCGGAGCGAGCGAAGTGAAGCGACGAGTAATAGAGCTGCTTTGAGATTCGTACACAATTTTGGATCCAACGACAATCACCTATCTCATCAGAAGGTATTCCGTTCGTTAATATTTCTATAAAAAAAAAAGCTACTCAATTGGCAAATGCTGCACATTTTTTTATTTTGCTTAGCGACGAGGCAACAAAAGCGTGTACCTGTGCTACTTCAGCTACTAGATAAATTCGGATTTATCCAGTGATTTTTACTCTAGACTTAGCCTGTATTTCAGTAAGGCGCATACGTGTGTACACGTGGTGTGGTGTGAGTCTGGTGCGCGTGAGTGTGTGTCTTCCATTGTAATTTAAAAAAAATAGTGAGGAGACGATTTTCGATGGTGCAAATAACCGAGAATCATAGTGAAAATCCATACAAATAATTTACCCAAGCAAACTCTGGTCAGCCAGAGAGAGAAGATGTTGCATTACTAGGATATCATATGGTTGGCAGTGACGAGGCAATAGTAGTACAAATGCCACAATAATATAAGGCAGTGGCGAAGCTAGGATTAAAATTGAGGATGGGCTGACTAAACTAAGTTGATATTTGTCGGACTAAACTAAGTTGACACAAATATAGTCTTATACTCTTATAGAATTTCAAATTCATACAGAAATTATACAGTTGGAACCTTGGAGACAAACAACGAAAAACAAAGAAATACAAAGTACGTATCTCGACAATAGAAAGCGCATACCCAATAATATATAATTATTCTGCTATGAGTACGGAGTAGAAATAAATCACCTGTGTATGAAACATATGAAAATTAGTGATATAATAGAAAATTGTGAATAATAATGAAAATTTAGATCATATGAATTATGAAACATACCACAAATAAGCTAATTTGAACCACGAGACAAATTTGAATCACGGGGCAAATGCATTCTACGCGACTTCATGCCTTGGGAACGGTTTATGATTTTATTATCATCAATGATTTTAAAGATCTCTCATTCAGTGTAGCACACCATCTATATACATTATAGCAAAATCTATAAATAAATTATTAATTTCTGTCAATACAAAGCTATAAATATATAAATTAATTATAAGGACTAAACTATCTATATACATTGAATATGAAAGTCTAAAATCTAAACTCTAAATTACTAAATGTCTAAATTGATAAAAAAAAGACTATAGAAAAGTTACCCAGAAGGCCAGAACTCCAGAAGCCAACGGCCGCTCCTCAATTCTCTGTGACACCCGTCTCTCCTCAATTCGTTCGTCCGGCGCCCGTACAGTGCAATCGTGCGGACGCTTTGTTTATATCCTCAATTCGTCCACTTGACTCACTCTGTCTCTCTCAGTCTCACTCTCGAGTCTCGATTCAATCGCTGCGCTGCTCACCTCGCTCTTCCTCCGCTCCTCGCCTCGCTCCTCGGTGCTCCTCCGCGGCGCCTCGGCCCTCACCGCCCCAGTCCGCTCCCGCTGCCCTGGCTCAGCCCCCCTCATCGGCTCATCACCCCGCTCCGACTCCTCCCGACGGGTCGTCGCCAGATCTGGAGAATAGCCTCCCCTCGGCCGGCTCGCCGCCAAATCTGGCTCGGCTCCAGCGGCGCCCCTACTGCGCGCATGGCACACCCTCGTTCGGTCGCCCCAGCACCCCTCCCTCTGGCCTCTGCGAGTCTACATTATGGCGGCGCGGACTAGTCTCTCTGGGTCTGCCGCCGAATGTGGAATGGGGAGTGATGAATGGAGCCGATTGCCTTGTTGACTGGGTGTTTTGGTGGGCTAGATGAATTTGTTGGGCCTAGAAATAGGCTGCCACTTAAAGTCTTGGGCTATGCTTTGTGTTGTTTGTTGAGTGGGTTGTCCTCTATGAGTTTGTGTTGTTTGTCGCCGGTGCTCGCTGGGGAGGGGAGGCTCGAGCCTTACTAAGCCTCCCCTTGACTTCGCTCCTGATATTATAAGGTGATAGTGTTCAGTTGATTGCAAGCCAACATGTATGCAATGCATGCCTAGCTCACACTTCTTTTGCTTAATCTCATACTTTTTTTTTCTCAGGATATACCACAACAATCACATTGGTATAACTCAGATAGTACGTCCTTTTTCATCTCAAATGAACCAATCATTTTATGCTTTAAAAATTATACAAAATACTATTAAAAAAAGTATAGAAACACGTCTCTAAAAACAATGACGTTTCTCTCTCACAATCTATATTGCAACGAAAAATAGACTGCAGGACATGTGCAGCAACTTGTGTCCACTATTGGCCCAAAAGCTAAAAAAGAAAAACAACAGGAAAGGTGGCAGATGATGAGACCAGCTGATTCGACGATTAGGGCTATAGGATTATACATAAAATTTATTGCAACCATAACTAAAATTTTTTATCAGTAGGCATTGCCAGCGCAAATAAAATTTTCATCCTAACATTTATCGAGTGATTGTTGCAGGGACCAAAGGGCAATAGATTTGCACCAACCTATTTCTTATCGATTAACCATTGAACTTGTACTTAATAGTAGATAAGAAGCAGAAGACACATATCCTCGTGTTTCCACTGATTAGGTTGGGCATCTTTCTAGAGGTTAGGTTCTGGAGAACAAGAGATCAACAACTACAATCACAACTACCGGCACAATCGCACACGAACCAGGAGCAAGAAGAGCAAAACGTGGTAAGGTGGGGGAGAGGTGAGAGGCACGAACGTGGCTTCTCTGTTCTCGTTTTTCGTTCTCTCCATATTGCTGTCTACGTGTCATGTTAACAGATGCATAACACGTAGATAGGAACATGGAGGAACAGGAAAATGGGAATAGGGAAGCCGTGCTCTCAATTTGTGGAGGCCTAACAAGCAATGATAGACTCTAGTCTTCTAGCCTTATAGCAGAACAACATCTGCACTAGCACAGCCAGGGGCGGAGGGCCCGATAGGGCAAGCTGTGGCATGGGCCAGACCTTGAATTTTTGCAACAGACCCCCATATACCCCTCTATCCAATAGGCAATAGCCCAAATGCCCAATAACGTAAATGGTAAACCCTAGTCTCTCTGTGGCTCTGCGCCTACTGGAGTGGCGGCGCGGCGCGGAACTGGGAGCGGCGCGCGCGCGGCGGCGGGCGGGACTCGGGAGGCGGGGCGGCGGGCGGCGGCCGACGGGAGGCGGGCGACAGGCCGGCAGCGGCAGCCACTCTCTGGTCTCTGCTGGTGCGCTACGACAGGCCGGCATATATTGTGGCATTTGATTTGAGGCTTGAGCAATGGATAGAAGGGGAAAGGGAAAATCACAGAGAGGTGAGGCATATATTAGGAGTGTCATTGATATTTGATAATTGATATGCAGTTTTCATTTGTCAATTTACATTTTGCAAATTCATAGGTCAATTTATTTGTCTATTTGCTTTTATGTGTTTAGATTTGAAGAGCTATTTTAATCGGGGTTCAAATGCCACAAACCCAAGCACTCGTGAAAGTGGAAATGTTGAAGTGGAGGTGGGAGAGTCTGTTGGTGCTGGGCAAGTGGAAGAGCTGCAAGAACAAATACAATTAGGCTCTGTACAAGTGGAAGAGGTAATTGAAGAAGTGACAGTGCAAGGTGATCTTATAACTGAATTCAACCCAGATTATATTGTTTCTGATCTGGGGCTTCGTATTCCAATTGATAGATTTGCTCCTAATATTAGAGATGAAATTAGGAGGGCTTTCATAGCTAAGGGCCCGACTCAACCAACCAGTCATAATTCTCCCCCCCCCCCTCAAAGGATAAAAGGTCCTTTCAAAAAAATTGGTTTAAGCAATATAATTGGTTGGAGTATAGTTTGGAGAAGGATAGGGCCTTTTGCTTCTATTGTTATCTTTTTAAACATGATCGAATGGATGATAAATTTGGTTATGATGTCTTTACAAAAGTTGGGTTTCAAAAATGGAAGAATGCATACATGTCACTTCGAGTGCATGTTGGTGATGCTAATAGCATACATAATCAAGCTAGAATAGCTTTTGATGATTTTGATAACCAAAGGTCAAGTGTAAAACATAAGGTTTCAAGCTATAGCAAAGAATCACTTATCAAGTATGAGACTCGTTTGGAAACATCCTTGGGTATTGTGAGTTTTCTGGCTTTGCAAGGTGGACCATTCCGTGGACATGATGAAACTGATTATTCTTTGAATAAAGGAAATTTTTTAGAATTGCTTGATTGGTACAAACAAAGGAATGAGGAAGTGCAGAGAGCTTTTGATGAGCTATGCCCTAAAAATGCAAAAATGACTTCCGGGACAATTCAAAAGGAGCTTGCAAACTGTTGCGCTGAGGTGGTCACCAAGGCAATAAAGGAAGAAATGAGGGATTGTCTATTCTCTGTTCTTATTGATGAATCTCGTGATGTATCCATCAAAGAACAAATGGCCATAGTTGTGAGGTAAATGTTTCATTAATATCTTACGATGAAACTATATTAGAGAAATGTTCTTACTCTATTCTTTGTCATTGCTTGTGTAGGTTTGTGAACAATAAAGGAGAAGTAATAGAAAGATTTTTGGGTATCAAGCATGTCAAAGATACAACATCTGAAGCATTGAAGAGAGCATTGGTTGAGGCACTTAGTGATTATGGTTTAGTTATTGCAAAACTACGGTGCTAGGGATATGATGGAGCTTCTAATATGAGATGAGAATTTAATGGTCTTCAGAAACTAATTCGTGATGAGAATCCATATGCTTTCTACATGCATTGTTTTGCTCATCAATTGCAGTTAGTGGTAGTTGTTGTCTCAAGGTGTTGTTCATCAATTGAGGATTTCTTTGAATATGTGGGGTTGATTGTGAGTAGCACCAGTGCATCATGCAAGAGGAAGGATTTGTTGCTTGATAAGCATCGTCGAAACCTTTTGGCTAAGTTAGAGAGTGGAGAGGTTTCAGCAGGGAGAGGAAAACTACAAGAAACATCATTGGCTAGACCTGGAGATACAAGATGGGGATCTCATTACAAGACATTGCTTCGAATTAAATCAATGTGGGATTCTGTTATACAAGTCCTAGAAATTGTGCAACAAGATGAGCGTAATCCATCAAGGGCAGGAGGTTTGGTCCAAATAATGGAATCTTTTAGCTTTGTGCTCATCATGAAAATGATGTTGCAAATCCTTCGCATTACAAATGACTTATCTCTAATCTTGCAAAGGAAGGATCAAAATGTTGTTCAAGCTATATCTTTGGTTGTTGATGTCAAAACATGTTTGATCAATTTGAGAAGTGAAGGTTGGGAGCCATTATTTCAAGAAGCTAAAGCATTTTGTGAGGCAAACGATATTCCCATACCAAATATGGAAGATGCAGTACCAAGATTTGGCCGTTCAAGAAAAGGAGGGAGAAACAATATCACTCAAGATCATTACTTCCGTGTTGATACCTTCTATGCTGCTATAGATGCTATTACCAACGAGTTGGATCATCGCTTTAACGAGGTATCTTCAGAATTGCTTGTTTGCTTTTCTTGTCTTGATCCAAGAGATTCTTTCTCTAAGTTTGATGTGAATAAGCTTGCTCAGCTTACGGAAATTTATTATGAGGATTTTTCCTTTGATGACCGCAAGGCTATAAAAGATCAACTAGAGACATTTATTATTCATGTAAGAAGGCTTGATGAGTTTAAAGTTTGTCACGATCTTGCAAGTCTAGCCAAAAAACTAGTTGAACTTGAGAGGCATATTGTATTTCCACTTGTCTATCGCCTCATTGAGTTGGCATTGCTACTACCGGTGGCGACGGCATCGGTTGAAAGGGCTTTCTCAGCAATGAAGATTATCAAGACTGAATTGCGCAACAAGATGTCCGATGGATGGCTTAATGATTTGATGGTGTGCTACATTGAAAGGGAGATATTTAAAGGACTTGATCTTGAAAAAATTAAAAAGATGTTTCAGAAAAAGAAAGATAGGCAGATGCAATTGCCTAAGTCTCCTAGACGCAATTAACAATATTAATATTGGTATTTCTCATTTGATTCCACTTGTCTCTTTTGTGTTGTCTACACTATACATAACAATATTAACTATGTTTGCTCTTTCTTTGGCAGATTATTTCCATTACTATGCTCTACAAGGTTATATGTTAAATTGGTGATATATTATTGTGATTCTTCAATTTTTGGAGGTACTTTTCAATGTCTTGCATTATTAAATATCTTTGCACTTGGATTATTGTTGATGGGTCTGATTAGTATTATAGCTTGAATGGTATTGCTTTCGATCCGCCCCACCTCATTTTTTTTCCCGTCCTCCGCCACTGAGCACAGCCCATGATAAAATATACTCGCACACGTGTCCATTTGAGCTATCAGAAGCGGCCAAGAGAGATAGGAAGAGCTCACAGAGCAGGGGAGAATCAAAAGCGAAACTGCGAAATCCCAAAACCCCGGACTCCAAGCTCTTGATCGGAGATGGCGGCGTCACCGTTGGAGAAGCTCAAGAACCTCTGGGACTCGCAGGTCAACGGCGGCAGGAGAAATGGGCACTCTACTATGTTCGTGCCCCTCGAACGCGGCTTCCCTATTCCCATTTCCCTGTTCCCTCCATGTTTCTATCTACGTGTCATGTATCTGTTAAATACAATGGTTCCACAGCACAAGCAATGAATTAACAGATGCATGACACATAGACAGGAACACGGAGGGAATGAGGAAATGGGAATAGGGAAGCCACGTTCTACGTGCGTTGCTGGGTTCGTGGGAGTCCGGGGTATAGGAAGGAACGCAGTTTCCCTGTTCCCTCTATGTTCCTGTCTATGTGTCATGCATCTGTTAAATACGGGGGTCCCACAACACAAGCAATGAATTAACAGATGCATGATACGTAGACAGGAACATGAAGGGAACGGGGAAATGGGAAAAGGCTGCTCAATTGGCAAATGTGAGACTGGATGTGGGTGTTGTAAAATTGCAGTGGTTGAGTTTTAAAAAGTTTGGCAAATGCTGCACATGCTTTCTATTTCATTTTTATGGGGTTTGTTAGTGATGAGGCAAATATAGATCACACAAATGCACTATTGTTTCACAACATTATTAGATGGAAAATGAAACAACCCAAAAGTTTAAATGAACATGAATTTCTTTGAAACTTGATTTCATTCAAATCCTTACTCAATTCAACACCTTTTCTCACCTAATAGTGCATCTCCCTCTCTTGGACATTGCCTTCACCGGCCACTAGTGCGAAATCCTAGACATCGACTACTGTTCACCGTCTGAAAATATCATCATCGCCCTATTTTCGCCCGCCACTCAGTTTCATCTCGTTCGCCGCCGTCACAACATGTCATCACTGCCACACCTCTGCAAAATGGTCAAGAGCCCGTACCAACTCGTCCCTCCCGCCTCAACACCCTCTTAAATGCTCCCAACCGCGTGTCAGAGCAGCCGCCGCAGTTCCTACTTTTCGTGCCACCGCCTCTACTCTCCTGTCTCACGGCCAACAACCCCATGCCGCAAATTCGAGCACCCTAGAACCTACTTTACCAGCAAAAGCCACCATACATCCCCCTCAGTCGTGCCGTGACCCTTACCTAGACTAGCACCGTAGACACCTCACATCTCACCGCCTTGCCGACCTCCCTGTTCTCTCTGCTCTTACTCTCTCACAGCCGACCTAATATTCCCCTTAGCTTTTGACCACCGCAATGTCGTACTCAAGGAAGCACCAAATATCTGCACCGCTAGCCGTACCGCGCCTTCCCGACCCATGCCACATAACGCCGCCATGACCCTTATCTTGTGCCAAACTGCCTTCCTCATGCTATTTAAACCCCGAACCCCTCCATTCAAAGGCACCTATACCCGAAGTGAGCCACCCACCCTCAATTGCTCCGACGACCAAAGGTCCATCGGCGATCACCTGAAAACTCGAAGTAACCTCAAATTTCCATTCCTTCTGTTCAGTCCATCCTTTTTCAATTGCTTTGGTCTACAGCTTCCTCATGCCTGTAGAAACCTTACTGAAGCTTTGCCTTAACCTCCCAAGCCCCCTGCTATGCTGGCACCTTTGTCCGTCGCTCGGCCAAAGGAGGACAACTCGGCTCAGCCATCCCCAACCCAAACCACCACACCCCTAAGCTCCCCCTACTCCTAGAAATGCTCAATTACAAATGCTATTGTCCTTTTAACCTGCCATAAACCCCTGTGCCATTCAAAAGTTCGGAGAAGAGAAGACCTTACCGCCGATGCTCGCTTGACTTCCAACAGCTCCCGAGCCCAAAACTGGAATCCTCATGGCCCCAAAAGCCCACCCGTGGTCATAAACTATTATTTCGACCACGAAATCTCCGATCGCTTCACCGCTTGAATTCTTCGATCGCACCGCTTGAACTATTCGACCGCTCCACCACTTGAACTCTCTGACCACCTTGTAATCGAGAGGAGTTTCGACCGCACCGCTTTGAGTTCTAAGCAACACCACTCAAACGGCCCACTCGTACGCCATCTGATGCTCATAAACCACTCGTACGCCATCCAATGCTCTTAAGCCACTCGTATGTTACGTTGTCTGATACTCTTAAGCCACTCGTACGTCGTCCAATACTCTTAAGCCACTCGTACGTCGTCCAATGTTCTTAAGCCACTCAAACGCTGCCTGATCCTTCAGGCTGCTCAGACACCGCCCGATCTCCGCAATTACCCGGACGTCATCTGATCTCTATAGCAACTTGTACACCGTCCGATCTTTGCCGACTTCACGCTTGAAGTCGAACCTCGACCATCCACCCAACTACGTAGTCGTACTCAAGAGTCGAGACCACCCGAATACTCGTAACTCCTCTGTTCTCCGAGTACACAGTGACAACCCGATAAGGACTAAACTCGTTGTGAATAGCAAAACCCGCGATGAACAGTACCAGACCCGTTATTGTTCACATAACCCTAAAATACATATATACATCCATTTCGATCGTTTCGAATCTATCTACCCATTTCTTAGCTCCGTTTTCCCATACCAGCCCTCCTAAAATCCCTAAACCTATTTTATTTGATTTTTCTGGATTTCACTTCTTTATTTTCTTTCTTTTTATTCCTAGATCAATCCTTTGAGCACGAAATTGATTTGTTTCTTTTGCTTTGCGCTAGCAAACAACATCGTAGACCAGCTGACCTAGGAAGGAGAAGCTCAAGCTCAAGAATCAGAAGAATACGAATCAGTAAAATACATTGGTCCGCAAGGCAAGTCACATGCCTTTTATCACATTGAACATATATTCCTTTAATTGTTTGATTACCAATATTTTAATTATCTTATTTATGCTCTTATTTCTTGTACAATAAATATTTAGAATGACATGTTATTTAGTTATGTCCTACCACGTGAAAAAACCCTATTTTATTTGATGGTCATATTCACCTTGACAAGACCTATTAATAATAAATTACTATAAAATATACCATGGTAGTTTAGAAAATTCAACTCCTTTACACTAGTAGTGATAGTTCCACAGTGCACTGGGTTATTTATTTGTGAATGATTACCTAGATGATGAAAAGTAAGGACTAGAGCCTTATGCTAAGTAAAGAACATAGTAATCGCTCAACCACAAGCGTTGACTTGTCAAACCTGATTTAGTAGCTGCTCAAATCGATTGAATATCTACTATATGGATATATTATACTGTTCTAGAAAAGGGAATAGCCAGTGAAGTATATGGTATGGAAATGGTAAAACCATACTTTTACAATGGTAGGCTCTGCCCTGTCAGATCGTCGTATTCCGTGATAGGGGTATCTAGGTTATCGGGTAGATGCTTATATAAAGAGATGAGCAGTGAAATAATCTTGTTTTCTGCAGAGCCATAATATGTGGTATTCGAATACGGCGTGCTTCCGGTAAATAAAGCTATGTTTAACGAGTGATTCCAATAGTGAAGCATGAGTAGATTTGAAAATGATTTTAAAATGTTGAATTTTGGCAATTGAGATGTTGAAACCCAAATTCCTTAAAAAGTTTATGATTTGTTATTTTGTGTTTAAAAACAAAATGTTTACAAATAAAATTGCATCCACAAATATTTTAACAAAACCACTATATTTTCATCTCTTAAAAATCCTACAAGTAGTTATATAGTATTTCCCCATATGACTTGTTGAGTATAGTGGTTGTACTCACGCTTGCTAAACTATTAACAGAAAATGCTTGGGAAAATAATGAAGGAACCGTTGAAGGAGGCTTTGAAGATCCCTACGATCTAGACGACATCTGGTGCCAGGGTTTATTGTACACTTAGGAATGCCTATGAAGTTATTTTGTATTGTAATATAACTTTGCGCCTCTCGCGCCTGCTGTGTAAAACTTGGCTGCTAACCTTAATTTTGTAATAACGTTTGGTTTTTATGCTTCAGCTTGTGATGGAAATGATGTACACTCGTCTATATTATTTGCAGCTGAACAATCCTGAGCAGTTACGAGGAAATCCTAACGACCCCAAAAATGGGGGCATTACAAAAAAAATTGATGATGTGTCACTTCTAACGCACTGATTTTTGGATTTGCTACTTACAAGGTTTTGCTTGATAATTTGCCACTCTTAAGGCAAAAAGTAACTAGGATTTGCCACTCCAACAGTATACTGGTATTTTTATATTTTTTTGGACAAAGCACATAAAAAGACAATCTTCCCCCTACCCTTCTTCCTCCTCAGATTCACCCCAAATCCACTATTTTCCGGCCTTCTTCCTCCTTCCCATTTGTGGCGAGCAAGAGAGTGAGTGCAAGGTGGCAAGCAAGAGTGCACGAGCATGGGATGACATTATTGTCGACCTACTCTTCATTGTTCCACTCTTTTTCTTATTCTGGAAACCTCATTCTGGGGCATTAGTTTTTTAACAAGGCAGTAACATTATATCTGTAAAATATCAAGAAAATTCCACTTTTTCTCCAAAATATTTACGTGCCCATGTTTTTACACGATTAATTCAATTTGAACTTTTCTTTTTTTCCTTTTCCTCTCATTTTCTTTTCTCCTCCTTTTCCCAAATCTATCTCTTTTTTTCTCCTCTCTTTTTATTCCCCTCTTTTTTCCTTTTCCTCTCATTTTCTTTTTTCCTCCTTTTCCCAAATCTATCTTTTTTCTCCTCTCTTTTTATTTCCCCTCGTCTCTCTCCTTCCTTTTTCTTCTTGTGTGCGTGCACACTGACCGATTGATCTCCTGAACCTTTCCCAATTCCCTTTCTTCTCCATCCCATTTCTTCATCCCCAAATCCAATCCCCAATCTCCTCCACTAGTCCACCGCGCCGCCCTCCACCAGTCCACTGCGCTGCCTTCCACCGCCCTCCAGGCCACCGCGCCGACGCCGGTCCTCCTGCAGGCCTCCACCACCCCACCATCCACCGCCCCACCATGCCATGTCTGAGTTTGGACTGTCTGGATCCGACTTCGACACAACCACCTCCTTACTTTGCATTGCAGTGCTCATTGCCCCACATCCTTATTGTCCGACGTTCGCAGGAGTTCAAGCTCTAGACTGAGCAACAAGAGATCATGCTCTAAGACCACAATGCCCTAGGGGCTCTAGCTAGCGCGTATGAGTTTTGTGCCAATCTGTGCTGTCGTTCCCACCTGCACAGTGGGCAAGAATGGCGTTAGTGCCTGACCACGATAGCAGGGACATGGTGGAGGTGGCCGAGCGAGGAGCCACTGCCGCCATGGCCGTGGCTAAGCGGGAAAATTTAATCATTTGCCACTCTTATGAGTCCAGTAGCAACAGATTTGCCACCCTGGTCCATTGTCAGTGACTCAGGTGACCCCACATGTAAGTGACAGAGTGAATTGGTCAATCTTAAGAGTGACAAAAAATTGAATCTCCCGGCTAAGCGAGGCTCAATGGTAGCGGCACCAGAGACGCAAGTGAAAGTTACAACCACAGTATGAGGGGAATGAAGATGGCAACCGCCACCATCATCATTGTCGCCACCACCTATAGGTACGCAGTGCTGGCCCAGGACGGCGTCGCGCTCTAGGTTGTGCTTGAGCTTTGCTGGAGAGTCATGCTGGCATGATAGGGTGGCCGTGCCGAACTAGCACATACCGATACGGCCCGAAGCATACCGGGCCCTGACTCCCAGGTCTACTGCCGCCCATGGTTACCTACTACATGGCATTGAGATGAAAAAGTTTTTATAAGCCCTCAGGACTTTGAGTCCCTGGCAGGTCAACTGAAGAGCAATCCGCCACCACATCCACCATGCCGGTGACAGTTTCAGCGCTCGCTGTGCCTGCCCAGGGTATCCACGGCGCATAGCGTAGCGTTGCATTACAGCCTTGCAGGCTGTGGCTGAAGCCAGCGTTTGAAACACATGAATTTTCAGGAAATCAACTGTTTCACAGTAATCAGACGACAACGAACCAAGAGAAGGACGCATTCCTACCTATTACAAACGCGCCCGCCAGGCCAGGCTGAAACTGAAAGGCCATCAATCTCACAGCACAAACGTAAGCACGTAAACCACCAACCAGCAAGGCAGCAAATACTAGATCACACGTCACATTCATGGTGCAAAGTTCACGCTGCATACCATCAAACGACCATGATTGTTCACGAAAATAGACAAGTCGTTCGATACTTGTCACCTGAGAATCTGAGTATAGACCACAATAACAGCAGATCAACACAATCTCCGCTCGACTTCACAGGTGAATTTCTAACACTGCGCAAGGACACGACTGGTAGAAGAAACTCTATTCATGGAACTAGACAGCTCCAAAACTTCATGTACCATACTCGACGACTAGGAAAGAATAGAAGCTCATCCGACTGGGCCCAGGTTGTTGAAAGATATGGAGCTGCAATGCACAAGAGAGAACAGCAAACAAGTTAAAACATGATGACATGGACAGCGCTAGTCATCATCTGATAGAAGTTTATCTCTGAGTGATCTAATCATTCACTGCAAGGTGACCGGCAGGAGACGAAATGGATAGTGTTATATTAACGAGAGAGAAATGTCAAGTTTAAGTTACAGTTCTTTGAAAATTACAGCTGTAGGAACATTCGAGCAATGTACCAAATCTGAACACGCCCTAAGCTTTTGATCGATTAAGCTTTTTGGAATCTGAGCAGGAACATTTCAATTAAAGCTAATATAACTGAGAGTTCACCTTAAGCTTTTTGTTGCTTCTTCTCGAGAATTTTCTTCCAGCGCTTTTGATCAAGCATCATTGTCATATCTTGCAAGCTGACATGAATGGTATCGCATACACAAAATATGTCAATCAACTTCAATTGCATTGTGGAAAGAAATCAACTGTACAAACAAATATGCACGTGAGACTATAGACGAGAGATTCCATAGGAAAAGATTCTAATACTATATGACTATATTTTCGGGCTTGTTTGGTACAGCTCTTGCTTCCAGCTTCTTCGGATCTCGTGAAGTTGTGTGCCAAATACCCATCTTTCCAAAATGACCCGATTCCGCTTCTTGTGAGAAGCAAAATTCAAAATGAACTAGCCAAGAGAAGCAGCCTTGGAGTGAATTTTGGTGGGGAGCCATCACACTCAAAATGAAGTACCCTTAGAAGTTGGATATTATTACCCTCAAAATGCCATCCACCTAACCCCACCCTGCCCCTCCCTACCCTGAGTCCTAGATGAACCGTCACTCAGCGCCTCCCCACCCTAGCGAACGGCCCCCTGCATCTGCCCTCCAAACCATAGCGCTACCTGCACAGAGACCCTCACCGCCGACCTGAAGACTAGCGTCGCCGACCCCTGACTAGCTTGAAGCCGCCAGCATCTTCCACATCCCTTCAGATCTGTGCCACCCCTAACCCATGCGCCTCCTACTGCCTCCTCCCTCTAGA
Source organism: Dendrocalamus sinicus (assembly GCA_036346575.1). NCBI lineage: Eukaryota > Viridiplantae > Streptophyta > Magnoliopsida > Poales > Poaceae > Dendrocalamus > Dendrocalamus sinicus. The sequence goes on from CM070647.1 coordinate 18,613,859, forward strand.
TCCGCACCACCCCTAACCCCATTCACCACCACATGTGGCAGCCTCCTCGGCCACCGGCGCCCTCACACCGACCGCCTCCTCCCTGGCTACCGCTTCCTTAACTCAAATATGAGTTCTACTTGTGTTTTTTTGTGAACCAAATGATAACATGGTAGCAACATTGTTAGTTTTTTTATTTGTGCAACTACCAAAATGTGATTACTTCTTGATGTTGATGCCAAAAAATTTTGCTTGTGCTTGTATGTCATAACCTGATTCTTGTTTGTTGATCCCTAACCCTAGTCACAAATTACTTATTGATGTTAAAGAGAATGCAAGATATGCATGATAATACTTGTTCATGTGATCCATTGACTGTACTGTTTTATGTAATTTTTTTTCCTTCAGGTGATCTAGCCAAATTGATGGAAGTTTTGAATCTTATGAAATGGAGTTCATGTCTTGTGCAAAACTGAAATGGGGTTCATGTCTTTGCAATGCTCTGATGAAAAAATGTTTGGTAGAGCCCCAGAATCTTATGGTACGAAATTTTTTTGCATGTGCTTGTATGTCACAACCTAATGCTTGTTTGTTGATCCCTAACTCTAGTCACAAATTACTTGTTGATGTTAATGAGAATACAAGATATGCATGATAATACTCATTCATGTGATCCATTGACTGTAATTTTTATGTAATTTTTTTCTTGAGGTGATCTAGGCAAATTGATGGAAGTTTTGAATCTTATGAAATGGAGTTCATGTCTTGTGCAAAACTGAAATGGGGTTCATTTCTCTGCAATGCTCTGATAAAAAAAATTTGGCCACGAGTTCATGTCCTGCGAAACATTTGGCATCTTTGATGCTGTGTGGATAAGTGTATGAATCTGGTGATGTGGCGCAAAATTGATGCTGTATGAAACTATGAATGTGCAAAAGTACACAAGCTGTAATGACACAAGTTCATAAGTTTATATATTTTCATAGATGTGTTATTATTCAGAGATTGTAATAATGTATATATTTTCAGAGATGTGTTAATTTATTGTTCAGAGATTGTAATAATGTATACATTTTCAGAGATGTGTTAATTTATTGTTCAGAGATTGTAATAATGCATACACTTTCAAAGATGTATTAATTTATTGTTCAGATATTGTAATAATGCATACATTTTCATAGATGTGTTAATGTTCAGACAATGTAAAATGTTCAAAGATGTACACCTTTTCAGATATGTGTAAGTTATTGTTTGTTGAATTTGTCTTATCTGTATACTCCCTCCGTCCCCAAATGTAGGTCGTTTTTGATTTTTTACGGTCTCCAATGCAAGACTTTGACTATAATTTATTATCATAATATACTAGCAAAAATAATATATATATATATATATATATATAAGTATTTTGCAAAACAAATCTAATGGTACTATTTTCATGTAGTAAATTTATATACTTTAATATATATTAATGGTCAAAACTTGAAAAGCTTGACCACACGGAATCCATAGCGACTTACATTTTGGGATAGAGGGAGTACAATCCTACAGTTTGAATTTGACATTGTTATTATGAATTTGTAAAGAAATTTTAGAAATTTCTTTACAAATAGAATGGAATAAGTTATAAACAGATTTGAAGTGTTACAACAAGTGGTAGCATGATCTTTTTGTCCCTAATCCTCTCCTTCAGGATTTTGGGAGCCAACCTTGTGTCAAACGCTTTCCTTAGCTCCAGATTCTCAGAGGAGCTAAAAAATGAGAATATAGAGTTGTACCAAACGGACCCTTCATAGAAGAATGGTTTGTGCGTATGCTAAATGCTGAGCAAATCATAGGATTACACAAGAACAGTCATTATAAAGAATGCCAAAATAGTCAGCCCATGAATATACGCAAAAGGGGAGAGAGAGAGAGAGAGAGAGAGAGAGAGAGAGAGAGGAAACCCAAATGTCCCACTAGTTTTGTTGCCAATCCTGACCCATCCCCAAGCTCGAGCTTGGACCATCTCAGGAAATATATGTCCAACCATCACATAGGCATCACATGCTCAATTGAATGGTTATAGTTAGTTTGATGATATGGCAGAACTTGTGAGCTTGATTTGCAGTCTGATTTAGATAAAATTTAAAAATACATATTTTATGAAGACCATGGTAGAACAGTGAACCTACAAACATTTTGACTTATCTAGAAAAAGTAAGATGATTTCTCAATTGTGCCAGCTAATTGGTAGTTCAACTAGGAAGACACCCGGTATGTATGGTGGAGGTTGTCGGTTCAAACCCTACCAACAACCTTATATGTAAAAACCGTGTGTTTCCCTTAAATAAAAAATCTTGAATCTACACAATTTAAAACTGAAGTGTGATTCACACAAGCCTATGCCATCACCCCACGAGTAGAACAAGCCTGGCCATTTGCTACTCACTTTAATTCTGAATCCATGATTAATCACTACTACATTCATTTGCTGCTTAGATCTGTTGATCATTATGGCTTTTGCCTATTTAGATCTGTTTAGATCTGAATTATGGACTGGTTTATGAACATCTTTACTTAAATATGCTAGTACTTTTGAACCTAGCTACATTTGTGCATGATGATGATGGTGATGGAGTTAATGTTGGGATTTAGAGAAGTACAATATACATCGTTTGCAGGTTTGCTCAAAGAAAAGAAGATGATGGATTTGTTTGTTGTCTATCCTAGATCACCCAAGGAAGTGCCAAACACTTCAAGGAAACTAGGAAAGGAAATTGATTTGTCCGGTGTGGGATGAAAAAGAAGATTATGCCAAACACTACCAAATATGTAAGCTTCCTCTCAGTGAAAAATGAAAGAATGGGGAAGAAGCCGTGAATTTCTTATACTTCATTAAAGTATAGTTAGACTGCAATAGTCAAGGAGCACATGTCTATCCTTTTGAACCCTATCCAGTATACAAAAATTTGCATGCAAGCTGACAATATCTAAGGAAAGAATTATGAAAACACAGTATAAATTACAAAACAAATAAACATCAATACGCGCAAGCTTGCCATCAAAATAAAATAATGGACATCTCATGGACACGTCTTATAGAATGTAAAATTTTCGAACATATCAACTCTGCCAAATACGCTCCCAGTATAGTGTAAAACGAAGTGTATAACTAGATTGCAACAATCTGTTGGCACATGTCAACCCCGTAAATTCCAATCCCAGTATAGTGTCACACATGTAAATTTTTCAAAGGAACATATCAACCTTTCCAAATTGTACACTCTCTCCATAGAGGTCTCCGCAAATATGTATTTTAAGAAGAGTACAAATGTAGAATAGTGGAGACCCCACAAACACAACAACTTCTACGAAGAGATTTTTTTTTGCATGTACACATTTTAAATGTGAAATGTGCCATTTAACTGATCTGAAAAGAACCTATTTACTTGATATGTTCTTCTATGTAATAATGTTGGCGAGTTCACCTTCTTGCAAGCGTGTTGGCAATCCACTATAGATTCACCTTCTTGCAAGCCATAGTAACAAAACGAAGTTGGTTTGTTCGTTAAAAGAATGAAGGAAAAGGGTTCTGGTATTATTGTTCATAGGTGGAAATGTGAATAGGTATATCCTATAGATTGGGAAGGATTTCACACGCAAGTCAAGAAACTAAGAAAGTTCCCTGTAGGTCCACAAACTTCTCCCCTCAAAATCTAAACAAACCACACGTCGAAAACCTACCATGGCCGACATCCAGGAGCTCTTAGTCTAAGTCACCTACTTTTCCATAATCTCTGACCCTGATGCTTCCCATCCCACCACCTGATAGGTCCATTTCCTCCTGCCATATGCTAGCAAAGCTAATCCCCCTAGGCTGCTGTCCCTACAAAAAAATTCCGACCACATCTTTGTCGCCAGTCTCTAGGTGGACTTCTACCAGAGTTGGGCTGGCTCCCTTGGCTCTGGAAGCGGATGGACAGGCTCTGGCCACGGCACATGTCTATCCCCGTAAATTCCTATTCGGTATACCAAAAAAGTGCATGTGCGTTGACAATGTCATGGAATGAATCAAGAAAACACAATATATGTCACAAAACAAATAAATCATTAATGATGCCTATGGTACATGTGTACGTAGCTTATGCACTTCACAAACACTTTACGCACCATCCGCCACTCAACTTAGATGTGGGAGTGGTGGGGTATGGAAAAATGATGGGGGTGGGGGTGGGGAGGAGTTTCAAACTTTTTATAACTTGTTATGAACCTTAGTTCATAACGGGTAAACACCACCAGGAAGATAGCCGGATGGAGTCGGCGTAGGGAGGGAGGAGAGACTTTAGACTAGGAAGACTTTATTATTACTCTGCTTAATGACAATAGCATGCGGTAGCCCCTTTATATAGATGGCTCCCCCTAACAGATGAATCTAACTCCAATCATATCTCTAACCCTATCTCTAATACAAGGAAACCAATCTCTAACTCAAATAGAAACCAATCTCTTATTCCTAATAATAGCCCAACTGGCTCAAGGCCCATGTCTATAACATTACACCCCTCCCGGACAAGCAGCTTGTCCTCAAGCTACTAAACGGCGGTCAATGGAAGACCGTTGATGCCGATGTAGAAGACGAACGGTGGCAGAGTCCTGCAGCGGATGGAGACGTCCGACCAGATCCAAGCGGAACAGGGCTAAACGAAGTTTGCAAAATATATATTTTTTTAGATTATTATTAATTTTTTTTTGATTTTTTTTTGAACAAGTTTTTTTTTTGATTTTTTTTTGAAAAAGTTTTTTTTTAGGACTTAATCATCCGGTCGGTTTAAAACCGACCGACACTCCTCTCCCGCATCGGGCGGTTCGGGCAGCAACAAAGAAAGGAGCGGGCGGAGAGCGCGCGCGCGGCGCGCGGTCTTGTCGGAGCGGCTGCGGCGGCGGCCGAGTGAAGCGCGCCGGCGAAAGGCGGCGGCGGCAGCAGCAGTGAGGTGGGCCGGCGGCGGCTTCGGCCGGCGGCGGCTCGTGGCGAGGAAGCGGCGGCGCGTCGCGGCGGCGGAGGCGGCAGCGCGGCGCGGTTCGGCGACCGGCGACGGCGGCCGGAAGCGACGGCGGTGGAGCAACAGCGGCGCGGCGGCCATGGAGCGCGATCGCTGCGGCGGCGGCTTTCGGCGAGCGAACCCGGCGACGGCGGCTCGGCGGCGGTGGCGATCGCGGCAAGAATGGCGGTCTCGGCGAAGCGGATTCGCATCGCGATTCGCGATCGGCGGCGCGCCGCAGGCGGCACGCGTGGCGGCGGCCGATGGAGCATCCGGCGAAGCGGCCGGCGGATCGGAGCGGTGACCGTCGGGCGTCGGCAGGCGGAACGTCGGCGGCCTGCGGCCGATGGCAGGGGTCGGTGGCGTTGGCTGACGCCGGGCGTCGGTGGTTGGTCGAGGCGCGGTGCTAACGACGAAGAGCCGTCGGCTGATGCTGCAGAGGGGGCGCGGTGGAGGCGGAGAAGACGTTGCGGGGGACGGCCCGACCGAGGAAAGAGCGACGTGGTGGGATGGATCTAGCAATGACCCATCTGATGTTGGATGATCCTGTATCTTGCTCTTTGTTTCTTGTTGCTCCTTCATCCGATTCTCTATTCTCTCCAGGATGGCATGTATGTTGAGAAAGCTATCCGTCATCTTCTTGTTGATGCTGGCCATCTCGTTGATGCTAGCTTTTATCGTGGCTAACGACTCGGCAGTAGGGCGAATCGCAGAAACCATGGTAGCAGAAGTCGTGGGAAGGAATCGACTGCTCTGATACCAATCTGTTATGAACCTTAGTTCATAACGGGTAAACACCACCAGGAAGATAGCCGGATGGAGTCGGCGTAGGGAGGGAGGAGAGACTTTAGACTAGGAAGACTTTATTATTACTCTGCTTAATGACAATAGCATGCGGTAGCCCCTTTATATAGATGGCTCCCCCTAACAGATGAATCTAACTCCAATCATATCTCTAACCCTATCTCTAATACAAGGAAATCAATCTCTAACTCAAATAGAAACCAATCTCTTATTCCTAATAATAGCCCAACTGGCCCAATGCCCATGTCTATAACATAACTACATATGGATCTATATATGGTTGAGACATATAGTTGCATGCTTCATTTATCCGTAAAGAAGCAAGTAAATTTTCCAAAGGAACACATCAACACTTCCAAATTGTACGCTCTCTCCATAGAGACCTCCGTAAATATGTATTTTCATGGTTGTTACGGCGTCGCCTTAGCAACGCTAAGGCGGTGCTGGGTGGATGCCATGGACCTTCGCTGCGACTTGGCGGGGGAGGAGGCGGCGGGGAGGGGACAGCAGGGGGAGGAGGCGGCAGGGAGGGGACGGCGGGGGAAAGGAGGCAGTGGGGAGGCGAGGTGGCGAGGGGAGGAGGCGATGTGGAGAGGAGGCGCCGGGGAGTAGGGATGGAAACGGATCGGATACGATCGAATAGCCTCAAATACGAATACGAATCCATATTTTTAAAACAAAAGCGAATATGAATTCGAATATTCTCGAATATGAATCGAATGTCGTAACAGATACGAATTCGAATCGAATATGTACTTAATTCGGTCGAATACGAATATCCTTCTACAACTTCTGTAACAAATCTCGGTAAAACAAATTCTTAACAGTTTTGCCGATTTTTCACCGGTTTTGACCGATTACCGGAACAGTTACCAGTTTCAAACCACCCAAATTCAAATTTCGAATAACAAAATTCGTCCAGGTTTTTCCCGGGTTCCAGAAAGGCAGAAACGTATCTAATACGAATCAAATAGTCTCAAATATGAATATTCTCAAATACGGATACGAATATTCTCGAATACGAACACAAACATTTTCGAATACGGATTTTGCTTACCACATTCGCGTTTTCTCGTATGCGAATATCAGATAAAATAGATTAACTGTTACCGTTTCCCACCCCTACTGGGGTGAGGAGAGGAGGTGAGGCGGCGGGCGGAGGAGAGGAGAGACTTCGGGGGAGAGAGAGAGAGAGAGGAGTCGGAAGATTAATAGGAGAGCGAGAAGGTAGATGTAGAGCTATGTACGCATGTCGGCGGGTGTGTATGTAGTTTATGCACTTCACAAACACTTTAGTACTTTACCCACCATCCGCTACTCATCTTATGGGTGGGAGTGGTGGGGTGTGGAATAATGTTAGGGAGGTGAAATACAAGTGGAACTCTGTGGTCAAAGTACCAAGCAAGGAGGTGAAATACAAGTCGAACTCTGTGGTCAAAGTAGTCAATAGTGCAACATAAAACAAAGTCCCAAAAAACAAAGAGAACATTAAACACAATCAGGGGCAGTTTGGGGATAATGGGCAAATACTCACCTTGGAATCCTAGAACGTCACTTAATTTAGAACAAATTCCAACAGCTAAAACGTCACCTAATTTAGAATGGAGGGAGTAGTATACTAGTCCTTGTAATTTAAAATATTAACAAACTGCACTTTAAAAGTGCAATACAAGACATCTGGACCAATCAAAACCAACATCCTTTTGAATCTGAGATTGCATCTAATCAACACAAACTACACAGTTGACAACAGGGCAAGTCATCGATTAGCAGCAATGGCTAGGCCAAAGCGTATCACGATGATATACCACATTGTGACCATTGTATAGGCACAGTTTGTAGCTAGGCCGTGTAGAAAAATTTCAGGGCTGTCAGTTGCTCTAATCAGATAGAAAGGTTTGACAATGGAAAACCCCCCATAATCTATTTTCCGCACAAAATATATCCAATGGACAAATCTCTCAATCCAATTATAAGTGAAAGGTGGTAAAGAGCTACTAAGTGGTCATGATAGGGGTGCCACTAGGTAGGGTATGGATACCCCAAACCCATACCCAATTTTATCTATACCCATTTGAAGTGATATTACGCATACCCAAATGAAAAAGAGTATACCCAATGGGTTTGGATAACCTAGTAGGTAAAGGAGAAGGAAAATGAGGGGCTAAATCAAAGATGTTTATGAAGGAAGTTTTGTAAAACTTCGGTATTTGAAATTTCAACCTCGCGTTCATGCCATAAAAGTTTCCCGAAATCGTCTGAAATTTGTTGGATATGATTCTATGTGTAGGAGAGCTACTCTATGCAAAATGGCAGGGCTACGCGCACACTAGACCCTACATACTTTTATAGGAAGTTTTCATAAAACTTTGATATTTAAAATCTCAACCTTATGTTCACACCACAAAAGTTATTGGAAATAAATATGTGTGTAGGGAAGTTACTCTGTGCAAATTAGCAGGCATAGGTGCACAGATGGCTTCCACATGCTTTTATAGGAAGCTATAAATGAATATGGGTAGTTCAAACCCATAGATAGTCTAAGTACACCCTCAATCTTATGTTTGAATGGGTATGGGTAAAGATGGGTAAGTGAATATTACCCTCTCATACCTAAATCTAAATGGGATTTTTATTTCTTACCCCCAATAGTGTGAGTATGGGTTTGAATAAGGGTAATGGGCACCCAGTAGCAGCCCTAGGTCATGACCGAGTCGATATGCACATAATCTTTCCACACACACATATAGAGCGATTGCACGGCCACCTTCTAGAGCACACATGTCTAATCCAGAAACAACCGGCAAAATACATCACAGCAACCTAACATGCACGCACGACGAAGGCCAAACAGCAAGCACACAGGGAGAATCCAAGCAAAATTAAACTCCTATCTAGTATCTATCAACCGCAAGGAAGAACACGGGAATTGACACAAATCTAAGCGCGCGAGAGAGTTAGTGGGTGGGCAACGGCGTACCTGTGGGGGAGGGACTTGAGGTGGGAAGTGAGGGCAGAGGCGTGATGGTGGACGCAGGCGGCGGCGCCGAGGGCGAAGGCGCCGGTCCAGGTGGAGACGAGGCGCTGCGGGTCGGAGTGCGGCACCCCGGAGTCGCCCCTGTACGCCCGCGCCCAGTAGTCGTCGAACTCGCCCATCCTCCTCCCGGAACCTTCTGGAAGCTTCCCCTCTGCTCTCTCCTTCGGCCGGCGGCGCGGCTCGGGGAAGAAAGGGGTGGATGTGGTTTGGGGAGAACAACTATGAACTATCCCGTGTTACCCACTCTTGGCGTGATATATATTATTTTCCGTCAATCTGAGTCGTCGGATCTGAAATCAAGGGACAATATGGCAGGGCGTCCACTCTCCTCCGGTACATTTTCAAATCGCCCCCCGGAAATTCAGAACAGCACACAACGCCACTCTGTTCTTCCCCAGATCTGTGAATCTCCTCTCACTCTCAGCTATCTAGGGTTAGGGCCTGTTTAGGAGAGCTCCATCAGCTCCAGATCCACGAAAAACAGATTTACTTCACGAAATTTTACCCAAATGCTCCAGCTCCGCGAAATCTGGATCCACCAAAATCCTGGATCTGAGGGTCAGATCCATGGATTTCATGGTGCTCCTCAAGGGGTGCTCCACCGTGGAGTTGGGTGGTAATTACCCACCAATGCCACTGGATCCCAGATCCATGGTGGAGCTGCTCCATGATGGAGCTGCTGCTCCAGATCCACGTTTCAGTGGTGGAGCTCTTCCAAACAGGCCCTTAATTCCTTCCTCCTCCTTGCTTGCCAGCAAGATGTGCTGAGGAGACGCGCGACTGGGCTCCGGATTCGCCATCGTCGAGCTGTTCCCCGCCGTCGACGAGCTGTGAGCGACTGTTGCTGCATTTGCCACAGCTGAGAGCAGAGCTTCACTCAATATTACGAACAATGGAATATGAGGAAGAGCATAGTGAACAATAATAAAATATAGTTCAACGCCAGATAGCATTGTTTCTGTATGACATGGTGACCAAATGCAACTGAAACAAGAGGAGAAGAAAAGCTACAATTACCATTACACTAACAAAAGTGAACATCTGAATGGAGAGAATACCAACTCTACACCTCTTCTTACGATGCATGCTTCATGCGTCCCATGTATAGAACTTTAAAAATTCTCAAAAACAAATATAAATGTAGGGATGGTATACTCAAAGCCATGCAAAATTTAAAGATGAAACTCGATCACATTTTGTGTTAGAAAACAAACAGTAACATAGAAGATAATTGAAAGCAGGAGACACAGATTTCACGTGAAAAACACTCACAACAAAACCACAGATGCGCGAATGAGTAATTCATTATACGAGAAGAATTATAAGCACATGTAAATATAGGCACCAAATTAGAGTCATGCCGCATCCGGCACAGACACAACGATGAATTCAGATCATACTTTAACAATATCCACCTTGAGACGAATCCACTCATGTAGCCGAAATATCAAAATCTTCTCCAAATAAGTCTTCATCAACACACCTTGTGCCTCAAAAATCTATCGGACTAATCTGAACGATTAAGCCTAGAATAGTTTGACCCAAACGCTTCTCATGAAGTCAAATTATGCGAGTAGACTGAAACAGTCTTCTCCAAACGCTTCTCACGAAACCAAATTGAGCAAAGCATCAGCAGATCTAAACACACAATTGTCAATAAAGTAGAAATATGGATCTTCAATAATTTATAACCCTAGCAAAGTCTGAATTTGTACAACTGACCTCCTAAAATAAATGCTAAATCATCAAATGGCATAAAACAAAATATCACATGAGGTGCTGGATAAATAGTGAAAAACTCATCTTATAGAATCTGACATATTCCACCCTGAACAAAAACTCGGCAAACAATGCTCGCTGAAAGAGTAACTTGCACGTCTGGCCATCACTCGCATCAAACTACCGACTTCAAAAGTAACTAAAATCCATGGTATGGTCAAAACTACTCCTGTAAAACTGTGCAGATGAAAAAACTCTTATGCCGTTAATAGAGTAGAAATTACAGTAGACCCCTCGTATCGAGGTATGACAACTGGATAAACATTGTAGTATCAACACAAGAATAAACTCCTTGCATAGCCTCCATCTCAAACTAAAATTAGAGTAAAACCTTCACTTTTAAATAACAAAACTCTAGAAAGTATCATTCTAGTTACCATCAGGGTGTCATCAAATTCCTAAAAATTAATATTGCAAAAGTCTCCATAATGGTCGTGCACCACAACTAACATTGCTCTTTTTTTTTCTTTTTTCAATACCTCCAAAATTCAGGATGCTTGTAAATCCCCACTTTGTACTCCACATGTCTTGCTAAATAATTACCAATAAAGATCAATTGAACCTTACCACAATAATCCGAAGAAGACGATGAATCCTTGAATATAATCGCCAGTGATTGCTGACGAAATGAATCAACACTAGAACAATTGTCAAGGTAGGGGTTGGCACCAAGACAGAGGCGAGGCATGGAATGGAGTCTAGGCAAGTCAAAATTGACGAGTTGAAGCTGTTGAAATCTCCTGGCACAATTTCTTATGTGTACATAGCATTAAGCATCAACCCTCTTAGTGCACTTTCTGTGTACATGAAGCAAAAGTATTTGAAGCTTCCTAATAGCTTTCTTCATGTGTTGCGTATAGGGATGAAAAGTGGATACGAATATATTGTTCAGTTATCGTATTCGATAGGATACGAATATGGTATAGATTTTTCCATCCGATTAACAATTTCTATCATATTCGTATTCATATTCGAATTCGTATAAAAAATATAGATTCGAATATGATATTGACTTTTACCATCTGAAATATTATTTTATATAGACTTCCGTATCCATATTTGTATTCGGTAAAGTAATATGCATATTTTATTACAATAAAACTAATTAGTTTGACAAGTTTTTTAATTGAACGTGAATTTGTGTTTTTTAGGTGAAATAAAAATAAATTTCAGTGATTCAGCGTGATTGTATGAGGATAAAATGTCATTAATGTCTTCATACTATATAAGTTATGAAGATATCCGGATCTGACCGAATTAAGTAGATATTCAATTCGAATTCGTATTCGTTATAATATTCGATTTGTATTCGTGTTTGAGAATATTCGAATTTATATTAGTTTACAAATACGAATACGAATATGGTTTAGACACTATCCAATTCGTTTTCACTCCTAGTAGCAGGGCAATATCTAGCGGAATCCTTGGTACACCTCTTTGTGTGCAACACAGTTTCAGTTGAAATCGCAGAGAGAAGCTTGCTACTATTTGGCCTTCACGAGTAAACTTGCCTCGGTAAAAATCCTGTTGCCTCAGGACGTGAGCCTGGTTGGTGCTCTGCTCCTCTTCGATGGTTGCTCTGCTACGATTTCTTGTTTTGAATGTGAGCCTCTTATCCGATTCGGTTTTGTAGTGCTGTCGGTTTAGGACTCGAGAACAAGATATTGACTTCTCATATTATAAGACCACAGCAAGCGGCGGGATGAAAATCAGCGATACGGCGACGATACCTTTGGATGTCGCCGCTTTCGGATGTCACCTCGATAAAACGGACGCCGTGCAAAGTGCTGCCTTGGGGTAGAGATTGTTGGAATTTTGGATCTAGCTTTGCAAGACTCGCTATTGATGGGTATCTTCTATTTAGTTTATAAATAGAAGTCTCAGGTCTCAGTCATTATAAAGTGTTTTTGGAGGAGAAAATAATAAAGAATGAAAGAATGAGTTCTCCTATCTCTTGTGTTAAATTTATTATTTCTTGTATTACTCGTGTTTGATCTATCTTTTTGTCTAGGAGAAATCGATTGGACTAAACTCGTCAACGATGGTTCCTCAACACATTATCAACATGAGTCACTCTAATAGATCGAAAGGTAATCATCAAAGCACTTATAGATTGAATTGTCTATCTAGATCGCTTTAAATCCCGCAAAATTTCGCTTTCTAGCATTATGACCATGGCAGTCGCTCAAGGCAGATCGACCACGGCATTCGCTCAAGGCAGATCGACTATGGCAGTTGCTCAATGCATGTCAACTATGGCTTTTCGACCACGACTGGCTTCGACCATGTTTGGTAGTCAGTAGTCCGAACGGTTTTGTATCGTTGGTCCGAATAGCTCTGTGCTGGGTTGTCCGAACGGCTTTGTTCGATCAGCAGTTTTCGACCTCGTCAGCCTTTGACCATTCGACTATGGTATTTTGACCATATTCAACTTCGACCACGTCAGACTTCAACTATGTCTGACTACAACCACGGTAGCCTTTGACCACGGCAGAACAACCATGCTTGGTAACTGGTAAGCTTCGATCTTGACCAGCGAACTGGTCGTAGCTACAGTACTTTTTGGTGGTCGTAGCTACAGTACTTTTCCATGGTCGTAGCTGCAGTTCCTTGTTTATGGCCGTAGCTACAGTAACTGGTTGATAGTCGAAGACTTTTCTGGTCGATATTCGATAGTCGTAGCCTTTTATGGTCAATACTCAATACTCGTCAACTTTAGTGGTCGTACTCGATAGCAGTAGACTTTACTGGGCGGCTCTCCATAGTCAAAGACTTTGTGATCGATAGTCGTAGACTTTACTGGTCGGTGGTCTTAGGCTTTGTGATCCATGGTCGTAGACTTTGTGGTCAAAAGTCGAAGATTTTGTGATCGATTATCGTATGCTTCATGATTTGTACTTGTAGACTTCATGGTCGGTACGAGTGCTTTAACTCTTGTTATCTTTAAGTACATCGAGTACTCATGTTAGGCCAGTGGTAGGATTGGTTGGTGGTGATCGGTGAATAGTATTCGGAGGATTCGGTACTCGGAAGGTGGAAGTACTCAGTGGTGAGATGGTTGGGGTACCTGGTAGTACTCGATGGATTTGTGGTCAGTAGCGATGCATATATATTCCTGAGTGTTTTGAGTGGAGCGATGGTAATTCCTGAGTACTTGTTGTTTTTAAGTACTCGTTGAGCTAGCAATCATATTAAGTGGTCCAAGGCTGAGTTTTGGATAGCGATAGAGTTTGTGGTCGTAATGAGTTGTCTGAAGCGGATTTCTAGATAGTAATGTGATGTGTGGTCATGGACAACCTGTGTGATGCTGATGATGGTTAACGGTGTGGTTTGTGTGTGTAGACTAATGACGATCAAGTTGTGAAGAATTTGTGCCGGGAAAACTTTCTCTTTGCATGTTCAGGTGGACGTGGAAGACGATCATGGTCGGTGATCAGGAGAACCAGGACTAGGATGGGGTAGTCTGAGATCTAGGTAGTTGAGGATGTCACACGAGGTGGTCGGGCTCGTGCTGGAGCACATAGAAAATCAAAGGTGGTGATTCATGGAGAGGCTACAGGTGGTGTGGTCCACAAGGCTTCGACACGAGAGGTGATGATGTGTGAAGAAGATACATGAGGTGTGTGTAATAGCCCAGGTATTTGCCAAAATAAAAATAAATAAGTAAATAATATTAAAATAAAATTTAAATTAAAATAAGTATTTTTGTTGCCTAAGTTTTATTTTTTTTGCTTTACCTTGATTTTTTGTTTTTGAAAAAGCTGGATTTGAAAAGTATTTCAAGTGAAAACCTAAAAATATTATTAAATAAAATGATATTTTGATTTTCTATAAAAATCCTATAATAAATTAATTATTTGGATTTACTTGGCTCTTATTTGGTTTTCTGAGGTTTCTGGAGTTTAAAAATCTATTCTAGAATTAAAAAAGTATTTTGAATATAAAAATATGATATCAAATTTAGTTGGAAATAATTTTATTAAGTCCAAAACATTTCTAGAAACTTCTGCAAATTTTTCTAGAATTTTTGGAAGTTGTTACATATTTTTCTGAGCTATATTTCATTTTCTAGGCTTTTTTGAAAAATCCAAAATTAGAAAATCAAATTTTAAACCCCAACCTTCCCCTCGGCCGCCGCGTGGATGGTTGGGATCCGCCCACGTCGCCGCTATCCGGTCGTCGCCCCATCCGGCCTCCCTCCCCTCTCGGGCCGACAAGTGGCCGGCCCGGATTCACCCGCCCACGCACGCCTGGCCCATCCGCCTGTCCACCCCGCCCGTTTTCCCCAACTGCCCGATTCCACTCCCGTCGCATGGTGCTATCCCAGCCGCCCGCGCCTTCCCGTTCCTCTCTCTCTCTGCGCCCTGGGCCCGCCTGTCAGCCGCATCTTCCTCCCCACCTTCTTCCTCCTCTCGCACTGCGCCACCACTGCAACCGCTCCCGCCTTTCCCGGCGCCCCCCTCTCTCCCGCACGTGTCGCCCCCTCTTCTTCGTGCGCCGCACGCCCCGTGTCCACCTCCCCACTCTTCGCGCCCACCTTCTTCCCCATTTCTGCGCCGACCTCTCGCAACCGCCGCCCACCTCCGGCGAGCAATTCGTGTTGTCCCACCCCTCCGCCCCCTATAAAACCCCATCCATCGGCTCCGTCTCACTCCGCACCACCCCCTCTGCTCTTCTCCTCCCTTCCCGTGCGCTGGAGAAACCACGCACCGAGTCTCCCCGTGCGCGCGCCGGCAAGCTCGACGGCGAGGAATTGCCGCCGACTCGAGCCCCCTCATGCCCGGCCGACACCACCCCCGCTTCACCGTGTCGCCCCTAACATCCTGCGCCCCTCGGCCGTGACCCAATCCCGTCGGAGCCCCCTCGCCGTCGCCACCCGAGTGCCGCCACCACTCTGCGCTCGCCGCCGGCCCATTCCCGGCCTCTCCGGTAAATCCCGCACCACCCCCCGAGTTCGCCTCCATTTCCTCTCCCTCCTCCGCCTCTCGCCACCGACCACTAGTCACCGGAGCACCGGCGAGACCCCGGTCCCCGAGCGCCTCCCTCGCCGGCCTGGCATGTCATCGGCCGTGCTGGTGTGGCAGCCCAGGTGGCGGTCACGCGGCACCACGGCACGGCCACCTCGGTGCCACCTCGCCCCGTCAGCGCCACCACCCCTCCAGTGCCATGTCGGCCATCTCCACCCTCCTTGGACCCGGTCCACAGACCCGGGGCCCACTGTCAGTCAGTCCACCCCCAAGGCTGACGCCATAAATCCGATTTTTTAGTATAAAAATAAATCGGCCAAAAAAAATCCTCTGCTGACATCATAATTCCTATTTTCCTTTAGAAAAATATTTCCAAAAATCTATTTTTTCATTTTTAATTCCTATTTTCCTTTAGAAAAATATTTCCAAAAATCTATTTTTTTATTTTCTCTGATTTTAAACTTTCGAGAGCCCGTTCTCCTTCATCCTAACTCCGATTGAACCCATTCAAATTTCTAAATTCATCAAAAATTCCCCTCTATCCATTCTAGCCTTAATTCAAATATTTAAAGTAAATTTGAATTTATTTGAATTTGATGGGTTATTTTCACGTGTAAATTGCGACGATTCAGGAGAATTCAAAGACGAAGATTTGCACCAATTTGAAGAGCAAGGCAAGTCACACTCCTTGATTGTGTTGATCCCAAATTTCAAAATAAAATTATGTTGATTTAAATTATTCTGCATGCATATCTTTATTCAACGTATTTCAACTCAGTTTTGAATTTAGTTATGCCTATTTGTTATCACCTCAATTGACATTGAAATTCCCTTATGCCTTATCACCCTAGATTAAAACTCTAGTTGGTACACTAGTATGGCTAGATACTTTATGGATAGCAAATGCTTAGTTTTGCTTATAAACAGTTATGGGTTGGGATACCTTTCACATATAATGATGAGCTTTTCACATAAAATGATAAGCTTTTGAAATATATTCTTGACTTCGGTGAGTCAAGGAGGTTTATGAAATATTTTGAAAACAAAATATAAAAACTAGTTTAGACTTAGACAATTGGTTATATGGTGGGTGCAGGCATGCCCTGTTGTTCGGAGACTCAGGGTTGATTGTCGGGCACGAGGGTATGTGGTTGGGCCTAAGTCAATTAAGGACCAGTATGTGAGCTACTGTTGCAAGCCCTATCGTACTACCACATGACTGGTATGGGACAGCCCTGGCTGAATAATTTGCGAAGTCCCAACCTGTGTCAAGTTGTAGGTTGAAAGTGAGTATGGTTGGTGCCATGAGAAGTCTCACTTGAGTGAGCGTGGTTGAAGCCATGTGAAGTCTCACTCAGGCTCAAGAGGGGATCCTGGTCTGGTGGATTCTTTACTGGGGTGAAACCTTAGAGTTGGCTTGGTCAGGTTGAAGGTTTTGCATTGTAAAGGCCTTGCCACGACTCCTCGCCGCACATCTAAGAAAGTGTGTAACCCGGTGGCAAAAAGGGATGATCGTGTTTTGTGGGTAAAGCTGTACAACCTCTGCAGAGTGTATAATCTATCTTGGATAGCCATGCCCATGGTCATGGGCATGCTGAGTAAAAGTTTTTCATGGATTAGACTTTATTTTTCAAAAATGTTTTTGAAAACCTTGTGGATGGATGGAATCCACGAGAGATGTAAACCTTGCAGATGGATGGAATCTGTGAGAGATTGAAACCTGGTGGATGGATGAAATCTGTGAGAGATTGAAACCTGGTGGATGGATGAAATCCATCAGAGTTGCGCAGTGAAAGCGTGTGGATGGATGGAATCCAAACGTGATCTTTTGGAAAAGATGGTCCGGGTGGGATGCCCGTGAATAGGTTGGTGTTTGGTCGGAGCCTGCACTGACGGTACTATTTTCAAATACAAGTACTGTTTTTACTTATTGTATTAAATTCAGCAATTTCAATCTATCTACTATATTTCTTTAAATGCTGTTTTATGCAAACTAACCCTATAAGCCTTCTATTGATGCCTTTATCATTATGTTGCATTTCTCCGTGTGATTTGTGGAGTACAATTTGTACTCACCTTGCTATCTCCACACAGAGGAAGATGACGTCGACTACGGTGAAGACCTAGACGAGTAGGCCGTGTCTTACTGTCGTTTGCCTGAGGGCAGGCTTGGGCTTCGCTTCTTTTTAGTTTGCTTCCGCAGTTATTTGCTTTATTTATCTTTGCTAATGGGCATTGATGTAAGACTTGGCCATAAGGCCGTACTCTTCTATTTAATATGATAAGTCATTTGTGCTTGGTATTTATCTTTGTTGTCACTGTGTGCACTAGTTGATCCTGGACTAGTGCAATTTACACAGAGGATCCAGGAGTTGTTGCTCTGGGTTCTGACAGTGCGGTTTTGGAGACTTCAACATGTGGGATGGTGCATGATGAAGATACAAGAGGTGCTGTCCTGGAGACTTCATCGTGCGTTGAGTTAGGAGTTGTGGATGGAGTCCATAACTCGGAAAAGATAGAGTTTGGTTAAAACCCATGTTTGAAAGTGTTTCGTGTCCCTTGATTTTCGAAAGAGATAAGATTATGTATTCAGGTTATTAAGAACATGGTTTGAGATGTCCGTGTTTGAGATGACTATGGTTTCGAGCTCTAGCATATAAAAGTAGAGGAGAGGCTAAGTGTTTAGCCATGGCTTTGAGGAGGGTTTTTTTGCTAGGGTTTTTAAGGGTGCCGTAAGGGCACTTTGCAGCCAAGGACATGATTCAGATATAATAGATCAGATCTATTTCAAGGAAGGAAATCATCGCTGACGTTGTCTCGTTGTCTCAATCGAAGCACGATGAGTTGTTCTGAGCATCGCTTTTCTGTGTCCACATCTTTATGCTATCACATCACATGATCAATAAGCACAACGTTGTCCTCGGCTTGTTATCATTTGATCAACTAAAGTTTTTGAGCCGAGGTAGATTTCAACTATGTGCAAATGTGGTCGAAGCAGGCGGTCGAAGAAAGCGATTGAAGTGTTCTAGCAGTCGGAGCGCTAGAGCTGTCAAAGAGGTCGAGTGGTCAAGGAGCAGTCGAACACCGAGCGGTCAAAACCTCCATCGAGCCCGTGCAGACGGTTGAGCGTCTTGCGGTCAAATTCCACATCTGTAAGTTAGATTATTTTTCTTATAGTTTGAGATTTGATTTCAGGTACCAAGAAGCGGAGGAAATCACTCGCCCCTTCTGATTGCGCCATACGATCCAACAAGTGGTATCAGCGCTAGCTACGATAGTGTCAAAGAGGTATGTAAACTGTCCCCCCATGCTAGATGGTAGTGATTTTGCTTTTTAGAAGTGTTAGATGCAAGCGTACATTGAGGCTCAGGATAGTGACATTTGGAATGAGGTTTCTAGTTAGTATGAGGTTCCTGCTACGGTTACGACTCTAAATAAAATTGATGCTGATTTGAATGCTCAAGCCCACAACCTGCTCTTTCAAGGAATTTCTTGTAAAGAATTTGATCGTGTAACTCACATTGCTTCTACCCACTTAATCTGGGAAACTTTTTGTGATTATTATGAAGGAACAACTAGGATTAAGAAAGTGCGTAAGAATCTCTATCAAAAGGAGTACTCGGCTTTTGCTATGAAACTTGGTGAATTTATAGATGATCTTTTCGCTCATTTTGAAAAGATTTTGAGTCATTTGTGTGGAGTTGGTGATATTCCTGCGGATGGAGATAATGCTATTTAAATCTTAAAGTCTTTAGGTTCCAAGTGGTTGATGGTCATCACGACTATTAATCAAAGTGTTGATCTAGATACTCTTACCATGGATGATCTATACTCTAGATTGAAAACCTATGAGATGAAAGCGTTGTCATCTAAGACTGATAAGCTGATAAATCTTCATCTTTAGGCTACTTCATCGAATATCGTGTCTTGCAATTCCTTGCCTGCTTTGACTTCCTTTTGAGAAGAGTAGTTCGAGCAGCTACCTAAAGAGGACCTAGTGCTGATCTCCTCGTGTGCATATAAGGCACTCAATAACACGAGGATGAGAAAGCGTGGTGGCACTCTAGGTCTAATCAGATGCTTTGAGTGTGGCGAGCTAGCCCATATCAAGATGGATTACCCCCCAACTCAAAGGAAAAGTGGTTAAGGAAGACAAGACTTATTATCGTCAACCATCGAAAAATAACACCAAGAGTGGATCTTTCCGTCGCAAAATTCCTGAAAAAGTTTGCTTTGCCATCGAGTGACTTGACTTGAGTGATGTGGATTTTGATAGTTGTGACAACGACCACCACGACGAGGATGATGTCAAAGCAAGAAGAAGAACACTGATGACTTCACGGGCATGTGTTTCATGGTAAGCAACAACAATGAAGATGATTACAGTGATCCAAATGAGATAAGACCACGTATGATTAGCTTGAGGTTGTTTTAATTAAGCTTGCTATTGAATTGAAAAGGACTAAAAGGAAACTAAAAGAAAATACTTGTCTTATTGAAAGCTTAACTTCTGAAATGGATAGACTTAGAGTTGCTATTCGTGATAATGAATCTTATGCTTCTTGTCAAGTTTTACATTCTGAGTTAGAAACTATTAGATCATTAATGCATCAAATCTAGTTCAACTTAGTGATGTAACTGATAAAATTGATGAATTAAAGTTGGCACATGATTCTTGTGATGGAAAATGAAAACTATCTAATGATGAAATCGAAAAACTCAAGTCTACTTCTTCTAAAACTTACTCTAAGTGTGATTTGCTCCAAGCTAGACTTAGTTCATCTCAGGAATCTATCCAATAAATGCTTTACCATGAAACTCTTTCTTGCTCTAACTGCCCTAAGTTAAATATTGAAATTGATGTTCTAACTAAGTAGTTAAAGGAGTTTGCTGAAAAGGAGAAGTCAGCTCGGTCTAGTGCTTCTAAGGGTCTTGCTAGTGAATCTGTTAAGTGCACATCATGTCCCACATTGGCTAAAAAACGAGTATCTTAAAGACACTTTAGAAATGTTTTCTTTTAGCAAGAACAATGTGAATATGATCCTAGACAAATCAAAAATAAGTGTGAAGAAATATGGTCTAGGATTTAATATTATTGAGTATGCCAAGAATAATCCTCAAAAAGTTGTTAAGCTTCTTGAACCAGGAAAGGTTGAAGTAAACTCTAAGCCAAAACCTAGTTTGTATAAATCTATCAATGTAGCAAAGGATCCCTCAACCAAAATGAGTGCTGTGAAGTCATCAGATACGACTTCTGACCAAGTCAAGTATCAATACACTCATTGTGGTAGAGATGGTCACGTGGTTCAATTTTGCTTTCGAAAAGCTATGAACAAAAAGAGAGATAGATTAAGAAAATGTTCTCAAGTGGAGACTATGCAACTTCCAACTGTCGCTTTGCTCCCCCTAACCAATCATCTGTAGGTCCACGCATTGCTCCCTCTAACCAATCGTCTACAGGTTTAGGAGTTTTTGCAACAAGATCAGTTAGACCAGCTTTCTCGCATGGTCGGAACAACATGATCGGATCAACATTATGACCAGCGTTTCAACGACCAATGTTTCGACCAATTTCTTCTAGTCGCTTAGACAGGTTGAGGGTTAGACCATCCTTACAGACATGGTTAGACCGATCTCGGGCAATCAGATCAGATGTTTCTCATGGTCAAACTAGAGGGGTCGAATGAGATTTTTGACCAGCTATTTCCCGCGGTTAGACCAGCTTTCTAAGAGAATTTCGACTGGCTTTCTCTGCTCGTTTAGATCAGTCAGGGGTCAGACCAGCTTTACCTAAGTAGTCGGTTCATTTTTGACCAGTGATGGCCATGCGATCTAACCGATCAGTGGTTAGCTAGCTCTGCTGAGAAAGTCAAACTGCTCCGTAGTCGAATGAGTTTCTCAATGACCATCTGATTGAAATCTGTCAGATGCTAATACTTCACTTAAATTTTTATCAGTGTCTGCTGTTGCTCCTGTTCGTCGTGTGTCACAATACTGAATTTCTAAATCTTATTTCACTAACCCCCAGTACTGTGAGACTGACGCCTTTGTGATGTAAGACTAGCTAAACATGATGGAGAACATGCGCTTGATTGGGTTCAAGTCTTTTTACATCAACTTGACTAGAACATTAGATAGTTCTTCACTCCTTTTGATGGCATCCAAGAGTTTCATCTACCGGTTAGACCATGTGGGAAAGGTGATGTTATCCTAGAAGTGGTCTTTTTACAAGTGGTCTTTGAGTTCTTTTCTCACATTGATTGTTTTTTACTCTTAACTGCTTATTCCTTCTCAATTTGCTCTTTTGCTGAGTGAGATAGGATTATCCTAAGGGGGAGTATGGTGTTTAAATGTTTTCGGAAGTTTTGTTCATTATACCTGTCAAATACATCAAGTCCAAGTCTTTAAAATCAGACAATGAGTAGTAGAGCAGTCTTTATCATATTCATTCATATGTTTTGTAGCTTTGGTCATGACTGGTTTTAATAAATTTGTTACATTTGAATTAAAGCATGACATAGCAGAATTCCTTAACTAGATTAATTATATATAGTACGACTGATCGGCCTAGTGGTACGACTGGGCCTAGGGGCGGTATGACTGCTCCACTATTCACATAACAGAAAATTAGGCCAAATCCAAACCACTTTTGGTGCAACTAAAAAATCAATAGCCAAATGAGACAAAACTTTGCATACAGCTTGCTTAGGGTCTCTGGAATCTATTCTATCTAAGGATCGCTTGAATCCTTGTCAAAGTTTAGACTTTTCTCGAGAATATGCAAAGTTGCACCAAAATTGGGCAAAAACCAAAAACTCAAAATATGACTTGCTCTTAAGTAGATGATGGCCTAGATGGCTCTAGATATTTTTCCACATATCACAACAATCAAGAACTTCCAACGATTTAAAGCAAAAACCTTGAGATCAAGAAACTTCAAAATGAGGCCAAAACCAAGCAAAATTGGGGAGCATTAAAATCCTTCAAAATCAGGTGCCTAGATGGTTGGAGTATGATCTCCATAAGTCATCTCTATCACTCATACATCCTTGACATACAACAAGATCAAGAAGGAAAGAGAAGAGATCAAAACCAATAAGAACATGAGTAAACCAACCAAAATAAGGAGACACTATGAGAGATGAATAAAGTTGTTATATTGCTACCTGAGGATGAAGTTTTTACATCCCTTCACTTGAAGGAGAAGAGAGCACACCAGAAGACTCACTTTCTAACCCTAACCCTAAGACACAAGTTTGGAATGAGAGATGGATGGATAGTTAACTTGCAAGTCTCCATCCCAACCAGTTAAATAGATAAAACAACTGTCAGATCCAGGAGCAACACTTCTGATCCTTTGTGTAAATCATACTAGTTCAGGACTAGCTAGCACAAATAGTCGATAACAAAGATAAATATCAACTATAATGAATTTTGCTAATTAACTAAATATGGGCTTGATGGCCAAAGTTTTCATCCACAATCCGTAGGCCAAATTTAAATAATAGCAGCGAAAGAAAAGTCAAAGCAAAAGAAACCTAATAAGACTGCCCACAGGCAAACGACAGTATGACGCAACCTATTTATCCTGGTCCTCACCATAGTCGAAGTCGTCCTCCTCTAAGTATCAAAATTAAGGAAGCATGAACACATAAAATGTCTCGACAAGTTACATGGAAAAATGCATTATTAATGTAAGGACAGTAAGTGAAGGCATATAGGGTTATTTTAGTCTAAAAAAGAATTTAAAAATATAGTAAATAGATAGGGAAGAAGGCCCAGTTGAGGGAGGGCTAGAGGGTTTTAGGCAAAACCAAGAGAAGACGTTGTAAAGAATGGTGTGAGACACATGTGGTTCAATTTATAGGCGAAGAGGAGCTACGAAACGGTTGGAATTGATTGCCAAAGTTATTGTAGGAAATAATGGTGGCAGTTTTAACCAGAAAAAACAGGAAATAGGCGTCGGTTTTGGGACTGAGTGGCTGATTTGTGGGGCCGGTTGGAAACAGGTCAGGTTCAGAAGTTTAAAAGATTTTTGTTTTTTGAATTGATTAATTAATTCTGAAATTAATTACTTTCCTTCAGAAAACTCACAGAGATAACAAATAAATCAGCAGAAATAACAAATAAACTGTGAAAAATCAAAAATACAAAAAATCCTTGCAACACAAGGAACCCAAATAAAACTGGCTCTGATTTAGCTGATGCTTAAGTCGAGAACATCCCAAATGGTTATATTTTTATGTTGAAAATTAATTTTGGGCATGCATGGCTTTTGGTGTGCTCGGCAATAAAGAAAAGAAATAGGGAAGGTCCTCTGGCTCTGTTCACAAATTTTTTTATAAATAATTAATTTTTAATTTAAATTACACTATTATACCCATGTTTATTTTTTTTGCAGTTTTGATTATATGTCACTCTACGGTTGGGCGACCAGTCCAAGTCGTCCAATCGTGGAGCGACATATGGTCAAAACTGCAAAAAACACAGGTATATTAGTGTAGTTTGGAATTCAAAATTGATTATTTTAGAAAAAGTTCCTCAGTTCATGAGAGGAGAGAGAAGTAGCGCTACAGTGTTCGGAAAAGCATGCAACAAACAGAAAAGGAGGAAAGAAGTGAAAAAAAGGAGAAGAAAAGGAGGAAAGGAGGGAAAAGAAGGAGATGAAAAGAAGAGGAAGGGGGAAAAGAGATGGGCCAAGAAAAATTGGTTTGATCCAAAAAAAATGATATTTTTTGGATATTTGAATTTGAATATTGGAATTTGGATTTTTGGAATTTGAACGGGGAATTGGAAATTAGAATTTTAAATTCCAGGATTACACATAAGAACCAAATAAACTCCAAATTTGGAAATAAATTTTTTATAGAAAGCCAAATTAACATTTTTATAATTATTATATTTTTTATACATAAATTATTGTTTTAACTTCAGGAATAGAAAAAGCCTTTTTACACACTAAAAATCAGGGCAAATACATTTGCAAATTAGGAAAACCAAATTACAGTTATTTTTTATTTTAAATTCAATTATATTTTGTTTCATTTTATTTTACTATTACTTTTTAAATAAAAACTGGGTTGTGGCAGCAACCAATCCACGTCTAACCCTAATGGATACAATCTACTTGCACATATGGGGAAAATCCGTTAACCCCATACAACGCAGGTTTTACTCACACACTTAACTCATGCATATTTTCAAAGCACGTGAGCCAGAATCCACAATACTTATGCACATTTTCAAAGCACCTGAGCCAGAATCCACTATGTTTTGAGCTTTTGATCCACTTGATCTTCTCATCATCTCCTTGACCTAAACTTCTTTCCCAAGCACCATTGTTTTGATCCAACACGCTTCTTGGTATTTGGTAAATTACCAAAATACCCTCACCTTGACGTGGTCTTCTTTTTCTATTGCAAGAAATCACCATGCTCGCTATGTGTAGGTGTAGCAATTGCTTGCCACACATCGGCAAGTCTTTCCCATTCCAGTTTCACTGGACCATGCCTTACTTTGACCAACTAAACCAATTGGTGCAACCCGTCACTCAAATTTCACTTTAACATTTCCTATCTTTCTCATACCATGCTTGCGCTCAACCATCTCACTCGATGACCATTTTGAACATAGGCTCCTTCATGGGCGTAGCCCCGATCCTCGTTATTGATCATGGTTGACTCTAAAGGTTACTGCACATCCAAAGATAAACAAATATTTTTGGGTACAAGTTCTTCACAATTTGACCCACGTTAGGTAAAACATGCATCATATAATATTAATGCACTGACCAAACACAATTCAAATCATCTCATGACTAAATTCCTAAAATCCTAAAACCAAAATTTTGGGGCTGGTCTAACCACCAACCAGAGGCCCGTTAGACTAGTCATAGACAGTGAAAACATCCCGCTCTAGAAAATTGTAACCGGCAACTAAACAGGCGGTACTATTGGTTAGTGGTCTGTCTACTATGGTCATACCGCCCGGAGCGGTCTGATCGGCACCACACCGGTGGTCCAACCGGCAATGAGCCAGCGATTAGACCGACGTTAAACTAGTGGTCATGCTGGACTGTCTAACTAAAAACCTATAAAATGGAAACTTTGTAAAAATTCAAATATCTACTATGCAAACTTGACAATAGTTCATTACAACATTAATCTAAACCTTCTCAGATGGTCCTTCAATGAGCAAGGACCTAAGCAGAGATGATGGAACAACACGAGGACCTAGCGTAGCTGCTAGGCGACGACATGCTTGTGGACGTCCTGCCATGCCTTATGCTACGCTTCCTTACTGCTTCTGCAAGGCTTGGTGAACCATCATCGACACCCATCGCTTGCTAGAATTATTTTTATGAATAACCTATTTTTTATTCGAAATAACATAAATATACCCGCGTGAATATTTTTTTATAAAAATAGGTTCCAGTCGCCGAGCTGTTGGGCGACTAAAACCTATTGTCCAAGGGTCGTGTGACATGCAAGCAATCTGCTGGCCCATCGATTAGGCGACTATGCTTCTAGTTGTCGAAGGGTTGGGCAACTGGAAGTGCATATAAAAGGACCGTGTGGCCGAGTGGGCTCGCTTGCTCAATCACACGGTGAATAAACGCTACAGAAAAGAAAAGGAGAGGAGAGGAGAGAAAAGGAGAGGGAGGAGGAAAGGAGGAGAGGAAGAAGGAGAGGTTTTGCGACTCTTGTGAAGTAATTTTTTTATTTGTTGTATTTTAAATTTCGTATATAAAGTAGATAGTTTATTTAGTATTAGTATGTGTAAAAAATTGTAGATGTAGAAAATAATAGTACAACTTTGGTATAGAAAATTTAGTCAATACAGTTTTAGAAAATTAGTAGTTGTAGTAACATGTAGATGTATAAAATTTAGTGAACGTAGTTATAGAAAATTAGCATCGTTAGCAAATTAGCATGTGTACAAAATTATAGTTGTAGAAAATTTAGTCAACGTTACGTAGAAATTAATCGTCCATGGAAATTTGTAGTTATTCAAAACTCAGTCAACATTTTTTGTAAAAATTTAATAATTTGCTTTGTATAAAACAATAATATGTAATATTTATGATTAATTACGAACGAATATAATGTCGTTAGTATAGTGGAAAAACACGTGTACCATTGTAACTGGTATATAGGCATTTAAATTGATGTGCCATGTAAATTATCAAAACCATTAGGAATTATTTGCAGTAGGGGAGAGCTCGAGTAATGAGAAAAGAGCGGTGTTGGATCGAAATTGACGACAGAGAGGGGTGAATGTCGTCTCTTCAAAGATTACCCCCAAAATACCCCCACGGAATCTCTCCTCAAATAACTACTGGAACTATGAAGAAGAAATGCTCTCCTTAAAGGAATAGAGAGAAATTTGCAGACAATAAGAACAAGGAAAAGCTAGCCCCAAAAAAATCAACTCAAAACTCAGAGGGCCGGTCTGACCTCTGTGCCTCGGCCGGTCAGACCGCCATGGGAGGGTCGGTCTAACCGCTGGGCACACTCTGGT
The DNA here is from genome assembly GCA_036346575.1 of Dendrocalamus sinicus. Lineage (NCBI taxonomy): Eukaryota > Viridiplantae > Streptophyta > Magnoliopsida > Poales > Poaceae > Dendrocalamus > Dendrocalamus sinicus. The sequence continues at coordinate 18,640,963 of CM070647.1, forward strand.
CTGACCGCCATGTGATGGCCGGTCAGACCGCCCTCTTCCCACCGGTCTGACCGGCTAACCCTAGCGGTCAGACCGCGGGCTTGCGAGCAGAGCACGTTCAGAGTCTGAAAATTGATCACCTGCAGTGTTTATACTGAAGAGGGTAGAACTCTGAAGATTTAGGGAAAAAGACTGCTCTACTTAGGGCAAAACTACAGGACTGCAACCTAAATACCTAAGAGACCTCAGAGAAACAAAAAAACAAGTCAGAAGACAATGAATTTGAAGAATCAGCTTAACCCTGAAAATATTCATGAAATGTGGCTGATTTCTTGAATTTCTTGCCAACCTTGTAACCTTTCTCTAAGAGACCTGGAAATCATCAAAGCCATGATCTCACACAACTGTAGCACACATCTAGAGTGAACATTTCACAAGGAAACCACAAAACCAACCATCCCCGGACAAGAAACCCAAGCACAGTGATAAACAGAGGAAAATGAGCTGCAAACTCGGGGAGATGAGAAACACATTAAATCTGGGAATTGCTCTAGGGAATGAATTGACCAAAAGGCCTTGAGTATTTCCCATCACAGAGAGATCAAGAATTAGTTAAAGGATCCAAGATTAAACTCAAGAACGGACACAAGAACATGAGAACAAAATAGGAGAAATCAACACAGAAACTAAAGAATTTCTCATAAAAGTCAGAGAGATGAAGGATTATATATGAGAAACAAGTAAACCACTATGTCCCCATACATGATTGAAAGGAGATGCAACTACATGCTTCCTCTTTGAACACTATCATGCAGGGGAGACAAGAAACACAGAATATTGCTCTCTCCTACCAACTCCCAACTAATAAAGGAAAAGCACAAAGCAAAAGACTAACTTCCACATGCCATCAATCCCTCTAGCAAGTCATACACTCCTCTCTAAAGACATGCACATGCAGGAGACACTCTCCCTATTTATAGCCTTGCATAATGGGTTTGCAACATGCTTTGCCCATTAAGCCTCCAACAACTCTAGTGCTTTATCCACAATCCACTTCCTTTAGTGCAGCTTTGCGTATTTACCAAAACGCCCCTCGTGCACCTTTCGGGAAGCTTCCTCATTTCTTGCCTTCCAAGCCTCGCAGCCACCTCGAGTCCTTGCCGTCTTCGACACACCTCGACCGTTTTGACCTCGACACCGCCTGCGCCTAGTCCGGTCATCCGTGCCTCGCCACAACTCCACTTCGATGTCCTGCAGCCATCACAGAAAAGCAACACATCACATAGCACCGCTCGAAACATGTAATCATGATTAGCATCAGAAAATCGTACTTAAGCATGAAATTGCCCAAACGACCAATCGGGAAGAAGAATATGCTTCAAGTCTGACTCACCAAACCCGACTGAGCCAAATGCCATCATGGCACGAAACGCACAAACCAAACTCAATCTTTCAGAAAACTCGTCAATTACTCATCACAAGCATGGGGTCGCATCCACATGGTCTCTCAAGCAGCGTCGATGTGCGGTTTGCTGATAGAAAGTTAATTCTACGAGGGTAGTGTAGTTAGTTACGATAGGCGAACGGTCATTGAAATGTAAATTACAGTACATCAGTACTTTCATAATATGTGATGCGATATTAATTGCAAAATTGAAAATATATGCAGGCAGACATCAGTAATATCGATACCCACTACATTGAAAGTGCATTACGGTGTTAGAACCATTGTGAAGGTTCGAATGGTGTGGACTTGAGCAGTTTTGCCCTAGCCACTCTGGTACACCCGTAGTTTTTCATTGGACCCCGAGGTGTGCAGCGTCGTCATACATGGGCTTTGGAGCCGGTCTCCCACGAACATTAGGTGGGAGTTGAAAAAATTGATGTGCACTGTTGTGTGGAAGTGGTTTGTGTAAGGGTGCCGGCGCCATGGATACGAGTACGTGATGCTTGTACAACCATACCCAATAGAAGCTATGCAAGGTCGTGCGGAAGACCATCATTCGGAAGGCACGAGCAACTCAGACGCCCATCATGTTGCTGAAGAGAAGGAAGTTGCTCGTGATGAGGCCGATGCGATACAGGTAGGAGAGGGAGAATGGTCACGCCATGGTGAGGGTACATGACAAGCCGATGAAGGGGAGCATATGGAGTACATAGTTCATCAAATAGAGAGCGATGACCAGACGGCTTGGGCTGAAAACGAAGCTGTACAGGAGGACGACGAGGATAGTTCAGATGAGAATGAAGCTCTCATCCCATAGGAATGGAACCAGTTGGATGCTGAGGTTGTTGCCACACATGACGAGCACGAATCACTGTGGGAGTATCATGGCACGGAGGTTCGGTTGTATTCAATGTTTGCAGACAAGGCATCACTGTAGGATTCCATCAAGCTGTGGGCCCTATCTATGCAGTGGACTTTTCAAGTCGTGAAATCTAACCAGAAGCAGTACACCATGAAGTGTGAGCAGGCCGATTGTCCTTGGAGAGTGCACGCATGTAGACCCAAGTATGAGACTCACTGGATTGTATCGAATGTGAAGCCACACTCTTGCATTCTCAGTAGTGTTTTGGCGAGGCATCGTAACCTAACGTCCACCTTTATAGCCAATCAAATGTATGGAGACATAGTAGAGAAGAAGGACATGGAGGCCATGCACATCGTGCTAGCTATCGAGAAGAAATTCAAGTATAAGATTAGCTATGCGAAGGTGTGGCGTGCAAAGCAGAAGGCATTAGAAAAACAATTCAGGTCTTTCAAGGTGACGTACGATAATCTTCCTCGTATGTTTTAGGTGTTTCAGGACAGGAAACTTGGGCATGTATATCACTATAAAGGACAAGCCATCAATAAGGCCATCAGGTTTTGCGGTATTGCAGGGGTCTTCTTAGCATTCGGTGCATGCATCGAGGCATTCAGGCACGTGTTGCCCGTAATCTCAATTGACGGAACCTTTTTGATCGGCACCAAATCTTTACGGCCATTGGCATTGATGGCAACAATCAAATTATGCTGCTGGCCATCGTATTCATGGAAAGTGAGAATTACGACAGCTGATTATGGTTCCTTAGACATGTGAGGGTTGGAGTTGTCGGTGCTCGTCCTGGTTTGTGTGTAATGAAGGCAATAAGAAAATTAAAGGAAGACCCCGAGGAGCCCTTCCCCTGGACGAATATGAGGAACAGATGGTGCATTCGTCACCTAATGGCGAACTTCTTTAAGCAAGTCCTGAAACAATCATTGATGAAGTTATTCAAGAGGCTGGCTATGCAGAACTAGCAGAGAAAATTTGATACTTTCTGGGCGTTGTTGGATGAGCACAGCAGGAAGAATGTTGACAAGAGGAACAAGGGGTCGGCCATGCCTGGGGTGGCACAACCGAAATGCCTGACAGCACTGGATGAGCCTAATGCAGCTGGTCTGAGGAGAAGGAGCTCATGGAACATCAAGTATTTCTCGTAGTGGATCGAGGGAGAACCATTAGAGAAGTGGTCACTGCTGCATGACACGGACGACGCAGGGTACGACATAATGACGACTAACCTTGTGGAGGTGGACGAGGCCTTCATTCTCATCCCCTCATCACCATCATAGAAGGTGTTCTGCATAGCACAATCAGCTACTTCAGGGAGAGGCATGCGAATGCTGCACTTCTTGCAGCCAACCCACGAACATCGTACTCGTCGACAATTATGGTATACATGGAGATGAAGACACAAAAGGGCTAATTGCACATGGTGCATGTCATGGGCAATAGATAGTATCATTTTGATGTGGTACTCCAGGATAGAGCCGAATTTGGGATGGCTCATGCCCTTGTTACCCACGAGATATGCCTTGAAGTTCATGTAAATGAACCTAGTTGCTCATGCATTAAGTCGAAGCTATTACACAAGCCATGCTCTCATGTCCTCACTGCATGCAGGACCGTGGGTGTGAATCTTTCGAACTTCATGTCGGAGTACTTCTTCAAAGAGAGGGTGGTGCATGCATGGTGTGGAGAGCTCAGGGGGTTTAGGGTTGTGGAGAACTTCACCACCTTGGATATTGCAGGGAGGACCTGGATTCTATATGTTGACATGCTAAAGGGTGGGAAGGGTCGGTGATAGAGCCGACATATTACAAATGATCTAGACGAAGTGTAAGCCGGAGCACCTAGTGCACGCTGCTGGCGATGCGGTCAGGAGGGGCACGCAACTAGACGATGCAAGGCATGTGCTGATCAGTAGGCAGACCGGCATAGTTTCTACAACTAGTTGTTGGAGACTACAAATAAATGTCCGTTGTAAACTGTACTTTGTTAGTTGGCATTTTTGACGTGCGTACTGTCATACTAATTGTATCATACATTGCATGTACCATTTGTACAATTGTTATGTTACTTCCCCTTTTTAGTAATGTAGCTGGAATTATACCGGTAGCCCAATATTGTTATGAGTTCTATTTATTGTTGCTTTACATGCGATATTTTTTGTTCTGCATAAATGCTAACTTGAATTCATTTTGCAGGTATGGCTCGTGATCTTCGTGGATCGGACTGGCCTTACGGCCTATTGGACGAGCACGTCGACTGGCTACATCGCACTTTCCATCGTGTTCTGCCTCCAAGGAGCGCAGAGGAGCCAACTGACTTGGGAGTGGTCCGAACATGCATACCTCAAGTCGCCTGTTGGGGGTGATTAGTGCCGCATGTACACTTGTTGTTCTTGTATTGCTTATGTTTCTTATTTACTTAGTGATGTTTGCAATACTGTGGCAAGCTTAGTTGTACTTCTCTTTACTGTGTCGACGCCTGTACCACTCAATTAATGGCAATCGCACCGATGATCGTACCACTCGAATAGTGCACTGAATTGATGGCAACTACACCGATGTATGAACCATTCGATTACATACTTAACAATATTGAAAAATACCATAAACAACGGTACAACCTTACACGTTGTTGCCTATAGATGGAAGGAGCCTCGTGGTACCCACATGGAGTGTTACAGAAGGGGCCACCTCGGAGTACTACAAAATAGACGATTGCCTACTTGTACCCTGGAGTGTGGGCATCGGAAGAAACATTGCCCACCATTTAAATGACCTATCACCTTCACCACCGCGTCCTCCATGTGTCTGCATTTCGACCACACTGGCTAAGTGCGCCTGTTTGGCAACAAGCGGTAGTTAATGCCGAAGTCATCCTTCCTTTCAAGCGGAAGGTCCCCCCTTGGTAACCCATGTTCGATCAGCCCCTCGGCATCTGTCATGGTGGCTTATTTTACGACGGAGAAGATAGTTGTTCCTACCATCAATGGCTCGGGCATGCATTTTATTTATAGCGTAATTTGGGTGTCACGGTGTGTTTTATGATACAGGGCGGCTTTGCGTAGTGACAAGACTACACGGGCCAGCTTTGCACATTGACATGACAGCACAGGCTAGCTTTGCGTAGTGAGAAGACCAAATGAGACACCTGCATAGCGACAAGACCACACGGGCCAGCTTTATGCACTGACATGACTGCACGGGCAAGCTTTGCGTAGTGAGAAGACCAGAGGAAATTCCTTCGCACAATGACAGGACCACATGCGTCAGCTTTGCATAGCAATATGACCGCACAGGCTGGCTTTGCGCGGTGAGAAGACCAGACGAGACATGTTTGCGCAGCGACAGGACCACACGGGCCAGCTTTACGTAGTGAAAAGACCATATGGTCCACCTTTGCATAGCGAGGACACCAGACGGGGTAGTTTTACGCAGTGACAAGACCACACGGGCTAGCTTTGCGCAACGACAAAACCAAAGAGTGCATCTTTGCGTAGTGCGAAGACCTGACTGGCCAGTTTTGTGTACCGACAATACCACACTGGGTAGCTTTGCGTAGTGACAAGACCACACATAGCATCCTCATGTAGCGAGAAAGCCACAAGGGGCCCTATGAAAGGAGGTCGAAGAGATTTCTAAGAGAACACCACACTAGCAAACCCAACGCTACGCTGACATTTGCTTCACCACACCGAGATGGACAAGAGACAGAAAAAGCAATGGGACAAGATGATGAAGCAATGGGAGGAGACTCGTGACCTAACAAGTTCAGCTGCCGCCCACGATGAAAAAGCAAGGGCTGCTGCAGCCCGGACAGAACAAGCCCAGCGTGCTACGAGGTCAGCTCCCTGCAATGGTGCCACCCGTAGCAACAACCCCATTTTGAACGTTCCTACCAAGCGTTCGCCGTAACCCCCACCAGAGGAGGAGACGCCCCCCTTTGTTGGTACCGAGACCCGTGGAAGTTCTTCAACGTCATCCACTATTCTAAATATAGCCATGTGTTTGAAGATTATGATAAACATGAAAAAAACCGAAACAATGGTGGAAAGAAATTTGAGCCGGACTCCGACAATGCCTTCAACGTCATCCCATCTTCTATTTTCTTTTTCAGGGTTTTCTTAACTAAGCCCAATTCAAATGCTTATAACTTTTGCATCTAAACTCCAAATTGAGTTAAGCTTGTTTTTAAATTTCTATAAAATCATGAGATTTCATAATCTATAAAAATATTTTAATTTTATCTCTGTTTGAATTTATTTAGCTCTTATTTATGTTAATTAGCTTTACTGATTAGATACTGATGTGACAGAAGTCTCCAACATCGCTCCAGAGCAGGACCTAGAGTTCAACGAGCAAGGCAAGCACCACCTTTGATGATATTGATCCTCTATTTCTTTGTTATGTATGTTGTGTTTCAAAATTATTATGCATACGCGTAATTCCGGTAAAAATCGATATATTAGTAAGATTGATAGTTATATCCAATTATTACATTGACCCTAACTTGGTAAATTTATACCCTCACTATTGTTATTGTAGTATTGCTATCCACTACTTGTATATTAGTTGTGGAATTGTAGACAAAGCGAATAGTTAATGCTTATCCATACTCATATCGGTACTAGTTGTGCTAGGTTGGAAATTGACAAATTGTTCAAAAATGAGAAACACTTATATTTTAGTCTAGAGGTAGTACCTCTATTATTTTGGTTAATAAATTAAATTGAAAACATGTTGTACACTTGGGCGAGTGGTTGTAGAGACCGGTGCGATTAGCACGAAACTTTGGTTTGTAGTTGTCTCGTTCGGGTCATTAAGAACTGATCTTTTGTGCCATAGACCCAAGTATTCTTGTACAATCATGTGCCGCTATGGGGACACCCTAGCATAATAAGTTGCCGCGTTCTACCAACTCAACCGCAGGTGGTAGATTGTAGGTGATTTGGGCTAGTATGGGCATGGAGGTCATCCATGTTCGTAGGGGCTTTACTGGTTCAACCAAGGTTTATCAACACATTGTACGAGTCTTGAAATATTGGAGCGGCACTCCACATCTCATGAAGGTGTCATAGTGTTGTGCTTGTTAGGATCAGTAATGTAAAAGCTTCGATATGAACTCTCAAATTGGATACCTACGGTATTGCGTGACATGTACAATATGCACTATCACACAAATGGTTCTAAATCCTCATCATAGACGGTGTCTGAACCGTCTGAATTCATGCATTTGTAATAATAGGCGGTTGTCACAAATGGTTTATGTACCATCTGTAAAGACCGACTATCACAAATGGCTATGACCAAAATCCGTCTATGACATATAATACATCATAGACAATTCTATGTACGAACTGTCTGTGATAGTAGACATATCATAGATGGTTTATATATAGAACCGTTTGTGATGTATTACATATTACAGATGGATTTTGGTTGCAGTTGTCTGTGATAGTAGGGCTTTCACAGATAGTTTATACCACAAAATCGTCTATGATAGTTTGTTCTATACCTATTTTTTTCTGTATTTCGGCTAGCCTTAGAAAATGCTAGCCATACCCTCTGAAAGTAAGCAAATGTACAGATATCATAGATATCTAACACAATACATAGATATCACAGATACACATATATCGATCACAAATAGATAGATATATCATAGATACACAAATTTACTGATTAATTATAGATGGATTGTGATAATATAGCTACAACATGTTTACAGATTCCATAAAAAAGTTGTTTGCCACTAAACACGAGAGATTTTATTCATCCCTGTCCAGGTGGCGAGCCGTCCTCAAATGTTAGAGAGTTCCATCATATGGACTGTGCCTTTATCAATTTTCATGCCCTGTTGTAAATAAGAGTGAAGTCATAAGCATATTATATATATATTGATAAGTAGGAAATAATTGTTGCAAGATTCACAGACCTCTGGATCAAGCAGGCTATAGCAAGCTAAGCAACCGTTCAGTTAAAGAAACATGATCAAATCAATCATCTCGATTTCACACTGACTTTCACTTACTACCAATACCATGCACACATGTTGAACACTCTGGTATGCACAAACTACCCTTTTGAAAACTCAACAAAAAAAGCTCAATATACGTAGTTGGGCATATTTCGCCTAACCTGAGTTACTCTAAGGGAGTTAGTGGTGGTGGTAATTCATCTACCTCTCCCCTTCTCTCTTAAGAAAAAGTGTGCCAACATATGGATCCCGACATGCTCCCCCACATCTCTCGACTCCTCTCTCCTCTCCCAACTTGGTGACTCCCTATCCTATGAGCGCACCGAGGGTTGGCGGCCCGGCTTCCTTTTGCCTCACCGGCGAGGACTGGTAGTTGAGTCACTGCTAGAACTTGTCGTCTCTCCTAGCTGTTGTCCACATTGTCTCTCTCTGTGCCTCTCTTAGCTCCATGCCCCTCCCTCCTCTGTAGATCTGGCTGGGGTGCGCCGCCTCTGACTAGTCCCCTCTGCCCCAACACTGCCTCCCCTGACTCTGTCTTCCCTCGAACCAGCACCACCTACACTTCATCTCCCCGACCCGACATCTTCTCCCTCCTCACCTTTGCCTAGCCCCTTGTTGCTTCTCCCCACAACTCCGGTACTGCTTCCCTTCATCAACCTATATCGTCTCTGACTGAAGCTCACCGCCTCCCCCTCTTCCCTGGATCCCCTAAGGTAACCATCTCCTCTTATTCTTCATTTATATCTGAGTCACCCCTTTTTGCTTTGTGTCCATGCTATCCATCTGTCACTCCCTCCCTCCTAACCCTACCTATGCTTGGCATCTCCTCTTGATCTGCAAGAGTCGCCGCCTCCCTCATCCTCTCCCCTCCCGATTCGGCCACCACCAGCGGTGGCTAGGATTCTAATAACAACCGATTTGCATGCTAGGGCTCATGAAATTAATCCAAGTGCAACATGGTGGTGAACCTCTTGTCGTGGACTTCTTATCTTTTCCCTCACGACTACAAAAGAGGCTAAACTGGATGCTTACATCACAGACGATTCCTAGAAACCGTATATACTGCAAGTATCACAGACGGTTCATATGAATAATCGTTTCTGGTATTTTCACAGACGATTTTTAATCCAACTGTCTGTGATAATAAAGTTATCACATATAGTTTTTAATACAAACCGTCTGTGAAGTATCACAGACGGTTCTAGATAAGAAACATCTGTGATAATGGCAGACATCACAGATGGTTCTGGATAAGAAATATCTGTGATAATGACAGACATCACAGACGGTTCTTATTAAGAACCGTCTGTGATACTTCACAGGCGATTTGTATTAAAAACCGTCTATGATAATGAAGTTATCATAGATGGCTTGTATTAAAAACCATCTGTGATATGATTCGCGCCTCACAATCGTCCAAAATTTCATAATCTCCCGCCTGAGTCCAAATAGGATTCCGTTCCAAGACAACTTTTGCATACGATGTTCGTTTTCAACGTTCTTGTACTCGTTGGAAAGCTATCGATGAGCCCAATCCAAAACAAAATAACCCGCTTGTGCCAGTCTCCCTCTAAGATCCTCAAAATCGGCCATCTTTAGTCCTAAATTTGCGTTACAAGTTTTTGGTTTCTATTTTTGGCCTTTTTCTTGGTCTTCCCTTCGGATTTTGGATTTTGCTTCAACTGAAAAGTTGTAAATCTCATCGAAACATTTCAAATGAGTATATATAAGCCATATAAAACTTTGCTATTTTATATTTTTGAGACTAGTTGTTTATATTGCACTAGTATATAAAACTTTGTACTCTAATTCATAGATGGTTGGTATATAAAACCGTCTGTGATATTCATTCATCATAGATGATTCTAGCTACCAACCGTCTGTGATAGAGAGTATCACAGATGGTTTGTATATAGAACCATCTGTGATAATCTGACCGTTGGGCCCGTCGATACTCCCCAACCCAATCCTAGCCAATATAAATCCACCAACTCTCACCCCACGGATCATAGCTTCACCTCTCCGTCCACGCGGCAAAAATTTTCGCACTTCCGCCTCTCTCTCCCCTATAAATAATCACCCAAACCTAACCTCCTTGCTGTTCTCCTCCTTCTTGACCCTTACCATAATAGCCCGCACGAAGCAGACGACGCATAAGTCTACGGGAGGCAAGACACTACAGAAGCAACTAGCTACCAAGGCAACGCTCAATCAACGCCGACAATGGTGGGTGTCAAAGACATCCAGCTTGTGCACTGCATCAGGGGCGAGAAGGCCTAGGCATAGAGGATCTTTGCTTTTTCTCTATTCTTATTGTGTTAGCTAGATGGGTAATTTACTCTTTGTTTTGGGTATTGCAATGGTAGGCTCTAATCTTAATAAAAATGGAATGTGTAATGTGTTTCTTACTGTATTTGCCTGTTTTTATATGGCATAGTTAACATTTTCTGAGGCTAGCTGGAAAAAAGAAAAAAAATTAGGTATAGAATGAACTATCACAGACGATTTTGTGATATAAATCGTCTGTGAAGGATTATCACGAACGGCTCAAACAAAAAATCGTCTGTGATACTAGCAAATCACAGACGGTTCTATCTACCAACCGTATGTGATGAAAAAATATCACAGACAGTTCTAGCCACTAACCGTCTGTGATACTCATCCATTACAGACGATTGGTAGCTAGAACCATCTGTGATGTGTGAGAATCATAGACGGTTTTTGATTTGAGCCATCTGTGATAGTGCTCTTCACAGACGGTTCTAGTTACAAACCGTCTGAGTTGTGATTATCATAGACGGCTCACAAACCGTCTATGATAACCTCCGATTATTACTGATCCATAAATTCAGACGGCTCGAAAAACCATCTGTGATGACGGTTCTGAACCGTCTATGATGACTCTTTTTATAGTAGTGTCTATACCTTTAATGCTAGGTAAGGATCATCGATCTGGTTCTCTATTTTGTTGTTCACTTTGACTAATGTAAGTATTTTTCCTCTTATTGATGTGCTTGGGCTTGATACTATTTTTTTCCTCTTGCTGATTCTTGAGAATGAGGGAACAAGCATGGTTTTGGTGACAACGAGGACCGAGCTTGAAGCTCATGGGCAATGTTAGAGGATGCCCATGAGCCAGCCTCATCCACCTCCATGATCTTCTTTGCAGGTGCCAGCCTTCTTAGATGGCAAGGGTGACGATGTGGCCGATGTAAGCTCCAGTATGATGGCTTAGGTGGAGTATTTGATGATCTACTATTATTCATATATAGTTGATTCCTTTAGCTCTTGCACTGTAGATGTTTGATGATTTGTCCCTTTGATAGAACAGTTGGATTCACCGAACATAAGGATTGACTTTGTTCACTATGCTAGGATGTGAGGTGAAATCAGCATTTCCTGGAGCTAAATGTTAATATATAATCCATAATTTCTAGGAGATAATTGTTTATTGGTTTTGCATGATACATCTTTACCAATTACTTTTCAAGTATTATTTATTTCAAGGTATCTCTAGATATAAATTTAGCAACATTGTTGCTTGAAAAGTTTAGCTTCCCATGATCTCTGGTTTTGTGGCTTTGCTATAGGTCTTATTATGATGTGAGCAAAATTACTAAGTTGCAGTACATATGACCTTTGTCAAACTACTTTGTCATGTTTGTGCCATGTAATTTCCTTTTTTTTTTGTAAGATTGCACCTCCTTAGCTTTGTCATTCCGTGGTAGATATGTGCATCATGGTACGACTTGCTTCCTGGAAAAGAAGTGTGGTAATTTTTTTAATCTATGTACAAGCTAAATATGTTAATTTTCTCTGAGTTTTTTGCATTCTTAGTTACTTATCTTGGTTTGAATATGAATAAGCTAACATGTCGTGTCTTTCTGTATTTCCGCTTTACTTATCTTGGTTTGAATATGGATAAGCTAACATGTTGTGTCTTTCTGTATTTCCGCTACCTACCACAAGACAAGGAACAAATTGAACATCAATGGAGAGATTGCACTTCGCATTACATGTTAGTGGTGATTTAGTCCATCTATAATTATATCTATAGTTTTGTCGATGCCTTAACAAGTTGTTGAATTGTAACTGTACAACAAAGTTATTGGAACAATTGTTTGCTCTTTAGTTTCTTTATCAAATATTAGATTAGTTGTGTAGCTGTGCTGTTTATCATGAAAAAAGTTTTTGAGAATTTACTTGAAAAATGGTAAATTTGTTACAAGTGAAATCTATTGAGTTGTTTTCACCTCAGGACATGTTTTCCCTATTGAATTAAACATGGATGCATGCAATGGTGGAAAGACAAGGTTGTGGTAGCTTTGTTTTTTTAAAAAAATCATTTCCCCTTATTTTTCAGGTATTACCCCTTACCTCATCTTTCATATTTCGATGCAATTATTGACATACAAGGAAGCAATGACATGTAATGGTCCAACTGAAATTATACTAAACTCTCTTTTTTTCACTGAATCTGATCAGTTTGTGCTTACTTATAGCTTTTGTGATATAATACTTTTTAGTACAAAATAAAAACATTGAAATGACAACCAATCTCATGGAGATCATAGAAATGGTTCATGTCATTTCTTCACATTATGTCAGCCTATTTTTTAGGTACGCACCATATTATGCTGATATGTTGACCTTATTTTATTTCAATAACTATTGTTGGTTGTCACTTTTTGTTTTAGCTTTTTTTCAACCAAGAAAAGAATTCTACAATATAATTTTTAATCAATTTTCGGAATATATTTTCATAATGGTGATATTTCATATGTATCTGAGACTCTTAGGTCATATATGGGATCCAATCATTGTAGGAACTATATATCATATTTTCTTTCCATTGTGGGAACTATATATCATATTTCTAATCAAAACAAGCAATTTTCCAACAAAGAGAAATAGGTAGCACTGACAAAGAAAACAGGGATATGTTAATCATATTCCAATGTAACTCTATAGACAAAAAAGTTACTTTTGTTTTGGAGAATTTAAAACACATAAATAAATTTTTTATCTATAGTAACGTACGGCATAGTTGGTAGACAACAGACTTTCACATGGTAATATGGTGTCAGTAATGGAGTATTAAAAATGGATGCCCTGATGCAGATATTCCAAATCTGTCTCCCAAGCTCTTGAATCGTACCATGAAGTCCAAATGTCACCTAACTTAAGTCATTTTTTTCGAGGAACTTAACTCGGTTTGTTGATTGCTTGTTCAATCTTTTGCATGCGTCATTGTTTAACCATACAACATTGTACAATGGCATAGAATCTTGGCAATCTCACAATTTTTATCAAGATACTACCAGATCATTCTTTGTTCAGCAGAGTGGGGTACAATTCAACTGCAGTAGTAGCATCTTATTATATTCCAAACTCAATCACGATATATCCAAACAAGAGAGTGGTATTGAAAAGTTACATCCCAACTCAAATCTATCTTAACTTTTCCATCTCTCTTCACATCCTAATCTCATTGTGCATCCAAACACCACCTTACTTTCATTCCTCGTTAAGCTAGTGCTGTTGAAGAGATTAATCTTTTTTTCTAGTTAATTCAGCTTTCATGCCTCAAGAGATCTGGAGCGCACACAACGAACAGAAAATAGAATCTTCATTCAAGCTTGGTCTCTTCCTTGTCAAAGACTTTCTGGAAAAGTTGAAAGTATGTACTACTCCTGGAAAAGTTGAAAGTATGCACTACTCTTGATGCATCATGCACAATTCGCAGCTGATTGCTAGTCATCTCATCTTTGTCATTTGTGTCGAAGGTTGCATCTGTGAGATAGCTTGAGCAGAAATCTTATGTGGCTAGCTTGAGCAGAAATCTTATGTGGCTAGCTTGAGCAGAAATCTTATGTGGCTCGTGTAGGTGCTTGTTAGTGCACCTACCTGTTCATTGTAAGCTTCATTGTTTTTTACCGTGGGTTATAAGACTTGAGCTTATATAAATAATTTTATTCAAATTTATCCTTTATGGTATAGAGGATTGTTCTTCTTAGAATACATTGCAGTTTGCACCATCTAATTTGACTCTCGTTACATAGAACATCATATTTAGTATTTCTTTACACGTGCTATGTAATTCGATGTTCTGTTATTCACTTGTTATGTAAGACACCGGCATCCATGCCATGCCACACACCTCTTTATTAGGGGTGCAAACAGAGCAAATGATTTTTATCTGATTAATCGATCAAAGGCTTATAGAGTGATACGAAAGAGATAAATGGATATCTGTCACTATTCATGTTCGACTCCGACTCTAAGGAACACAGAATAGGATATCCGCCCCTATGTGTTCATATGTGAAGTGGTACAAGGAAACCTGTTGTGACTTCACTTAGGAACATAATAATAGATATAGGCAGATTGTCGTATCTGAGCAGGCACGGAATATTAAGTGATCTTCCCTCAACATCTTAGTGGTTAATTTCTCTGTGTTCACTCTGATTGCACACATATTGTCTAATGTCCTGTGTAGAGGTGCAAAAAAAGAGGATAATTTTTCATCCATTCGAACAACGAAGGTTTATAAAGCGAATACAGAATAAAGAAATAGGTATTCAGTACTACCTCTATCTGACTCCAACTTAGAGGAAAATATAGAATAGAAAGTTATCTCTACATATAGAGGGCAGTTTTCACATCCCATATCTGCTCGTAATGTGCCTCACGTTCATGTCCAGGCAATGCACGTGAGGGAAAAAAAAGGCTGACGAATGGGACTGAGCAGCCTGGTGTGGTTTTCTCGCTATTTCCCCTATCTCCCTTTCCTCCCACGATCAAGCAACAACTACTCTCCATTTTTCCTCTCCCATCAATTGAAACCTTGAATCTTATACAATTTCCTATTCCCCTCGAACCCCCATCCCCTAACCTCCTCTCCCGATTTGTGCCTTCCCAGGCACCGTGCGTGTGCACGCACCTTCCCATTTGCTAGCGAATCCATGCCCCCGCCTTGCCGGAGACCAGAGGTCAGGCCAGATAAGCCGGCGGCGATGTTGGGAGGGAGCAGCTCTACCGACTGCGTGTTGGGAACCGCGGCCCCTCCGTACGTGTCAGAGGACCCGTCGTCCCAAAGCCGTGGCGTGGCCTGGTTGATGGCACCACTAGCTACCGCTACTACTGGAACCTAGGGACAAACATCACCTAATACGAGATGCCACTGCCTCCCGAGGAATAGCTCCCACCACCGCCACTCCCACCTCCGCCCGGTGTCTATTCCTATGTGAGTCACACGACTGTAGGGGGCTGCTGGAGCTGCATGCTCCGGTACGTCACTGAGCGACTGCGTGAGTCCTGATACAATAGCTCCATCTATAGATCCAAGTGGTCGCTCGAGGTGAAAATGGATCCAATATGAATCAGATAGTGCTCAAATCATATTCATATTTATATATTTTTTTCTCATATTCAAATACGAATCGAACAAAT
This sequence comes from Dendrocalamus sinicus, assembly GCA_036346575.1. Classification (NCBI taxonomy): domain Eukaryota; kingdom Viridiplantae; phylum Streptophyta; class Magnoliopsida; order Poales; family Poaceae; genus Dendrocalamus; species Dendrocalamus sinicus. The sequence goes on from CM070647.1 coordinate 18,656,685, forward strand.
GTCAGATACGAATGTGGATCAGACAAATGTCGGATATGAATTTGAATTGAATATCTACTTAATCAGTCGAATCTAGATATCCTCATAACTTATATAGTGCAAAGACATTAATGACATTTTATCCTTGTACAATCATGCTTAATCATTCTAATGCATTTACTTCACCTAAAGAACACGAATTCACGTTAAATTAAAAAAAACTTGTCTAATTAATTAGTCGTATTGTAATAAAATATGCATATTACTTCATCGAATACGAATACGAATATAGATAGTCCGAATAAAATAATATTTCGGATGGTAAAAGTCTATACTATATTCGCATCCATATTTTTTATGTAAATTCGAATACGAATACGATAGAAATTTTTAATCTGATGGAAAAATCTATACCATATTTGTATCATATCGAATGCGGTAGCTGAATAATATAGATAATTTGGATGCATTTTTCACCCCTAGTGGTCACGCTCACCGGACATCCCTTCAGGTAATGATTGTTTTGCGTGTTGTAGCATATGTGGCACACACTTGAGCTGAGTGCCTCTCCAGAGATTAGCATGGTGAGAAAAGCATTGAGTTGTTTCTTATGTGGCCAAGAGTGTGAATGCTACATTGATTTGTGTTTCATCTATGCAATCTGAAGTTACAAGACTTAGTAGTGCTGAATTGCGCAAGGAGAAAGAAGTAATCGGTTATGAGAGAGAGAAGAATATCCTAGTTCGTGCGGATGCTTATGTGATTCCTCCTTTGCGCAATGCAAACAAGACAACAATATATAGAATTAGAAGTGTGGATGCAGAAGAAAGAAAGTTAGTTTGGCTAAAGAGGAAGACACAAGATCAATCAAATTCTCGTGATTACAGTTTTGTCCACAATATTCATAAAGTTCTCAACGCCAATTCTGAGGTTTCTAATGCACAAAAAATACATATTTGGAAAGCTAATGAAGTATACTTTCCAACGAATCAAATGACACTTAATTGAAGCTTCCTACACAAAGTTATAGCAACTTCATTGAATGTTTTATGAGCTGTTCGGAGAGACGCGCGAGACCTGCCAAACGTAAAGAGTCCGAGTATTGCAATGCAAGTAAGGGTAAAATCCGACCACACCATGGTTTTCCAAAGGTTGAGAAGGATTCCATTTCAGGTTCCAAATGGATTTGGAAGCCCATTGAACAAGAAAAGAAAACATGTACAAATTTGAATTTAGTTCGGATTCGGTTCAGGTCAGACAGGAAGTCCAACACTAAAACGCCCATAACTTTCACAAACGGAGTCCGACTTGGGCGTTCTTGGACTCGTTGGAAAGCTATTTCGAAGCCCCATATAATGGACAATGTGCCAGCCATGGAATCCTTATAATCACATCCGCAGTTTAGATATTTCTTTTTTAGTTCGTATTGGAGTTTGTTTTGGCCTTAGGCCAAGTTGTGCGTGAGTTTTAGTCAAGGTCGTGCATTGTGCACCAATATAAGGCCAGAGCCTTAGCCCCATTGTAACTTAAGCTATGACATGATAAGTTTTTATAGTAGTGAAATAAAGGAGAAAATCGCCATGATGGTTGGTGGCGGCCAGATTGCGTGATTGCAAGGTTTTCTTGTTTGGAGTTTGCTGAGTTGGTGCAAAGCAAGAATAGGAGATTCTTGAGATTGCCCATTGAATCTACAAGGTTCATCTATTCTAATTCGCGTCTTCTTGCTGAATTCACGGTTTGGGGAGTTCGGCAGTTGCTTCTAGTGTGAGCCTTGTATACTAGTGCAAATTGTCTTTATCAATATTGTTTGCTGCATCAAGATAAGGAGAAGACTCTATCCAAAAAGAAAGAACCTCGCCGATCATACCGGGAAAGATCGGGCCATCTCTACTCATCAACTAATCCTTAGTTGGTCCGCATCAGTTTCAGATCCAAGTTCTGTCGTGGATGTACTTGGTCTTTCTAAGTCAATGATTTTTCTCACCATGCAGATCCAAGTTGTTTCAGATATTAGCATTGAGTTGTTTATGTAAAACTAAATACAACTCTTTAGTGCCTCTTCAGAATTATATTGTTTTTATTGAAAAATATAAAGCATTTATATTTGGTTGTTCTACTTGCCACTTGGTACATCATATTGAGGACAGGCCTTCCCAATTATTGGGGGTCATGAATATTCTCTTGAATGGGATCATGAATATTGAGGATCCTTTTTTCATGCAGAAGTACTATATGTAAATGGCGTCACTTTCTGGTCCATAACTAAAAGTAGTGCTGCCTCCTCCATCTTTGCAATTGTGTGGTCTTTAGTAGTTTGTTTGATTTGTGGTTGTGTGAATTGTGACACAAGTATTGGTATGAGTAAGTCAGCAAGACAAGCAAGTGATGCGTCCGTTCCATTGCCTGCTTCTCCACCTGTGTTCACTGAGGTATGGTAGTTAACCTTAGTTGCTTAAATTTGACCAATAGATTTATACTTGGACCAATTGATCATGGATAAAAAAACATAGAACTGCTTGGTTGATCTGATGTTGCCATTGCGTTGGAGTATATTGCCAGTGCTAAATGTTGATTATCTTCACCTACCTCGCAGGTTGTGTACTACTTGTTCTTCTAACACAGCTGGGCTTTTAGTTGGTGTATTTGACATAGGAGCAACAAGATACATCCTACAGCATAGCATGGTTTAGCCTAAAATACCATTTTTGCAATGTGAACGTATAGTGCACTGGCACCACCTATTGGCTGGGTTTTTTTAGTTTAAAATTGGCTTATACTTGTAATGTCTGCAGTAACTAGGTTTTAAATGGTGTATTTTTAAGACAATATCAATAAAAAAATTATAGTAAAAGTATACTGATTTTAACTGTACCGGTTAAAATTATATGCGACTATTTTACTTTATATAATACATCTCATAAATAGTCAGAATTCAAATATTGAAACCATAAACTATCAGAAAAAGACCCATCCATTAAGTGCGAACATTCGATTTGTTTACTGGAGTGTACCTGTATGTTTCGCTTGAAATATGTTCATGCGAGAGCAGCTCTGCCTCTGCCTTGCCCGTTCACCGTCTCCCTCTCCCAGCTGCGCTCTCAAACGCACGCGCTCCTTGGTTTTGTTTCCCCTTAATCCAAATTCCAAACCCACCCCAAATCCCCAAGCCGAACTCCGTCCGGTACCCAAACCGCCAACGGCCTGGTTCCCACCAATTCCAAGCCCTAAACCCTAGATTTTCCGCCCAATTCGAGCAGCCGGGTTCAAATTCCCCGCCTCCAAACCCCAATTCGATGCTGTCTCACGCCTAGCCCCCCTCGATTCGGCCGAGATGGCGACCCAATCCGGGTTTGCGGCGCTAAAATCGAACCCTACCCCCGGGTCTGCGCGCACGCCGGCGGGGTGCTGCCGCGCGGTATGAATGGCTCGGGGAAGCAGCAGAGGCGGAAGCGGGAGCGGGAGCATGAGCGGCGGCGGCGGGGACTTCGGGCGGGCGGTGGCTAGGGCAGCGGTCGCGCAGATGCTGGAGGCAGCGGGCTTCACCTGCGCGCACCGCTCGGCGGTGGACGCGCTCGTCGACGTCCTCCTGCGCTACGTCTGCCACCTCGGCCGGGCCGCCACCTTCCACGCCAACGTCGCCGGCCGCGCCGTCCCCAACGAGTGCGACGTGGTGCAGTTTCTTGAGGAGTTCGGCGCCGCCTACCAGGGCTTTGCAGGGGCCTCCACCGCCTCGGATCGCTGCCTCGTCAACTCCGGCGTCATGAAGGATATCACCATGTTTGTTGGCGAGTCCAATGACAGGGCGTTCGTGAGGCCGCTGCCCAGGTTTCCGATGCAGTGCACACCGCCACAGTCGGCTGCGAGTTTCGCGGCGTTGGGGAGGGAGAGTGGGATGAAGCATGTGCCGCAGTGGCTCCCAGCCTTTCCGGAGCCTGACACGTATGTGAGGACCGACATGTGGAGCGAGAAGGAAGTATCGGAGGTGGCCATGCCAAATGTGGGAAAGAAACTCTCTGTCCTTGAGGCCTTTCTGCCTGCATTTGCGGAATCAGAAGGTGAAAAACTTGACGAGGGGAGGGACCAGGATCAGGGTCAAAATCAGAAGAGGATAGTCCCAAAGGAGAGACAACCGGTGTACTTTAGGATTGGGATTGATAGGAAGTCAATGGTGATGGCGTTGAATTCGAGATCCCTTGAGGATCGGAAGGACCACTGGTTCTTGAAGGAGGAAGGGAAGGATGATCGTAAGCGGAGGGCAGATTTGATTCTAAGGGAAGCAATGGATAACCCGCAGGAACTTACTCTACTGTAATGTTGCTCCTAAATGTTTCCACTAACACGCAAAGCTTCATGGTGAATTTTGGACCGGTGGGATTATCAACTTTTCAGATTCGTGGTGGAGCAGCATTTCTGAAATCTTGAGGTTTGTTATTGTTGCGTGTAGCCATTTCTTGCAGCTTTACTTGCTTACCATTCCATGCTTATCTATTTATTTAAGTATTGTGCTGAAAGCTAGCATAATCAAACAAGAGTATTCACTATGTCGTAATCTGCAATTCTGCACACTATTAGATTTAAAAGTAGCAGGCATCATACAGCGAGATAATATAAAAAGTGATATAGCTAGGATATGTTTAGCATTTCTGTAGCCTGCCACATTATGTAGAGATTAACAAAATCAACAATGTTCACGCTCCACCTGACAATTTTCTAAAATTGTGAGTCTACCTTGAATCTTCCACATGCTAGTTTCAATTAGCAGGATTCCTGATACCAGTGTGCAAATATCCAGTTGAGCCATTACCACTAATTATGAATTCTAGGCTTAGGATAACATGCACGCACATATGCTGTTGGAAAAAAACCTTCTGGATACATTTGATCTCCAGCACAAGCATAGTGATATTTTTTATTCCATTATTCATCTATATGTCCAATAGTATAGCTGTGACTTGCACTTTATATAGATATTTCATAAATTCACTGCATCTCATAATTTGGGTATTTGGGCAAGCCAATTGCGCATGTGGGTTGTTCCTTTTGTTGACTGTTGGTTGGACTATATGCATTCTTTCTTGAGGGGATCGCAGTAGTGCCTTTGCTATAATTGGATGTCATTTCTGTATATTTTTTCTTGCTGATAAGGCCCTAAACAATTTGCAGCTTTAGATCCGGAACCCTATGATGTCTTAGATGCCACCCATGAGTTTTAACTCATCTGTGTTTCTGCTGGTAAAATTAGGAGCTTCATTAGTTGGCTAAGGATTCTTGGTTGTACCTTTTCAGACGTAGGCAACTCAACCACAACTCAACAACAAAGCTTTTTATCCCAAACAAGTTAGGGTAGACTAGGAATAAAACATTCTTAAGATCAAAGAGATGAGAGCCTTGAAATAAAACTTACAATGCTAAAACTTTAAGCCGTACAACCTGCTATCTGAGCCGAGAGCCTAAAACACTGCCCCTAACTTTCTTATGGTTCCGGCATGTGGATCGCTAACTTCCATGCGCTCCTATCCAAAGCTAATTTTTTAGATACATTCCAATCCCTCAAGTCTCTTTTACCTGCTTTCTCCCACGTCAGTTTTTGTCGACCTCTGCATCTTCTTATGTTTTCAGTACGTCTTAAAATTTCACTACGTACCGTGCCTCAGAAGGCCGTCGTTGGAGATGTCCAAACCATCTCAAGCAATATTGGACATCTCTTCAATTGGTTCTATCCCCACCGTATCATGTAGAAAACTACATAGACGGAGTTTTTTCAGACCTATGCACTTAAATTTATTATGCTTGTTGTCTTTGCTATATCTACTCGTGCCCAATAACATCTTACATTCTCCTTAAGATATTCTAATGTATATGTGACACCTCGATTTAACAAAAACTCAGAATATTACCCACAACTATAAATGCTACCAATTTAAACCATCAATTAAATATTACCAACAGCTAGGGTTCAAGTACAAGATCTCAACATAACCAAGAATATATAAAATTCAGCAATATGGAAAAACATTGATTGACATTAAGATAAACCAACTGACAATAATAAGAACATGGTTGTCACGGCGACCTTGGCGACCACGGCGCCTAAGGGGCGCCAGGACGCCTAGTCGTCCATTGTCCTCTAGGCGATGCTAGACAAGCTAAGGCGATTCACTTGATGAGTACCCGACTACTTAACTAAAATAGCAAATTAGAAAGAGATCAATAACAATTGCATACCTATTACTTTAATGAGCTTGCCATTCTTTTGTTCTTTTTGTAGGTAGCCAAGCAACCTCCATCCAAGATGACATTGTAGAGAGAAACAATAGAGTGTGGTTTCAGAAGAATAAGATGAAAGCCATTAAAGCCATATGTTCCTGCCATTGAGAAAGATAGCAAATATTAGAATATAAACTTGTAAAATGGTTACCGAATATTGAGCAATTGGGCAATGACTATTGTAATTTCATATTTGTAAACTTGAAATGATGAAATGAAATAAGCTTTTGAGTTGACATGATGAAATTGAGAGCAAAAACTAGCATAACATTGCCACATTGCAAAGATAGACCCATCACATAGTACTACTACTACTGCATAATGCATCACAGAGTTCAAGACAATGAGTCAAAGGCAAACAAAGTTACAAAATAACTACAACTCTCCATCAAGGCATCAACAATCATAATCTGAAGTTGCATCATCTTCCCCATGACCTGCACCACCACTTTGTGCATTGTCATGAGTGGGAGTAGGAGGAGATTCGCCGTAGTCATCCTCAATCTCTTCATCATCCATATCAAAATCTTCATCAAGCTTATCACCTCTCCTGCCTCCTTCCGCTTCAACCAGCCTTAAACTTTAACCTGCACCACCACCACCACCACCACCACCACCATGGCGTCGCCGATAACACAATATAGTGCTCCCAGTCCCAGCAGCTGTTGCATGGGCTTGCCTAGGTAGATTGCGACCACAGAGCGCACTTGATGCACCTACAGCCTCATCAACAAGTGCCAAATCCAGATTTTTCGGCTCCGTCTCATGGACATCTTCAGCACCCGCATCAATCTAGTCAATGTTCCACTCGCACTCATCAAAGATCAATGGGTTAAAGTTGCTTCCCTCTACACGCATCTTTTGAAATCTTTCAGCAATTTTTTGGTTTTATTTTATATAAACCAAATCATTCAACCTTTGGTGCTCCAGTTGGTTCCTTTTCTTTATATGTATCTAAAAGGAATTGTCGTGACTACTTGCCAAACAGTAAAGAAGGGGACTAATAGAAGGAGAGGAGAGCCAACACAGGGAGAGTTGGTGAGTGAGAATGAGAGGATGCCCCTCCTCCTGCCCCTCCTAGGGGTTTATATACATGAGTGAGGTAGAATGGGAAATCCCCATTCTACCCCTTAGTACTTACAAAGGATGAGGGTACATTGGTATATTTACATTAGTATATTCCTCTACACTATCAGACTTATTACAAAGGCCCAGTCACGGGGGGTTGGGCCACCCCCACAACAGTACTCCCTCGATAGCAAGTGCAAAGGTCCCGATGGGCGAGTTGACGTGCCAAACTATCCCAGCCCCCGTTCCCTGGCAGCAAGCGCGAGGGTACCGACTAGCGAGCTGATGCAACTAGTAGCCTGTAGCCCCCGAGGCAATGTCTACGAAAAGGTCCGCGAAATCACACACACACACGCCCACCCAAAGTGGATGGCCGACGCGTGGCCCGGATGAACGGCAACGATGCGGAGGCAGAGAACGGCTTGGATCGGAAACAATGAGACGGATCGGATGGTTATGGAAGGGGGTTTAGATCGGGCGGTAGCAGAGAGATGAGTTAAGTGGGATCGGACGGCTGAGTGGCGTCGCCATCTGAAAGGGCTAGATGTCATTTTGGCATGAATTGGCTAGCCAGAAATAAAGGTAAAGTGGATTATTAACTCAAAACAGTGAGCTTGGTCAGTCCAGAAGGTCAGAAAGTAGTGGTGAAGACAGATCATGAATTGATAAGGAACACAAATAAGCATGTGCTTAACGTAGTGACATCTACAATTGACCAAGTACCCGTAGTGCAAGAGTATCCAGATGTGTTCCCAGAAGAATTGCTAGGAAGACCGCCTGACAGGCAGATTGAGCTAGCTATAGAGCTGATTCCAGGCACCAAGCCGGTCACCAAGCACCAGTACAGAATGTCAACTAGTGAACTCAAAGTACTCGAGACAGTTGGATGATCTACAAGAAAAGGAGTTCATTCGGCCAAGTGTCTCACCTTGGTCGGCTCCAGTGTTGTTCGTCGAGAAGAAAAATGGAGAGTTGAGGATGTGTGTCGACTACAGAGGATCGAATGCTGTCACTATCAAAAACAAATATCCGTTGACAAGAATTGAGGACCTGTCTGACCAACTCAGGGGAGCCAAGGTGTTCTCAAAAATAGATCTGCGATCGGGTTATCATCAACTGAAAATCCGAGAGCAAGATCGAGAAAAGACAGCTTTCATCACAAGATATGGGTTGTATGAATTTACAGTTGTGCCTTTTGGTCTAACCAACGCACCAGCATATTTCATGAATCTGGTGTATATGGACCAACTGGACTGTTCTGTAGTATACTTTGTAGACGACATTCTGATCTACTCTAAAAGTGAAGAAGAGCACAAGCAGCATCTGCATATGGCTTTGTCGAGATTGACGGGACATCAATTATACGTAAAGTTTGACAAGTGCAATTTCTGGTTGAAAGAAGTTGCTTTCTTGTTGCAACCTTTGCCAATTCCCGAGTGGAAGTGGGACAGTATCGGTATGAACTTCATCACCGGACTTTCGAAGACTCGGGGAAGGTTATGATGCTATCTGGGTCATTGTCGATAGATTGACCAAGGTGGCTCATTTCCTACGGATCAAGCAAACCTACAGAAAGGACAAGTTGGCCGAGCTGTACCTAACAAGAATTGTGACACTTCATGGAGTCCCTAAGAAGATTGTTTCAGATAGAGGAACACAATTCACATCCAAGTTTTGGAAAAAACTGCATGAAGCTATGGGTACTGATTTGAATTTCAGCTCAGTCTATCATCCACAAACGGATGGACAGATAGAAAGAACCAACCAAATCCTAGAAGATATGTTGAGAGCCTGTGCTATTGTGTATGGAGCAGCTTGGAACACCTGTCTACCGTTTGCCCAGTTCTCATACAACAACACCTATCAAGCCAGTATTAAAATAGCCCCATTTGAAGCTTTGTATGGCAGAAGATGCAGAACACCATTGAACTGGTCAGAGACCGGAGAACGTCGATTTCTCGGTCCTCAGATTGCCCAAGATGTCGAAGCTCATGTCAGGATTATCATAGACAAACTGAAGATTGCGCAAGACCACCAGAAAAGTTATGCCGACACCTGAAGGAAAGACTTGAGCTTTGAAGTTGGAGATTTTGTGTACATCAAGGTCACTCCGTTCAAGATAGTCAAAAGGTTTCAAGTCAAAGGGAAATTAGCTCCCAGATATGTGGGACCATTTCAAATAACCGAGCGAGTTGGGGAGGTAGCTTACAAAGTTCAGCTGCCACCCAACCTGGCAAGGATACATAACGTGTTTCATGTATCACACCTCAGGAAGTGTTTACGACAGCCCGCAGATGAGGTGCCGTTATCAGACATTGACTTACAAGATGATCTGACGTATTCCGAAGAGCCACTGCAAATACTTGAGACATCAGAAAGATAGCTCAGAAACAGAAATGTCAGGTTTGCAGAGTTCAGTGGAGGAATCACACCGTAAAAGAGTCCACTTGGGAGGAGTCAGACTTGTAGCGGGATTTTCCCAACTTATTCCCTGGACAAAGCGAATCTCGAGGTCGAGATTCTTTTTAAGGGGGTAGGTTGAAAGACCCCCCAAAATTTCAAAACCAATTTTTTTGTGAATTTTCCCTGATTTTTGGTGAATTTTCTGAAATCTTTCCCAATTCGAACCAAATTTTTGTGAATTTTCCCTGATTTTTGGTGAATTTTCTGAAATCTTTCCCAATTCAAAAATTTCCCCTTGTTTCCCGCTTTCCTTTCTCAGCTCTGCGCCTTCCCAGTTCGGTGGCGCCTTCCCTCTTTCCGCTTTCTCTTTTCCCTATTGCCTTATCTCGTTCCCGCCTCCTTCCTTCGCCTGCACTCGCGCGCGAGCGCGCCCCCGCCCACCGTTTTGCTCCGCTCGCGCCACCCCGTCTCCACCGGTCGGAAACCAACGGCACACCCCCGTGGCACGCATCACCCGGTCCTCCCTCTTGGCCCCACCTGGCAGCCATTACCCCTTCTCCCTCCTCCGCGCTGCGCGCCACCGCCCGCCCGGCAGCTCACTTGCTCCCCCTCTCTCTCTCGCGCGCGCATTTACTCTCCCGGCGTACAGTCACATCCCCGTCGCTCGGGCAACCACCCCCGTCCCCTCCGCAGACCGACCACGCCGCGCCCCATGCCGCTCCTCCCCTTTTTCTCCCCTCCGCTAGAGCTCGATTTCACTCCTCTTGGCTTCCTCACTCTCCAGTGCTTCCTGAGCTTCTCCCACCCCTCCCTTCGTTTGCTACAACATCTAATTGTCCCCAAGAGCTCCCGATCGAAGCCCTACCGCTCCCAACTCCGTCGCCGTCTTCCCCTAAGCCGGCGACCCCCGTAAGCAATTCTCCCTCCCTCCTCCATTCCTCAATTACTTTGGCCCAGAACTTCCTTGCTGCTTCTGGACCTTGTTGGTGCACTTCTCCGGCCAGGTGAACCCCTGTGGAGCGCCGTCGTCATAGCTCGCCGCCGACAGAAGCACCTCTCCGTGGCCAGCTTTTCAGGAAGCTCCCAAGCTAGAACTACCGCCGCCAATGTGAGCCCCAATCCCCACGGATCGTGAAAACACACCCCACCTAGCTCGAGGACTGTCGGTGAGCCGTTGCGCCGCCGTGGAGCCAAAGCACCCCTTTCTGCCGTCGGTCGCCACCGTTGACCCCCTTGCTTCCCTGAGCCCCAAAATGGGATCTCCGCACCGAGAGCTACCTCCCAGAACCCTCCGTAGCCGTCGGGAACCCTCGCCGTCGCCGGGAAGCGGAGGCCCTCGCGCTGTGGTCTTTCTCTGGCGCGTGCGGCGAGAGGTTGAAGACGACCGACATGGCCTCATCCCCACCGTCCTCGCACTCCGTTGCAGTTTAAAGACAGCCGTCGGATGGCAACGCCACTCAGCCGTCCGATCCCACTTAACTCATCTCTCCGCTCCCACCCCGATCTAAACCCCCTTCCATAACCGTCCGATCCGTCTCACTGTTTCCGATCCAAGCCGTTCTCTGCCTCCTCTCGGATCCCTATAATTTTACTTTCTCAGCACCTTTTCTACATGACATTGCGCGATTGTTGCTTAATGTGGAATCAATTGCTAGTGAGGATATGCGTGCTTACGTAAATAGGTTGTATGTGATTGTTGCAGCTTCAGGTAGTAGTGTCTTTTAACCTCCTTAGTTTTGGACCCGAAACTCTGAAAAATCCTAGCTCCGCCACTACTGTATAATTACTACTAAGTATGCATGTTCCAACCTACTATATTTTAGATGCGTGTGGTTTTGGTTAGAACTCAAAATAATCCCCAAGGTTTTGTATGTATGGTTCCGTCTCTAAGCTTACACATGCTACCATGCACATGCATCATGCATGCGTATGTATGTACGGTTGTGCTATGTTGCATGCTGTGCCCCGTGTGTCGGTGTGTGTGTAGGGAAGCTTGCTGGGACGCATGATGTACTAGTTTGGAAATTGGTTCTGATGCGTATGTTTGGAATTTGCCGTGCATGAGATGCGTCTTTGATACTTTCCAAACTGTGAAAAATTGTAGTGCCTTCCATCGATTTGTATCCATCCAATCCAACTGACTCGGGACATGTTCGATCACGATCAAAGACTAAGAGCAACTCCAGCAGTAGCCCTCAAAACAGGGCCCCTACTTTTCATTTGAGAGCTCCATCTACTTTTGAGGGCCCTGTTTTCTGAGCTGCACTCCAGCAGGAGCCCTCAAAACAGGGCCCCTACTTCTCAATTCCCTCTATTTCCTCACACACTATATGCATATGTATGGGACAAAAGGACAATACACAATAAAATATTTATGATTTCACAATGAGGGACAATATTTAAATTTATGAATTCAAATACGAATATTCAAATTTAAATTCAAGTTTGTTCAGAATTTAAATTAAAAGCACAAAATTCATCACATAACATCATAAACTGATATAATCCATCATAACATATAATCCGACGACACAAGTGGATTGCGGCGTTGGTATTCCTTCTCCCTCAGCTCCTCACCCCCATCTGCTTCCACGGAGAGTCCAAGGGCTTTCAGGGCCTCAAGCATGTAGTGGATATCCTCACTGTTCAACAGGTTATCCATCACTGTTGTCCCCTGACCAGAGTAAAAGCAAGCAATAATTCATCAAAGGATCAACTATGGCAGCAGGTATCAGTTTCTCCTTGTCTTAAATAAGTTAACAATGCACACTTCACTAGAATTTCCACATGAATGAAAACAGAATAAACCCAGGAGGATCCTATATTCAGTACCTATACAGCTCATGAACAGTAATGCTACAAATAACAAATCAAGAATTTTCACCTAAAATGTTGCTTTTTTATTATCAAACTTGTTAACAACAATGTGAAGGAACCTTAAGGTCGCATCATTTTGGATGTAAACATCTCAACAAATGCAAAATGTTCATGACACCAGTACAACATGAGCCATTCAAGGCTGCTTTCTTTTACCCAATTTTTGCAAAAGACAACAAGGAAATGCACTCCTATAGAAACCATGCTTCTAGATACTAAACATACCGTCACAACTCATAAAAATTTAGTAGCCTGGTATAGGAAGATTTCCTGGTTACACTTGTATCTTTTAACCTCATTTAGTCATGTATCATCTTAATCCAAATACAATCTACAGAAGAATTAACCTCTAATGATTCGATAAACGAACATATGAGTAGGCTACCAAATAAACTGCCACCTCTATCTCATCGTGAGATCGACTTCACCAAGAATTCCCATGGATTCGCAAACATTTAGCAAGACAAGCCACCTCACCTAAACCCCCTAAAATCTCATCTCTACATGTAATTCACCCAAAAGGAGGATGAGGAGCCTTTCTGCTAGCTCACCTCGGACAGGGCGGAGAGCAGGAGGATCCGGTTGGAGAGCGACTTGGACCCAGGCAGCTGCATGGCGCCGGAGATCTCCCGGATGGGCTGCAGTACGATCTCCTCCGCGCGGCCTGGCCTTGGCGCGCGCCGAGCCGCAGCCCGCCGACGGGGCGGGGACGCGAGCGGCCGAGGAGGCGCGAGAAGGTGGTGGCCGGGGTGGCGAGGACGGTGGGGTCCAGGCACACCGCCGCCTTCGGCGCCACGGTCGCCGCGCCCGCCATTGCCGATGCCGCCGTGGTGAGGGTTGGTGGGAGTGCGTGGGGCGTTGGGATTGGTTGGGCGGCGGGGGAATGGAGGCCGAGCGCCGGGGGCGGGAGGGAGGCGATGGGGAAGAGGCGGCGGGGAAAGAGGCGCTCGGGAGGGGAAAGAGGCGGGTGGGGGAAAACAACTCCAACAGAAATTTGAGGGCTTGGCCTAGAGCCCCCAGGAATGAGGGCTGAAGGGGGGATTTTAAGGGCTCCTCAAATTTGAGGGCTCTAGTAGGGGCCCTGTTGGACCTCTATTTTTGCCTCAAGCCCTCAAATATGAGGTTTGAGGGCTCAAGTAGGGGCCCTGCTGGAGTTGCTCTAACGGACCGATCAAACAGATTCATTATGGAGAGCAGCTTTTACTAGTACTGCATAAGTATGCTTCAGCCAATTGTCATTACGATCGGCATCTTTGGCTGAAGCAAACTTGCCTTGCTGCACGTGCACCGCAAAAAGAAAAGGAGTTGGAAACAATAGTGACCGAGTTTGACTCGACGGAACTGGCAAAAAGAAACTGGACTTTAACGGACTAGTCGCAGCAAAATTTTGATGGCAAAACAGAATATGCTTCTTCTTAGATGCAAAAAGAAATTTTCTCCATGAGGAAACATGTCAGAACTTTGAACAGAGTACTTGGCAAGAATAGATGTGGAAATATCCTACGTATAAAATTTTTCAAAAATTCATAAAAAAAATTTCGGAGATGAAAGAGGGGATATATTATAATCATATAAAATTTCAAAATCAAACTTAATTGCATAATTTAAAGATCAAACTTGTTGTATTTGGAAGACACGAAAGATAAATTCTGCTTGAATAGTAATTTTTCACCGTTCATACATGAGCTCACCAAACATATTGTTGTAGATGCTTTTTACACTCGCTTACAAGTGTAGGACGGAGTGTTTACTCTATAGGCCCCGTTTGGCACAGCTCTAGCTCCGAGATCTATGCTGGATCTGTAGTTTGTTAACTAAATTAAAGTGATTTAAATATTTTTATTTAATATATAATATAAATGAAATGAGTCATGTAAATGCACTTAACATGCCTGCAACTCTAGATCCAGGATTTCCTAGAGCTACAGATAACCAGCTCTAGGAAATCTACAGATTTTCTAAAGCTAGAGCTCTGCCAAACGGGGCCATAGTTTGTGCTTCAGAGTTACAGAATGTTGACTTCTTCATGAAGTTATAGACTAAGGTGCAGTATTTGTATTATCTCCCTATACTCAGTATGTGTGATCTATCATAAGTTTAAGGGGAGTGTTAGCATAGACATATTTCTTTGTATTTTCTTATACGTGTATGGTATATTTCTTTGTAATATTCTTTTGTCTTTTTATATATACTGCCCATTAGATGACCTTATGAATATAAACATAATATTCATAACAGAGAAAATGTCTGGTTTTAAATAGTCTGCCTCACAGGATAGCCATATATGAGTCAATGTATTCTAAGATGGCATTGCTTTGCTTATGCGAGTAATGACAAGCTGAAGCAATCAAGGAAACCTCTCCTTGCATCAGCTGGGTAAGAGCGTATTGACCTAGGCCTTTAGAAGTAACTGCATTGTATGGTATAAAAAGTTGTGTTATTTTAAATTAAATAAAGTGCTCATACTTGGACAACGTAAAGAACTAAAGATATATGGGAAAACTACCGCAAACGAGAACTAACCTAAGAAGCCTTTATAAATGAAACTGCTATTTACATTGTCAATTACCAATTCCAGTAAGGCTTCGATTTAAAACAATAGTGGGATACAATAAAACACACTTCAGTGTGAGTTGAAAAAGGTCCGTCCAGGATCTATAAAACCAGTACAGGACTGTTACCATTTGACTATTGCGAGAATGCTTGGCAGGCAGCAGACTTGCCCAGAAACAAGACTGCTAGTTCCAGGAGGGAGGGACTTTCCCTACCTTTCCTTAATAGCTGAAGATTTTGGGTGAACTGGTAGCTGAATGAACTTAACATGGTATCAAAACACAGTGCTGATGAGTCGACTGTGGAGCACAATTTTGAGAGAAAAGTAGAATTTTGTAGCTGTAAGACCAAGAGGCTCAGGGCTAGATCAGCTCCCAACTCATAAGAAGCCCATGATGTACACCTCGAGTTGAACCTAGACACGAGGGAGTGTTAAAGAATGATAGATTGTTTGCTTTTCCTTTTTTTTCTTTCTCTACAACTTAATCTTTAGGATGAACCGATTGGTACATTAAACTTAACAAGAATAAATTAAAATAGGGGAGGGGGTTGTATGCTATAAATTAAAATAAGGGAGGGGATTGCATGCTATCATTGAGAACACATGCAAACATTTGCAAGTCATTTATAATTGAGAGTAATTCATGCTAGAAAGCTCAACTTATATTTCGTAAACTAATTAGATTTCAAAAAGCTGATCAAGTTTGAGATTTTCAATTAGTTCTACTGTTTGAAACCCTGGGTTTATCAGCAATGCGTGTATCAGGTACTTATTTTTTATATCGTAGAAAATTCAGCTTACAGTACATGCTAGCTAAGTAAAGTTACAGTTTCCAGTAAACTTGCACTGTTTGCAGTGGGACGATTCCCCACGGGGAAGTTGCCTATTCAATGATGCACAATCTTCAAACAACTATATCCTTCTTCTGTGGTTGCAAGACCTAGAACAGTCAAGTAGGGAGCTCAATTTGGACCGCAGTCCACAAAAAGTATGTACACCGTTCGGAGACATTTCTTTTATCTGAAAAAGGTAATAAGCTGCTCAGTTGTCGCATAAAAATATTCTTGATATACTGGAGCTATGCATACTCACCTTTGAATCTTTAATGCACAGTTCATAAGATAAATTGAGAGCTTCATCCTTTCACAATTAATAATGGTGTTATACAGTGGTAATCTGATAGGAGTCGCACAGAAATAAAGAATTAACGTAGATATCATTGTGGGGAAAATTTTTGACATCAGTCACATTTACAACAAAATCTCCATACGAAATTTGACACTACCGATGTGTTAGTGTTACTCCTGAGGCTATTACCCTATGTTCAACAAACCTAGAAACTGCATGTTTAAACTAATTCTTCTGAACACTAACTCCAGTTAAGAGCAGGCAGCCAGGCAGTTCCCATAAATGGATGGAGAAATGTAGTATATAGATGTTGTCAGGTCCTCCACATTTTTTTAATTCACTCCAGGTATAAAAGCTCACTGTCTGATGAGTTTGCTGGTTGAATGGCATCAGGAAGTGTACGATATTCCTTCTCTGTGATAGATCTCACTTCATACTGTTCACTGGCTGGATCTGCTCTTTCTTTGGGAAGGAAGCCCCGCTCTCGTGCAAGCAACCACTGGTCAATGACACCACATTTAATAGCATGTTTAATTGCCTTGTGCAAGTAAACCTTGTCTGTCACCAGATGGGGGTTAATTGCCAGCATACTCATGAGGGCTGAAAAATATAACACAGTCAAATGTCATCTGAGCTGAATTCAATTCGCACAAACTATCGAAGTCTTAAAAAAAGATAAACAGATGATGAAGTGTCATTAATCATTCTGGCATATGGTGATAACAAGCTATAAAGAGCTGACGTGTTAACTTCAAAACGAGTATTGTAAATAGTATTCTAAATTTCTAAGTTGTCATATCCTATCCACCTAGTAAAAGACGAAGTATGTACTGATGAACTTCCTAAACGTATGATGTCATTGATGTGAAAGTAATGGCATATTGTGCAGAAGTAAATAGAAAAAAAAATATCGTATGTGGTACCTGCAACAATGGCATCACCCGATTGTGACATGTCACTGGTGAAAGGAGTAATAGGTGCATCTTCCGTCCCACGAATCCAACCATTGTGCTTTTCTGTGTAATAGTGAATTTTTGAGGTCCCATTTGTCACAAACAGGACCTTGAGATTGTCATGCCATAATTTCATGACAACTTCGAGGTTGTAGTGTGTGAATTTGGACTTATTATTATCTTTTGTGTCGAGTTTCTCAGATGGTTTAATACCACAGAGGAACTCGAGTTCCTGTTTTGTGACTTCAATAATATCAGCAGCTTGCCATGCTTCCTTGATGAGTGACTTGGTCTCATTACTGGATGACCATAATGGCAGTGGAAGATTAAGATCAAAGAATATTGTACCACCAAATTTCTTGGAGATCTCAACTGCTTTCAACAATGATGACCGTGTAGTCGGCTCAAGCAAAGCAGACGAATTATAGTAAAACATCTTAGCCTGCATTAAAAAGCAGAAGCAAGTCATATCTTTTTTAAGACATAATGCATCAATGTACTTTTTTATAAAAAAAAACTAGATGATTTACCTAATTTCAGAATACAGATTGCACAACAGACCTTTAACGTTTGAAATTTGAACTAGTATTTCCCTAGAAAGTCTTGATATGCTCATTTTCTTTTGGGACAAAAAAATTAGGTGCTCTGTTGTAGCAAAGATATTACCCATTTATCCTACATGTTTTAGGATGGAGCAACTGTCAGCGCCTCACTGCTAAAAAGGTTTTTATCCAATTCTGATTTTCGCAATGCAAGTCTTTATGGATAAACAATGAACAGTGCAAGTCTTTATGTGCCCTCTGACTAAAAACAGACTACAGAAAGTGTTTTTTTTAAGGTGAACTACAAACTAAGTGTTAGAATGTAGCCTGTGTGCAAACGTGTAGTAAAGCAGAGTTATCAACAGATGGTGTTGTATTTGGTTCCTACTACGTCGAAGGGTGAAACACTGAAACAGGTAAACCCCGAGTTGTTTATTAAATGTAGTATCAGGTTCACCCATTTATGATAAAAAATCATCTATAACAAATTTGAACCAACAGAAGTCCTGTTGTGTAATGGTATTGTGTGAAATTTTGCCAGGTCTGCCTGTTATTGTTTGCTTGATTGCTTCGAAGAAGTACAATACATTAAATCTTAGCAGCTCTAATTGTTCTTTAGGTCTCAAAAAGTATTGATAGAATAACATCTCTACAGCTACGCAATGTGTCATATTGAGTGAAATTCTCAAAAGGCAACTACAAATTTATGCATGGCATATTCTCAAAACCAAAAATTTCAGGCAAAATCAAGAACTCATTTGCTTTTAGCTTAGAGCTCTTGTATTGCTTGCTAGTTCGTAGAGCTCTTCTATCCTATGTAAAACTTCTTATTTGGGAAAGTTACAGAATTATTTCGCAACATTTGCTTGTAGGCACTAAAAGTTTCACATAAGATTAAGCAGACATACCAGAAATATCTGTGACATATACACAACATCTTGAGTAGATTCTTTTAATTCTTGTAGTAGTTTTTCATTCACTATTTACATCCTCTCCAATAACAAAAATTATGAACCGCAACAAAAATTACAGGCCAGCATGTTAAAATAGCTTTACTATGTGACAATTTAAAGCTAAGATAACAATTAAAAAACTCGGCAAAGTACAGATGCAAGTTAAGAATACCACTTACTGAATTATTAAACATTTAGAGAATTTGTCCTTACATAACATGAAATGAGGACCCACACCACAATGTGTACCAATAAGACATGTTAACTTTTTTCAAGATCACTAACTAAGCATGCATGAAACAGGTGCTTTCATATTAACTAAATAACAAATAAGTTACACAGAGGATACGGTGTCATCAGAAATTTATTTGAAGGATTCATCTTTACCTCTTTTAGAACAGCTGGGTTGATATCAGATTGCAGAAAACAATCCTCAGCACAAGGTTTAACACAGGTCGTTTTCAAACTACCTCTGCCTGTGACCTTCATCAAGGACATGGCCGTTGGCGCTGAAGGATCCAAACTAACTGCTCGAGTTTGAACTCCGTTGATATTTAAGTGATACAATAAACTTTGACCATACTCATCATCACCTAATTTTCCCATGAACGCAGCCTGGCCACCAATAGCTGCTAGAGCAAGGGCAACATTGGATGAAGACCCTCCAGGTGCCCTCACAAATTCATCCGGAGACCAAAACATATCCTTCATTCTATTATGAATATCATGATCTATCAGCCTATCGGCAGGTCTTCCAGAAGGAATAAATGAGTATTTAGCTGATCCAAAGCAGCACACAAGAGGCATTAAACTGCCAACCTCTCCAATATCTTCTAACAGTAATGCCTCTATTTCACTTTCAAGATCATTGGCTGAAACATGTTCTTCAATCTGATCTTCTCTTTCATTAGAGGGCAGCAGATCTTTGCTCTGATCTTCTCCTTCATCACCAGTCAATTCTTCTACAGTCTTAACTTTTCTTCTGCCCCTCTTCTTTGGTTCTTTTACCTTGTCCTTCTCTTCCCCTGAGCTTGAAGTAGTAGCAGCTGCAACATAGGAGAAAAGTGTAACGTGCTGAGGGTTGCAGTATAGCAAAATCATAAAGTCCGCTGATCAAGATACAAAAAATAGTGGGTACTCTAGAGTCTAGACATGCAAGCAATATGTATGATTACCTTTCTTGCGGCCTCTCCTTTTAACTTTCATAGTCTCTTCGGGGGATGCACCTCCAGTGTTCATCTGGTCATCTTGTGTTTCCCCTTCTGAGGTATCTACGGTGGCTTTCCTTCTTCCACGTCTTGGAGCGCTTTTCCTGGTTTTTGAGCTTCCAGCATCACTCTCTCCATCACTTGAACCTTCTGCAACATCTTGAGAACTCCTTGACACATAACTCCTATTTCGGTTAAGCAACCTCATTTTAGGCTTAGTCAAATTCTTTCCCAAAATGTTGGACTTATAATGTAATTGACTCCTGCAAATGAGTGACCAAATTAGACGAGTGCATTTTGCAAGTGCGCCACTTATAATTGTTCACAGTTAAATGTAGTAAGTAGTTATTTTTTTAAAAAAATGGAAGAAAGATGAATATAATATAAACCTAGTGTTAGCACACATTATATTCAGATTTGTTGATCAGAAGGGAAAGCTGCATTACCCCCCAAAATACATAAAAAGCATCTCCCTCCCTCCTAGATTCATTGAGATGAAAAACAGCGCACAAATTAAAGAAACTTTAGGAATTTACAACATCGTGGATTGCAATGACCGTAAGAAAAAGGCAGCATCTTTCGCACCCATCCCCATTGGTAAGTCGGTAATTGGAAGGTAAGACTGCAGTGCTATCTGGAGAACATTCTCCACTTTCCAACCTAATGAGACAGAAGAGTAGAAGCTACTACTAATCCACTATGGGCCAGCTTGTTTGGGCTTAGCCTTCTTCATAAGAAGCTTTTGCCTGGCTTCCTAATAAGCAGCTTAGCCAGCCTGTTTGGTAGTATGGCTTTACTGGCCGGTTTCTTGAGCTGTGTCTTAATCTGAAAAGTCTAAAATACCCTCGAACGAATTTGGTGCAAGTGCAGCTCTATCCATTCTGCACCGGTTCCTCCATATGCATAAGTGGGAAAATTTGTTCAGTAGCACTGAAAGCTCAGCTCTTTCGGAAAATACCACAAAAAAACGGGGTTCCGGAAATTACCACCGAAAATTTCATTTTTCTTCGGAATCTAGCATTTTGGACAAAAATACCCTCTTCCTCCCCTTCTCTCCTCCCCGCCTCCTCCGCCGCTGGCCTCCCCGCCTCCTCCTCCGGCCGCCGCCGGCCTCCCCGCCTCCTCCTCCGACCGCCGCCGGCCTCGACTCTCCTCCTCCGCTGCGCCGAGCCCGCCGCCTCCTCGCTGCTGCGGCCTCTCCTCCTGCCGCCGGCTCTCCTCGCCGCTCGCCTCGCCGCCTCCTCCTCCGCGCGCCGCTCGCCTCCGCTCGCCCGCCTCCGCCTCCGCCGCTTGCCCGCGCTGAGAAGAGAGGTGGCGGCGAGGCGCAGCGGCAAGAGGAGGAGGCGGGAGGCAGCGAGGAGGAGGCGGGAGGCCAACGGCGGCGGAGGAGGAGGGGAGGAGAAGCAGCGGGAGAGAGGAGGCGAGCGGCGGCGAAGAGAGAGGCGAGGCCGGCAGGGCGGGGAGGAGGCGGGAGGCCCGCGGCGGCGGAGGAGGAGGCGGAGGCGGGCGGCGGAGAGAGGAGGCCGGCGGCGAGGAGGAGGAGGGGAGGGAGGCGGCGGAGGAGGAGGGGAGGAGAGAAGGGGAGGGAGAGGGCATTTTTGTCCAAAATGCTAGATTCCGAAGAAAAATGAAATTTTCGGTGGTAATTTCCGGAACCCCGTTTTTTTGGGTGGTATTTTCCGAAAGAGCTGAGCTTTCAGTGCTACTGAACAAATTTTCCCTCCGCATAAGCCCTCACAAAAAAGAAAAGAAAAGGAAATGAAACAATGAACCGCTCCTACATCAGATTCACAAGTCACTGCATGCCAAAGTAACAAACTACAAGCAATTAATTCATCTTTTGTTAACAGGAAATCTTGATCAAGCAAGAATCTTGCTTCCAAGAAGAACCAAAGAAAACTTCAGACTATCTACAACTTAGCTCCATACAATGAAATAGTTGAATTGCTTCCACACAAATGTAACTCGATGCCCCGCCGCAAATTGATGATTTTTTTTTTTTGCAGCATGATCATGGTTTCCAAAAGTTATTTTGAAGAAAAACCCTCATCTAAATCAGGGGGAGAAAAATAGAGCAAGCAAGGACCCTAGATCTAGCCAGCCGCCGCCGTCGCGCGGCTTCCCGTCCTCGCCTGCGGGCCGCGCCAGCGCCGCCGCAGTGCCACGCAGGGAGAGAAAGAGAGAGAATGTGAGGGATTACCTGATGCAGTAATAAGGCAGGGAGCAAGTAAATTGAGGAGGTAGAAGAAGGGAAGCCATCAATGGAGTACTTCTTTCAGCTAAAATCCTCCAAGAAGGAAAAAATTCTCGGATTCTTGGCTTCTCGTCCAGCCCAGCCAGCCGCCAGGGGACAGGGTGAGAGACCTGCCCTCGGTCTCGACGGTCAGGGGATAAGGGGCAGAAGCGTAATACCAATAGAAAGTGCATTTCAAAACTACGCCTTTTGCACGTGATTACGTAAATGCGGAAGAAAAGTTGGCCCTTTTCTCCCGCTCGGTGCGCCGTCTCCACCGCGGCCTCGAATCTACCCTCCTCAGCTCCTCCCGATCCAAAATTTTCCCACCGAGGAGGTATTCATCTCTCCTACTCACCCCTAATTGAATGGCATTCGAGTTGTTTATCCCGTTTGCGAATTGCGATGTCTGCGTTCGAGTTCTTGGATCGCATGGACGCAGTTTCAAGAACTCCTTAATCCATTATTCGAACGCCTTTTGGGGTTCTTGTTACTATTGTGTTAAGTCTGTCGGATTTGCTCACAGTGGTTCTGCCATTCTTGGTCGGCTCCCAACAAACAACTGTTGCAATCCTATCTTGTTACTGTTCTAGGTCTTCCCATTCTTACTACTATTGTTGTGTGAAACCCCTCTGTGCATTGGCATTTCTTTTGCTTCTGCTCTGTTGGAATGAACATAGTAGAATCATTGCATGACTTCTAACACTAGAAGGTTTTAGTTGATAAAAATTGTTCTCGAGTAGTTTCTGTAGTCTATAGCAACATGGCCTAGCTTCTCTAGCTAGCTTGTGGCAATGCATTGTGCTGTAAATACTTCTGTGTGCCTTATTATTTCTGGTAATTTGTTCTAGGTCAATACTTGCCGCGGGAAATGTAATGGTTATTCATTGAGCCAGTGCTCCTTCTCAATCGCTGAGCAATAATAGTTTTTGTCAGGATAGAACCTAAATCTGGTAGCTGTTAGAAATTGGCTCATGTGAGCAAGGCATATTTCCTTAATTCCAAAGCATGCACGGTTTAGTACCATATTGCTAAGGCAAAGTGGATGAGACCAATTTATAAGGTGAAGTCCTCACCACTCCTTGAATATGGTTAAGGGTGCCTTTGGTTGAGCTTTTGGGAGCTGCTTTTGCTTCCAAAAAGCTAAAAGCCAACCAAAAGGGTGGAAACTGAAGTCGCTCTTTCGTAAGCACTACTTTTGAGTAGTCTGATTTGAAAGCATCTTGGACCCGCTTTTGGCTTTTGGCTTTCGCTTTTGAAATGGTGAAAATAGAGAGTCTGTTTCACAGCTTGTTTCAAGGAAAATAGAGATAGGAGGTAAGTTTTATACTTGTTTGAACCAAACAGACTTTGACTTTTCCACACCCACAACCTACAAGTAGTTTTCCACGACCTACACTCACACATGCCTTTTGAAGTCACAGCTCAACCAAACACACCCTAAAGATGGTATGAAGATGGTTCTAGCTAGTCACACATGCATGCATGCGCACGCGCGTATTCACATATTTTCGCGTGAAAATGACGTGACTTTTGACACTTGTGACTTGTGATGTAGCGCGCCACTTGACAGACCAAATCCACCTTTATTTTTGCTGAACCCTGCACCACTCTCTCTCTCTCTTTATGTTTGAATGAGATTCAAACATTTGAATGAGGCAGTTACAAGTGAATTTACACTGCTTAAATTGTGATTTGATGAGGCAGTTACCAGTGGGTAAATGACTAGTTGGATGTGTCAGTTACCAGTGGGTAAATAAACTGTTTAAATTTTAAGTTCATAGTCTGTCTATTATATACCTGGAGACGTCCAAAGTATATTGCTGAAAAACCTAACTACCTCCATTTCCTTCTTCTCTGCGATTTTGTGCTCTTGCACTGTGCTGTTTGAACATCGCCAACCTTTCTTCCCAACGTGCACCTGAAAGGAAGGAGAGCGGCTATCTCCGAATCATTGCGTATATTCTTGCGTATATTCTGAAGTCTGATAAGTAGCTTGCTGTTCGTAGTAAGTTTTGCATCATTGGTTTATTGTATTTGTCTTCTAGTAAAATTTAGAATTAAAATATTGTCCACGTTTCCAACAGTAGCCTAATCTTACTCTTTTTGAGGAAACAGAACAAACGGTTTGAATTTGTAGTTATTATATTTTTTTCTTTTATTTATCTCTGCTTCATGCACATTTAATTGTACTAAACACCCTTTGCTCCTCACTGTAACCCTTTGCACATTTAATTAAACAAGGTTTTAGGTTGTAGAAGTACTCTCTTCATAGAAAGGATTGGCCTAGAGAGGATTGGCACTGTAGAACGTTGTTTGTTTAGATACCAATACAAATATGTCGTAATTCTAATATCAGAATAAGATTGAATTGTCACAAAATCTTTTTCCTTTTCTTTTCGTGGGATATCTCAAAACTAGACATGTTGTTTGTACTTTTTTTACATCTTGAAGGATTCAGTATTGATTTGATAATAAAAATTTTATATTCCTGGATACCAATCAAATCATATTTTGAAGTTGGCTGATTCTTGCAGGCCATGTGGAGCTACTATTTGCCCAATGTAGACTTTTTCACAGGACATATATGACCAACCAAAAAGGCATGCCAACTTTAATTAAACATGTACACATCTCCAGCACAGAAAATTAAATTAAACATGTACACATCTCTATATTCCAAATTGAAGTGTAAGCATATATACAGCTAACCAAACAAATGTGGTAATAAGATACAGTTCAACACAAAATGATGCTACAGAGTGTAGTACATAGGACCATAACTAAAAGAGCATTGATGGATACTTACACAATTAGTGATCATTTGAGTTTTTTTTTTTGTGGCTTATGGTTGAAAAGCATCAGAGTATTTGAAAAACATCAGAATCGACAGAGGCTTATTTAGCATAATTAAATTTAAAAAAAATTAAAAAATATAAAAAATATGTTAGCCCATTACGTATAATACAAACACATACAGGGAAAAAAAGAACCGGCAAAAAAGCTCAACAAAAAGTCAAAAGTTCAGAAAAAGACGAAATTTATGAATAGTGAAAAATAAGCCAGAAGCTGAAGCCCAAATGATCACAGCCTAACCATTGTTGGCTTTGGGATAGTAATTTCTCTTGTATTAGCCGCTTCTTGAAATCTTAGATGCCGATTCTGCCCAAGCTATATTTCAAAGAAAAAGTCGTATGATTGAATCATCGAATAAAGGTTTGTTAACATGGGTTCAAAATAGGTGGGACTCCAGCCAAAAATGGGAACGGAGCATAACAAAGAGTAAGAAGGCGTACTAATTTTTCGGTATGGTCACAACATTAGACGAACTGAACGAAGACTTCCACAGCAAAATTCATCTCTTTTGATATCGGTTCGATATATTTCAATGATATTTAAGAGCACCAGGCATAAGAAAATTTCATAGGAAAGGTAACATTTAGAAAAATTATAAATGGCATACAAACTTTTGTGGTGTTCACCAAGTTCTTCCTCGCGCAGAATTTTTTAGGAATAATCTATTTTTTATTCGAAATAACAAAAATATACCCACAGTAATATTTTTTACACAAATAGGCTTTAGTCGCCCAACCGGGGGGGGGGGGGGCGATTGGAGCCAATCGCCCAATGGCCAGGCAATAGAGTTCCAGTTGCCCGACCATTGGGCGATTGGATCCAGTCGCCCAACGGAGGGGCGACTGCATGTTAGAGTTTCCCACACAGTGGGTGACTGCAAACTACCCCCATGAATTTTATAGATTATAACTGGAAGATAATCTGCTGGATTTGTAATAAAAGTTTATGGTCATTGTATGTTGTAGGTGCATAAGAAAATTTGTGAAAATTTTTTTAAGAATGATTGACCTTAGAACAATTGGTAGGTACAATGATAAGTGATATTGTGATATTACTGGGAATTTGTATACGGAGAAAAACTGATATGTTAATATTGTTGGATGACTTGCTATGTGAATAATTGAATGCGAAAAGACGAGAAAATAAGCTTGTCTGAATTTAAATATACTTCATAATTCAGTTGGGAGTAATATGCCACGTACTTTTTGATTACATGCATAATATATAGCATCATGTGCGACTAACCCATCCAACTGCTCGTACGACTTACTGTGTGGACCGGAGTCATTTTCCCTTCCTTGCCAGCTTGGCGTTGAACTCCTCGGCGGTCTTTTTTGCCTTGTTGCTATTTTCCTCTTTCTCTCGCGCTCCCTCTCACGAGCCTCCCACTCCCTATGCGTGCATGCCTCGAGATGAGCTTTCGTCTCGCGTTGTATAGCAGGGTTTGCTCATTCTTGCGGCGCTCCTCCTCTCGGATCTCGGATGACCTTGAGACATTGCACTCCTTGAAGTCAAGGGCCCACTGGTCCTCTAGGTGGATCTCAAGATCGATCCATTTGCGGTAGTCACATAGGGGTTCCAGGGACTATGAATATAGGGGAGAGTTTGTTAGTGCGTACTATGAAAAAGAAAAGGTAGGGGAAAATGATGCACCTGGTCCTTACCGGTAGGTTGCAGTGTCTAGACGGCGGTCGGGGTAGTCACTGGAGTAGTTTGCGCAACCCCAGTAATGCATACCTAGACTATGGCGGTGCTTAGATTTGAAGAACTTGCACGTGTCCTGGCACCAACAAAGGGAGTAAAAGCCAAAGATACAAATTGCATTAAAAAAGTTTAAAATTTTCCTCATTTTTGCATGCCTAAAATTTAGGATGTTACAAGTCTACCCCCTTACAAAGAATCTCATCCCCGAGATTCAATAGGTTGTAAGTCCAAGCTCCATTAAGTTGGTTTTGGTGATAATGACAAATACAATTATGATACTAATATGTTTATTGATTATAATATTGCTTAATCTCATTTGGATGAAAAGGCAAAAAACATAAGAGGTATGCATTCAATGTCACATTCTTATCTTATTGCATTACTCAAACTCAAAATATAAAATGAACTTCACCAAATAAGTCAAACTTGAATATGTGCATATGCTTTCATAATATATTCTTATATGTACACATTTAGGGAGAGTTCACTCTATGTTTTGTGATTTCATTAGTATTGATCCATGTTCGATTTTCACATATTAAGGATCCTTACTTTGAAACATATCTCTTGAGTATATATAGCTTGTGTAGTTCATATATACTCATAATCGGGTTGTCATCTAGTTCTTCTATTATGTATTAATGATTGAATGATTCGGATAAGTAAGCTATGCTTTAAAAACTTATCTTAGAGTATACAATTTGTTGTAGGGGTGGCCCCCACCTAAACCCAGCAGGCCTGTTAGATGGCCATAGAGCCCAAAATGAGACACATGTAATGGCTTAAATACCCCTGACAGGGAGGTGCCGATGTAAGGGCACAGTTGTAAAAGCATAGCCCGTATGAATATATATACCAAGGGGAAGCTAGGGGGAGAAAGGATGATCACTCTCTCCCAACTCTCCACTACCACATCTCTCTCTGTTTGGTCTGTAACCACAACAGTTGGCGCCGTCCGTGGGGAGGACAGGAGCAAGCCTGAAATCCGAAGGAGGATGGCACTGAAAAAAGCTTCGACGACGGCGACAAGGGGAAAGAAGGCGGCTGGGTCGGAACGTCGCATGGGTACCAGGGCTTCGGCATCGGCTGTTGCGGGCGCGAGTGACGGCGCGGGCGCGGCGGTCGACGATCGCCCGCCCCGCGGCGCTGCGACGATCGGCCGCCACCGGCGCTGCGACGATCGACCGTCATCGGCGCCGCGACGACCGACCTCGCCACCGGCGCTGCGACGACCGACCCGCCACCGGCGCTGCGGACGACCAACCCCGTCACCGGCGCTGCGACGACCGACCCCGCCGACGCGATAGTGACCAACCTCGCCACCCTCGCCGCAACGCTCGGCGAGCGGTTGGAGGTAGCCACAATGGAGCGATCGGCAGCTCGGGAGCTCACGAGGCGATCGTACCCGTGCCGACCCGTCCGCCGGGCGCGCCGGCGGTTGAAAGCGCCCTGCTGGCGGCCCTCAAAGCGTTCCAACAGGAGCTAGGGGACCTTCGCGGGGCCGTCCGAGGCATACAAGAGGCTCAGAGCCAGCAGGCCGCGCCCGTGGTCGCTCCAGAGCCCACACCGGAAAGGGCAGACAGCCGCGACGCCCCCGCATCCAGCCGCGTGCCGCTGCAATGCGTCGATCCAGGGTCCCCGCTTTCGGCAGGATTACAGCAAGCGGCGTGCCCAAAGGACAATTACCCCTTGCCATGCATCGACCAACTGGTCGACGCTACCGCCGGGTGCGAGCTAATGAGTTTCCTGGATGCTTACTCTGGCTACCATCAGGTATACATGGCCGAAGACGACGAGGACAAGACCAGTTTCATCACACCAATTGGGACCTTCTGCTTCGTCAGGATGCCCTTCGGTTTGAAGAACGCAAGCGCTACCTTTACCCGCCTCATCGCACTTGCCCTTGCTGCCCAACTCGGGAGGAACGTGGAAGCCTACGTCGACAACGTGGTAGTCAAAACCCGGAAGCTCGCTCTGCATGGCCGGGACCTTCAGGAGACCTTCGACAACCTCAGGAAGGCCGGCATCAAGCTCAACCCCGACAAATGCGTCTTCGGCGTCCAGGCGGGCAAATTACTTGGCTTTCTCGTATCCGGACGGGGCATCCAGGCGAATCCCGATAAAGTTGAGGCCATCCTGGGTATGGAGCCGCCCAAGACGGTGAGGGAGGTCCAGAGGCTGGCGGGCCGCATGGCAGCCCTAAGCCGCTTCCTATCTAGGGCAGCGGAGCGGGGTCTACCGTTCTTTAAGACGCTCCGCGGGTGCGACGGATTTCGGTGGGACAGCGGCTGGGCGAAGGCCTTCAACGAGCTCAAGACACACCTGGCGAGCCTCCCCACTCTGGTCGCCCCAGCACCAGAGGCTCCCCTCTTGCTTTACCTGATCGCGTCGGTTACGGCGGTCAGTGCCGTCCTTGTCCTAGAGGAGGGCGCCGTACAGCGACCCGTATACTTCATCTCCGAAGCCCTCCAAGGCGCTAAGACGAGATATACGGAGCTCGAAAAGCTTGCTTACGCGTTGGTCATGGCCTCCAGGAAGCTCCGACATTATTTTTTGGCCCACCCGATCACAGTGCCTTCTTAGTTCCCCTAGCGGAGATGTTACACAACAAGGAATCCACGGGGCGCATCGGCAAGTGGGCTACCGAGCTCACCCCGTTCTCCCTGACATACGCCTCGCGGACGGCAATCAAATCTCAAGTCCTCGC
Organism: Dendrocalamus sinicus; assembly: GCA_036346575.1. Classification (NCBI taxonomy): domain Eukaryota; kingdom Viridiplantae; phylum Streptophyta; class Magnoliopsida; order Poales; family Poaceae; genus Dendrocalamus; species Dendrocalamus sinicus. The sequence continues at coordinate 18,686,117 of CM070647.1, forward strand.
CGACTTCCTAGCAGAATGGACTCCACCAGCTCAGCCCGCTCAGAAGCATGACGACCCGGTCTGGACCCTCACCATAGATGGGGCTTACGGCGTCGTGGGCGTGGGTGTGGGCGCGGTAATTGTCACGCCTGAGGGGCAGCGCCTATTGTACTCAGCGCGCCTTACATTTCCGGCCACCAACAACACAGCTGAGTATGAAGCGCTGCTCTTCGGCCTGACCAAACTCAAGGCAATCGGTGCGCGGCGAGTGCTCGTCCGCGCGGACTCACGTTTGGTGGCAGGCCACATAGACAAGTCATATCAAGCCAAGCACCCTGAGCTGGCTAAATACCTCACGGCCGTAAGAGCGAGGGAAAGGCATTTCTTGGGCATCACGGTCAAGGCCATCCCTCGCGCGGAAAATGAGCAGGCTGACGCTCTCGCAAAGGCGGCCAGCCAGCAGCTGCCACACCCGGACGAGGCGTTTTACGAAGTGTTGCCGCAGGCGGCCATCACGCAGGACAACCGGGACGCGGCTCTCGTTCACCACGTCGTCCAGCAGGGCGATTGGCGAGAGCCTATCTTCAATTTCCTGCAGGGCATCGCAGAGCCAGAGGACCACGCCGAGCTCCGGCGCCTACAACACCGTGCCAGATCCTTACAGGTGTTTGAAGGGACGCTCTACAAATAGGGAGTCTGCGCACCGCTCCTGCGCTGCCTCTCCCGCGATGAGGGGAAGAAGCTCCTCACGGAGATCCACGCGGGGGCATGCGGGTCTCACCTGGCGCCGAGGTCATTGGTCGGCAAAGCATTCAAGCAAGGCTTTTACTGGCCGACCGCCATCACTGACGCCTAGGACCTCGTGCGTCGGTGCCAGGGGTGCCAGTGGATGGTACGCATCATCCGCAGGCCCCCGACGAACCTCAACCCTATTCCCCTGGTGTGGCCGTTGGCACGCTGGGGCGTCGACATAGTGGGACCACTCCCCCGAGCCCCAGGGGACCTGCGGTTCGTGGTAGTCACGCTGGAATACTTTTTCAGGTGGCCGGAGGCGGTAGCCCTAGCCAAGATAACCTCGGCGGCAATGCAGCGTTTCCTCTGGCAGAACATCATATGTCGCTTCGGCGTACCTAGGGAACTCACCGTCGACAACGACCTGCAGTTTGATGCCACCCCATTCAAGGAGTTCTGTGGCGACATGGGCATCACGCTTCGGTTCGCCTTGGTTGGGCACCCCACCCAACGGAGCGATCGAAAGGCGAACGCGCCATCTGCCGCCATCAAAAACGCCTAGTCGGGCTAGGGGACGGAGCGCGCGCGCGCCACTTTGGCTAGGCGCGGCTCGCGCCACCCGCTCAAGGGTAGGGGACGGAGCGCGCGCGTTTGCCGCCAGGCACCCACCACCGCCACCCGTTCGAAGGGTAGGGGACGGAGCGCGCGCGCGTCTACTTCGGCCAGTCGGGCGTAGGGGACGAGCACGCGCGCCTATTTCGGCTAGGCGCCCGCGCGCGCCGCCCGCTCAAGGGTAGGGGACGGAGCGCGCTGCCGGCTGGCCAGGCGCCACCGCCGCCACCCGCTCGAAGGTAGGCGGAGCGCGCGCGTCTGCCGGGCGCCAGCCCCGCTGCCACCGGTTCGAAGGGTAGGGGACGGAGCTCGCGCGTCTACTTCGGCTAGGCGCCCGGCCCGCCACCCGCTCAAGGGTAGGGGACGGAGCGCGCGCGTACTACCGGCAGGCGCCGGCCCGATGCCACCGGTTCGAAGGGTAGGGGCGGGCGCGCGCGTCTCGCCGGCTAGGCACCGCCCCTGCGCCACCCGCTCAAGGGTAGGGCGAGCGCGCGCGCGTCTGCCGCCAGGCGCGGCCGCCGCCACCCGCTTGAAGGGTAGGGACGGAGCGCGCGTCTATTTCGGCTAGGCGCCCGCCCCGCCGCCACCGGTTCAATGGTAGGGCGCGCGCGCGCTCGCTGCCGGCAGGCACACCCTGCCGCCACCGCTCGAAGGGTAGGGGCGAGCGCGCGCGCTGCCGGCTAGGCGCCCGCCCGCCGCACCCGCTCGGAAGGTAGGCGGACGCGCGCGCTCGCCGGCTAAGCGCCGCCCGCCGCCACCCGCTCGAAGGGTAGGGGCGAGCGCGCGCGTCTGCCGGCAGGGCGCCGCTCCGCCACCCGCTCGAAGGGTAGGGGACGGAGCGCGCGTCTGCCGGCTGGCGCCCGGCCGCGCGCCTCTTCTTGGCTAGGCGCGCCGGCCGCGCCACCGTTCGAAGGGTAGGGGGGCGCGCGCGCTCTGCCGGCCAGGCGCCGCCCCGCGCCACCCGCTCAAGGGTAGGGGACGAGCGCGCGTCGCCGGCCAGGCGCCGGCCCGCGCCACCCGCTCGAAGGGTAGGGGCGAGCGCGCTCGTCTGCCGGCAAGGCGCGGCCGCCGCCACCCGCTCGAAGGGTAGGGGACGGAGCGCGCGCAAGATCCGCCGGCTGGCGCCCGGCCGGCGCGCTGCGCTTAGGCGCCAGCCCGCGCCACCCGCTCGAAGGGTAGGGGCGAGCGCGCGCGCTGCCGGCTGGCGCCGCCGCGCCACCCGCTCGAAGGGTAGGGACGGAGCGCGCGCGTCGCTTCAGCTAGGCGCCACCACGCGCCACCGCTCGAGGGTATGGGCGAGCGCGCGTCGCCGCCAGGCGCCGGCCCGCGCCACCCGCTCGAAGGGTAGGGGACGAGCACGACGACGCGTCGCTCGCCAGGCGCCGATCCGCGCGCCCGCGCCGCTAGGCGCCCGCCCCGCGCCACCCATTCGGAAGGTAGGGGCGAGCGCGTGTGCCTCGCCGCCAGGCGCCGCCCCACCGCACCGCTCGAAGGGTAGGGGACGAGCGCGCGCGCGTCGCCGGCCAGGCGCCGGCCCGCGCCACCCGCTCGAAGGGTAGGGGACGGAGCGCGCGCGTCTGCTCCGCCAGCGCCACCGCGCCACCCGCTCAAGGGTAGGGGACGAGCGCGCGCGCTCTCGCCGCCAGCGCCACCGCCGCCACCCGCTCGAAGGGTAGGGGACGAGCGCGCGCGCGTCGCCGGCCAGCGCCACCCGCCGCCACCGCTCAAGGGTAGGGGCGGAGCGCGCGTCTGCCGGCCAGCGCCGCCCGCGCCACCCGCTCAAGGGTAGGGGACGGAGCGCAGCGCGTCTGCGTCGGCAGCGCCGGCCCGCCGCCACCCGCTCGAAGGGTAGGGGCGGGAGCGCGCGCGCTCGCCGCGGCGCGCCACCGCCGCCACCCGCTGAAGGGTAGGGGACGAGCGCGCGCGTCTGCCGCCAGCGCCGGCCAGCGCCACCCGCTCGAAGGTAGGGGACGGAGCGCGCGCTGCGTCTGCCGCCAGCGCCGGCCCGCCGCCACCCGCTCGAAGGGTAGGGACGAGCGCCGCGCGTCGCGCCGGCAGGCGCGCCCCGCCGCCACCCGCTCGAAGGGTAGGGGACGGAGCGCGCGCGACGCTCGCCGGCCAGGTGCCGGCCGCGCCGGCCGCTCAAGGGTAGGGACGGGCGCGCGCGCCCGCCTCGGCTTGTCACAGCGCGAGGACGGAGAGAGCCAAAGGACTCGGCAACATAGCTTCGGCCCTGTGAAGCCCTTCACCATGAGAGGCTCCTGTTGTAGGGGTGGCCCCCACCTAAACCCAGCAGGCCTGTTAGATGGCCATAGAGCCCAAAATGAGACACTTGTAATGGCTTAAATACCCCTGACAGGGAGGTACCGATGTAAGGGCACAGTTGTAAAAGCACAGCCCGTATGAATATATATACCAAGGGGAAGCTAGGGGAGAAAGGATGATCACTCTCTCCCAACTCTCCACTACCACATCTTTCTCTGTTTGATCTGTAACCACAACACAATTGTTATGTATATGATGTATACTCACAATTCAATTTCTATCTCATTATTTGTTGAGATTGTCATGAATTACAGAAAAGGGAAAATTGTAGAATCTTGTCCCTCCATTATGAGTTAATGGTGAAGTTTGGTAATTGATGACAATTGTTTTGTGGACTAACGTTTTCCATGAGTTAGATGAATAGGTTAGGTTCCAAAAATGCGAAAGACTTGTGATGACTTCATATGTTGAAAATCATTAAATCAAGTAAAAGATGCATCATGAGTTGATGCACGTCCAAGAGGAGATGATCATGTGTTGATTATCAAGTCAAGTGAAGAGCCATCATGTATTGATGGAGGTCAAATGAAGGATGCATCATGTGTTGATGCATGTAAAGATGACGACTTGAATTTAAAGTATAGATGTGAGTCATCAAGCTTCAAGGGGATGTACAAGGCAAAGATATGACTAACTAGGGCTAAGTATGTGTTCGTAGTCTTTTATTAGTTTTGGTGTTTGGTTGGAAGACCGGATTGCTAGTATAGGTTACCGTACTATTAAGAGGGGTCATATCTAGTACCTTGAGTCTCATCATGTGTTGATAGCTCAACCTCATTTGCGCTAGCTGTCCTTGGCATGAGATTGTATTTGCTAATGTGTTTTGCAAATAGTTGAAGCTCATATGTTAAATCCTTCTAACATGAGACTATACATTACAAATGCGTTTTGCAAGTATTTGAAGTCCATGTTTCCATTCTTTGTAGTATGAGGCTTACATTTGCAAATGTATTTTGCTTTGAAACTCATATATATAATCCTTGTGTCATGATTCTATAAGTGTGCAAATATATTTTGCAACTTGTTGGGAATCATGGATAATCCTTGTGTGCATGATACTATAGTTTGCAAATGTGTTTTGCAAAATCTGTTGAAGTATATGCACTTATCAGAAAAATCAGAACTACCTCAGTGTATTCTGTGGTACTACCGCTAGTCAAAATATTGGTGTTGTAATCACAACACTACCATGTCTGTTGGTGGTCGATGACTTGTGTTGTCGAAGATCGATGTGGTCTAAGATCGAAGTGGTCAAAACCAATGTGGTCGGAACTGACATGGTTGAGATATGTGTGATCAAAACCAGTGTGGTCGAAACTGACATGGTCGAGATCTGTGTTATCGAAAACCAGTGTGGTTGAACCAAGATGGTTGGATCCGAAGTGGTCGAGATCTATGTGATCGAAATAAGCAAGGTCGAAACCGACGTGGTCGAGATCTGTGTGATCGAAACCAGCGTGGTCAAAACCAGTGAAGTCGAACTGACATGGTCGAAACCAACGTTGTCGAGACCTGTGTAGTCGTAATCGACGTGGTCGAACTGACATGATTGATACAACTTGGTCGAAGATCGATGTGGTGATTAGAGATCTATGTGGTCAAAGATTGATATGGTCGAAAATCGACATGGTTGACGTGGTCGAGACCTGAGTGGTCGAAACCAATGTGATTAGAGATTAGCGTAGTCAAGAGACCTGTGTGGTCGATCCAAACAACATGGTCAAAGACTAGCGTGATCGAAGATCAGCGTAGTCGAAGACCTGTGTGGTCAAACCGGATAACGTGATCAGAGACCTGAGTGGTTGAACCATCCGACGTGGTCAAGGACCAATGAAGTCAACGATCGGTATTTTCGACCAGCTCTATGTGAGCAGTCTGATTGGCTCTATGTGAGCGATCTGATCAGCGAGCCATACTATCGGCTCTGTGTGAGCGGTACTTTTGATTTGCGAAATGTTTGGCTTGTGTAGCAGTATGTTTTTTCTAGAGAGACAGCTGTGTGGAGTCTTCTCGTCCCCGAGGAAATCGGTAGTTCTGCCTGAGTGCTACGGTACTTCTGATGATCGGTAGTAGATGTGGGATTGTAGATATGGGATTTTCTCCTCCAATGGATCCTCTTACTCCAACTATTGAGGAAGAGAAATACTCACATCTCGACGCTCAAGTAACTAACACTTTGTTTAGTGCTTTAAGTGTAGAGGTATTTAAAACCATATGCAATTTTGAGAGTGCTCAAGATATGTGAACAAAAATTCATGATAAATATGAAGTGTCCACCTCATCTGATGAGGATTGCATACAAGAGTGGATGTCGGGAGAAGAATGCTCAACTTCTAGCTTCGACAATGAAGAATCCACCATTCCCTCCACATCAACTCAATGCTTCATGGAAAAAGGTAATAAGAAGGTAAATAATGATAATGACAATGATACACCTTTTTATGATGAGTTGATGGGTATGTTAGAAAAATTAAATAAATTCCTTGGGAAAAAAGGCTAAGTTTAAAATTTTAAAGAAAGAATATGTCACTCTTCAAAATAATTATGATGTGCTAAAAGAAGAACATGAGTCTCTTCTTTTCAAGAAATATTCCAAGCCTAATGTGGATATAGGTATTACTTGTAATTTAATAGATGATATGTCATGTACAGATTCTAATCCTTGCATAACATCTTGTGAGAATTAAATTAATTGCTTGTCATCCTAGGATTGCAGACCTTGACATAGGATTAGCTTGTTGGTGTACTTAGGTGAAATCGGTTGTCTTAGACATTATTTGTACTAAACATTTTTGAGTTAAGCTTCTGCATTATTTGCTTGGTTTGGCCAAATAGAAATTAATAATTAATTAGAGAAGATTTTTGAGACCGCCTATTCACCCCCCTCTAGTCGGCCTCCTCAATGTAACACATGTTCAGTAAAGAGATTTGGAAAGTCAGTTCTAAGTTGATCTTCTTGTTCCCACATTGCTTCATCCAGAGAGTGATTACTCTATTAGACCTTGAACATCTTGATAGAGCGGCTGCGAGTGTGTCACTTGGCTTGGTCTAGAATGCGGATTGGATGTTCCCAGTAAGAAAGATTGGGTTGTAGATCTATGTTATCTAGTTGAGTGAGTTCACTTGGTGTGCAAAGGCACTTCTTGAGCTGGGAGACATGGAAGAAATCATGCACATCCGAAAGTTGAGTTGATAGCTCCAATTGGTATGCCACTTCACCTTTTCTTGCAACGATTCGGTAGGGCCCGATGTACCAGGGTGCCAATTTCCATGGACATGGAAATGGCAAATGCCACAAAGCGGTGAGACTTTGAGATAGACATAATCACTTATCGAAGCTCAGCTCATGATGGCGGTGGTCGGCATAGCTCTTTTGACGGGATTGCGCTTTCTTCAATCGGCTTCGTATCACATCAACTTGTTCTTGAGCTCCTTGGATAACAGCAAGCCCAAAGAATTGCTTCTAACCGCCTCGGACCAGAAAATAGGGGTTCTACACTTTCTCCCATAGAGTGCTTCGAACAGAGACATTTGTAGGCTTGATTGAAAGCTATTGTTGTAAGAGAACTCGGCAAACGCTAAGCATTTCTCCCAATTCGATCTATAGGATAGCACGTAGGCTCTTAACATATCCTCTAGAATTTTATTTGTCCTTTTAGTTTGGCCACCCATTTGTGAGTGGAACACCATGCTAAAGAATAGTTTGGTTCCCATAAGCTCATGTAAGCTTTCCCAAAATCGTGCGGTAAATTGAGGACATCGATCGGAAGTTATCGTCTTTGGCACTCCATGCAATCGGATGATATGATTCATGTAGAGCTCATCGAGCTTAGCTCCATGATATGATGTGTTCACTTGGATGAAATGAGCCACCTTGGTCAGACGGTCGACAATAACCTAAATTTAATCATGCCCATTTTGGGTTTTCGGCAAACTAGTAATGGAATCCATACCGATGTCATCCCATTTCTACTCGGGAAACTTCAAAGGTTAGAGCAATCCCGCTGGTCGTTGGTGCTCTACTTTGATTCTTTGACACACATCGCAATTAGTGACGTGTGCGGTGATGTCCTTCTTCATACCAGGTCACCAGAATCGTTCCCAGAGATATTGATATATTTTTGTACTCCCCGAATGAATAGAGTCATGAATCATGAGCTTCTCATTGGATTAGCTCCTTGATTTCTTGGTCATTTGGGACATAGAGCCGCTGTCCATGCATGACCATTCCACTTGCATTTTTAGAAAATTTTGATTCTTCACCACTCTGCAGATCGCACTTGATTTTAGCGATTGTAGGGTCCTTTAGTTGGGCGGCTTGGATATGAGATTGAAGGGTAGGTTGTAGCACTAATGCAGCAAGAAATCCCTCCTCAACTTCCTTGAGGTTGACTCTCCAAGGCTCTCTACATGACGCTGGTTGACGGACTTCAACCGACACATTAATATAATAAAGCTTTTGGCTAAGGGCATCGGCTACAACATTGGCCTTACCGGGGTGATAATGAATGTCAAGGTCATGGTCTTTGATCAACTCAAGCCACCTCCTTTTCCTTAGGTTCAAATCTGGTTATGTGAAGAAATATTTCAAGCTTTGTGATTGGTGTACAACTCACACCGATTGCCGATGAGATAATGCCTCCAAGTCCTGAGAGCATGAACCACAGTTGCTAATTCAAAATCATGAGTTGGATAGTTTTCCTCATGAAGTCATAATTGACGTGAAGCATAGGCTATGACTTTGCCTTGCATCAACACACAACCAAGGCAGCGTCGAGATGCATCACAATACACAACAAAGCTTTTGTGTATGTCGGGCAATATGAGTACTGGGCTGTGGTGAGCTTATTTTTTAGCTCTTGAAAGCTCTCCTCATAGGTCTCTAACTGTAACATCCTGATTTTCAGAGCCTTTTTGAAGCTTTTAAAATAAAATTCACCATTTGGATTTTTCTGCAATTAATTAAAGCTTAACTGGAATTTTCATTAATTAAAAAGATTTAATATGATTAAATTAAACATTAATATTTGTTAAAAATATTTTATTTGTGTTCCTTGTGTCACAAGGAATTTTTCTGTATTTTCGGGGATTTTTCGGAGTTTGTTTGAGCTCAATTTGAAATTTCCAAAAAAAAGAGGAGAGAGAATGAACAGTCACTCGTCTTCTCCAGCGCGCACGGGAGATCGATTGTGCCCCCTGCTGAGCACAGTTCCTTCCGATTTTCTCTCTCTTCATAACTTCTAATCCGGACCTTATCTCAATATCTTCCCAAAAGGAAAGTTGTGCTAAATCCCGCAAGGAATCCATCCCAACTGGTCCCCTTCCGTTTCGTTCATCTGTTTGCCTTTTATCTCCAATTTTCTGAAACGGACTCTAAACCGAAATCCGCGAATGGAGTCAGTTTCTACCCTTCCAAGCCTATAAATAGGACCCTTGGCTCCCTAAACCCATCCCAAGCCGTGACAAGTCCCATCAAAGGTCGACGCCGTCGGCATCGATGCCCTGCTCGGTCTCGAATTTGCTCGCCACGCCTCGAGCTATTCGGTGAGTTTTTCCGTGATTCTTTCACGCCACATTGTGCCATCATGTGTCATCTACCTTCTTGCCAAGTTAATTTGGTTTTGGTGCAGCCAATCTCCGAATCGAGTTTTCCCAATCTAGGTCAAGAGCGCTTCCCGACGTCGATTCGTCATCTCCGTAAGCTTTAGCCCTTGTCGTAATTTTTCTTAGACTTGCCTCGCGCGTTCTACGCCGTGCTCACTCCATTTTCCCGAAAGCCTCCACAAATTTTCGCCTCGAACCTCGCCATGGCCGTCAATGGCATCTCGTGTCCCCATCTACCCGGTGATGTTTCCACCAATCCGTTCACGTCACTTTGTGCCAAACCATCCCGGTAGCTACCCTTCAAGTGGTTTTAGATTTCGTTCACCGAGCACCAAGATATTAAGTTTTTCCTTTACCCTTCCCGACGTCGTTCAAACGTAGATTGCGCCGTCTCCGATGGGTTTCTGGCCGAGCCGATAATTTTCCTAGCTTCACCAAACCGCGTTCTACCCCGTGCTCACCCTACTTCTCCATGTCCTATGCACGGGTTTTATTCCTCTCTTCTACCCATGTCGTTGTAGCCGCCCGTGCCGTCACCGTACTCCGTTTGGCGTGCCGTCGCTTCCTATGTGTGCCTTAGGTCCCTAGCAACCCATTTTGCTAGTTAGATTCATCTCCTATGCCTCCTCTCGCCAGCGCTAGCCTTCTCGCCAAAAGTACCGTTCTCGGATAAACAGTAACATCTGTGAATTTCCAGCATTTTCTCGCCCCAGCAAACTTTAGATCGCTCGTTCTCCTTCGTCCGAACTCCGATCGACCCGATTCTTCTTCCTAAATTCATCTAAAATTGAGCTCTATCTTTTGGTTCTGGTTTTGCAGTTTTTGGAGTTCATTTGAATTTTATTTGAATTTATTTTGTTTGTTTTGTCGTTTCGCGCGTAGAACCCGAAGTTGCCGAAGAGTTTGTCGAACCACAGCAAGAGGGACCAACCAGTGCACAAGAAGGCAAGTCTCCTTTGATCATCTTGAACCTATGCTTTCGAAATGTTTTAAATATTTTAAATTATATGCATTGCTATTTACATAAAACCACTAGTTCAAATCTTTAGGAATTAGCTACTCCAACTTTGTTATGCCCTCATTTGACATTGATTGCCATGTACCTTTGTCACCCTAGAACTTCCTTTGTCTCAATAATGAGATTAATATTAATCTTTGTGAATATTAGAATGGTAGTGAAATGCTTAGTCATGCTATTTAATATATTTAAACTCTTGCAAATGGGAAGTTAAGACTTATTGAGAAAACCTTGTGTTTATGAAATTAGTGGTAATTGTAGTTGCCACTGTGCTTTCAAAATAAAAATAACAATGTGAAAGTTGGTTTAGATTAGGGTGGATGGTTGGTTTGGTTTGGTGCAGATTAGCACGAGATCTTGTTAAGTGTATGTTCCACCCTAGTCAATTAAGGACCGACGCTTGTGTTTGTCCGATCGAGCATTAACCGTACAACCACAAGTCTATATGGGTACGACCTAGCCGACTAACTTATGATAGTCTAGTTTAGGTGCCACCGATGGAAAGTGGGTGCCGTGGATTGACCGGTTATTCACAGTGAGGACATGGATTTCTTGTACTCATATGGCGCAAGAGGGGCTTGGTTGGGCGATTAGCCTACTGTGGTGAAACCTCGTGGGTGGTATCTAGCTAGATTAGAGTAAGGAAAGGCTTTGTGGTATTTTATCCGGTCTCATGCCAAAGGAAGCGTGTTGACTTTTAGGATAATTTATCTCTTGTGGGTAAAGTTGTACAACCTCTGCAGAGTGTAAAACTATTCGAATAGCCGTGCCCACGGTCAAGGGCGGGCAAGGAATGCATTCACATGGTAGATTTCTGGTTTTGGTTTTAAAATCAAAAGTTTTGTATTCGAGAGTGGAGGGAACTCTTGGAAGGGTATCTGGCGATTGGAGCCAGAGAGGGTGGATGTAACCATGCATACTAAACTTGTTGATTAAACTTGATTAAAGCGGTGTTGGTGGATGGAACCTTCACTAGTGAGTTAATGTTAGTTCTGTTAAAACCATTATTTTAATAAATGGATGCCTTTGAAAATAGTTATTGGTAATTGAATTTAAAATATTGCTTTGTGCAAAAGAACCATATGGCCTTCCTTTGTCAAGCCTTGCATCTATTGCATTTTTCCCTAGACTTGCGGAGTACTTTATGTACTCACATGCTGCACTCAAAAATAATACCCAGAGTAACACGAAGCTCAAGAGGGAGACTACGACTACTTCGCTTATGGATTTGATGAAGGATTCCCGGAGTACTAGGTCGCGCTTCCCCAGTCAATTGCCTGTGGCGTATTGATGGGTCTTCACCGAGTTTATCTTTTGCTTCCGCTGTGTTTCGTGTGTGCGAGGTCTTGAAACCTCAATTGTAATAATGAGACCTTTCGGTCTGTACTCTTTAATATTGTAATAAAGCATTGCTGGTTATGTATTCATTTCATTTAGCGTGTGCACTAGCTTTGATCCGGGACTAGTGCGAGAATACACGAGGGTCCGGTTGGAAATCCGGGTCCCGGCAGAGATGGTATCGAGCCAATTTGGTATAGGACGTGACCTAGTTAGAATGGTCGTTAAAGAAGAACTTCAAAATTTATTTTATAAAATAAAAGTTAATAATGTGCTATCCTTGTCTTTTCTTGTCTTTCTATCCTTACCTTCGTCATGGCATTCTCCCTTATCTATCCGCTTATTTCCTTTTGGAATGGTAATTGTATCCCCTTCCTCTGTAATTTCGTAGATGGATCGATGAGGTTACGTCTAAAAGCACTTGGAGAATCCTTGGAGACCTAGAGTATCGAAAGACAACAAATTTATGGAAAGTACTCTTGTCGGAAAGCCATCATAATCAGTGCATATCAAGTTAGGTAATTTGGAGAATTGTTGCTAGAGTGGTATATTTTGGATTTATAATTGACAAGATTGAATAATGTTCGAGAGGATTGGGATAAAAGGTATACTTGTGGATATCAATTGATTATAAATAAATCTAAAAAGTATCATCTTTGTGGATTGACTAGAGAATATACAAAGTTGAACTCGGGGGAGCTAATTAGATCATGGGAATAGTCTAAACTTTGCCTTGGATTTATTATCTAGGATTGAAAGGAGTGGTTGGATGTAAAACAAGATTTTGTTGAACGGATTATTTGTGATTATTGGAGAATTAGTATTAAGAGATTGATCCAGTAAAGAGAGGGATTAAAAGATTAACAAGTTGAATTGTCATAAACAATTCATGATATCAATTTTGGATGATTTGGTTGAATCATGAAGAGTAGATGAATTTTGTGGAGTTAATTGATTATCAGAGTTTGGTGGACCTATTGATGATAAGTGGATACTAGTGGAATTCTATAAGATAATACACTTGGATATCTTGGTGGATTAATTTTATCATTGCAAGTGGACTTTGATATATCCATTTGAATTGGTGGATTTAATAGATCAATGTTAGATAATTGGATTTTAACTAATGGGATTAACTAGGTCATTTAAGGATGTTCAACCCGAGGATTTAAATTAATTGTGGGAGATAGATTGTTCAATAAGAATTAGTTGAGAGATTGTCCGATAAGAATTAATTGTGGTATTTGAACTCATTCAAATTTGGTGGAACCAAAATGATGATTATCAAGAGATTGGTTTTGGTGGACTAATGGATATTAAATTATTGCTTAGATGATCTTAAAACTTATTGAAGGTTGAATTAATATTATTTGATCGAGTTATGGATCTGTTGGATTAGATCATGATCATAAAACAATTGGTGGAAATCATGAATTACAATGTTATTGGATTATTGGATTCTTGTTAGAAAAATTTCTATGGTTGGTCGTCGATCCAAATTAGAGCAGAGAATAAAAGTTTAAGAGATTATTTGCTGAAACCAATAAGGTGCATTTGTGGTATATGATTTTGGAATCAAGAATTTTGAAGAGTTGAAATAATTATGTCTTTCTCGGATGAACACTTGCGGAAGTTAAGCCCTATTTGGTGGAATTCTGAATTAATCGTTATGATGAGGGCAAATGAAGTTAATCCAAAGCTTGCAAAGCGACTAAAGATGTACCCTCCGATTTGTTTATTGTCTTCCGTATTTCTCGTTAAAGGAAGGTTTGAGTACCAAAGAACAAGATAGAATCATGAAGAAGCGAGGACTAGTTCTTTAGTTGTAGTACCCAAGTAAAGTCTTACGATTTTAGAACGCTTATATATTACTTATTTGTGTGCTAGATGGACTGTACCAAGCCTAAGTGCACTGTGGTACAGCCATTCTTAAAACTAGGTTGATTTCAATAAAAGTTCTTTTGCTAAAAGTTAATTTGCTTGCTTCTTCCTTGTGTGTTGGCTTGGGATGTGACTTAGTCTCCCTCAATCTCTTACCTTTGCTAATTCCCTCTTACCTTATAATAACCTAAAACCGCTTCAGATGGTGAGCACAAGGAGCAAACCTGACAACAGCCGTGATGCGAACCCTCAGCCAGAGAACAACATTCCGCCACCCCCTCCTCAAGCCCCTGACTTGGAGCAAATGATAGCCATGCAACTGCAGCTTCTCCAGGCCCTAGCTCAAAACCAGTGCAGCAAGCTCGCAGCACCCAACCAAGCTCCTCGGTCTAAGATGGGAGAATTTATGAGGACAAGGCCTCCTACTTTTCTGGATCCGTAGATCCCATGGAGGCGAGATGATTGGATTAAGGATGTGGAGAGGAAGTTGGTCCTAGCCCAGTGCAATGACAATGAAAAGGTGTTGTATCGGCTCACCAACTCAAAGGGATCGCCGCTAAGCGATGGGAAAATTATCGCGCGCTCATCAAAATGCACAAGCTATCACATGGGATGAATTTGTGGAGGCATTCCGATCGCGCATATTCCTACGGGAATAATGGACATGAAGAAAAGAGAATTCTACCAAGCTGCAGCAAGGAAACCTCAGCGTTTCGAATACTGAACAAGTTCACCCGACTGCACTTCGGTATGTATCCAAGAGATCACATCGAGGCAACAAAGATTTGGCGGTTCATGCAGGGACTTGATCCCAACCTCAAGGTGCAATTGGTGTCCAAAGATTTTTCGACATTTCAAAGACATGATAAATAAGGCCCTTGTCCAGAAGATGCTCAATATCAATTGCGGGACTCTCGTAAGAGAAAGATGGCTTTTCGCATACGCGAGTAATGCAAGCGGTTCAAGGCCTCGAGTAAATCCACCCCAGTTCAACAAAGCTCCAAAGAAGAACAGATGCACCAGAACTCCGGGATCTGCGCCTCGTTCGAGATGCAAGAACCCGCATCTTCACCGAGTCCGACCTCGAAAAGCAACACCTCACCGCAGGAGTGCAATGTTTTCGATGTCACGAGATGGGGCATTATGCAAGCAATTGCCCACGAAGCCTCAGTCACCACTCCAATTCCTTTCAACTTGGGAAATACACCGCGAACTCCGGTTGTAGGACAACGACGGGAGTATCTCCAAGCTGCAGGAAAAGCTCCAAGAACTCCGCAATCACAAGAAAGAGGACAAGTTAACCACATCACGCAAAGGTGCCCTGGGCAGCAATCACTGCTTGGTAAGTTTCAATTTGGTTCAAAGCAAGAATCACTTGAGAACACGAGAAGGAACCAAGAGCTGCGTTTTCCTCTCCTATCTTTTTCCTAGTCCGTCCGAATCTCGGGGACGAGATTCTTTCTAAGGGGGGTAGATTTGTAACATCCTAATTTTTAGAGCCTTTTTGAAGCTTTTAAAATAAAATTCACCATTTGGATTTTTCTGGAATTAATTAAAGCTTAATTGGAATTTTCATTAATTAAAAAGATTTAATATGATTAAATTAAACATTAATATTTGTTAAAAATATTTTATTTGTGTTCCTTGTGTCACAAGGAATTTTTCTGTATTTTCTGGGATTTTTCGGAGTTTGTTTGAGCTCAATTTGAAATTTCCAAAAAAAAGAGGAGAGAGAATGAACAGTACCCACGGGGTACTGTTCACTCGTCTTCTCGAGCGCGCACGGGAGATCGATTGTGCCCCCTGCTGAGCACAGTTCCTTCCGATTTTCTCTCTCTTCATAACTTCCACTCCGGACCTTATCTCAATATCTCCCCAAAAGGAAAGTTGTGCTAAATCCCGCAAGGAATCCATCCCAACTGGTCCCCTTCCGTTTCGTTCATCCGTTTGCCTTTTATCTCCAATTTTCTGAAACGGACTCTAAACCGAAATCCAAATTGGAGTCAGTTTCTACCCTTCCAAGCCTATAAATAGGACCCTTGGCTCCCTAAACCCATCCCAAGCCGTGGCAAGTCCCATCAAAGGTCGACGCCGTCGCATCGAGGCCCTTCGGTCTCGAATTTGCTCGCCACACGTCTCGAGCTATTCGGTGAGTTTTTCCGTGATCCTTTCGCGTCACATTGTGCCATCATGTGTCATCTACCTTCTTGCCAAGTTAATTTGGTTTTGGTGCAGCCAATCTCCGAATCGAGTTTTCCCCAATCTAGGTCAAGAGCGCTTCCGACGTCGATTCGTCATCTCCGTAGCTTTAGCCCTTGTCGTAATTTTTCTTAGACTTGCCTCGCCGCGTTCTACGCCGTGCTCACTCCCTTTTCCCCGAAAGCCTCCACAAATTTTCGCCTCGAACCTCGCCATGGCCGTCAATGGCATCTCGTGTCCCCATCTACCCGGTGATGTTTCCACCAATCCGTTCACGTCACTTTGTGCCAAACCATCCCAGGTAGCTACCCTTCAAGTGGTTTTAGATTTCGTTCACGAGCACCAAGATATTAAGTTTTCCTTTACCCTTCCCGGCGTCGTTCAAGCGTGGATTGCGCCGTCTCCGATGGGTTTCTGGCCGAGCCGATAATTTTCCTAGCTTCACCAAGCGCGTTCTACCCGTGCTCACCCTACTTCTCCATGTCCTATGCACGGGTTTTATTCCTCTCTTCTACCCATGTCGTTGTAGCGCCGTGCCGTCACCGTACTCCGTTTGGCGTGCCGTCGCTTCCTATGTGTGCCTTAGGTCCCTAGCAACCCATTTTGCTAGTTAGATTCATCTCCTATGCCTCCTCTCGCCAGCGCTAGCCTTCTCGCCAAAAGTACCGTTCTCGGATAAACAGTAACATCTGTGAATTTCCAGCATTTTTCGCCCAAACAAACTTTAGATCGCTCGTTCTCCTTCGTCCGAACTCCGATCGACCGATTCTTCTTCCTAAATTCATCTAAAATTGAGCTCTATCTTTTGGTTCTGGTTTTGCAGTTTTGGAGTTCATTTGAATTTTATTTGAATTTATTTTGTTTGTTTTGTCGTTTGCGCGTAGAACAGAAGTTGCGAAGAGTTTGTCGAACCACAGCAAGAGGGACCAACCAGTGCACAAGAAGGCAAGTCTCCTTTGATCATCTTGAACCTATGCTTTGAAATGTTTTAAATATTTTAAATTATGTGCATTGCTATTTACATAAAACCACTAGTTCAAATCTTTAGGAATTAGCTACTCCAACTTTGTTATGCCCTCATTTGACATTGATTGCCATGTACCTTTGTCACCCTAGAACTTCCTTTGTCTCAATAATGAGATTAATATTAATCTTTGTGAATATTAGAATGGTAGTGAAATGCTTAGTCATGCTATTTAATATATTTAAACTCTTGCAAATGGGAAGTTAAGACTTATTGAGAAAACCTTGTGTTTATGAAATTAGTGGTAATTGTAGTTGCCACTGTGCTTTCAAAATAAAAATAACAATGTGAAAGTTGGTTTAGATTAGGGTGGATGGTTGGTTTGGTTTGGTGCGATTAGCACGAGATCTTGTTAAGTGTATGTTCCACCCTAGTCAATTAAGGACCGACGCTTGTGTTTGTCGCATCGAGCATTGCTGTACAACCACAAGTCTATATGGGTACGACCTAGGTGACTAACTTATGATAGTTTAGTTTAGGTGCCACCGGTGAAAGTGGGTGCCGTGGATGGGTGGTTATTCACGGTGAGGGACAGGATTTCTTGTACTCATATGGCGCAAGAGGGGCTTTGGTTGGGCGATTAACCTTCTGCGGTGAAACCTCGGTGGGTGGTATCTAGCTAGATTAGAGTAAGGAAAGGCTTTGTGGTATTTTATCCGGTCTCATGCCAAAGGAAGCGTGTTGACTTTTAGGATAATTTATCTCTTGTGGGTAAAGTTGTACAACCTCTGCAGAGTGTAAAACTATTCGAATAGCCGTGCCCACGGTCAAGGGCGGGCAAGGAATGCATTCACATGGTAGATTTCTGGTTTTGGTTTTAAAATCAAAAGTTTTGTATTCCGAGAGTGGAGGGAACTCTTGGAAGGGTATCTGGCGATTGGAGCAGAGAGGGTGGATGTAACCGCAAGATACTAAACTTGTTCGATTAAACTTGATTAAAGCGGTGTTGGTGGATGGAACCTTCACTAGTGAGTTAATGTTAGTTCTGTTAAAACCATTATTTTAATAAATGGATGCCTTTGAAAATAGTTATTGGTAATTGAATTTAAAATATTGCTTTGTGCAAAAGAACCATATGGACTTCCTTTGTCAAGCCTTGCATCTATTGCATTTTTCCCTAGACTTGCGGAGTACTTTATGTACTCACATGCTGCACTCAAAAATAATACCTAGAGTAACACGAAGCTCAAGAGGGAGACTACGACTACTTCGCTTGTGGATTTGATGAAGGATTCCTGGAGTACTAGGTCGTGCTTCCCCAGTCAATTGCCTGTGGCGTATTGATGGGTCTTCACCGAGTTTATCTTTTGCTTCCGCTGTGTTTCGTGTGTGCGAGGTCTTGAAACCTCAATTGTAATAATGAGACCTTTCGGTCTGTACTCTTTAATATTGTAATAAAGCATTGCTGGTTATGTATTCATTTCTGTTTAACTGTGTGCACTAGCTTTGATCTGGGACTAGTGCAGTAATACACGGAGGGTCCGGGTTCAGAAATCCGGGGTCCCGACACTAACCATTCGAACTTCTTCTCCTTCTTCAGAGTTGGGTCATTGGTCTTGAAATCTTGGAGAAGTTCTCAATGAACCGGCGATAATATCCCATCAAACTGAGAAAACTCCAGACTTCAAGAATAGTGCGAGGCTGATTCCAAGCTGGTACATCACATACTTTGCTAGGATCCATTGCAATGCCTTCTTTGGAAAGAATATGGCTCATTTTCTTCTGCATTCTTGGAGTAGATGAAGACCACCATGAACTTTGCTCATTTTCTTCTACATTCTTAGAGTAGATGAAGACCACCACAAACTTTGCTCATTTTCTTTTGCATTCGTGGAGTAGATGAGAATATCATCGATGAGGACCACCATGAATTTGTCCAATATTCCATAAAACTCTTATTCATAAGATTCATAAAGCTAGCGGGAGCATTGGTAAGTCCAAATGACATTACGGTGTATTCATACAAGCCGTCACGGGTGGTGAATGTAGCCTTTGGAATGTCTTCTAGCTTGATCTTGAGTTGAAAATATCTAAGCTTTAGATCAATTTTGGAGAAGTCACATGCGCCATTCATTGGTCAAACAAATCATCAATACATGGGAGAGGATATTTGTTTTTGATGGTGACTTCATTCAGAGACCGATAGTTGACACACATCCTCAAACTACTGTCTTTCTTCTTCACAAACAGCACAGGGCTTCCACGGGGATGAGCTAGGATAGATAAATCCCTTGTCCAACTGCTCCTTGAGTTTTTTCTTCAATTTAACCAACTCATCTAGGGGCATATGATATGGTCTTTTGGAGGTAGGTGTTGTCCCAGGCTTCAAATCAATGATAAATTCCATGTCATAGTCTGGTGGCATCCCTGGTAATTCATCTCGAAATACGTCAGGATACTCACATACAACGAGCACTTAATCAAGCTCTGGAACTAAAAGGGAATTAAGAGTAGGCTGCTGCGAAGGCATGGTAGGAGCGGAAGAGAAAGCAACTTGCTCTCCACCATATGTAACAAGAAAGATGGTGTGATTGGCACAATCTATGAACCCCTGGTGTTTGGATAGTCAATCCATCCCAAGAATCACATCTAACCCAGAAGTGTTTATCATGATAAGGTTGGCTTTGAACTCTACTCCATTGATTATTGTTTTAACCCCTAAACAACTATGTTTGGCTTTCATGACTGACCCAAGCGAATGGATTAGCATGATGTTATTTAGGAGTTTGGTTTTTATGTTTTGTTACTGTTGTAGGGGTGGCCCCCACCTAAGCCCAGCAGGCCTGTTAGAGGAATGTAAGGCCCAAAATGGGGCATGTATAATGACATAAGTACCCCTAAGGGGAACACTCAAGATGTAAGGGTATAACGGTAAAAGTACTCCTCATGTGGACTTATATATACAGCACAGGCCATGGGAAGAAACCCTACGCCATTACTCACCTAACTCTCCACTACCATACTCTCTCTGCTTTGTATGCAGAACCACACAGCTTGGCGCCGTCAGTGGGAAGACAAGAGCAAGCCTCCAGGTCCGAAGGAGGATGGCACCAAAGAAAGCTTCACCATCGGCGGCAAAGAAGAAGAAGGCGGAAGCGGCAAAATCTCGCGTCAATACCAGGGCTTCGGCTTTAGCAGCTGCAGGTACGGGTGGCGATGCAGGTGTGACGACTGTGAGCACCGGCGTTCACGACGCGACGCCCAACCCCGCCACCAGCGACGTGACGCCCAACCCCGCCACCGCCGCGACGAACAACCCCGCCACCAGCGACGCGACGCCCAACCCCGCCACCGCCGCGACGAACAACCCCGCCACCAGCGACATGTCCACTTTCCCACCCGGCGCAGGAGCGGTGAGCGGTCCCAGCGACGACGTGGGCCTCGTCACCAGCTCCAGGGTCCTCCAGGACAACGCAGCGGGCAGCCTGGGCGCGCAGGCCGTGGTCACCGCCGTGCCGATCGCGCCGCCGGGCGCACCGACGGCCCCGCGGTGGAGACCGCCCTGTTGGCGGCCCTCAGCGCGTTTCAGCGGGAGCTGACAGACCTCCGCGGAGCTGTGCGAGACATGCAAGAGGCCTGGAGCCAACACGCCCCCCAGTGGTGGCATCGGAACCCGCTCCGAAGATGGCAGATAGCCACGACGCCCCCACATCTAGCCGCGTCCCGCTACGACGTGTGGATCCGGAGTCCCCACTCTCCGCGGGCCTGCAGCAGGCGGTGTGGCCTGAGGACTTCAAGTTCCCGAGCGTCATCGAGGTGTACAAGGGTGACTCTGACCCGCGAGAATTCGTGCGCGTGTGTGAGACCGCTATCGAAGCCGCTGGCGGAGACGCCACCACGAAGGCAAAAGGACTCCCTCTCGCGTTACAAGGGGTGGCGCTATCCTGGTTCTTCACCATCGAACCACAGTCCATCTACGCGTGGGAACAGATCCGCGATCGACTCTACAACAACTTCCAGGGAAATTACGTCGAGCGTGTCGATGCGGACCAGCTCTTCGCAGTCAAGCAAAAACCTGAGGAGAGGCTCCAGGATTACTTCAAACGCTTCGTGAAAGTACGTTGCCAGGTCAAGGACGTCAACGAAACAACCGTCATCAACGCAGCGATACAAGGCCTCCGCCCGGGACTGATGGCCGAGTATAACGCGCGCAAGCCTATTAAGACGGTCGCGAAGCTCTTCGACAAGATGGAAGAGTATGCCAGAGCGGAAGAGGACGCGTGGCGGCGACACAACGATGACTCCGACACCAACAAGGCGGAAGGCTCAGCAAAGAACGAAGGCTCGCCGAAACAGGGCTCCTCGAAAGGCAAACGCAAGCAGGAGTAGTCGAAGGGCGCCTCCGAATGCAAAGATTCCCAACACAATGACTCGTTAGGCGATAGGCCCAAGCGCGACCAACGCAAGTCCAGAAAACCTCGTTACGTCTTTGACATCGAGGGCGGCTCCGAAGATAACACCTCCGCAGGTCGTGGAGGCAGAGGGCGCCGAGGCCGGGGACGGGGGCGTGGGCGGGGTCGCGACGACAGAACCCATGAAGAGTACAACGACCAGCACCACGGGCAGTGGTGCGAAGTCCACGGCCGAGGCAACCATGACACGCGCGCTTGCGCCACTATCGCAGCGCTCCGGCAGAGCGTCGCCAGGGACAAAAACCCGGAGGCACGCGCGCCCGTCGTGGCCCACGTCCAACACCCCCAAGACCAAGGAATGCAGCCCCAGGAAGGCCTCCTGCGAATCCAGGCCCATGTGCAGCAATCTCGAGAGGGCCTCCTGCAGTTACAAGCTCCGGAAGGAGCCCAGCGCAGGGTCATAAATGTTATTTCCGGAGGCTCCTCGTTAGAGTTCGCCTCGACGCGACAACGGAAGGCCTACGCGAGGAGGCTGCACCATGTCGCGGCATACCCAGCGCAGGCGCCGCCGGAGTGGGCACAACACAAAGTCACATTCACGCTCGCTGACGCGGAAGGCGTGGAGTTCCCCCACCAAGACCCTCTGGTCGTCCGGGTCCTCGTAGCAGGATGCGAGGTCAGGCGCGTCCTGGTCGATGGAGGAAGCTCCGCGAACATCCTGTTCGCCGCGGCCTTCGACCAGATGGGGATCCCTCGGAGTCGGTTGGGCCATTCAGGCATCCCGTTGCAAGGCTTTGGAGGGCAACCTTTGCGTGCTTTGGGCCAGATATGCCTCCAAGTCTCCTTCGGCCAAAGCGACAACGTGAGGAGTGAAGACGCCATCTTCGACGTGGTCGACACTGCATACCCCTACAACGCTGTATTGGGGTGGCCGCTCCTAAACACTCTCGGGGCAGTTCCGCACCACGGCTTCCTATGCATGAAGCTTCCTGGACCGCGGGCCATCATCATCGTCCATGGTGACCAGGGCATGGCTCGGCGCATAGAGCTTGGCGCCAGGGGTCCATGCCATGCGGCTCCGCTGCCACCATTTCGAAGGGTAGGGGACGGATCGCTCGCGCCTTTACTTCGACTAAGGCACCAGCTCCGCTGCCACCACTTCGAAGGCTAGGGGACGGAGCGCTCGCGCGTCTACCTCGACTAGGGCGCCAGCTCCGCTACCACCACTTCGAAGGGTAGGGGATGGAGCGCTCGTGCCTTTATTTCGACTAAGGCTCCAGCTCCGCTGCCGTCTCGACCACCCTACCCTCCCAAGGCGCAAATCGTTGTGTACGGGCGAATGCAGTAACCCTCCGAGTTCACCATGGGACAGCGTAGCCACAAAGTTCCAACCAAGATTATTCTTTGCATTTGTTAACGATGCTTGCAAAGGCGAATTATAAAGGCGTACAAACACCTCCGGCGCACGAGGTCGCTACTTGACAGACTCATCCTTAACACGCGTCCGTGCTGAGGCTCCGCTCGCAGACGCCCGACCCGCCCAAAAATCCAGCGCTTCCTCGGCCCTTCGCCAGCGCCGAAGACGCCGTCGGGTCGCAAGGTCGAAAATTAGCAGCCGGCCCCGGTTGTGTAACTGCTCGCAACAAGGGGCAAAGATCAGCACAGCGGCGAAGCAACTTCGTACTTTATTCACAAAAGAAATGGCATCGGTTACAACGCACGCCAACACGCGACAACCTGCCGTCACACCTGTGGGTTCGCCGCATGGTCCGGGGCCGCAGCGCCATCCTCGTCACGCCACGGGACCTTGTCCAGAAACTGGCCAAGGTTTCCCTCGCCATGTAGGTTATTCCGCAGCTCGACCATGGCTGCGGCCTCCCTGCAGTACTCCCATATCCACTCATGGAAGAACTTCACGGCGTGGCGAGCGGCGCGCACGACACTGGACATTACCCCGCCTCCGGCGGGTATCTCCAGTCGAGGATCGGCTAGCCCGGCAACATGCTCACAGCCGCGGAGTCGCAGGAGCGCGCATAACAAGCACGATGCCACGTAGGTGCAGTGGTTGCCAAAGGTTGTCGCGGCACCGCGTGCAACATCGGCCGCGTCTCCGATCCACCGAAGCGATCGCGACAGGTCCTCGGGCCCGAAGGAGCGTGCTGGCACTTCGGCGATAAGCCCCTTGAGGGTGTCTTCCAGGGCCAGCATAGCGTCCCAAGCAGCTACCGACGTGTCGCCCAAGGCTCGATCCCGCTCCGCTAGAGAGGCGGCAAGCTCGTTGTTCTCCCTCTCCAATGCAGCGACTTGTTGCAGTAAGCCGTCCCGCTCCACAGCAGCTTCTTGCCGCACCGCTTCGACGGCTGACGCTCGCGCTACGGCGACGAGCTCCTCGGTGCGTGTCTTCATCTCCGCGCACTCCACTTCCTGGCGGCGTATACGAGCGTCCTGGGCAGAGCGCGCCCCCGTAGCTCCCTGCAACTCCCCTTCGGCGGCCTGCAGCCTACTCCGTAGTGCTCCTTGGTCGCGAGCGTGAGTAGCTTGCTAGGCCTGGGCCAACACGAGTGTCTACGCGGCGGAGGGGTTAGCAAGCGCTAAACGGCTGCAAGTGGTCCAAAGGACAGACGCTTACCCTCACTCCCGACACTTCCAATGCGTCCCTAAGGCGCCCTAACCCATAGGTCTGCAATGCCTGCTGGCCGATGCTGGCGGCCGCGTCGTCCGCAATCCCACGCCATGCCCTCAGCACATCTGACAGAGGGACGAAGTCTGCCGGGCTCGGGCGCACGACATTTGTGTCGCCAGTGCCAGGACCCCCACGCTCAAGGGATGGCTCCTCCTCCGGGATAAGTGCCACTGCAAGAGGAAGTATACATTTGTCACGAGGCGCGGAAAAATTGTGCTAAAGGGATGCCGTCCTAGCTTACCCTTGGTGGCAGATGGGGGACTTCGCGGGGACGCCTCCCTAGCCCCGGGCAGGGCCGCAACGACTTCGGCCCCAACGGACGGCGTTGACTTGCGGGGCTGGGGGACCTCCGAGTTGGGCCCTAGTGCCAACCGATCCTGCGCCACTGTCACTGCGGCCCGAGGGGCTGGGAGGGCGCGGGGTAGAGGAACTTCGGCGCTTGACGCGGAGTCCCACAAGCTCCCAATACTGGCCGCCACGGCGAACCCTCGCGAAGTCCGCTGAGGCGGGGACCGCAGGCGTGGCCGCTTCGCCTGAGGGGAAGGCCCCACCTCGGTAACCGCTACAAAAGGAGCCTCTGCGGCAACAATATTCGCTGAAGGGGTCTCCACACCTACAACGACGGCGGCCGGGAGCTTCGTCCCCACGACCTCCGCAGGGGGCACCTCCACCTCGGCCGCCGCTGTTGGCGAAGACTGCGCTCCACATACTCCCACGGAGGGCAGCCCCGCCACGGCCGTGGCCGCAGATGAGGACTTCGCACCGGTGCTGCCAGCCAGCACCACCTCCGCCTCGGCGACTGTCGTGGGCGACGAGACCTCCCTCTCCCGGTAACCCGCGGCGTGCCCTCCGCCCCTGGCGCCTTCGCCCTCAGCGCCCGCGCCCTCCTCCAAGTCCGAGTCGGCGTACTTCGCCGAATCCGACTCCAGGCTCGCCGCGCCGGCAGGAGCAGCGGCAGTCGCCGTACAGGGCGTGGTCGCAGTGGTCCGGGTCCTCTTGCGGGATGATGCTTTTGTCCTCGCGTCACCGTCGTCCTGATGTTGCGGGTCCGGAGGGGTGCGATCCGACACGGGAAGCCCTAAGGCCTCGCACACGCGGTTTATCTGCCCCGATCCCGCCTCCGCAGTCGCAGCTGTGCGTTGCCCGTGCTCTCTGGCGGTGTATGGCCCAAGGAACACACGCGCTGCGCGCTCCGCATCCTCCAGACGAGTTCCTGCGCGGGGCAGAAAGCACGTTTACGCACGATGCAATACGTACGAACGAAGGGGAGGGCACGATCGAGGCTTATGAAGACCAGTCGGCACGGGCAGCGAGCAAACGGACGGTTGAACATTGTCGTCCCGACGTTCCCCGGCCATGAAGCGCCAATCACGGGCGAGCGGCGTCGCACCGTACATTATGTACTCCTCGGTGAGGTCGCGCATATTGAAGCGGGCGGTGACCCCCACAAGTCTCTGCGCCCTTCGCCTATCTTCCTGGTCAAGTGTTAGGCCGGGTGTGGTCTTGAATGCAATCGGCCCGCCCGTGCACTCCAGGCCGCTATCACTTACCACACAGTGATAGAACCACCGCCTCGTCCAGTTGGACTCCCATTTCCCTCGTGTCGAATTCGTGGGGAAGAGGCTTCCGCACGATGCCCGCAGAACGAAGTTGACGCTGCCAAACTTCGACAGCGTCCCGTCCTTCCGCTCCTTCGGTTGGCACCGGGCTTCGTGCAAATATGCGAACAATGAGGTGCTGGGCCAACATGCTTCTGAGCGAAGGGCCCAACTGTACACGGCAAGGCGAGCCACCGCGTTCGGAGTCAGTTGTGATAACTCCAGCTTGAAGGTCCACATCACGTCCCCAACAATCGCTGCGGACGGTATGCGAAGTTCGGCTTCGAAGTAGGCGACGAAGACGATCGCCTCCGACTTCTCAGGGCGCGGCTCTGTCTCATCATCGGTGGGCAGCCGCACCGCTTGGCGGTCCAATAGCCTCCCTTCGCGCAACAGTGACCGGATCGTGTCCTCCATCACGAGAGTGCGGCCCAAGTCGCCGGAGTACGGACCTTCCCTCTTCTTCGCCGCCACCACTTGTCTGCCGCCGCCGGATCGCGCTCCTCGAGCGCGTACTTCACCTCAAGCGGCGAGGACTGCCGGTGGATGGCGTAGCCGCCCACTTGAGCACGCTCGTCGCAAGTCGCCATTGGTGTCCACGGGGTACTCGACGGCAAAAAGGAGTGTAGGAACAGGACGAGCAAATATAAAAGGCAGCGTGAACAACCAGAAAGCGTATGGAGGAGGCGCAGGCACAGTACCACGGGGGGTACTTAAGGACCCCTCACCTCCCACCATCGGTAAGCGCAAACGGCGAACGACAACCGCTCACCTCCCCACGTGCGAAGCTGAAACGTCGCAAGGGCACACGTAGCCCACATATGACCGTGGTCGTACAGAGTCCTGTCACCGCACGACACGCTACTAGCGTCCCATCGCGTGTCGGTCAGCGCAGGGAATAAATGCAGGTTGCACGACCTGACATAGCTTTAGGCACACATCGGCGTGGTTCTTCGGACCCTTCAACCGCAATAGTCCAAACGGGGTCTTCGCCCCGTGACTTTGGCCGCACCTTCTGAAGGGACACCGCTGCGAAGGTGCCGGACTGGACCATATGGGGCGGAGTTTGGGGTGCGAGGTATCTCCCACTCAGGCTCCAGCTCCGCCTCAGCCCCCCACACCAATTTGGGCTCCGGCCTTGGCTTCGGCCTTGGCGTCGACCTCGGCTCCGACCTTACGCCCGGGAGGCAACCTCGCTCCTGATACCGTAGGGCAAGGAGAACTTCGCCATCCTGTACGGGGGACAACCGCAAATCTGCGTGACAAAGGCAACCGAAGGTCGGCAAAAAGCACAACCGCTAGCAGCCGGGGACGTGCGTTGGAAGGTGGGCAGCCAGCGCGTGGCGCGCATACAGCGCCGCGCCACATACCCCGCCCCTCTAGGGAAGGGGCAAATGACCGCGGTCGTGTGACCCCTGACAGCCCGTGACGCGCCAATCATGGCCCGCCGCGTGTGCACCCCGAGTGGACAAGCACGTACGACTACAACAGCCTGCTCGTGCCAGCCCAGGTGTCAGCGCGATTCCCGGAGCCATTAAGGCGCACTACCACGGGGTCGCATTCACCTCGCGCCCGGGGAACATCGTTGGCGTCACAACGACCCCCGTTCCAACTTCGGCTCCGCCGCCCAACGAACTCACGGTGGAGCATACCCTACCAACGCGGCCATAGTTTCGACCTCAACTTTGGCTTCGAGGAGCGGACTTGCGCGCAGGGACTCGTCCGTCAGCATTCCCCACATGGTACAGGCAGGGGTCACGTCACGCCAAGTTTTGGCTTGTTCTCATAAACAGGCCACCTTCAGTGCATCAACATTCTTTCAAAAGTAATGCGGATGGGCTCAATTAGAAAACCCGACTGAAGGTGGGCCTATCTATGAGAACAGGGCAAACCTTGTCGCCATATGCAGAAACACAGCATGAAAGCAACAGGTGTGAACGGTTGCCAGTAACAGACGCTAACCGAGCTCCCAAAGAAAAATAGGCCTCCATCAGTACATCAACATCCCTCAAGCCGCGTAGCGCTGCTACGGAATGTGGATGCACTGAAGGGGCCCATTTTAGGGGAGCAGCACCTATTTGAGCTTACAATGCAGGTACAATGCCGCACCAGCGCGATATACATACCCCATCAGCAGGGGAGCCCAATCGGCGGAAGTCCAGTCGACAGGAGTCCAACCGGCGGAGGAGCGTTGTAGCATCGTACGACCGCGGCGCTTCGAGACTTGCGCCGCGTCAAGCACATCTCGCCACGTGGACGGCCAGAAGAAGGAGCGTCACAACATAGCGTGGCCACGACGCCTAAGTCTCGTGCCGCGTCAGCCAGGCCTCACCAGGCAGGCCGGCGGTCACTCAACGTCAGGGGCACTCGGCGTCTGACTCTGCCAACACCTCCGATTTGGCCAGGGCAACCGCCAACCTCGCCAAATCGGAGGCGATTTCGACCTCAAGCGACTTCGACCTCGCTTCCGACCCCTACGCCAACGTCGGACCCCTCGGTCTCTACGTCGACCCCAACCTCGACCCCGCTACAGTTGGACCGTGGGGGCGACGAAGGCCTCGCCAAGCCGCCCGGCGCCATACCTTCGCGACAGGACAAACACTACACCAAGCAGCAAGGCTCGGACGGACGTTGAAATAGCTCACAGGCCGCAGGGACGGAGGGGGCCAAAGGGCTCGACAGCATGGCTTCGGCCCGTGAAGCCCTTCACCATGAGAGGCTCCTGTTGTAGGGGTGGCCCCCCACCTAAGCCTAGCAGACCTGTTAGAGAAATGTAAGGCCCAAAATGGGCATGTATAATGACATAAGTACCCCTAAGGGAACACTCAAGATGTAAGGGTATAACGGTAAAAGTACTCCTCATGTGGACTTATATATACAGCACAGGCCATGGGAAGAAACCCTACGCCATTACTCACCTAACTCTCCACTACCATACTCTCTCTCTGTTTGGTCTATAGCCACAACAGTTACATGGCAAACTTCTCAGATATGAAGGAATGGGAAGCTCCAGAATCAAAAAGGACTTAAGTAGGCACTGAGTGCACAAGGAACGTACCCAAAACCATATCATGTGCCTCGGTGGCCTCCTCGGCTATGGTGTGGTTGAGACGACCATGCCCAAAACCTTGAACTGGCTTGGGGGCTTGCTGCCTTTTTGTCCTTGAGCTAGGCCTTGAGGACGGGACTGGATATTTTGGGGTTGAAGACGAGATGCAAAAGTCTTCTTCTGTGGGCAATCCCTTGCATAGTGTCCATGCTCATTGCAGGTGAAGCAGGTGACTACAGTAGGCTGGTTTTGCCCTCCGAATTGCTGTCCTCTGCGGTTATATGGCTGAACCACACTTTGTTGTGGGCGAGGGGCTTGTCCTTGGTTCTTTGGAGGTGGAGGTGCTGAAGAATGAACATTGGATGGTTGCCAATTGCGTGATTTCTACGAGCTACTACTCGTTGATTTCTGCGCTATCCACTTGCACTTGCGGCTCTCCACAACCGCCTTCGTGCTGTCCTCTACACGGATTGCCTTGTCTATCAAGGTCTGGAAGTCAAGGATGTTGTGAGCAGATAGAGATCACTTCATCTCTTCATTAAGGCACTCCTAGAAGAGAGCAACCTTCTTCTTCTCATTCGGTATCTCATTAGCTACATACCGAGCGAGGTAGTTGAAGCGATGGAGGAACTCCATTAGAGGCATGTTTCCTTGTCGAAGGTCATAAAATTATTGCTACTTGATCTCCATGAGACCTGTCGGGACATGAGCATTGTGGAAGGCCTTCTTGAAGGTAGCCCAAGTGACGATATAGCCTTTGAGAAACATAGCTTGGTAATTTTGCTACCAAGCTAATGCAACGCCTTGGAGTTAGTAAGATGCATAGAGCACCTTCTCTATGTTGTTGCACTAGGCAATGTTCAGCTTGCTTTTTGTAGAGCGAAGCCAATCTTCGGCGTCCAGTGGGTCTTTGGCTAATGTGAAAGTGGATGATTGAGTTCGCATGAACTCGCTCAACTTCGACTGGGGCTGAACAACAATTGCGCCTCCTTGAGCCATAAAGCCAAGGGTGGTAGTGTTTTGGACCAACTGCTGCATCAAGAGTGTGTTAGTTTGGCGTCCTTGTTCGATCATAGCGAGCACTTGCGCCATTGTGGGTGGCGGGGGTAGCGCTTCTTCTTCTTCCACCACGGGTTTTCAATGTTCGGTGCGCCCTGGGGGGGCATCGGTCTGCTGAGGAGCAGGCGCACCTAAAGTTGGATTGGGGTGTGAAGAATTAGATATTTCTCCTCCCTGGTGATGGGAAATAGAGGCTTCTCCGCTCGCCATGATTTGAAGTAGGGAGCGTGTCACCGGCATCTTGTAGAATTCGTATTGTGGGGACAAGATCAACATGAATGATATATATAATTTAGATGAAGGATAAGAGGGAATGAGTACAAGTTGAGTAGGTCAGCAAAAGAGGATATCCCAAGCCAAATTAATTCATCTAAACCTAAGGTGCAAGAAATATGACGATACAGGATAGCTAGCATGAAACTTTAATATAAAGGTTAAGTTTTACATGGTCTGCAAGATCCTTGCTTAAAACACAATATAGTAACATGCCGAGTAGCAAAATTCAACCATCATACATCAGCGTCTTAGCGCCAAATGCAGCTCATATAAACTTCTTGAAGTGAGCTTTCTACTATGGTCTAATATGGTGGTCTACTTCTAGGTGCCAGGCACATTGGGGCAGTAGGCTCTTCCTCACATCCCACGTGGAGAAGATGGTGGTGCTGCACGGAAGGCCATCACTCGATGGCGGCTTCCAGCCACTAACATGTGGGGACGCTGGGTAGGCAGCTGGATGACATAGGTTGGCTTAGGCAACTCCTCAGTGGGTGCAAGTACAACATCCTCCCCGTACAATAGCTCCCGTGTGAAAAGGCCTTGACCCACAAATGGAGCAACATGGTCTCGAGCGTGGTGATCCTCTGACGTGCTTCCATGAGCTCGCGGGTCAAGCGATGGAGATATCCATCAAGTGACCTCACCAAGCCTGCGAGATGAAGCAAAGGGCTATTGTACCCCACGGCAAGCACCTGGTAGAGATTGTCCTCATTATTTCCCGGTCTAGAGGGAAAATAATAGAACATGTCCTCCATTTCGGGAAGGCTATGGTGGACATAGCCTTCATTGTAGATCGACATAATTACACTTGATCCTTGTCCATAGTAGCATAGTGGCTGGTCTCCGGGGTAACGTCCACGGATAAGCACCTCTGCAAGGTACTCTTTGGACGCCGGGCTGGAGGGAGTGGTGTAGATGGTGTACGCGGGTGCTCGGGTGATGCGAACATGCTGCAACATCACCCATAGGGTGTGCAGCAGGGTGCCCTCCTCGAAGTACTAGTCCAGTATTGGGGTGTCCAGTGAATAGGCATCTGCAAATTTCAAAAAGTGGCCTAGGATTAGTTACTGATTTCTAAAAGACATAATGAAGTGCTAGGATAATAGCTAAGGTAAGATTTTGCACAAGTTCTTGTCCATTCTTTCAAACTAGAGTTATTTGATAAGGTGAGGACCATTGATCAAAAGAGACTTTAAGTAAGAGGAGAATGCTAAGAAAAGAATATAAGAAAGTTTGTTATTTTCACCTCTCATATTTTAAAAATAAGTTGTATTTGGAAGATAATTCCTTAATCTAATGGCCATTCTATCTAGAGCTTAACCTAGTCAGTATGGCTCTAATACCAATACTGTGGGGGCTGACCCCAGGCACGACAGCACTCATAGTCACTGTATGTGTTCCGTACTAGTCCCATGATTAGTAGCTATCACACACATTCACATCATTGAGATCACATCCCATACACATCACACATATAACTTGCAACAAAAAGGTGATACACAAGCGAGGCTTAAAAGAGTATATACACATACGACCGACCGGCCAAAATAAACATCAGAGTCTTGAATAAAATGCAGCAAAATTCTAATAACAAAAGTATCATATCCCGCAGGCAACCGACTGGAGCCAAGCCCAAGCAAGCCCCTCGTCAAATTCCCCAGTACCGGGGGCGAAATACGTATCGTCGAGCACGTAATCTTCATTCTTTGATCAACAACAATTTAAGCAAGGTTGAGTACATTGTATGCTCAGCAAGATTTTATTTTATCGCAAATTTTACATATATGCAAGGCTATCAAAGAATGAGCTTCTATACTAAGTTATTTTCAGTATAAAGCAAATCTCATTTTGCAATAAGTAATAATTTGCAAACAGAATTGCAAAGAGCATTTGACACATAATTGAAATAACATTTATATAACTTTGATAATGATAGATCAAAACCATTCACAACCTTCCTCGACTGTGAACACATCCATTTGCAGCCCTCCTTGGCTGTGATCATCACATAAACCCCACCTATAGGCATGGCACATAGTTGCGTACATGCCATCCCATTTGTTCAAATAGTTTTGAAAAGGAAAACTATACCCTTTGTAGCCACATCCAAGCTTGCACATGACCATGAGCATGGCTATTTAAATAGTTTTTAACACTCTACATAGGTTGTACAGTTTTACCCACATGAGATAATTAAACACACTGTCGGCCATTACATGCTTCCTTGGGCGTGCGGCGATAGTGATTATCATGAAACCTTTATGTTATCCAGTCCTAACCTTGCACCAGCCTAATGAATGGACAAACCCTCACTTGGGTACACCAAGTGAGCCACATGACAGACCCTCACCTCAGCGGAGTACGTCTCTTTGGTGAGGCATTCACCATTGTATTAGCAAGCTTTGGTCCCAACACCTTGGTGAAGGGAGCACCTACGAGCTAGACCGCTTCGCGAAATGTCCTTACTACTTCTATGCCTATCATAATGCAAGGCTAGATCTAGACAACTTAATCAGTTAAATGCTAAAGCCCATATAGCACATGTGGTTGTATGGTGTGACTTAGATGTGCGGTAAAATGTTTGGTCCTTAATTGACCCGGGTGAGAATCTCCCCCTATATGCATGTGAGGTTCCACCTCACATTCAACAATTTAACATATAACTCACACACGTCCAAAAGCTATGTTTTTCATTTTGTGTAACAGAGGCTCCTCCTCTGGACCAACATTTTGAAACCATCACACCCACGTGTAAACTTGTTTGAGAGTTCAACTTAGCAGAAACTAGTGTTTGGCTAAGCATCTAGACCATCTATCAATGTAGTATTCCCAGTTTGACAGTATAAATTTGCCTAAGCCATTTCCTAGAGGTTACAACAGTGAGGGTATCCAACTTGCAAGGAAGGTTCAGTGCATTCGAATGGTTGTAACTACCATTGCCCACAGTATAGCAGTTTTAAGAGAACATACACACATGCAAAATAGATTTTGCAAACGATATACAACAATTGAAATACTGAGATCAACATGGTCAAGGGGGGTGCTTGCCTTGCTCTTGTTGTTTAGAGAATGTTGCCGAGGTGTTCTCAGCGTCGTCTGGCACGGGATCGTCTATCCGATAAACCTAGATAACAGCAAATAAGAGCCAAATAAATAGAAACAAGACTACAATATTTTTGTTCAATCAAGAAGGTCATGGTTTTAGAATAATTTAGAAACAAAGATTACCAAATTCGAAGTTCAACTACAAAAGTTATATGTGTACAACTTTTGGCTTGGTTTGATCTAGTCCTTCTCGGTGAGTACAGAACTATTTACAACTACCAACGTTCTTCGGCTGCTATGGTGCTCGAACTCCACTTTCTGTGATTTACGACCGATCTAATGTACTTATGACTAATCCAATATATCTTATGACTGATCTACCATACTTATGACCAATTCTAATGTACTTACGACCGATCCAATGCACTTACGACCGATCTAATGTATCTTACAACCGATCCAATATATCTCACGACTGATCTACCATACTTACGACCGATTCTAATGTATTTGCGACTGATCCAATATATCTCACGACTGATCTACCATACTTACGACCGATTCTAATGTACTTACGACCAATCCAATGCACTTACGACCCATCTAATGTATCTTACGACCGATCTAATGTATCTTATGACCGATCTATTACTCTTACGACCGATCTAATGTTCTTATGACTAATCTAATGTATGTTATGACTGATCTAATGTATCTTACGACTGATCTACTGTCGGGACCCCAGATTTCCAAACCCGGACCCTCTGTGTATTACAGCATTAGTCCCAGATCAAAGCTAGTGCACATAGTTAAATAGAAATGATTCATAACCAACCACAATTTATTACAATAATAAAGAGTACTGACCATCAGGTCTCATTATTACATTGGAGGTTCCAAGACCTCACACAATCAAAATACAGCGGAAGCAAGGTAAATTCAATGGAGACCCACCAATATGCCACAGGCAGTTGACTGGGGAAGCGCAACCTAGAACTCCTGAAATCCTTCGTCAAAGCCACTGGCAAAGTAGTCGTAGTCTCCTTCTTGGGCTTCGTATTCCTCTGATTATTATTTTTTTTGAGTGCAGCATGTGAGTACATAAAGTACTCCGCAAGTCTTGGGAAAAATGCAATAGATGCAAGGCTTGACAAAGGAAGGCTATATGGTTCTTTTGCACAAAGCAATGTTTTAATTTCAATTACTACTAATTATTTTCGAAGGCATCAATTTAATAAAGTAAACATTTTAACAGAACTATCATTAACTTTCTAGTAAAGGTTCCATCTACCAACACTAGCTAACCAATTACAATTGATCAAGTTTAAAACTGCGGGTTCCATCCACCCTCTTTGGCTCCAACTGCCAGAATTCCCTTCCAAGAGTTCCCTCCACTCTCGGAATACAAAAACTTTGATTTTAAAACCAAAACCAGAAATCTACCATGTGAATGCATTCCTTGCCCCCCCTTGACCGTGGGCACGGCTAATCGAATAGTTTGACACTCTGCAGAGGTTGTACAACTTTACCCCCAAGAGATAAATTATCTTCCAACTACTGTTGGTATTTAATTTTCATATTTTAAATTACTTTTTAACTTTTAAAAATAGTTTTTTTCAACTCCAGAAAATCCAGAAAATCAGATAAAAGCCAAATAAAAATCCAATTACTTTAAAATAGCTTATTTGAAATTAAATTTTTCCAGAAAGCAAATTTTGGGATGTTACATCTACTCTACTTACGACTGATCTAATTCTACTTACGACCAATATACTTCTACTTACGACCAATATAATGTAGGCTTCAACTACCAACTACTGTCTACAACTACACTGCAGCTTAGACTAATGTTGGAGGTTGAAGATTATGGCTATCAAAGTGGTCGAAGGTTTCGACTATGGCTGCAGTCGAAGGTTTCAACTACAGATGCGGTCGAAGATTTCGACTATGGTAGTGGTTGAATATTTTGACTACGGCTGCGGTCGAAGATGTTCGACTATGCCTGCGGTCGAAGATCTCGACTACGGCTGCGATTGAATATCTCGACTATGGCTATGGTCGAATATCTCAACTATGGCTGTGGTCGAATATTTTGACTACAGCTGTAGTCAAAGATCTCAACTATGGTTGTGGTTGAAGATCTTGATTACAGCTGCGGTCGAAGATCTCGACTACAAGTGCGGTCGAATATTTCGACTACAGCTGTAGTCGAAGATTTTGACAACGATAGCGGTCGAAGCATTCGACACAGCAGCGGTTGAAAAGTTCGACACAACAGTGGTAAAAAAGCTTGACACAGTAGTGGTCAAATGTCGGGACCCCGGATTTCCTAACCCGGACCCTCTGTGTATTACGGCACTAGTCCCAGATCAAAGCTAGTGCACACAGTTAGACAGAAATGATTACATAACCAACAACGATTTATTACAATAATAGAGAGTACCGACCGAAAGGTCTCATTATTACAAAGGAGGTTTCAAGACCTCACACACACAGAACACAGCGGAAGAAAAAGATAAACCGACGAAGTCCCATCAATACGCCACAGGCAATTGACTGGAGAAACGCAACCTAGAACTCCAGAAAGCCTTCATCGAATCCACACGCGAAGTAGTCGTAGTCACCATCTTGAGCTTCGTATTCCTCTGAGTTGATTTTAGTGTAGCATGTGAGTACAAAAAGTACTCCGCAAGTCTTGGAAAAGAATGCAATAGATGCAAGACTTAACAAAGGAAGGTTATATGGTTCATTTGCACAAAGTAATATTTTATTTCAAATAACATTAATTATTTTTGAAGGCATTGATTTGCACAAAGTAATTGTTTTAACTGAAACTAGTAAACAAATTATAGTGAAGGTTCTATCCACCAACACTAATTAACCAACTCTAATCGATACAGAATTTAAAACTGTGGGTTCCAACCACCCGCTCTGGCTCCAACCGCCAGTAACCCTCCGAGAGTTCCCTCCACTCTCGGAATTTCAAATCTTTGTTTTTAAAACCAAAACCAAAGGTCTACCATGTGAATGCATTCCTTGCCCGCCCTTGACCGTGGGCACTGCTATTCGAATAGTTTGACACTCTGCAGAGGATGTACAACTTTACCCCCAAGAGATATATTATCTTAACAGTCACCACGCTTCCTTTGGTATGAGACCCAGATAAAATATCACAAAGCTTTTACCTCACTCTAGTCTAGCTAGACACCACCCACTGAGGTTTCACCACAGAAGGGTTAAATCCACCCAGTCCGAAGCCCCCTCTTGCGCCATATGAGTACAGTAAATCCCTGTCCCTCACTGCGAATAACCAGTAAATCCCTGGCACCCGCTTTCCAGTGGTGGTACCTCAACTAAACTATCGTAAGTTAGTCAGCTAGGTCATACCCATATAAACATGGGGTTGTACGGTAGTGCTTAGTCTGGACAATCACAAGCGTTGGTCCTTAATCGACTAGGGCGGAACAAACACTTTACAAGTTCTCGTGCTTACCGCACCAATCCAAACCAACCATCCGCCCTGGTCTAAAACAATTTCCACATTTTTATTCTATTTTTAAAAGAACAGCGGCAACACCAGTTGCCACAAATTTATGAATACAAAGACTATTGAAATATAATTTCCCATTTCAAAACTACCACAAGATTAAATAGCATGACTAAGCATTGATCTATCGTTCTACTATTATCAAAGATTAAATAATTATCTCATTATTGAGACAAAGATAATCCTAGGGTTACAAGGGTACATGGCGTTCAATTTTCAATCGAGTGTATAACAATGATTGGATTAACTGATTTGCTAAACAAAAATTATAGTTCTATGCAATTAGCGATGCACTTAATTTAAAATAATTAACACATTTCACAAACATAGGTTCAATATGTTCAAAGGAGACTTGCCTTCTTGCGCGCTAGTTGGTCCTTCTTGCTGCGGCTCGACGAACTCTTCGGCGACGTCGGGTTTTACGTGCGAAACAACAAAATAAACAAATAAAATCACAAAAATATAAAATATATACTGAAAGAAAGTTTATGATTTTATACAAATTTATAAATTTGAATCACTGGATTCGGAGTTTGGACGACGAAGAACGAGCGATTGGAAGTTTGAATGAATTGGAAATTCCAGAAAATGCAAAACCGAAGGAATATTCACTGGAATCTTAATTTTGGCTGATTTTTGGATATATTTGAGTGTAT
This sequence comes from Dendrocalamus sinicus, assembly GCA_036346575.1. Lineage (NCBI taxonomy): Eukaryota > Viridiplantae > Streptophyta > Magnoliopsida > Poales > Poaceae > Dendrocalamus > Dendrocalamus sinicus. Next base: position 18,723,094 of record CM070647.1, read on the forward strand.
GATGTGTGGGGCCCGGTTGTCATTGGAGTACAGAATTTTATTTTAATATTTTATGACAAGTGGGTCCCGCTTGACATTGACTAGAGGTGAACAAAAATTTTGGCCAAAGCCCAACCGAAATTTGGACTTGAACTCACAACCTCATACATGCATGCATTAACTTGACTCCCCTAGCCAAGTGAGCACTTGTTCTTTCTTGACAAAAGAACAACAACAAGACCAAATAAACAGATAGGAACATGATTTTGAGAAGGAAATCATAGGGAGGCACATGGGGGCGCGCACGGGAGGTGAGCTCGCCGCGGCGGCGGCGAGGCGGCGAAGTGGCGGTGGGACGGCGAAGGCGGCGGCTACCTACGCGGCGGCGGTGGGCACCCGGCGGCGGCGGCGCAAGGAGGAGGCGGCGGCGGAGGACTGCAGGGCAGCGGTGGGAGGTGGCCGGTCGGTGGCGGAGGCGGCCGATCGGCGGCGCACGGCGGTGGGAGAGGAGGGGGGTGAGGGTCGGTCGAAGAAGGGGGAAAGGGAGAGAATGGTGGTGGGGAGGCCATTTTATAGAAAGAGAGAGGAGATGAGAGGATTTCGGTTTTGAGAGGGTTAAAGGACGGGAAACGGCCGGGAGATTAGTGGGGATGATTAGGGCTTCCGTTTCCACGCTTTAATCGGGAGTTAAGAGGAAGAAACGGCGGGATTTCAAAGCTCCATTTCGGTTTTAATGGTGGAGGAGAGAGAGGGTGGGAGGATGAAAGAGAGGTTGAAGAAACATATGACATGTGGGGTCCATATGTCATAGAGAGAGAGAGGAAGTGAAGGGGTACTGGCCGTCAGATTTGCGTGGTAAGGATTAAATCGTGGAGAGAGAATGACTCAATCTGAGAGCAACACGTGGCGGGCTTGGATTAATTTGATTTTTATTTTCGGAATAAATTTCAGAAAATACTAGAAACTTTATAAACGCTTGGAAAAATAATATTTAATGTCTAAAATTCCATAAAAATCATAAAATATTCCTGGAAGCATTTTAGACTTAGGAAAAATATTTTCAATTTCAGATTTGCATTTAGTAATTTTATAAAATACTTTTTAACTTTGAAAATTGATTTTAAATTTGAAAAAATCTCAGAAATTATTTAAAATTTTAGGGAAGGCTAGGAAAAATAAAATAAACTCTTTTTGGCTTTAATAAAATATTTTAAAATACATTTTCTTGCTTTAAATTTTGAAATAAAATCCAGATAAATCCAAATAAGATTCAAATACTTTAAAATAATTAATTTAAAATTAAATTTTTCATAAAGCGAATTTTTGGGATGTGACATCAAAGAGTTCGACATGGCTGCTATAGTTATGTTTTCGTGTTTGGCTACTACGGTTCTCTTTACGAGTTCGACTACTTTAGCTCTCTTTTCAACTTTGATTACTTTCAGTTTTCTTTTAATTTTGATTACTTTAGCTCTCTTTTTGACTTTGATTACTTTAGTTCTCCTATCGACTTCGATTACGCTATGGGGGAAGGGGTGCTCACCGAAGGTGATGATGGTTCACGAGGAGAAGTGGAAGAAGCTAGCGTCAGAGACTTCATCGGTGGGGAAGGGGTCCGCAGCGACAACGATTCCTCCAGCAGTGGCGAGGCTACAAAATGGGTGCACATGAGCTTGCATGCATGCATACGGAGGTACTGGTGAAAGGAATCGAGTACAGCTCACCAGAGAGAGGAAGGTCTTACGGCGGTGTCCTGTCGGAGATGAAGAAGAGGCAAGCGGATTGAGATGGAGGGGGAAAAGAAGCTCACCAGAGAAGCTAGCACATGGTGGCATGCTCGTCAGTGTCATGTACGACTATGGTTTCTCGATGTTCCAGAGAGCGGAGTGCTCAAGGACCGTGCACAATAGACCGAAAGGGCGAGCTGAGGAGAAAATAGTATGGTCAGCGGAGTTTTATAGACATGGGAAGATTGAGGGCTGGGTGCGAGTTCTCATGAGCACGGTCAAAAACCCGCCGGGGAACGCGAGGTGCGGATAGGGACAAGGGGGAGAGATACGTCGCGTTTGAGGCGACGGGTAGGCGGAGTTGGCAGCAACAGAGGAGAATTGTGGGCTCGGCATCTAAAATCAGGGGCAGCTCAGCCACGACAATGGCGGAGCTGGCGCATGCGTGCGAGGTGGACGACGATCTTTGCGATCAGGCCCCACATGGTAGGGAGATGGAGAGAAGTGAGATTAGCTAAGAGTTTCGGGGATCCATCAGATGTACCTGAAAGTTTCAAAGAAAAACTTTACAAATGCTTCTGATGTAGAGGTATTAATGATTGTGCAAGCTTCTCAAAGTTTTATCCCCTCTTGATTTTTTCTAGAAATAATCTAAGAAGACTTCTTGTTGAATTTAATTATTTGATTTAGTTTCAATTTGATCTATATTTCATTCACTTTTGAATTTTGAAAATCAAATTGTTCAAAGAAACTCCAGTAAAAGCCAAAAATACAAATTGCATTCAAAAAGTTTAAAATTTTTCTCATTTTTGCATGTCCTAGAATTTGGAATGTTACATAAATAATTGTCATGCCAGCCTTTTATATTTTGATTTTTAAATACTATACATGTCATGTAATAACACAAAATTACAAAAACTGGTATAATTATTATAAAATCATCACGTTTGCATTTTTGGAAACTTTTATATTTTTCAGCTTTCTTGAAATGGATTTGCATTTTTCATCATCTAAAAATGAATTTCTAAAATTTATTAAAACTTTACTAGAGCCTAAAAATAATTTATTTGGGCTCTAAATATTCTAAAGTACCTCTTCAAAAAATTTCATGAATATTGAAGTTAATTTGTTAATTTTAAAATTCAAACATGAATCCTATAATTAAATCAATTAGAAAACCAAATTGAAATTCCTTTTCACTCGTGGGTTGAATTCCTTTCCCTCGACTGGCCCATCACTATTTCAGCCTAGCACCAGCCTACATGTCATCCTTAGCCCAAGTTGCCTTCCCCGCGCGAAAGCATCTTCCACCGAATCCACTTTATCTCTCAACGTTTCTCACTCTCTCTGTCACATGGACCTGAGACCACACTAGTCAGGCATCGTTTTTCCACCTCTCGGCACTCATCGTCTCCATTTTGCCCCTTGGCCAAGCCTCTCCTCTAGTAGTGTGCCCGGAACCCACGCCATCCACTACTCTAGTGTGCATCACCGCCGTGCTCTGCCAAGCTCATATTCCATTTTAGTGAGCTTCGAGCCTTCTCTTTTATCTCATCTTGTGCCTTTCCATTCCTTTCAGCTAGCCTCACACTTAATTCGAGTTTGGTGCAGTGAATCGTCGGGAATCCTTCTTCTGCAATGTCGATCGCCATCACTGCCGCTTTGATTCCATTGCTACAGTGAGCCATAGACCCCATCATGGTCATTTTCGCCATCCCCTAACCCGTTTGAGCACATTTTCATGCTCCATTGCAGCCTATTCTCGATGTGGTGAGCCATCATCGTGGAAGCCATCACCGTCACTCGGCAATCTCTGACCACCTCCATCTACTTTGACCTCACCACTAGACTTGTGGTAAGCCACTAATGCTCAAGCACTCTTCCCTTTAGCTTGGAAAAGTTGTTTTCTTTACCGTCGTCATTGCCATCCATGGCACCGCCATGGTAGCATAACACTGTCACTGCTCCAGTAACCATTAGTCCCCGTGCCACCACCCTTAGCACCACGCTAGACCCAGGAAGCCAGACCTATGCTTCTTTGCCCCGTTCTTTCACCTTTTCACTTGTAACACCATTCGCCAAACTTCACTGCCACTTCATGTTGCCGAGAGCCCTCCTTCGACCACCTCTCTAGTTGCCAACCCCACCAATGGACTCCTCGTGCGCCCCTATACCTGTTCTCGACCTCGCCATAGCCCCTCCAGCCCTCCCTTCTCCACTGGCGAGGTCGCCGACGATCTCGATGAAGAGCACTGCCATGCTTCTAAATTGTGTCGTCAACAAGAAGACTCCATCAAGGAGATTAGTCCAATTTAATTAATTTTAGTTAAACTTAATGAGTCCATGACATGTGGTCTGAATGGGTTAATCAAGTTAAAATTATAACTTAAACTGGTTTTAAACAATGAGTCACTGACATACAGACCCCACCTGTCAGTCATTTTAGAAATTAATAAAACCCTAACAAGTAGGCCCCACCTATCAGCCTAATTACGCAATAGACCCAAAATTTTCTTTAGAAGGAAAAATTTGAAATTAAAATAGAAATTCATACACAATGTTTTTCTTTTTTTTTAGCATTTTTCAATCCAACCTAAATTTAGATGTATGTAGCTTTTGCATATGAACTTCAAATTAAATGATTTTTGTCTCTAAAATTATCTAAAATCATGATCTTTCAAATTCTACAAAAAATATTAGCGAATTTCTCTCTGTTTGAATTTATGTGGCTCTTATTTAAGATATTTGGTATTCGCCAACTAGATACCAACGTTCCCGAAAACTTTGTCGACAAAGCAAAGCAAGACTAAGAGTTCAATAAGCAAGGCAAGCACCCCCCTTTAATTATGTTGATCCCATATTTTAATATTATGTATATTGTGTTCAAAACTATTATACATGGGTATAATTTCTATAAAAATTGCTATGTGGGTAAAATTTGTGACTTATAGATTAAATGAAGTAGTTGATTCTTAGCCATACTCATAACGGTACCAGATATGCTAGGTTGAAAATGGGTCAAAATGTTCAAAAATGGGGAATATTGAATATTGGTCTAAAGGAGTTACCTCTGTTATTTTGATTATCAAATAAAATGAAAACATGTTTTCAACTTGGGCGAGTGATTGAGGGGACTGGTATGGTTAGCATGAGATTGTGGTTTGCAGATGTCTTACCCTAGTCATTAAGGACCAAATCATATTGTGCCATAGACCCAAATACAATCGTACAACCATATGTACCTTTATGGAAAGGCCTTAGCACAATAAATTACTGTGTGCTAGTAACTTCATTGCAAGTAGTAGATTGTAGCTGATTTTTGGGCTAGTGCGGGCACGAAGGTTATCCATTTTTGAAGGGACCTTACCGAGAAGGAAGGTTTACCAACACACCGTATGAATCTTGGGATGCTAGAGGGCACTCCTCGTCCTAAGAAAGGAATCATAGCACGGTGGTTGTTAGGACTAGTAATGTAAAGGCTTTGTCATGAACTCTCAACTCGGGTACCGATGGTATCACGTGACATGTATAACATGGTGGGATGTTTATGTTGTATGAGTAAAGAGTACAACATTTGCAAGGTGTAAATCTATTCGAATAGCTGTGCCCTGGTTATGGACAAATCTTGGTGAAATCCCATAATAAGTAGGTTTATGTTTTGCAAAATGGTTACGGGAGGGTATGGATGATAAATCCATGCATAGTGTGTTTGGTAAGGTTATTGCTGTTGTTTGAAAATCCTAGGGCATCAAGCCTCTTGTTCTAAATTATGCTATTTATATTTTATTATTAGTTGCTGATTAATTCAAATGCTCTTATAACTTTCGTTTGTAATCAATTACTCATTATCTCAATTAAAAGCATGTTTCACAAATTGAACTAGACTAGATAGCTACCTTTGACTCAGCCCACATACCATATAAGTTTGTTTTAAAGTCTTGCGGAGTACGATTTTCGTACTCACCATTGCTTGTTGAACATATTTAGAGGATGCAAAATAAGATTCATCTTGCGGTTACTATTACGCAGCAGGTTTTGGCCAATCTCTAGGGTTCTGCCCTAGTCAGTTGCCTGTGAATGGGTTCAGTCATACTCACTAGTTTTTTATGCCTCTTTTATCTCTGCTTTTGCTGAACTATTTTTATTGTATGTTCTATTTGGCCGGTCGGTTCAAGTATTGTAAACTTCATCATGTAGGCTTATGTTTGATCGCTACCTATATATTCTATCTTGTTTTAAATTTATCGTGATGGATATGTATGAATGTTGTTGAATGTGTGTGCTAGCCACTGATCATAGCACTAGTATAGTAAATGCATAGGGTTCAGAATACAAATTCTAGGTCCCGACATGGGGAATTTGATACTCCATAATTGTTTGCACTTGATGATAGGCCCACATGTCAGTGACATATCATAGGGCAAATCATTAAATGTATATCAACTATGTGGCAAACAATCAAATATTTCTTAATCTTCGGCAACATAACTAGCTAATAACGCAACATTTCTAAACCTTTTTGTTTTTAAATGCTATACATGTCACCTATGTTTGTTAGTTCCGTCTGTATCTTCCTGAGGTAGAGGTTGTACACTAGTTGATAGGGGTGAAAACGGATCGGATTCGGATGGATATTGCTTAAACCGTATCCTAACACACATTTTTTCTCCGGATTCGGAGTCGAATACAGTAAGACCGGATACAAATACGAATTCAGAATATTCGGAGTTTCGAATACGGTACCGTCAGGACGGATATGTAACGGATTCGGCTCGGAAACGGATAATATAGGCGGATAGTACGGATGATTACAGTTCCAAAAGCTTACAAAGTTACAAAGGCCTCTTGGTTTTATATAAAATGTGAAACCAATACTCATCAAGAAACTTTGTAAGCTAATTATAGGAACAATAGGAATACAAAGGTTCCGCAAAACGAAGAATAAAAGAATGCAGTGAGAACAATAGGAACACAAATTATACATAAGTGGCAAATTCATACAAGCCACAATAGGAACACAAAGGTTCATACGAGATTACGAGTACGGAGTACCATACATAACATAAGTTTATCTTGCCATAATAGAAATACAAAATAACAATAGTATAGGCTCATAGCCTCAAGCAGATAACAACTGAACGCTCAAAGTGCCTTCATGCTCTATGGCTTGTCATCACTAGCTATTTCTTCTTCCTACAATTCGCCAATTAATATGTCAAACTAAGTTAGAAGCAAATTTGTGCAATTAGAGCATATCAAGACCATAAAGACCATAAAGCTGTTCGCATACGTGTGCAAACTGGTTGCTTGCATTCTTTGTCCTATCCATCTACAAGCATCATAATATTTGTCTATTCGAACAGCAACAATGTGGCATACATCTTACCCCTGTTCTCTGTTGATTGAGGCCTCCACTTGTAACAATCATCAAATAACGGTCTGGTTGTGTAATAACACTCGAATATTCCTGTATTCACCAAAAACTTTGAATAGATCCTCCTTTGTGGTAGACACAGACAATTTTTTCACAAAGACATTGTTAAATTTTGCCTTGTCAACAGAATTCTCCCTCTCTTGCTTGCGAAGAAAAGGCCCAACGAAAACAGGCTTATCATTGATAAGCATCCCATTTAGACCTTTTATTGCGGTATGCAGCCTCTTCTTTTCATCTTGAACAAAACCAAAGCCTTTGGATTGGCCGATTTCATCTGTGGCAACCTTACATGAAAGAATTGTACCAAATGCAGAAAAGGTATGATGAAGAGTTTTGTTGTCTATTGTCTTGTCAAGGTTCTGGAAAAAGAAAATTGAAAGTGCTCCCATCAGAGATAAGTGATGAAAGAAGCTGGTTATTTTAGGGTGACAATGCAAACTTAAAGATGAAACAGTACTGTTGTGGTTACAGACCAAACAGAGAGAGAGTGTGGTAGTGGAGAGTTGAGTAAAATGAATGGCTTAGCCCCCCTCCTCTCGTGGCCTATGCCACATATATATTCACATGGGGAGTGTTTGTACAGCTATACCCTTACACATGAGTATTCCCCTTGGGGGCTCTTATGTCATTACACATGTCCTATTTCGGACCTAACAGGCCTACTGGGCTTAGGTGGGGGCCACCCCTACAACAGGAGCCTCTCATGGTGAAGGGCTTCACGGGCCGAAGCCATGTCGCTGAGTCCTTTGGCCCCCTCCGTCCCATCGGCCTGTGATGCTTGATGATGTGGATAGTCTGCCCGTTTGCTCCTGCTTGCGCGGGGGCCGCCTTCGGATCCCAAAGCCGGCGCGGTCTCGAGGTCAAAGGAAGCGTAGAGGCCGAAGCCTTCGATGGAGACGAGGTACGGGCGTGCTGTACTTCGCACTCCGGATATTTGCGGGCAAAGTCGAACTTGGTTGGCTGCCCCTGGCGGCCTAGCCTCGGGAAATGCTCCGCGCGATGTAGTGGCAGTTCGGGGAGATGGTTGCCAGGTGCAGGAGTGCGCTTTAACGATGCCTAGAATCGCGCCGCCTGTGACTGGATGCGCGCAGCGTCCGCTGCCATTGGGCGTCGTGGGATTGGTTGAACCGCGGGCGCCATTGGCGCAATCGACGATTGGTATGCGCGGTTGACCTTCGCCATCTGGCGGCGCCTGCGCCGATGGGCACGTATAAATCTGCCGGTGTCGTGGCCTGTTCCTTGCTCACCCTTGGTTACTCATCTTATACATGCACGCGGTTATACTCTCACATGCAGGCCAACTATTGTTCATCCGCGTTTGATGATTGCGTCTACCGATGCTAATGTCGTGAGCAGCGATGAACAATAGGCGGCCGCTATGGGAATACGCCACAACTTGTTGTAGAAGTCTTGGGCGTCCACGAGGTCTGCCGCGCGCGTGCTTTCGTATGGAAATGGCAAGGTTTGACCGCTCGAAGACGTAAATGCTTGAGTCTCTGCGCTCTCGATTGCGCCGCGGCGTTACCATCGTGGAATGTTGATGTTTGAAGCATTTACATTTCTACGAACGTGTCAAAACCTGCCACAGGGCTGGGACGTCGCGTGGCCTTCGACTCGTGGGGGCTATGGGCCGAAAGGTCAACCTGCACCCCACGGTTCAGAGTTTGCGGTTGAGTGCGTTGTGGGTAAGCCGGTGCCCGCTCGCCTTCGCCTTCTACTTCGGCCGAAACGCCCTACCGGGGGGAAGCTAGGCTTCCGACGCATGGGGCTGGGTCAGGGGCCCCGTTGGATCCCAGACACTCCTCCCGGCGCGGATTTTGGAGCTTCGTGACGGCGCGACGCTGCAACGTTGGATCGTCGCAGACATTTGCAGGGTGGTCCGAGGATGCTAAGCGGTGGAAGCGAAGCTGGCGCCTAGTTGGAAGTAGATGCTTGAGCGCTCCGTCCCCCATCCTTCGAAGTGGTGGCAGCGGAGATGGCGCTTAGTCGAAGTAGACGCGCGAGCGCTCCGTCCCCCATCCTTCGAAGTGGTGGCAGCGGATATGGCGCCTAGTCGAAGTAGACGCGCGAGCGCTCCATCCCCCATCCTTCGAAGTGGTGGCAGCGGAGATGGCGCCTAGTCCAAGTAGACGCGCGAGCGCTCCGTCCCCCCTCCTTCGAAGTGGTGGCAGTGGAGATGGCGCCAGTCGAGTAGGCGCGCGGCGCCCGTCCCCTACCGCCGAGTGGTGGCAGCAGAGTGGCGCCTGGCGAAAGACGCGCGGCGCTCCGTCCCCTACCGCCGAAGTGGTGGCGCGAGGTGGCGCCTGGTCGAAATAGACGCGCGAGTGCTCCGTCCCCTACCCTCGATGTGGTGGCGCGAGCCGGGCGCTACTCGTAGACGCGCGAGTGCTCGTGGTGCCGCCGGTAGTGCGCTTTAATGGCTCGGGAATCGCGTCGGCCGTCGGGTGACACTGGTCGAGCTCTTGTATCTGCATCTTGGCTTGTCCATCCGTGACGAACACGCGGCGGTAGCGATCGGGCACACCAACGGTCGCCGCGGTCAAGTTCCTTCCTCGGAGGCGGGGCACGTGGCGCGGCGTGGTAGGCGTGCGCTGCGCCGCCCCCTCCCAACGCAGCGCCACCGCCGCGAAGCGGTTGCGCTGCTCGCCGATCCTCGGTTGCACCACGGCGAGGGCTGCGATTGTCCGCCGGACAGTGCGGCCAGGATTGAGCCGAAGGCTGCGCCGGGACGCGCGACCTGTGTTTATTGCTTGCGCGGACCGACACGCGGCGGGACGCTAGCGATGCCAGCGTGGTGACGAACTCATGCGATCATGGTCTCATGTGGACCGCCGCGGCGCCGACCGCGCGGGGGGCGGCGGTTGCCGTTGGCCTTTCGCGCTTAGGGTAGGAGGCGGGGGGGTCTTTAAGAACCCCCCGTAGTGTTGTGCCCACGCCGCCTCGCGATTTTTGGTTGTTCACGGTGCTTTTCGCATTCGCTTGCCCCGTTCCTGTGCTCCCTTTTCGCCGGCTAGTTCCCGGTGGATGTTGATGATGACTAGCGATGAGCGGACTCAGGCAGGCGGCTACGCCAACCGCAGGCTTTGGAGGTGAAATACACGCTAGGGGAGCGCGATCCGCCGGCGGCAGACAAGTGGTGGGCGGCGAAGAAGAGCCAGGGTTCGTACTCCGGGGAGTTGGGCCGCACGCTCGTGACGGAGGACACCATCCAATCGCTGCTGCGAGATGGAAAGCTATCAGATCGCCACGCTGTGCGGTTGCCCGCCGATGATGAAACGGAGCCGCGCCCTAGGAAGTCGGAGGCGATCGTCTTCGTTGCCTACTTCGAAGCCGGGCTTCGCATTCCGTCCGCAGCAATTGTCGGGGCGGTGCTGCGAACCTTCACGTTGGAGTTGTCACAATTGACTCCGAACGCGGTGGCTCACCTCGCCGTGTACAGCTGGGCCCTACGCGCGGAGGGGTGTTGGCCCAGCGCTTCCTTGTTCGCGTATCTGCACGAGGCCCGGTGCCAACCGAAGGAGCGGAAGGACGGTACGGTGTCAAAATTTGGCAGCGTCAACTTCCTCCTGCGGGCGACACGTGGGAAGCTCTTCCCTGCGAACGCGACCCGAGGGAAGTGGGAGGCCAACTGGGCGAGGCGGTGGTTCTACCATCGCGTGACGAGTGGCAGCGGCCTTGAATGCATGGGCGGGCCGATTACCTTCAAGACCACCCCCGGCGTGGCGCTTGACCAGGAAGATGAGCTTAGAGCGCGGAGGCTTGTGGGGGTTACCGCTCGCTTCAATATGCGCGATGCTTGGTGCAGCACCACTAGCCCACAGTTGGCGCTTCACAGCCGGCGAACGTCGAGATGACAATGTTCGCCCGTCCGTTTGCTCGTTGCCTGTGCCGATTGGCCTCCGTAAGTCTTCACCATATCTTCCTCCGCAATTGTATACATTGCGTTTACGCAAATATGCCATCTTGGGCAGGGATTCGCCTTGAGGACGCGGAGCGCGCCGCGCGCGTGTTCTTCGGGCCATACACCAGTAGAGAGCACGGGCAACACGCAGCTGCGACTGCAGAGGCCGGGTTGGGGCGGATAAACCGCGTGTGTGAGGCCTTAGGGCTTCCTGTGCCGGAACGCCCCCCTCCGGCGCAGCAGCACGAGGATGATGGTGCCGTGAAGGCGAAGGCGCCGTCCCACAAAAGGACCCGGAGCACCATGACCGCGCGGCGACGGGTGATCGCTGCTGCTCCACGCCGCGGCGAGCCCGGGGTCGAGTTCGGCGAGGTATGCCGACTCAAATTTAGAGGGCGCGGAGATTGAGGGCGGAAGCGCCGGCAGCGGAGGGCGTGCCGCGGAGGCCCCGCTGTCCGCGACCGTTGCTGAGGTGGTGGTGCCGGCTGGCGACATCGGTGCGGAGTCCTCGTCTCCGAGCGTGGCTTTGGCGGGGCTACCCTTCGCGGGAGCGTGTGGAGCGCCGCCCTTGCTAACCTCGGCGGCCGGGGCCGAGGTGTCGCCCGCGGAGGCGGGGGTGTCTCCCGCGAAGGTGGGGGTAACCCCGCGGACGTCGCGGGAATGAAGTCCCCGACCTCTACCGTCGTAGCCGTGGAGACTTCGTCGGCGGATGATGCTGCCTAGGGGCCCCTTCTGTGGCGGGTTCTGCGGTGATACCTTCCGCTCAAGCAAAGCAGGCGCGCCTGCAGTCCTCCCTTCCGCGGACTTCGCGAGGGTTCGTTGTGGCGACCAGCATTGGGAGCTTGTGGGGCCCTGCTTCAAACATCCAGGTCCCTCCGCTCCGCCCCCTCGCAGCCCCTCGGGCCACGGTGATAGCGGCGCAGGTTGGGTTGGCACGAGGGCCTGGCTCGGTGGTCCCCCGGCCTTCCGAGACAGCGCCGTCCGTTGGGGCCGGCGTGGAAGCGTTTCCGCCCGCGGCCAGGGAGATGTCTCCGCAAAGCCTTCCGCCCGCGACCGAAGGTAGGTTACGATGGAACTCCTTCGATATATATATATATATTACGCGTCGTGACATGCGTAATTGTCCTTCGCAACGACACTTATCCCGGAGGAGGAACCGGTCCTTGAGCGCGGGGGTCCCGGTGCTAGCGACACAGATGCCGCGTGGCCAAGCCCGGCGGACTTCATCCCTCCGCCGGATACTCTGAGGGCATGGCGCAGGATCGCGGAGGACGCGGCCTCCAGCATCGGACAGCAGGTGCTGCAGACCTACGGGTCGGGGCACCTTGAAGATGCCTTGGAGGTGTCAGGGGTGCGGGTAAGCGCTTGTCTTTTAGACCCCTTTTGCCGCCGCTTCGCGTTTGCTAACACTTGCGTCGCACAGACACTCGTGCTGGCCCAGGCCTTGCGAAGTGCTTACGCCTGCGAGGGAGTAGCGATACGGGCAGTGCATCGGCGCGAGGAAGAGTTGCGTGGAGCTGCGGAAAGGCAATCCGCCCGGGATGCTCGTGATACGCCTCCCGAGTCGGAATGCGCGGAGATGCAAGCGCGCACCGAGCGGGCTCGTTACGCGGCACGAACCTCGGCGCGAGCGATGCGACAAGAGGCTGCTGCAGAGCGGGACGACCTTGTATGACAAATCGCCGCCGGAGGCGGAGCGATGAGCTTGGTGCGCGCTCGCGGGCGGATCGAGTTCTCGCAGAGCGGGATCAAGCCTTGGGCGACGCCTCGGCCGCCGCCTGGGACACCATACTGGCCCTGGAAGACACTCTCAAAGGGCTTGTCGCCAAAGTGCCAGCACGCTCCTTCGGGCCCGAGGACCTGTCGTGGTCATTCCGGTGGATTGGAGAGGCGGCCGGCGTTGCACGTGGCGCCACGGCGATCTTCGGCAGCCACTGCGCATACATGGCGTCGTGTGTGACTTGCGCGCTCCTGCGACACCGCAGTTGCAAACATGTTGTGGAGTTAGCCGATCCCCAACTGGAGATGCCCGCGGGGAGCGGCGTAATGTCCGGCGTCGTGCGAGCTGTACGCCGCGCCGTGAAGTTCTTCCATGAGCGGATATGGGAGTACTGCGGCGAGGCCGCAGCCCTAGTCGAGCTGCGGAGGAACTTGTACGGCCAGGGGAACCTTGGCCGGTTCCTGGACGAAGTCCCTCGACGTGGCGATGATGGCGCCGCGGCTCCGGAGGACACCGTGGACCCACAGGTGTGATAGGAGGTTGTCGCGTGTTGGAGTGCATTGTAACCGAAGCCTGGGTTGTCTTCCCCGTTTTGTGTTTGCGAAAATATGGAGTTTTCTGCTATTCTGATTCCTGCCCCCTTGTGCCGAGCAGCTACCTAACCGGGGCCGGCTGCTGATCTCCGACCTCGCAATCTGGCAACGCCTTCAGCGCTGGCAAAGAGCCGAGGAAGCGTTGGATTTCTGGGCGAGTCGGGCGTCATCGAGTGGGACCTCGGTATGGGCGAGACGGGGCTCATCAGGATGAGCTCGCCGAGTTACACACGTGCGCCGGGGTGTCATGCGCCTTTGTAAACATCCTTAGCAAATACCAAGAACAGTTTTGACCAGATCTCGCGAAGTACGTCGCCACCCTCCGGCTACATCGCCCCGCGGTAAGCTCGGAGGGTTTGCATACGCGCCAGTACACGACGGGTTGCGCCCTGCGGGGGCAATGTGGTCGAGGCATACACGTAGTTGCGACAACCATACACGCTCAGACCGATATCTCCTCCGGCGTAGCTGGCGTCTAGTCGAGGTAGACACATGAGCGCTCCGTCCCCTACCCTTCGAAGTGGTGGCAACGGAGCTAGCGCCTATGCGAAGTAGACGCGCGAGGGCTCCGTCCCCTACCCTTCGAAGTGGTGACAGCGGAGCTGGCGCCTAGTCGAAGTAGACGCGCGAGCGCTCCGTCCCCTACCCTTCGAAGTGTGGCGGCGAGCCGGGCGCCTAGTCAAGGTAGACGCGCGAGCGCCCGCCCCTACCTTCGGTGGTGGCGCGAGTGGCACCTGGTCGACGTAGACGCGCGAGCGCTCCGCCCCTACCCGCCAGTGGTGGCGGCGAGTGGCGCCAGGCGGCTATACGCGCGAGCGCTCCGTCCCCTACCCTTCGAAGTGGTGGCAGCAGAGCTGGCGCCTAGGCAAAGTAGACGCACGAGCGCTCCGTCCCCTACCCTTCGAAGTGGTGGCAGCGGAGCTGGCGCCTAGTCGAGGTAAACGCTTGAGCGCTCCGTCCCCTACCCTTCGGGGTGGTGGCAGCGGAGCCAGCCTCTGGCGCTTCTTGCTCGCGGGTGTGCTCACGCGGGAACCAGCCTCTGGTGCTTCTTGCTCGCGGGTGTGCTCATGCGGGAACCAGCCTTTGGTGCTTCTTGCTCGCGGGTGTACCCACGCGGGACCCAGCCTTTTTAACATGCCGTCTTGGTATTCTGCAGGCGGCGCATGGGAACGGGTCCCCGTGGTGCGCTTTGCCCACCGTAGAATTAACTGGGGTAAGTTGCGTTCTGAAGTACGTGGGGGCCGATGCCCGCGCGTTGTTGATACTCCAAGCAGCGCGCGGGGACAGCACCCGCGTCTTATTTATACTCCGAAGAGTACGCACGGGGGCAACGCCCATGCGTGCGCGAGGCTCGCGTCTTGTTTATACTCTGTAGAGTGCGCAGGGACAACATCCGTGTCTTATTTAGAGTCCGTAGACTGCGTGCGGAGGCGGACCTCACGCTACGTCTTATTTAGAGTCCGTAGACTGCGTGCGGAGGCGGACCTCGCGCTACATCTTATTTATACTCCATAGAGTGTGTGCGGAGGCGGATCTCGCGCTACGTCTTATTTAGAGTCCGTAGACTGCGTGCGGAGGTGGACCTCGCGCTACGTCTTATTTAGAGTCCGTAGACTGCGTGCGGATGCGGACCTCGCGCTACGTCTTATTTATACTCCATAGAGTGCGTGCGGAGGCGGACCTCACGCTACGTCTTATTTAGAGTCCGTAGACTGCGTGCGGAGGCGGACCTCGCGCCACGCCTTATTTAGAGTTCAGAGATCGCGTGCGAGGCGGACCTCGCGCTACGTCTTATTTAGAGTCCGTAGACTGCGTGCGGAGGCGGACCTCGCGCTACATCTTATTTATACTCCGTGGAGTGCGTGCGGAGGCGGACCTCGCGCTACGTCTTATTTAGAGTCCATACACTGCGTGCGGAGGCGTCCCCCCGCTCGTCTTTGTTTATACTCATGCCCGCATCTTTGACGGAGAGTGCGCGCGCGAACGCGTGTCTTTGTTTATACTCATGCCCGTGTCTGTGATGGAGAGTGCACGCGTGAACGTGTCTTTGTTTATACTCATGCCCGTGTCTGTGACGGAGAGTGCGCGCGCGAACGCGTGTCTTTGTTTATACTCATGCCCGTGTCTGTGACGGAGAGTGCGCGCGCGAACGCGCGTCTTTGTTTATACTCATGCCCGTGTGCGTGATAGAGAGTGCGCGCGAACGCGTGTCTTTGTTTATACTCATGCCCGTGTTCGTGACGGAGAGTGCGCGCGTAACGTGTCTTTGTTTATACTCATGCCCGTGTTCGTGGCGGAGAGTGCGCGAACGCGCGTCTTTGTTTCGAAGAACATAAATTTGTACAAACGGTGAACTTTATTAAATTCCCGTTTGCGCGGGTGAGCATTTACAAAAGAAGGGGGGTGGGGGAATGCCAAGCACTGACCGCTAGGAGGGTGGGGCGATCGTTGACGGGCCGTCGTGACCGGAGCAATCTGACGTGCGTGGAGCGCGGGACGCTCCCCGAGGGCTCCACATCCGCCCTCCCAGCCTAGGTGCCTTGGCGAGCCGCGTGGCATGGGCCCCTGGCGCCAAGCTCTATGCGCCGGGCCATGTCGTGGTCACCATGAATGGTGATGATGGCCCGTGGTCCGGGAAGCTTCATGCACAGGAAACCGTGATGCGGGACTGCCCCGAGGGTGTTTAGGAGCGGCCGTCGTATTATGGCATTGTAGGGGTATACGATGTCGACCACGTCGAAGATGGCGTCCTCGCTTCTGACGTTGTCATTTTGGCCGAAGGAGGCTTGGAGGCATATCTGGCCTAAGGCGCGCAAGGGCTGCCCTCCAAACCCTTGCGGCGGGACACCGAGGCCCAAAGCGGCTCGAGGATCCCCATTTGGTCGAAGGCCGCAGCGAAGAGGATGTTTGCGGAGCTTCCTCCATCGACCAGGACGCGCCGGACGTCGCACCCGGCTACGAGGACCCGGACGACGAAAGGATCTTGATGGGGGAACTCCACGCCCTCAGCGTCGGTGGGCGTGAATGTGACTTTATGTTGCGCCCATTCTGGCGGCGCCTGCGCCGGGTATGCCGCGACGTGGTGTAGCCTCCGCGCGTAAGCCTTCCGTTGTCGTGCCGAAGTGAACCCCAGTGAGGAGCCTCCAGAGATGACGTTGATAATCCTGCGCTGGGCCCCCTCCGGGGCTTGTAGCTGTAGGAGGCCTTCCCGCGGTTGCCGTACGTGCGCCTGGATGCGTAGGAAGTCATCCTGGGCATGTGCTCCTTGGTCCTAGGGGTGTTGGACGTGAGTCACAACGGGCGCGCGTGTATCTGGGTTTTTGTCCCTGGCAACGCTCTGCCATAGCGCTGCAATGGTGGCACAAGCACGCGTGTCATGGTTGCCCCGGCCGTGGATTTCGCACCATTGCCCATGGTGCTGGTCGCCGTACTCTTCGCGGGTGCGGTCGTCTCGACCTCGGTCGTCTCGACCTCGGCCACGCCCCCGTCCTCGGCCTCCGCGACCTGCGGCGTTGTCTTCGGAGCCGCCCTCGATGTCGAAAACGTAACGAGATTTCCTGGACTTGCGCTGATCGCGCTTGGACTTGTCGCCTCGCTGGTCATTGTGTTGGGGGTCCTTGCGGTCGGAGGTGCCCTTCGGCTGCTCTTGCTTACGCTTGCCTTTCGAAGGGCCCTGCTTCGGCGAGTCTTCGGTCTTGACCGAGCCTTCCGCCTTGTTAGAGTCGAAGTCATCACCGTGTCGCCTCCGCTCTGGCATACTCTTCCATCTTGTCGAAGAGCTTCCCGACCGTCTTAATGGGCTTGCGCGCGTTGTACTCAGCCATCGGCCCCGGTCGGAGGCCCTGTATCGCTGCGTTGATGACCGTTGTTTCGTTAACGTCCTTGACTTGGTAGCGCACCTTCGCGGCGCTGAAGTAGTCCCGAGCCTCTCCTCCGCCGCTGATCGCAAAGAGCTGGTCCGCATCGACGCGCTCGATGTAGTTTCCTGGAAGTTGTTGTAGAGTCGGTTACGGACTGTTCCCACGCCAGATGGACCGCGGTTCAATAGTGAAGAACCAGGACAGCGCCACCCTTGTAGGGCGAGGGGAGCCCTTTGACTTCGTGGTGTCGTCTCCGCGCGCCGCCGATGGCGGTCTCGTACACGCGCACGAACTCGCGGTCGGAGTCGCTTTGTAGGCCTCGATGATGCTCGGGAACTTGAAATCTTGGGCCATGGCATCTGCTGTAGGCCCGCGAGAGCGGGACTCAGTTCACGCGCCGAAGCGGGCACGGCTAGAAGTGGGGCGTCGCGCTATCCGCCCCTTTCCGGCGGTTCGGATGCCACCGCGAGAAGGGTGTTGGCTCGGGCCTCTGCATGTCCCGGACGGCTCGCGGAGGTCCGTTAGCTCCCGCCGAACGCACCGAGGGCGCCGCAGGCCGTCTCATCGCGAGCGTGGCCGGGGCCATCGCGCGCTGGCGGTGCCACCAAAGCAAGGTGGTGACCACGGCTCGCGCGCCAGTTGCTGCGCCGCGTTGTTGTCGCTGGGGTTGGTCGTCGAGGTGGTGCTGGCGGGATCAGTCGTCACGTCGGCGGCGGGGTTGGTCGTCGCGTCGGCGGCAGGGTTGGTCGTCGCGTCGGCTGCAGGGTTGGTCGTCGCGTCGGCGGTGGGGCCTTCGGTCGCACCTACACCATCGCCATACTGCGGCCGCTAAAGCCGGCCCTCGTCGACGCGAGACTTCGCCGCCTCCGCCTTCTTCTTCTTCGCCGAAGATGGCGAAGCTTTCTTTGGTGCCATCTTCCTTGAAGTCTGGAGGCTTGTTCTTGTCCTCCCCACGGACGGCGCCAACTGTTGTGGTTATAGACCAAACAGAGAGAGAGAGAGTGGTAGTGGAGAGTTGAGTAAAATGAATGGCTTAGCCCCCTCCTCTCGTGGCCTATGCCACATATATATTCACATGGGGAGTGTTTGTACAGCTATATCCTTACACATGAGTATTCCCCTTGGGGGCTCTTATGTCATTACACATGTCCTATTTCGGACCTAACAGGCCTACTGGGCTTAGGTGGGGGGCCACCCCTACAACAAGTACCTTGATAAAAATGTTTGCAGATCCACTTCTGCGGCTATTGGGTCACGGTTTGAGTACATTACCCGAATGGGCTTGTTGTTCAGAGGAGCAAAGTTCAGCACTTCCAATGCTCTTGCAGCTGTCAAACAGAATAGGTAATCAGTGAAGCCTAACATGCTCCACATTTAGCAGAACTGCAAAAGTACAACAACAATGCTAGCGAGCTTCCTGATGGATAATGTAGCTTGATGAGGCTTAACAATTGCTCTAATGAAAAGCATGTATTCCAAGTGTACTTACCCATTATCTACATTTTGCAACATTTGCATGTACCTTACATATTGTTGCGCCTTATATCCTCCTCTAAGATGGATATTCAGACTGTGCCCAGATTTAACTTTGGTCTTGAATGAGGCCGGATGTACATTCCTATTCTATCTATGTAACAACTAATTTACACAACAATTCGATAACAGCTACGGCCAGCTGTATAGAACATCAATACCATAACTTCCAACCAATTAGGAAGGCATCAATTCTTCAAGTATACAACACAACCATCTCACTACCTACCAAAAACACAGAAAATCAACCTGGTAATTCAATTGTAAGAAAAATTGTCTAAACTCTATAGTCTATACCACAAGCACAAGCACGACACCAGGATCAACAAAACCGATTGCCGGGCGTCATCCTCCCCACTTCCCAAAACACTACAAATGCAAGCGACACTATCATCCTCCCGACCATCCAAAACACAATGATAAATCCAAGTGGCATTGCATCATGGCAACAGATTCACACAAACAATTACACAGACAATGACTTCTGCTAGTACGATCGCTTCAATACCAATCCAAGTTGCCAAACAAATCCAATCAACCATCAACTAATCGAAGCACCACTGATGTTAACAAGTTTACATCTGCTATCGGATCGAACCGAACACAAAAACTTCCCCCATCTGATCATACCACAATTCAACAACATCCAAACCTCGACCAGTCCCCTAATCCCAAATCAAACAGAGAGATGTACAAGAGGAGAGGGGATCGCAATACCATCCATGGGGTTGCTAAAGTTGACGTAGGCGTAGCCGAGCGAGCGCCGCGAGTTGACGTCCCTGCAGACGCGCACTGACACCACCTGGCCCGCCTGGCTGAAGAGCTCGTACAGCTGCGAGTCCGTCACCGACGCCTCGAGGTCGCCCACGTACAGCGACGTCATCGGGAGCTGCTGCGCCACGCCGACGCCGACCCCTCCCGCTGCCGCCGCGGGGACAGCCCCGGCCGAGCCCCCTTTCGCAGCCGCCGCCGCAGCCACTTGCGCTGCTATCGCCTCCTACCGACGTGCGGTGTGACTTTGGAGAGTTCGGATACGTATTCGGATTTTAATCAGATACTATCCGAGTAACCGAATACCGAACTTATTCAGTCGGATATTAGTTACACCGAATCCGCTACCGAATTCGTCTACACATATTCGTATCCGAAACCGAATTCGACCGGATACCAACCCAGTTTACCGAATTTGCTACCAGCTGGATTCGGTACCGGATCAGTTGGAAAAAAAACCCGACCCATTTTCACCCCTACCAGTTGATAAAGCATCCTTCTTACCTCGGTGAAGAGCATGCCAAACGACGACGTCACAATGTGGTAGTTGCACTGTTTCAAAAACTCGTGGATGCGTGCATATAGTCTCCACTATCTCCATACGATCTCAAAAAAAAAAGAGTTTGCAAAGATAATTTCATGAAGTTGGATACTATTCGAGCGCCAGCGTACTTCTACATCTATACTAATTAGACACTATGAATAATATCTATTTATACCTATACTAATTAGGTACTACGAGAAAATTTTCATGTTAATTGAAAAATAAAAATATCTGGCCGTCCATGTAGCGGACTAAGTTATAATGGCTTAGATTAATAGAAGAGTCTATATCAATTAAGTACAATAGAAAAATACCTGAACTTTGGAATGAAAATCTATACCTATACAAATTAAACACTATGAGAAAATTCCCACATTAATCGGTCAAAAGAGAAGCATTCGGCTGTCGATCTAGCGAACTCTAGTTATAATGGCTTAGACTGATAGAAATAGTTCATATGAAGTACAGCTAACCTTGCAGACGAGACGGCAAGGCCAGAGACCCAATGGTAGTGGTGGGATTCCTCACCGGAATTGAAGCAAACAACGGTGAAGAAACTTGATTCCCTGCGCGAGATTGAAGAAATCGAGGCGCCGTTGGAAGCTGTGAGATGTGAGCGGTTTGGGGATGAAATTCCAGAGTTTGGGCGTGCTATCTAGGAAAATTTAACTATTTGCCACCCTTATGACTCGAGTGGCAACAGATTTACCACCCGGGCCCATTGTCAGTAACTCAGGTGACCCCACATATAAGTGACAGAGTGAATTGGTCAATCTTAAGAGTGGCAAAAAATTGAATCTCTCCCTGCTATCTAAGGTGTGGGCGAGAGGTTTTCAAGGTAGAGACGGTGACGGCGTTGAGTCCCGGTCGAAGACGGAGAAGGAGAGTCTAGGTGGAAGACAGCGTGGGGCTGACCAGCGGGGCCCGTGCATTGATGAGACTGGCAGATGGTACTGGGCTGGCAGTGACTGCGTGGAAAGGAAGGCTGGCAGGTCGACGTGTGGCAGCAGGAAAAGGTGGGCTAAACGGGCAAGTTGGCCGGGGAAGATGGATCGCGCGGTGAAGCGGATCAGGCCGAAAAGGGAAAAGTGGGCTAGAAAAATATAGCGAATTCGGCCCGTAAAGATTTCAAATTTTCTAGGGAATTTCAGATTTTTAGAATTGGATTGAATGAAATTAAGCTCAAATAAATAGCAAATAAACTATAAAAAATCCAAGAAAATATAGAAAAATTTATTACAATACAAGGAACCCAATTAAAACTAGTCTTGATTTCATTGATGTTTATTTTATTCATATTAAATCTTTTTAATTTATGAAAAGTCAAATTAAGTTTTAATTAATTCAAGAAAAATCCAAATGGTTATTTTTATTTTAAAAACTTCACAAAAGCACTGAAAACTAGGATTTTACATCCTTTCCCTAGCTAGCGGTA
This sequence comes from Dendrocalamus sinicus, assembly GCA_036346575.1. NCBI lineage: Eukaryota > Viridiplantae > Streptophyta > Magnoliopsida > Poales > Poaceae > Dendrocalamus > Dendrocalamus sinicus. Next base: position 18,744,591 of record CM070647.1, read on the forward strand.
ATCACTGCCTGACACGGCGGGGAGCGGTGCAGCGGCGACTGGTGCGGCATAGCTAGAGCGCGGGTGTGACGCGGCTGGGGCAATGGCGCAAGGAGGTAGGGTAGAGGTGACTAGGTTTGGAGGGCATCCCCTTCTCTTTCTTTATAAGCTAGCTCACAACGAAACACACACAGAACGCACGAGATTGATCCATTTTTGGCTCCAACCGAATCTCCTCTTTTCCCTCTGTCCCATTTTCCTTGGGGTCCTTAGGAGGGCTTAAACAGAATATTACAACAACGTTCGTATATCATTCTATAACCGCAATATCTAAAAAATTGTAATATGATAGTCCAAATAATGGTGCTAATTACGACAGATCAAACACGCTTGTCACCATGTAACCATCCTACTCCAACTTAGGGTGACTTTGGTATCGACGTGATGTAGTGTGGAATTTAGTTTTGTGTAGAGTCTTTCACCCAGGTAAAAAGAAATTTCTGATACAATTGAAAAAAAAGGAGTTTTTAGCTAGTTATTATAACCTAAAAAGATATAAATGTTCATTTAAAAAGCCACGACAATAGAAGACGCACCCCTTCAGTGATGCTCCATCAAAATTATATGTTGATAGTGTTGTGCGATGGAATTAGTAATGTACGAGGATATCACTAAATTTCAAAACTGTAGAAATACAGAGAATACAGACCCTTAGCCCTCGTTTGGTTTTAGGAATTGAGCCTAGGGGAATTGGGATTGGGTATTATCAATTCTATTGTTTGAATGTCCTTTGGAATTGGAATTGGAATTACAGTTGGAATTGGAATTGTGAACCGATTCCAGCTGAATCGGGAGACAACTAACATGCGAGACCCTCAATACCGAGCTCAGCCCCTCTGAATTGAGAGGAATTGACATCTCGATTCTCGATTCACAGCTTCGACACCTTGATTCTTGACTTTCCCTGACTCACATTGTCGTTAGCGACTTGATACAGGGTCGTCCGATCTTCTCGACGTAGGATCAAGGTACTCACGAGGATTCGACGAACCATAGTGATCTCCCGTTACCAATGCAAGAGTTAGCACTCTATAATTCACCCAACCTCACGTGCTGAACTTCACGACCACCGGTGAAGTTTCATCGCGCCCCCAATTCCCAGCGGAAAGGTTGAACGATCTTGATTTCAGCGAACTCCCAATTCCCTCAAGTTGGTTCGACCAATAGAAAGAATAAGAGTATTCTATTATCAAAAGTGGTCTCAAGAACAATAGGGGGCGGCTGCTACTTAAAGCCAACCCTAACCTCCGCACGCATGCACTTGGGCCTAAGGCCGAGTTCAATCTGGTTTACGAATCCTACAACAATTCGGAATTAAATACTAACTAATTGCATGGCTGAATTATGCAATCTCAGCCCACTATTGGCACGCAGGCTCACAAACTCCTCAATTGGCGCATGGGTCCCTTCCTCAAGTCTTGGCTGCATGGGGCTTCCCTCCTTTTGACATGTGACCGCATGGGCCTCCTTCCTTGTGGTCGCATGGCTATATTTCTCCATGGGACTGGCCCGTTGGTCCTTCCATCATTGTTCTTCCATTGCTTCAAATCTAAGAACGCACAATGTATTTGCATTAGGTAGTATACCATTATCATATAAAGCAATAGGAAATTCTTTAAGAAACAAAAGCACCTCTTGTTGTAGTAGCTTAGCTCTTGCTCTTGTCATAGGGCCTGTTGGAATCTTATCACTAGCTTTATCATATACCCTTGGAGTGGCAGGTGAATGTGTAGTGGAGATGTCCTCATCATCCTCCCCTTCTTGAAAAGGAGTCGACCTCAGCTCTATACAATCTTGTCCAAAGAAGGGTGATAAATCAGTAACATTAATTGTAGAACTTACCCCATAGTCATCTCCTGGAAGCTCCATCTTGTATGCATTGTCATTGATCTTGGCAAAAACTTTAAAAGGTCCATCACCACGGGGCATCAATTTAGATCTACGCTTTTCCGGAAAGCGATCTTTGCGAAGGTGTACCTATACTAAATCACCTGGTTCAAAAACATTTTCTTTCTAGACTTGTTAACTTTGGAAGCATAAGCACGTACTTTCTTTTTAATTACCTCTTTCGTTGTGGCATGGAGCTTTTTCACAAAATCAGCATGTTTAGAAGCCTTCATATTAGCCCGTTCTTGTAGTAGGAGTGGAAGCAAATCAACTGGCGTGATTGGTTTGAAACCATACACCACCTGGAATGAACATAATTGAGTTGTAGAATGTACCGCCCTGTTATATGCAAACTCCACATGCGGTAGACAATCTTCCCACTCTTTCAAGCTCTTCTTTATCATGGTACGTAGTAATGTTTAAAGTGTGCAGTTCACCACCTCCGTTTGCCTATCTGTTTGTAGGTGACAAGTCGTTGAAAATAACAACTTTGTCCCAAACTTGGCCCACAAAGTCTTCCAAAAGTAGCTCATGAACTTGACGTCACGATCTGAAACAATGGTTCTTGGCATTCTATGCAATCTCACAATCTCCCTGAAAAACAAGTCAGCTACATGCGACGCATCGTCGCTCTTATGACAGGGAATAAAATATGTCATTTTAGAGAACCTATCCACAACAACAAAGACTGAATCCCTCCCCCTCTTGGTCCTAGGCAGTCTTAACACAAAATTCATGCTAATATCTTCCCAAGGAGCACTAGGAACAGGAAGTAGAGTATACAAACTATGTGGATTGAGTTTGGACTTCGCCTTATGACATGTGATGCATCTTTGAACGAACCTCTCGACGTCTCGCCTCATTTTTGGCCAATAGAAGTGATCAGCCAACATCATGTAAGTCTTCTCTCTCCCAAAATGCCCCATCAATCCTTCTGCATGAGATTCCTGCAACAATAACAAACGCACCGAGGACTCCGGAACACATAGCTTATTTAGGCGAAAGAGAAAATCATCATTAATATGAAACTTATCCCACCCTTTTCCATCTTTGCAATTAGAATATGGAGCTGCAAATTCATGATCGAAAGCATACAATCTTTCAAACATTCTAACCCTGGTACCTTTACCTCCAACTGAGTCAAAAGCACATGTTTTCGTGACAATGTATCAGCTACCACATTCTCTTTGCCTTCCTTATATTTGACAATGTATGGAAAGGTCTCAATGAATTCTACCCACTTAGCATTTCTACAATTCAATTTTGCTTGGCCCCTTAAGTATTTCAAAGATTCATGATCAGAATGTATTATGAATTCCTTAGGCCAAAAATAATGTTGCCAAGTTTTCAACACACGCACAAGAGCATATAGTTCTTTATCATAAACAGGATAATTCAATTGTGCACCATGGAATTTCTCACTGAAATATGCAACAGGTTTTCTATCTTGCATCAAAACACCACCAATACCTATTCCACTAGCATCACATTCAATCTCAAAAGTTTTTGTGAAATCAGGTAAAGCAAGCAATGGTGCTTCAGTCAAACACTTCTTTAATTCAGCAAAATCGTTGTCTTGTTTTTCTCCCCACTCAAAAATCACCCCCTTTTTAGTTAATTCATTTAATGGGGCAGCAATGGTGCTAAAGTCTTTCACAAATCGCCGATAAAAGCTAGCAAGCCCATGGAAGCTACGAATTTGACTAACATTCACAGGAATTGGCCAATTTCTAATAGCTTCAATTTTAGATTCATCCACTTCAATTCCATGAGCTGAAACAACATAGCCTAGAAACACAACCTTACTAGTGCAAAAAGTACACTTCTCAAGATTGGCATACAAGCGTTTTTTCCTAAGCACTTCTAGGACTTGTTTGATGTGTTCAACATGATCATCCAAATAGCGACTATATATCAGAATATCATCAAAGTAAACTACCACAAATTTTTCAATGAAGTGTCTCAAAACATGGTTCATTAAGCGCATGAATGTACTAGGAGCATTGGACAAACCAAAAGGCATCACTAACCACTCATACAAGCCAAATTTCGTTTTAAAAGCAGTTTTCCATTATCACCATGTTTCATTCTTATTTGATGGTAGCCACTACGCAAGTCAATCTTAGAAAAGATAGTAGAACCACTTAACTCATCAAGCATATCATCTAACATAGGAATAGGATGACGATAGCGAACAGTTATGTTGTTAATAGTTCTACAGTCTATGCACATTCTCCAAGTACCATCTTTCTTAGGAACAAGAATAACAGGAACGACACAAGGACTAAGATTCTCGCGTACGTACCCTTTGTCCAAAAGTGCTTGCACTTGACGCTGAATCTCCTTTGTTTCTTCTGGATTTGTGCGGTACGGCGACCGGTTGGGAAGAGGGGCTCCCGGGACTAAGTCAATTTGATGCTCAATGCCTCGAATAGGTGGAAGACCAACAGGCACCTCCTCTAGAAACACGTCATCATAAGCCTGCAAAACTTGAGAAACAGCACTAGGAAGAGAGGTTAAATCATTAGTAGAAAGCAGTGCATCCTTGTATAACAATACAAGGTGCATCAAAGCGGGATCATCTTTCATCTCTCTCATATCAGATTTGGTGGCTATCATGACTAAGTTTTTCTCTCATTCACTCTTGCTTTTACCCCTCGGGTTTGGTTTGTGGCTCTCACTCACTTTTTGTGGAATCACACTCTTTTGTTTTCTCCCTTTCTCACTCTCAACTTGCACTTCAATCTTTTGTACATTATCATTTACAATTTGAGAAGGAGTCAACGGTCGTAACACCACTTGTTTGTTGTTCCACCAAACTTATATTGATTAGTTCTTCCATCATGAAACACAGCACGATCATATTGCCATGGCCTTCCTAGTAGCAAGTGACATACATCCATAGGCACCACATCACACTCCACCGTATCACGATAAGTGTCAATTTCAAATTCAACATCCACGGTGTATCCCACATTCAACGAGCCTTTCTCATGCAACCACTGGATCTGATATGGATGTGGGTGTTTCTTGTACTTCAACCCAAGTTTATTGCAAAGTTTCTTGCTAGCCAAATTATGACAACTCCCACCATCAATGATTACCTTGCAAAATTTGCCATCTTTACTAACTTGAGCTCTTGTGTGGAATAAATTGCAGCGCTGTTCATGGGAAGGTTTTGGTTGCACACTCAACACCGTCGGTGCACACACAAGTATAGGACCAACACTGGGATCACAATACTCTATGTCTTGCTTCTCCTCGTGTGCATCAAAATCAGCATGGTGATCATTCTCTTCTTCACTTGCAGAATCATATACCCTATTCTCTAATATCAACATCGCTTTATTATTTGGGCAATCCTTTTGCATATGACCACGACCAAGGCACTTGAAGCATTGTATGCCGCTACTCTTCGCTGTAGAACCCACAGAAGAGAAAACACTAGCTGCTGAATTTGATGGCTTCCTTGCACTTGGAGTGGCTTCTTCCTTCTTGCTAAATGATGGGCGAAAGCTTGAATCACCACTTGGAGCTGTTCTTTGGCTTATTTGTGATTTGGAACCATATCTTCTTCCGCTGGACGGTGTACGGGCAGCAAAGGATGTTGATCTTGCAAACTTAGCATCCTCTTGCAATTGTCGTTCTGCCTTTGTAGCTTGATGCACTAACTCATAAAGATTGTTATATGGCTGAAAATTGACAATTCTTTTGACTTGATGGTTCAAATGTGAGAGGAAGTGTGCCATGGTTTGCTCTTCTTGTTCTTGAACATTGGCTCGAATCATGGCTAGCTCCATCTCCTTGTAGTACTCCTCTACCGAATGTGCCCCTGCGTCATATTCTGCAATTTATCAAATAGATCATGCTTGTAATGACGAGGAACAAAACGGGCTCTCATTTCTCACTTCATCTCTTGCCATGATGCCATAGGGTTTTCTCCATTCTCAGCTCGTTGAGTAATGACTTGTTCTCACCAATCCAAAGCATAACCTTCAAACTCAAGTGATGCCAACTGTATCTTTCTCTCATCCGTATAGTGATGCATACGGAATATTTTGTCAACCTTCAATTCCCAAGTGAAATACTCCTCGGGATCAGTCCCACCTACAAACTTGGGCATGGAAAACTTGAGTTTGCCCAATCCATCATCTTCATTGCGTGGACGACGATAATGGTCATTGTAATGCAAAGCAAAATTACCATCCCATTCCACCGCATGTGCAGCACCACCACGGCCTCCACATAGGCCTTGGCCATGCCCTCTATGACCTCCTCCGAGCTGTGGTGGACACACCACGTTGGCCACCACTCGGTGTTACGGTGCAGGAGGTACATGGGCAGCAGCTTCTCCTCCTTGAACACTTGCTTCATCGCCACCATTGCGAACTTGTATGAGCCTAGTGAGGGCTCCAATGTCCTCCCGCAATTGGCGCACATTTTTATCAGCTCGTATCTCTATATTTTGCATCTCCCTTGCAATTTCATCAGCAAAAGCATCATGCTTCTCATGGAGTTGATCGAGCCCTTGACGTAGCTCACGTTGAAAGTGTTCACGGAGTGCCCCCAAATTGATATTGCTTAACGAATGCTTGAGTTTCATTTGTCTCACCACTCTCATCATGGTGTTCTCCTCCACCTGACATGGTTAGCTATGTAAGAAACAAATAGTTATGTAGAATAATGCTTTATGGAAATCACTCAATCTCACTGTTTTCTCTCCCAAGTAAAGTTCTTACTTTTCTGAAGTGAATTAAGGCCAATAAAAAACATACACCTGGTAGAAGTGACAACAGCACAGTGATGATCAAACGAATTTAAGAGTGTTCACTACTTGCACAACAACGGTTATATGGTGGAGCTTGGTATGAAAGTGTTTATCCTACACAATTTGAATTTCACGATATTGTAAGATTAATTAATAATCCAAGCTAGAAATTTTGCCTAAGTGCTGATCCAATAGGTTTAAGTGAAGTGTATGAACGCACACGCAAAGATAAATGCGACTTAATGCAAACAAAGGAATGAGCTAGCTGGAAGCAATCTGAAAGTAATAATGTAATAGCTTGTTTTGCATCAAGTACTAGGAGAGACGCTAGCCAATTGCAATAAGGAGAATATAAGGCACAAGATTGCTCAAGAATTTTAGTGACTCAAACTGAAACTATGAACTAGACCCACTCACCCAAATCAGCCTTCTCTCAATTTTTTTGGGGTTTTTTTGCTCACCTCTTTTTTCTTTTGCTACCGAGCCACTGACCCAAATATGTTCAACTCACTGTTCTGAGTCTATTGAGATATATGGGTCGCAAACTTTTTGTGGAAGGTAGGGGTATAGATGTAATTAAAAGATACTCTCTCTCTCTCTAAACTTTGAAAAAAATTTGATCGGCTGGAGTGGGTGACACACAAGCCCAATGTTCAGTTATAAGTATTCAGGAGCAGCCCTCAATGCAATATCAATGGCTAGTCTCAAGTATTCAAAGAATATAAGTGAATCTTGTATGTATGTGTTCGGTTATTGCACACGACAAGGCAACCCACGAAGCACCTCCCTAGAGTTGGTTTCGAATGGCAGAAGAAGTGGATAGCTAGCCAAAACCGACTTGGATTCTACTCAGATTGCTCTTGGAGAGGTTGTAGACTCGGATTCGACTCTAAGAGTAAATTGAATCTACTTTTTGTGGACGCTAATTGAGGGATTCAACCAGCGGATTTTTTTAGGTTTCACGTGGACACAAGATCAAGTTACGCGAAGGAACACAAAGATCAGTACATAAACAAAAATTCTAATGGACTAAAACCTAATAAAACTCGCGCGAAAATAACAGATGCGAAACTAGGGTTTTGATTTTTTTTTGTTTTCGGTTTATGGACTATAGGACAGAAGTAAAACAATCTAAAAGTAAGGGTAAATAATCTTACCGAGTAAACCGCGCTCTGATACCAAGATGATACGAGGTCGCCCGATCTTCTCGACGTAGGATCAAGGTACTCACGAGGATTCGACGAACCGTAGTGATCTCACATTGCCAATGCAAGAGTTAGCACTCTATAATTCGCCCAACCTCACGTGCTGAACTTCACGACCACCGATGAAATTCCATCGCGCTCCTAATCCCCAGCGGAAAGGTTGAACGATCTTGATTTCAACGAACTCCCAATTCCCTCAAATTGGTTCGGTCAATAGAAAGAATAAGAGTATTCTATTATCAAAAGTGGTCTCAAGAACAATAGGGGCGGCTGCTGCTTAAAGCCAACCCTAACCTCCGCACGCACGCACTTGGGCCTAAGGCCGAGTTCAATCTGGTTTACGAATCCTAAAACAATTCGGAATTAAACACTAACTAATTACATGGCTGAATTATGTAATCTCAGCCCACTATTGGCACGCAGGCTCACAAACTCCTCAATTGGTGCATGGGCCTCTTCCTCAAGTCTTGGCTGTATAGGGCTTCCCTCCTTTTGACATGTGGCCACATGGGTCTCCTCCCTTGTGGTTGCATGGCTCTTAAAGGTCGCATAGCTCTCCATCTCCATGGGGCTGGCCCGTTGGTCCTTCCATCCTTGTTCTTCCATTGCTTCAAATCTGAGAACGCACAATGTATTTGCATTAGTTCTTGTAGAATCTGAGAACACACAATGTATAAAGCAATAGGAAATTCTTTAAGAAACAAAAGCACCTGTTGTTGTAGTAGCTTAGCTCTTGCTCTTGTCATAAGGCCTGTTGGAACCTCATCACTAGCTTTATCATATACCCTTGGAGTGGCAGGTGAATACGTAGTAGAGATGTCCTCATCACGACTCCTGACCTCCCTCAACTCACACCGTCGCCGGTGACTCCTCCCCCTCCGACGGCCTCCTCGTCGACCACTCCTCACCTCCTCTAGTGGCCCTCTTGCTGACCATCGCCACAAGGTCGTCTTCCTCGTCGTCGGCACCACCACGGCGCTATCTTCCCCATTGTTGGCACCGCTACCTGTTCTTACTTTGATGCCGACAGCCTTTTCCGCTTCCTCTCAGCAACCATAGCTCCCGGCATACAATGGTTCTACTCTCCATCTCCTTCTCCGGCCATGCGCCAGCCACCACTTTGGCGACCACCTAGCTAGCTTTGGCCACCATTCTCGACGTCCAGATATGATCACAATAGAGCTCCCTGGGTCGGTTTTCCCCCATGTGCCAATTCATTTTCAAGTTGCATCCAAACAGAATTTTAAATTGCCTTGGGAGTTCATATCTTTGGCAGCCAGACCAATTCCAATTTCAGTTCAAATTAAATTGGGACTCCATTTTCACAAGGCCAATTCAATTCAGGGATCAAACAGGCCCTTAGAAAACTAGATCTTAAATTTCTAAGTTTGAAGTTTTATTCTTTCAATTATATGAATTTTGAAGCTTAGGTTTTCCAAACGAAACCTCGAAACACATTTTCATGTGTATTTTGGTCTTTTTTTAAAAAAAATTCAAAACCGACCCACTGTTCCAAAAGAGCCGTAGGATTGACGGACAGTGTGATCCGGTCCGTCCGTTCGGGTCTTATTAGTCGGTTTCGGGCAGAGCCAAGCCCTCCTGTTTCTGTAGGAGTCGGTCTCCTCCGCGCGAGCCAGCCCCAGCTCCTACGCACCAGCCTCCCCCTCCCCTCGCCGCCCGCCTTCCCCTCCACCGCCGTCTCCGCCGCCGCTGCTGACGGAGAAATGAACCAGCCGGTGCAGAAGAACACCCTCTACGTAGGTACGCGTATTATCAGTCCGCCTTCTGAGCACTTCTTTGCTGTTCTTGGCCGCGCCCACCACCTGTTCGAGGAAATTCCTTACTGAGATATACATGGTTGTTGCTGGGGTTCCCTTGGTGGCTTCCCCGGCCATGGCGCAGTAGCTAAGATGATCTTCTCTCTTGGTTGCGATGACGCAGGTGGGCTGGCGGAGGAGGTGGACGAGAAGATCCTGCACGCGGCGTTCGTGCCGTTCGGGGAGATCAAGGACGTTAAGACGCCGCTCGACCAGGCCACGCAGAAGCACCGCTCGTTCGGCTTCGTCACCTTCCTTGAGCGCGAGGACGCCGCCGCTGCCATGGACAACATGGACGGCGCTGAGCTCTTCGGCCGCGTCCTCACCGTCAACTACGCCTTCCCCGAGCGCATCAAGGGAGGAGAGCAGGGATGGGCCGCGCAGCCAAGTATGTCACGCTTCCTGCCCTGTCTCCCCTCTTCAATTACACCCTTCTTTCTTGCTTGCTTGGTTGCCTGATTTAGGGCTAGGACTGCCAACTGTGGCTACTTTTAGTGGATAATGTAATTGGCTGGGATACTGAACTGATTTTAGTGGATAATGGAATTGTTCCATTGCTGTTTACAAATGAACAAAGTAGAAACATGCCTAGCAGATTACACAGGAATAGAGATTACAGAAGCCTACCTTTATGATCCCTGTGTAGTGAAAGCACGAAAAGAACTATTCCCTTAGGAAGAAACTAGAATGAAGGCCTTCCTCCAGGAGTCACAATCCGTCACAGCTTCACACGGCGTCAAATTGCTACTCTTGGAGAATTTAAGTGCTTGCAATATGAACAAACAAATTATACAGCTATTTTAATTTCTAAGGGTACTTGAGTTGAGGTTCTCCATTTTCACCTTCAGAACTGTTGCACATTATGCAATTTTAGGCCCCATTTGGAACGAATGATTCTCACAAGAATTTTATAGGTTACCCCACATCCATTGAGAGTGGATGTTTCCTTTCCTACTAAATTCGTACAAAATTCGTGTTCCAAATGAGGAATTATACTTAACAGGGTTGTTATAAAAAAAATAAAACAACAAGAATGTCTATATAATCTACTGGTACAAACTACAAAGTGTCTTAGATGGGTTTCTTGATCGGTGTGTATTTACTGTACAAGTTTCTGCTATGTCAAATCTAGAGGTTTTTTGGAGCTAAACTCTAGATATCTAAATGGGAAAGGTTGGGATGGATTACTCACCATCTATCAGGCTATCACCAGCCACCCCCTAATAACATGCCGCAGTCTAACCTGTCCCATGGTAGCATACAATATTTCTACCACATGCCTGGCTTCGTCAGTGGAGGGTGGAACACCGCCTACTTTGCCCAAACTTTAACCTCAATTTGAGTTGTACTTCAAATCATATGAGGCCAATGCAGGTTTGGAACAGTTGTGAGAGTAGTGTTTGCCACTCAGTTGTTCAAGGTTCTGATCTGATCTGATGCCTATATCATTGGTTCTCTCATGTGGCTCAACAGGTGATTTTAGTAAAAAGGAACTAATAAAGTAATAAGAAAGTCTGTACCAGAGTGGAATTCTGAAGTGTGGAACAGTGCTAGGGACTTTCATCTTGACAGTATGTTTTCAAAGGTCGTACTACCAAAGGGCACTCTCTGATCTAGATCAGAGGGTAGGGATAGGATAAGGCAGAACGCTTTATACACCTTTTTAGTTTTTTAATCGTTTCCTTATACACCAGTGGGCCCCTTTCCACTTGCTCCGTTTTAATCACTGCAGCACTCTGCTCCTAATCTAATACTCCCCCAGATTCCAAATATAGGTTGTTTCAGCCTTCCCAACTTCTCTCTAAATATAAGTCGCTCTCCAGTTTCTAGGTACTTTTGCTTCTTTTTTCTCTGTAATACCCTTCCTTAATTCCATGAGAGAGTGTGTGAGTTCACAGTATTGATTGCATTTAAGCAAACGAAAGGAAGATAATGTAGGAGTGATTGAAGGGTATCAAGGTCATTTCATCCACTTGCTTAATTCTTGTGCTCAACTCTAAAACAGCCAATATATGGAATTAGGGGGAGTATTATACATGACTTTTTTCCTTGTTAAAATTCCATCTATATAAGCTCTAATTCTCTTATTCTGTAGGAGTCATTAGGGTGTTAGATACAACTGCGGAATAGTTTGCGATTGCGAGTTTGATTATGTGGTTGATTCTCACTGTATGTATATTAATATTGTCCTTTTACTGTTTATGCATCTGTTGTAGAGTTTGTAAACATTTTGATAATGGCCAGTGTGGAGGTTTGGCTTCATCTCAGTCTGTCATCGACATTGACTGCTAACCATACATGACCTTATGGTTGAGCTTCTATTGCTCACAAGTATGTTTGTCTCTATTCAGTTTGGGCCGATGCGGATACTTGGTTCGAGAGGCAGCAGCAGGAAGAGGAAATGCAGCGTCTTCAGGCTGAACACCGTGCAGCAATGCAAGCAGCAGAGAAGCTGCACAGGGAGAAATTGGCTGCCGAAAGAGAAGGGGAGAAGGAAGAAGAGACAGATACGAAGGCAGATCCCATGGCTGCAGCAGAAGCTCAGGCTTTGAAACAAAGCTCTTAAATCCTGTGATATTAAGCTTAGAACAAGTGTTACATGCATGTCCCTTTGTCAAATACATTCCAGTCAGTGGTTGCAACTAACATGCTATTCTTGGTCAGTGCTGCTAGTTGTTAAGCTAAAGCTAATCCTATTTCTTGAAGACATATCTCTATTTATACTGGTTATATACCACCGATATGGATTTGTATTTTGGTAAAATGGGTGCTCTGTATCTAGTTATACTGTCAGTGGTGCTTGAGTTAGAACATTTTGGCGTCATTCCTAACTGAAGATCCGTATATGATTTTTACCTTCGGACATGATTGTCTAGTTGTTAAGCTAAAGTCAATCCTATTTCTTGAAGACATACCTCTATTTATACTGGTTATGTATCACTTATATGGATTTGTATTTGGTAAAACGGGTGCTCTGTATCTAGTTATGCTGTCAGTGGTGCTTGACCATTTTGGCGTCATCCCTAACTGAAGATCCGTATATGATTTTACCTTTGGACATGATTGCACCTTTTGAGCTGAGCCATGGATGATGAATCAATCCTAACCTTGTTGATGATTTGGTTGTCTCATCGTATAAATGGGTATATAACTATATATACTTCTTAATTTCCCTAGCAAGCATGCACGTTCTCATTGTTAGCTTAATACATACAACTGGTGCCCAACGAATAGCATGACGTTTCCCCTTCACATTGGTAAATTGTATAGCAATAGCAACTCAATGTTGGTGAAGTGCTCTATCAATAATGCATTCAGCTAGCGACGTGGCTTTCAGCACCGGTTTATGGTTCCTCACCGATTTGTAGAGGGCCGGCTGCTTGCCGGATTTTGATCTTGACGGTGAGGACAGCATGATTCCTTGGGATGATGTACCACGCACGCCAGTGGATCTGCCACAGTGTATATGGAGCAATTTACCAAGTTTTTTGATACCTTCCATGTCTACATGCATCTAAGACATGAAACCAGCACCCAAAGGAACCAATCATCTTGCAGCAATGCCAAAATATACTGTATAGATGCGCCCACAAGGGTCTACAAAGCAACGACTCTGATACAAGCTCATAGATATTGAAAAAGCTTCAGCAATGTGGCTTTTTATAAGCTGTAGTTCACCGCGGCATGGAGCTAGGTTGCCTCTGACCAAATGATTTACACGCACATCTATTAACATACGACATCCACAATTGCAAGGCCTTCTTCAAGAGCCTTTAATGCACTCATGTCGGCTGGGTTCGGCAGGGTTCATTACTTTTGGTTTTTGTACTTTGCTATAGTACTAGCTTTCAAAACGGTAATGTATTTTCAAGACGGGATCTACAAATCGATTGTAGTAGAAATTCTACCGGTTTCAGCTATATCAGCCAAAATCGTGTGTGACTGTCTCTCTTTGTAATCTCTCTCACGAACAGGTAGAATTCAAAAGATATAGACCAAAAGCTATAGCCCAAAAGAACCCATCTATGCATACTTCTTGATTTGCTCTCTGGTATGAATTGATTGATTGTTTAGTCTTCTTGTCAAGACATAATTGTTTTTTATGAACTAATTTGATACTAGCAAACTGCACTTATGATGCTATATTGCTCTCAGATCATTCATTACCTCATGGGAAGTTGTAGGTTGTTCTCAATTATGTTGAGCATCGCTTCCTGCAGTTGCCATTCTAGCAAGGGTAGTATGGATATCTGCAGATAATTTGCGGCTCGTCCCATTTTCTCGTAATAACTGGTGTTAGGATCGGAGTGCCACTTGATATGAAATCGATAAGACAAAACACAAAACTAATAAAGAATAATTAATAACACAAGACAAAGATTTAATGTGGAAAACCCATTCGGATAAAAAACAACAGACGCACAATAGAAAAAATCACTGTATGAGAAGAAGTTATGGAATGCTCTTAACGTATATGTGATTCTACTTGTGTATTTATGTTATTCTAAATCAAGCAGCTTATGAGAGGTATAAATAGCCTTAGGTGAGAGTCCTAGCTAGACAACAAAATAATAGTCCTAGTCAGCAACAAAACAGAGACCTATCAGAAACTAGAACAATAACCTTATCGGAGACGAGAACAGCACCTCGCTCGGAAAGTCTCAGAAGATAATGGTGTAGAATTGTAGTCAGAAGTGCCTTAAGACATCTGACTCAAGTCGGCACATGCATCTTAGAGAACCATATTGATGCGGGTCGGTGCAGAGTCTATTACAAACTTGAAGATGATCCTAATCATTACCTCCGATCAATTTGTATTGCTTTTCTATCGAACTCTTCAAGCGGTCGGAACAACCAGAAGTGGTCAGACTAGACCAGATTCGGATCACAAAATATAACAATTGGGTATTTTGTACCATGAATGATAAATCGATCTCCCCATTGATGGTATTTTTGCCTCTGCCATTGCACGCCACTTCCTGCACTGGAAACCTTCACCATTATCTTAATATTTCCTGCTTCATGCACTACCACACAAAGAGTCATCACAGACGATTCTAAACTCTCATCACAGACGATTTCTGAACTATCTGATTTATTATGCTTATGATAATAGGTGGTTATTACAGACGACTCTCAAACCGACTGTGATAAGTCACAACATAGACAATTTTTCAAAAAAACCAGACGGTTTTGTGTACAAACTGTTGGTGATAGCTCTTTAAATACATAAATTATTTTCTGTTTTTGGCTAGCCTCAGGAAATACTAACCACACCCTCTAGAAACAAACAAGCAAACCACATATAATTGTAGATCTTATAGCACACGACAATCATTACATAGATTCATAAACGAATTAAACAACTGAATGAATTATAATGGAATGAAGTACAGTTGAATGAATTACAATTGAATCAAATGTTTGAATATCTAATCATCTACATCGCCAGGGTTGAACTCTCCCTTTGGGTGAATGACCTCCACCATCAAGAATTTGGAGAGTTGTCCTCGAACTTTAGAGAGTTTGTCAAGATCGAATGCACTTGAGTCAATTTTGATGCCCTGTCACTAGGAGTAGTAAAGTCTATATATATATATATATATATATATATATATATATATATATATATATATATATATATATATATATATATATATATATATATATATATATATATATATATATATACACACACACACACATACATATATTGATAATCACAAAATAATTATCGGCAAATTGACAAATCTCTAGATCATTCGTCTTAGTATCTATGATTTTATGCATATGATGGCAAACATAGAGTGCACATATATTGCCCTATAGCCGCTAGTGGCTCTGCAAAAATAGAATTATACATATAGGTATAGTTAGTTCTAGAGTCATTATTACGAAGTGTGTGATCGTGCAAAATAGCACACCCGCAAGTGCACGGGTTGCCACTGAAATAGCGGCGAGTGTCGTGTTCTCCACAAGGACTAGATTAAGGCTACCGGTGCTCAGCTAGGTCGACTCTAACTCGCACAGACAAAACGATTAACAACTAAATAAACGAACGAACAAAGGACGATGGAACGAACGACTGTACGAATGGACGTCGTACGACCGAACGAACAACACGATGACTGACTACACGAACGAACACAACTACCGACCGACAATATAACTAACTACCAACCGCGAGACAGAAGGAGGAAGTCGAGAAGCACTGGGGAAGTCTAGAAGCTAGGAGGAAATCAGAGAGAAAGAGGGGGAAGATGGTCGACAGCTAACTAGATGACAACGACAGGACAACACAAGCACAGAACTACGAACGACTGCACGACTTAACTACCGACCGACCACGGAAAGGAGAAAAGAGGGAGTCTAGAAGCAAGGAGGGGGTTGAGACAGCAAAGCAAAGGGAAACGGTCGCCGGCTAGCTAATTCAGGCTACACAAATGAACACAGAAACTAACATTGACGACTACACAAGCACACGACAGAGCCTACACAAGCACTGAACACAGACACACACTCAAGTCACTAACCTAACATCACATTAAGATTGCATTGTTTCACAGCATGACCACAACTCATAATCGAAGATTAACATTCACAGTGCAATAGATCAACATTCACAATTCACCATCACACCCACATAGCACAATCTCAAAATAACAAGCACAGATCATAAAGCATCAATTAACAGGGCATTAACAGCAATCTATGCGAATGTTAATTGAGAACAGCAGAGAGAGGAGGGAGAGGAATTGAAATTTAACCGAGTAGAACAATAGTAGAGGAAGCAGAGTAGGGGAAGGTGTCGGTGGCGCCGTGGAGTAGCAGCAGTCGGGGTTGGTGAAGAACCAGAACTCGCCGGCGTCAGTGTCGATGGAGATCAGCAGCCGGCGGCGACGCTGAAGGGGAAGCAATGGAGAAGTCACCGTCGGTGGAGAGGTGATGTCGATGAAGTGGCGGCGGCCGGAGATGGAGAAGAATTGGGGGGAGGAGAAGAAGGCAAGGAGGTGACAGAGAAAGAAATGCCGGGCTCGGCGATTTCCCTAGCGGCGGCTGGCTTTAGGAGTTGGGAAATTTTGTCTATTTTGCGATTTAGTCCTTGGGAAATCTAGGGTTTACAATTAGGTCCTTCCCCATTAGTGTTTTCTGCTGTTCTGGCCCTTGGAAACTCCGATTTCATCGCGGTTTGATCCTACGCATCCGTGATGACGTGTACATCTGTACGGAGCAGTCCCGAAAGTCCAGATTTGTCGTTTATGCGCCTCGATCTTGTCGGTCTGCAGAAAAATATAGAAAAGTGTAAAACAGTCCATTTCAAGCAATTAAATATAGAAAAGCATGTAAATGATAATAAATGGTCCCAAGGGCTGGTCGTAGGAGGGGTATGCCTCATCGGAGTCGGAATAGAGCTCGCTGTCGCTGATCTCGCCCTCAAGGGCCATGAAGCACATGCCGGAGAAGTCGTCGCCACCCTTGGGGTCTTGCTCGCCCGTCCCATCGTCGTCGCTCCACCCCTCCACCTCGCTGAGGTCGAGGTCATCGAAGGCGGTGATGACGCGGTGGAAGAGATTCTTGGCTTTGCCAAGGTCGCGTAACTTCTTCTTGCTTGGGCATGAGCTGAGGGCTTCTTGTTGCGGTTCTTGTCGATGTAGTCGTTCTTGCTCACACCGCCGTAGTCGCCCTTGCCTTTCCCCAGCTTGGGGCAATTCGCCTGAATGTGGTTGGGACCACCATACTCGAAGCAGATCACGGGTCCTCCTCTCTTTCTGTCCCTCCTTCTCTTGTAAGCATGAGAAAACTTTCTGGCTAGGAGGGCTAACTGGTCATCTACAAGCTGCTCTAATTGATCATCAGTTATGTCACAGAGAGCAGCAAGAGAGAAACCACAAAGCGAATCCGAAGAAGGTCCAGAAGCCAGACTGGGATCAGTGACTAAGGCCATTGACTGCGACTTCGACCTACGTGAGTCTTGAGGCGTGAGTACAATGCATCAAGAGTCAGGGTCGAAAGATCGGTGGTGTCCTTGATGGTAGTCACCTTCATCTCCCAAACACGCAAGTCGAGAGCCGCGAGCATCTGTCGAGCATTGTCCGAGTCGGGGTATGTGAGACCGACCGCTCGGAGGTTGCTCAAAATCTTATGGAACCGTGCAAAACACTCATCGAGGGACTCACCAGCAAGCATTTCACACTTGTTGTAATCTCGCTTGAACTGGTCCTGTCGAACTGTCTTGATCTGGGTGGTGCCCTCATGGTATGCATCGAGGGTCACCCAGATGTCGAAAGCCGACGTCAGATGAGAGATGCGATCGAACTCACTTCGGCTCAAACCCTGAATTATGATGTTCCTTGCCTTCGCATGCGCCTCAACATCGGGCATGTTCGCCACATTGATGTTCTCATTGGCAGGAACAACATACCGGGTCTTGACCTTCCGCCAGATGGCGTAGCCTTGAGCCTGGATGTAGCTCTCCATCCGACTCTTCCAGAAGGGATAGTCGATCCCATCGAAGATCGGGGGCTTGGTCGAGTACTTGTCTGTCGCCATGGCTCTAGAGACCGGTTAAGATCTATGAGGAAGAGCTAACCGGCTCTGATACCAATTGTTGGATCGAAATCGGCAACAGAGGGGGGGTGAATGGTGCCTTTTAAAAAATTGCCCCCTCAAGTATTCATACGAAATTTCTTTTCCTCCGATAGCTATATTAGCTATGAAGACAAAAGAAGTTCGTTTACTGAAGTCGAAAGCCAAAGACGAAAACCAGAGACCTAAGCTGAAAGCAGACAGCAAAAAGAGATTTAAACTGAAGAAGACTTAAAAAGCAGGAGACTTGATTCAATTGGTTTACAAGGAAATGCTCAAAAGCAAAGCCTAAAAGAAATTTCTGCTTCCTATCCACTGGTGCACTCTCGGCAAAGAGCAGTATCAAGAGTACATGGCCGAATTAATTGCACCAAGATGGCATCATGCAGCATCCACAAAGTAGCAATCGAGAGACACAGCCTACTAGCTAAAAACACCAAAAACAGCAGTCCAAATATATTCTATTAATCTGGCCAAAACTTAATCCAAAGACATAGCTAAAAACTGAATGGGCAGCAGGGATACTGCAGCAAGGAAAGCAACCAACAAAGAAGCACACGCTGCTGAAAATGGCAGGCCAAAAACAGAACAAAGCTGCAGCAAGATCAGTCCTGAGAAGAGAAACAAAAACTGCAAAGCAAGAACTGAAAGAACCCTAGACAGATGCTGCAAAAGGACAGCAAATAGCACAAAAGAGCTACCATGGCAGCCGAACAGCACAATAGAGCTACCATGGCAGCCGAACAACAAGACTAGGAACTACTGCTGCCAAACAAGAAGGGAGATAGCAAACTGAAAGAAATAGAACTGCAGCAAGGAAGCTCTCAATTTACTGCTGTTAGACTCTAGACAATAGAGCTAAACAATAATCCAAACAATAGTAGACAAAGAGCAGTTCCAACCGAAACTTGCATCAAAACTTAAAAACAAACCAGAAATTTCACTCTTGACCAAAAGCATCTCATCCTGACTGATACATACTCCAAGGGAATCAAGAAAACACACATGCTATTGGGATGATCTGGTCAAATGACCTTGAGGCAAATTCCCATCATTGAGCAAATCTTGCAGCTACTAAACAAGAAATCAATTCAAAAGCTAAGGAAACAAAGATGAAACAAACAACCAACATAACTCAAAAACAAGAACTCTCATATTGAGACAAAGAGAGATGAATGATTATAAAAGATGAATGTTTACAAAAGGTTTAGTCATCTCATATCCTGGGCAACACAACACCCATAGAGACAACCAACAACCAGATTTTCACATGGAAATGAAGCCGTAAAAGCACACCCTCTCCACTAGAGAGCACCCTCTATTTATAGCCTCCACTAATGGGTTTACAACACACTTTACCCATTAGCTCTCAACTAATTTCAGCACTTTACCCACTAGCTCTCAACAAACCAACACTTTACCCATTCTCTACTAACCCAATCCGCTTCCTTTTGTGCAGCCTTGCGCATTTACCAAAATGTCACTCTTGCACCTTCCTGGAAGCTTCCACATTTCTTGCCGTCCAAGCTTCGCGCAACCACCTCGAGTCCTCGCCGTCTTCAGCACACCTCGATCGTTCTGACCTCGGCACCGCCCACGCCTAGTCCAGTCATCTCGTGCCTCGCCACGACTCCACCTCGACGTCCTGCAGCCATCACAGACAAGAAATACATCACATAGCACCGCTCGACACATGTAATCATACATTACCATCAGAAGGAAAACTCAAAGCCCAAACCGATCGAACCGAAAAATAAACGACTTAAGCACGTTCAACCTAGTTCAACAAGGTTCGACCGAAACGATTGCACCGCGCAACGACATGGCCCGAACCACACAAACCAAACTTGACTTTCCTCAAACAGATGTCAATTACTCATCACACAACCGGGGTCACCTCCACATGGTCTCTCAGTAAGGCATCGGAACTAGGTATAACATCAAGAATGAGCATATCAAAGGGTCATGCTAAGGCATTCATTTGCTATTTGAGACAAAGAGACTAATACTTGCATGATATTTATGAAAAAGCCCACACGTGAGCCATGATACCTAATTTTTTTTTTGTTGATTTTTAGCAAATTAAGAACACACATTGGGCACTTGTGCCACTTATTCACACCCTTGGGCAAATTTTGCCGCTTATTCACACTCACACTTCACTTGGGCAAAACATTGCCACTTATTCAACACATTTTCGAACCAATGTGACATAGTCACTTATTACACACACTCACACATTGCATCACAAATTTTCTTTTTCTCTTTTTTTAAGATTAAGCATCTTTAACCGGTTTTCATTAATGCTAAGTAACACGTATCCCGAGACATGGATACCTAGATAAATCAACCAAGTTATTGGCTCAAGATAGGACTACCCCTTTCACAAATTTTCTATTCAAGCAAAGTATCAATATCTAAAATAACATAGTATGCCAAAGCATGAATCTAAGATATGATCATTCAAGAGGCGATGACTAGAACCAATTCAATCCGCAAATGGTTAAAACACATGCGTAACTCGCAATGAATCAAATGCTATAGGATCACAAGGTTTCTAAGCACATCAAGGATAATAAACAAAACGCAAGCTCTACAATATGATGCCAAGTGACTTAAGACATACAAGGAACTAGTGACAATATAGCTCAATTAAGAAAATTTTGGCATGACCTTTCTTGAATAATCATGGCATGGGCTCACATGGCCAAGATATACAATCAAGCATAACATGAGAGCAATAGTAAATGCCACATTTCACCAACATAAGCATAATATGAAGCATAAGAATGACCATATATCATCAACTACACGACAATAAGCTCAAATGCTTACAAATATAATACAAACATGCTAGAATATCATCCATACATATACAAGTCCTCCCCCAAGCTTAAATTGAGCAATGAGTCAAGAATGTGCTTAAAGGGGTAAGAAACAGCTCAGCGGGTGTATATGATGCAGTGGAAGTAGACTAATCATCCCATGGCTTCTCGCACGTACAAGGATGAAGATCTAGCACAGGACCTGAAATAAAAAGAAAGAAAAGAAAAGAAACCAACAAAAACTAACAAAAGATATGGAAATAAAAAGATAATGAGATGCTCATTTGGGTGTAGCGGGAGGAGGGCCAAGGACGGGACATGGAAAAGGCACATGTCCGCCCTCCTCATGAATCAGCATGCCTCGAAATCCACCTGGATCCCAAGGGATGTCGACTCGAGTCAAGTCCACTCATAGTCGATGGTACACAAGCGTAACCCTGCAAACAATCTCAAAGACATGGCACATATGTGTGATAGGGTCGACGTCCTCTAAGTCATCAATAGAATATCCAATCACGTAAGCATATCGATAAAGTACATCATGAGGACTATAAGTGAGATGAGCACAATCAGTAATAGAGTATGTCTCGTCAGGGCCAAGGAAATCAAACCTGAGGTGGTCGGGGAAGAGTTTCTAAACTACCTGAAGTGTAGGTGAAGGAGAATGTACGATAGTAGAAACCTCCAGAGGGGCAATGTCGACGAAGGAAGTAGCTAATGGTGGATCAATAGAAATGCGCTCCTCAACATCAAAAGTAGCCCCCTCATCAAGATGTGGAACCTCAGAACTCAAAACCATATCCATAATGAACTCGTCATCATCTGGCTCAATGATCTCTCTCTCAGAGTCAATAGGCGAAGGATCCAACTGAGGTGCCTCTAAGTGTATCTATGGTGTCTCCAACAACAGGCCCTCGCTAGCAAGATCAGGTGTAAGACTGGTAAGCTGACACAACTTTATCCAGAACTATCTTTGTGGTGCTAATGGAAGGCTGTGAAGCGGTAAAACTATCCACACAAGTAGACATGGTGCTCATAATCACCTCAGTTTTGTCTTGAATCGCCATCGCACGATCACCACCAGGAGGCACAGTCATGAGTTCCTTGCATAATGCATCAAGTCTGGCAGTCTGATCTTCATGTGAAGGAGGTGGCTCATGAGACTTTTCTAACAACTCAGACATAGGAACTGTAAACTAGCTCGGTGAAGGTACAGGTAAACTGCAGGCAGGAGGTGTCGGATCCAATGCGAAATCACTACTCATTCTTCTCTCGAAATCTCCTATCATCCTAGAAATCCTCTCCTCAAATCTGGTCATCTGATCGAGCTCAGGAGTAGGAGTCTGATGCTGAGATACAGGATAGTGCTGGTGTGACCAATGAGAATTATCCTTATCTCCATACCTAAAACCCTGCAATGGTATACTAGAAGAAAATGATGAGATATCAGGATTGTTGTTTCCATATGACAGACTCGAGTGCTCAGGCCATCCAGGGTGATAAGTGTCAGGGTATGGCCCACTCGGCTGAGCAAAACTCATCCCATAACACTCTGGAGTGGATAAATAACCACGCTGGCACTCAGCGGGTGAATGGCCATGAAAACCACAAGTCTGGCATATAGGAACAACTGGAGAGCAGGCGCCTGATAGAGAACTGTACTGATCATGCCCGCTCTCTAACAAAACTCTTTGCTCTAAAGCATAGCGTTCTTACTGACGAGACAATAGATTTACCTATTCTTGAAGAGTATCATAAGTAGGGGTGCTCATAAAACCACGAGAATTAGAATAGTAAGCCATAGCCTCAATAAGTACGAAAAAACGCGAAAGAGAGAAATAACTAGGGAAAAGGTTAGGGATTAGCAATATATCACAAATATGAACAATGACGAAAAGAAAGACAAGTCAGCAAAAACACAAAACAAGCAAAAAAAAAACAAACAACAACCTAGTCTATAGCCTAACACTATCGCTCTAAGCTAATCCCCGGTAACGGCGCCAAAATACTTGATCGTGCAAAATAGCACACTCGCAAGTGCACGGGTTGCCACTGAAATAGCGGCGAGGGTCGTGTTCTCCACAGGGACTAGACTAAAGCTACCGGTGCTCAGCTAAAGCTAGGTGAATCGAAACTTGGGAGAAAACTAAATCTAAAATGACTACCAAATTAGCCAAATGAACGAACTACCGAACAAACTGTAACTCACACAGACAAAACGATTAACAACTAAACAAACGAACGAACAAAGGACAATGGAACGAATGACCCTACGAATGGACATCGTACGACCGAACGAACAACACGATGACTGACTACACGAACGAACACGACTACCGACCGACAATCTAACTAACTACCAACCGCGAGACAGAAGGAGGAAGTCGAGAAGCACTGGGGAAGTCTAGAAGCTAGGAGGAAATCAGAGAGAAAGAGGGGGAAGACGGTCGACAGCTAACTAGATGACAAGGACAGGACAACACAAGCACAGAACTACGAACGACTGCACGACTTAACTACCGACCGACCACGGAAAGGAGAAAAGAGGGAGTCTAGAAGCAAGGAGGGGGTTGAGACAGCAAAGCAAAGGGAAACGGTCGTCGGCTAGCTAATTCAGGCTACACAAATGAACACAGAAACTAACATTGACGACTATACAAGCACACGACAGAGCCTACACAAGCACTGAACACAGACACACACTCAAGTCACTAACCTAACATCACATTAAGATTGCATTGTTTCACAGCATGACCACAACTCATAATCGAAGATTAACATTCACAGTGCAATAGATCAACATCCACAATTCACCATCACACCCACATAGCACAATCTCAAAATAACAAGCACAGATCATAAAGCATCAATTAATAGGGCATTAACAGCAATCTATGTGAATGTTAATTGAGAACAGCAGAGAGAGGAAGGGAGAGGAATTGAAATTTAACCGAGTAGAACAATAGTAGAGGAAGCAGAGTAGGGGAAGGTGTCGGTGGCGCCGTGGAGTAGCAGCAGTCGGGGTTGGTGAAGAACCAGAACTCGCCGGCGTCAGTGTCGATGGAGATCAGCAGCCGGCGGTGACGCTGAAGGGGAAGCAGTGGAGAAGTCGCCATCGGTGGAGAGGTGATGTCGATGAAGTGGCGGCGGCCGGAGATGGAGAAGAATTGGGGGGAGGAGAAGAAGGCAAGGAGGTGACAGAGAAAGAAATGCCGGGCTCGGCGATTTCCCTGGCGGCGGCTGGATTTAGGAGTTGGGCAATTTTGTCTATTTTGCGATTTAGCCTTGGAAAATCTAGGGTTTACAATTAGGTCCTTCCCCATTAGTGTTTTCTGCTGTTCTGGCCCTTGGAAACTCCGATTTCATCACGATTTGATCCTACGCATCCGTGACGACGTGTACATCTGTACGAAGCAGTCCCGAAAGTCCAGATTTGTCGTTTATGCGCCTCGATCTCGTCGGTCTGCAGAAAAATATAGAAAAGTGTAAAATAGTCCATTTCAAGCAATTAAATATAGAAAAGCATGTAAATGATGATAAATGGTCCCAAAATGCAAAAAATATGAGGGTAAAATGATGGCTAAATATATGTAAAAATGACACATGTCAGTGTGATATAGGATTGTTGTGTTGTAGCGGGTATCAAAATTGCGTCCTATATCGTAGTGTGGCAACGTAAGTGCTAAACTACACACGTGATTCCAAAAAGTTAGCCTCGGCCTTTGCAAATGAAGGGAAGACTACAATAGAATTATGTATAGAACAAATGAGTTTACCTGTCAATAGTTTATTGCATATGGGTGAAGTCATAGTCTTTCATTAGTAGGGAATCAAGGTATATTACCTTTTTCCACTTTGGTACAATCTCAATTAGAATCCAGTGTCACCTACTCATATATGTCACTATAGCTATTAAATCTAAGTTCATGTTGCGTATAAAGTACAATGAAATATGTATGACAACTAGTGAAGACTTGCCCCTAGTTGTAGGGTAGCAGAATGTAGTCCTTGTCGCTCTAAGCAAGAAATCCTGTCGTTATATAATTTTAGATGTAGGATACATTTTCATTGATGCATTGCTCAGAGACCAAGTGTGGGTCAAAAAACCCACCGGTTCTCACCATCACTGTACTTGTTGGATCATGTATCTATATATAAGAAATGAGTTATGACATTTATCGATATTACGAGAATATAGAACTTGATTGTACAATACACTTATAGTGTCTAATATCATAGAAGTGAGGTGTCGAGGATGTAGAGGTTGAATAGTTCAAATAAGTCTTCGAAACCCACAATGAAGTAGCTCGAGTTGTGGAGGAAATGTGCCTCTATGTATCTAATGGTGAATATAGTTTGCTGGTTTGACTTCTGCCTATTGGATCTCTGCATGTACCAATGACATCCTGAGGGAGTATTTCCAGGGCTTGAGAGGTGCCTTAATCTTCTTCTATGTGGCCTTAGTGCCTCACTTGTAATACATCTTCCTAGGAAATGACTCGGCATGATTTTCTTGTTTGTTCGACGTCGTCTCCATGAGAACCGATACGGTGGCCTTCTAAAGCAGAGGTTGAGGTAGAGTCATAGAGTGTTCTGTTCGACAGGCATGGTCGTGTGAAGATCAGAGCACTACAGGGTGCAAGGCGATGTCCCTCTTGGGCCACTAGATGAATGTGTGGATGGCATCCCCTAGTGTCATGATCTCTTCGTTTGGGGGGTTCTCCAGCGGGATGACCCTGAAAACATCATTAATCATGTCCACTTGAACCTTCATGAAATCGATCCCTAGCTAGGTACCGTGCAGTAGCGTCCCTAGTAGGCATGGATACATCATCACCCACCCAGCCTCAATGGGAATAGAGCCAGCAACCCTAAGTCTGAGGATACATGGTGTGGGCTCCTACATAACAATACATGATGAGCTAAGGTGTCCACCAGATCTATGCATGTAGCATTCTAGATATGTACATTATCTGGATATTGTCGATAGGTAAGTGGGTGTCGTTATGTTTAGAAAATGGTATGGACAAGCAACTACTCTGACGTTGAGTGGGACTGGCTCCTGCAATAATGGGGGTGGCTTCCGATTGGTTGCGAACTTAATTCAGTTCTTCCCTCAATAAATCTGTCTCTTCTCGAAGTGAGGTAGTTATCTCTTCTCAAAGTGAGGCAGTTAGCTCTCCTTGAACTTGTGCATGAATGTCCTATTTCAACTGTTCCTCACGCTCAGCCTTGGATCTCTTTCTACTCCTATATTCCTCGGAGTCGTCTAGAAATCCCTGCCTCCAAAGTACGTAAACCCCAAGGTCTCGCATGCGACCAGTGCTCCTTGCTTCTCAAGGCCGTGGATAGTATATCCTTCTCCCTGACCGCTTCGAAGGAGCCTTGGGAACATTCAATAGTTAATGTTTGTTGCAAGAGGTAATCATGTTATTTTAGACTCTATGAAGTTATGGAATTCTTGATAACTAAGTAGTTTAACATATCTTACCAGGCATTGTCTCACTTTCTCATCTACGGGGTTTTTGAAAGAGATGACACCCGAAAATGTGGTTGATCACCTTGCTCTTAACCAGTTTCGGGCACGCTCATTTGTGATCCCAACAAATGGTGGGGAGACCTCTGATCGGATTGTAACCTCATCCTACCTCCTCTATTGTGGGATTTTACCCGCATACCCAGTGTGCTGAGTCTATGAGGGGTGAGTGTTTTGTACCTAGAGAGCCTCATGCGTCGTACTTTGCTATTGAAATTCGGTCGTCGTCTTCATCCAAACAAAGTCATCCCATATTTTTGGCAACATGAAAGGATACCTCGTGAAGGGCGTCCAATCCTTGTTCACGTACTAAGTGACAAGTGTACTCTTGAAGGTATTCCACGCTTTTCCCATCATGAGGAATGTTTGCTGTTGTATAAGTCCTTGGACTTCTGCTGGCATCTTGAATAACCTTAAAATTTTCACCTACAACTGCTCTTGCTCTACATCTGTTAGAGACTTCTAGTTTGTTGTGGTGATGGGAACTCACTCCCTTCCAATTATCACGCAAGTAGTCCAGAATGCTGCTGCTTTCTTCGGTTACAGAGGGACCCCATCAAGAAAGACCTTTGTGATGGTCATTTAGCCCTCAGGCATTTTTGATATTCCTCTGCCACGCTTAGTTATCTTGGTCTTCGAAGCATCAAATGCATTCAACGACGTCGATGATGATGATGATAACTGTTGTCGAATCCCGGAGCAAAAACTTCAGAATCCTCTGTGTAAATTGCACTCATTCATGATCAGCTAGTGCACATAGTGGTAACAGGGATACATATAAAAGCACAATGAAAATTTCATTTAATGGAATAAGGGCCGGAAAGTCAAAATTTACATCCATAGCCCATAAGCTAAAACTAAATATAAGCAGCGAAAGATAAACATTGAAGCGGAAGAAGCCAAAAGCCTGGCCACAGGCAAATGGCAGTAAGACACGACCTATACATCCTGATCCTCACCAAAGTCAAAGTAGCCCTCCTTTGAGCAATAGAATTAACAAGAGTGAGCACATAAAATATACTCCGCAAGTTACATGAAAAAATACAACAACAATGCAAGGCTGCAAGTGAAGGAATATAGGGTTATTTGAGCGTAAAATAACATTTAAAGAAATACAATGAAAAGATTGAAATTTTTCTCCAAGAAGATCTCATATGGATCAACCATCCATAAGCATTTTATAAAACATTTTTGAAAACAAAGTCTAATATAGAAAAACTTTACTCAGCTTGCCCATGATCGTGGGTACAGTTATCCAAAATAGTTTACACAATCTGCGAAGATTGTATAATTTTACCCACAAGATATGATTATCTCATAATGTTAGCCATTACATGCTTCTGTAGGCGTGCAACTGAGAAAATCATAACAATGCCTTTACATTGCAAAGTGATCAACCTGGCCACACCTCCACTAAGGTTTCACCACAACATAAATCCACAAGTTGGGGCCCCTCTTGTGCCGTGTGAGACTTCTCGTGGCCTACGCTATGCTTACATTCAACATATAGCATAACTTAGGTTGGAACTTGTAAATTAGTTAGCCAAGACTGTACCATACCAGCCTTGTGGTAGTACGTTCAGGCTTTGTAGCAGTAACTCACAAACCAGTCCTTAGTTTGACTTAGTTTGACTTAGGCGCTACCCACACACCCCTTGTGCCTAGTATCAATATCGTGTCACCGAACATCAATGAGAACTAGCAAGCACCTGCCATCACACCATTTTCTAAGTCTAAACCAGATTTTATATTTTATTTTGAATTATTTCAGAGACTTTCTTGACTCACCGAAATCAAGAGTATATTTTAAAACTCGTCATTTTATATGAAAAGGTTATCCCAAACCTAAAATTATTTCTAAGCATGTCTTAGTACTTCTGCAAAATTATTCCAACTAATACTAGTATACTAACCAAAGTTTTATTCTAGGGTGACAAGGTATTTGGAAATCAATATCAAAGGAGGTATTAACAAGTAGGCAATAACTAAGTTTAAAATATTGAAATACGTTGAACAAAAATATACATGCAGTATAATTCAAAACAATATAATTTTATTTGCAAACAGGGATCAATATGATCAAAGTGTGTAACTTGTTTTGCTCTGCGGATTGATGTGAATCATCAAAGTACAACTCTTCATAATCGTCGCAGTCTACACATGAAAATCCCAAGCAAACTCAAATAAAATATAAATAAATTTTAGTAATATCCAAATTTTTAAAAGAAGGGCATAAATGGATAGATTAGAATTTTTGATGAATTTAGATATTTGAACGGGTTCAATCAGAGCTAGGATGAAGAAGAACAAGCTTCTAGAAGTTTAAATTCTAAAGAAAAAGAAAACTAGAATTTCTAGATTTATTTTTCTAAAGACAAAGGGATTTATGATGTCAGCAAAGGAATTTAGAATTTTGGCTGATTTATTTTTCTAAAGGAAACTCGGATTATGACGTCAGCCCTTCCTTTTGATTTTCTAGGCCTGAGGCTGACAAGTGGGCCTGGTCCTTGTGGACCAAGTCCATGGACTAGCTTTTGGCTAAGGTGGCGAGCGGAGGTGGCGTGGTGCTTAGGTGGCATCTGACTGGACAACTATTGCTGATGTGGCCGTTAGGTGTCAGACATGTGGCAGACAGATGGCACGGGAGGTCGAGGTGCTGAGATGGCAGGCCACGTGGCGCTGACATGGCACGGGTAGGGACTTGAGCTAACATGGCATGCCACGTGGCTTCCACATGGATGTTGAATCAACAAGATTGGCTAACGAGGTTGTCGTGGTTAGATAGAGTGGTCGAATAGGCTGTCGTGGCCGAATCAGATGCCATGGTCGAATAGGCTTGAGTAGTCGAATAGGCTACCGTGGTCAAATTAGCTGCTGTGGTTGAATCGACTACCATGGTCGGATAGGCTGGAGTGGCCGATTAGTCTGTCATGGTCGAATCAGATGCCATGGTCGGATAGGCTTGAGTGGTCAAATAGGTGTCGTGGTTGAATAGGGTGACGTGGTTGGATAGGCTTGAGTGGTAAACTAGGCTGCCATGGTCAAATCGGCTACTATGGTCGGATAGGCTGGAATGGTCGATTAGGTTACCGTGGTCAAATCGAATGCCATGGTCGGATAGGCTTGAGCAGTCGAATAGGCTGCCGTGGTCATGCATTGTAGCAGTTGAAGAAAACTATCATGGCGATGACTTGGGTTGGTGGACACAGGGTTTACCAGAGATGGCCAGAGAGTGGTTGGTGACAAGCGCAAAACTGCGGCGGCGAGATGCTCCAGTGAGGGGATGGCTCCGGCGGCGAACTCGGACGGTGGAGTGATCGAAGAGGATGGCATTAGGGTGGCGGAGCTCCTAGCGACATCGGTGAACCGAGACGAGGTCGGAAGTGGTGGGGAGGAGCTTGTCAGCGCTCGCCGGAGCTTAGGAGAAGGTGAGCACGGTGGGCGATGACTCTGGCTAGCAAGATAGGGAGAGGAGGCGAGGGTGAGGTGGTGTGACGAGGTGTGGTGCTCAGGGGGTATTTATAGGGCTCAGGGAAGGGGTGTGAAGCTCAGGAGCTCACCGAAGTTATGGCCAATTGTGGTGGCGAGTTAAGAGGTGAGGAAATAGGGTTTAAGAGGTGAGGAAAGGCGACGGGGTACTTAGCGGAGAGGTTAAGGTCACTAATGGCATTAAATGCTGGGGCCAACGGGAAGAAATAGTCGTTTTTATGAGCTCGGAAGGCGGCATCAGTGGCAGTTGGTGATGAAGAAAGGAGAGGGAAGGGGCTAGTCGGGAGGTAAAAGAAGGAGAGGAAGAAGGAAGCATGGGGCCAGGGTGTTGGCGGGTGAGGGAAAGGAGAGACAGGGAGGGAGAGAGGCAAGCGGTGGCTGACTGATGGGTCCGGCTGAGGAGAGAGGGAAAAGGGGTGGCGCGGGTAGAGGGGATGGGCAACGTGTGGCAGCGGGAGGAGAATCTGGCATCCACGTGTCATCCGAAGGAAGGAAGAGAAATTTTAAAACCTTTCAATTTTCAAATATCTTAAAAATAGATAAAAGCTTTAGAAAATAACAAATAAAGACAGAAAAATTCAGAGAAATTCCCGAATATATTTTGGACTTAGGAAAAATATTTCCAACATAAAGTTGGCCTTTAAATTTTTGCAAAAATACATTTTTAGCTTTGAAATTGATTTTTAAATTTGAAAAAATCATAGAAAATCCAGATAAAAGCCAAATGCTTTAAAATAATTAATTTGAAATAGGATTATTATAGAAATTAAAAATACCATTTATTTAATAATATTTTCATGTTTTTAACTGAATTAATTTTAATAAAAATCCTTTTTGAAAGCTAAAAATAGGGAAATGTAATCTTGAAATTCAGGCAAACCAAATAACACTTGATTTTATTTTAAATTAATTTTAGTTTTTTCACTTATAACTTTGAAATAAATAGATGGGCTATGACAATAGTCCAGACGTCATCTCTCTTACATAGACATAATTATAGTGAGCTGTGAGCATAAACATTGGCACATGATTGATTTTACGTACTTTTATGTTCTTAATGTAGTTGTTCAGAAATAAGAACATTCAGTGATAGATATTATTACTGCAAGGTCTCTTTGTAACACTAAAATGTCATTCCAAATAGATCTTGTAACAATAATACATGCCATGAAATCATAAAGATAACTAATTGTCCATAAATTCTTCGGGAAAGTAGTCAGGTCCTATGAAGCAAATCACACACTCCAGTATCTTAGGTTCTATAAAGTAGGTCATGACTGTAGTTTCTTCCTCCTTACAATGCTACGTGTTGGGTTTGGTTGCTATCTTAGTCGTAAAAGAACTTTTGGACTACTGCACCTTTCATTTATGTAGAATGAAAAACAAATGAGTGGGTGCGGTAGCCCAAAGGTTCTTTTACGCCTAAGACAACAACTAAGCCCAACACACAGCATGATGAGGAGGAATAGACTGTAGCCATCACATACTTCATACAACTTGACATACTGGAGTGTGTGATTTGCTTCATGTCCTTTGAAGGTCTCTTTGGCATATATTATTTCGACAACGGGAAAACTACCGTCTAGAGGAAGGCCAGACGACATGGCTTGAAGGGGATTAGAGTATTAGAAGGGGGAGGTAGACATAGATTGAGATGAGAGAATGTTTGGGGGCGAATAGTGTTGGAAATATGCCCTAGAGGCAATCATAGAGATGATGATATTTCGTTGTATCCATGATTTAATAAATGTTCCTTGAATATTGCCTTTGTGTTGATTAACAAGTATGTGACTTGTTTGTGAAACTCTTTACTTATATGGTTATTCTAAAGTTGTCCCTAGTCGGAGTTCATGTGAGGACACACGTGAATAATGGATTAGCACATGTATCGGTTGATGACCATGTTTCACAGGTCATAGACATGGAGATGTCAAACCAATAATGTGGACACATGTTTAGAACATGGGGTTGGACCGACCCAACATGAGACATAACAATTATAGTTATGGTTCTCTCTCTACACAATGTGTACGCCTTGTCCTTAGACACGAGATTGTCGCATGTACTTGAGATGTGAATCGACCTACTTAGGGGCTATCAAACGCTACTCGTGAATCGGGTAGTTATAAAGGTAGTTTCGGGTTTGTCATGAAGCATGCTACGAGGCATGGTCGGTCAAGATGGGATTTTCCCTCTCTACAGAGAGATATCTCTGGGCCTCGAGTGATCGGATCCGAAATGCATGGCCATGCTACTTAAGGTTAAGAGTTAACCTAGTAAGGGATTCGGATCACGGGATCGAGAAAGAGTGGTCAGCTTGGAGCTCGACCAAATATCGTGAGGCAAAGGGATTGGCATGTACATAAAGTTGTGATGGTTCGTTCGATATGATCTTTATGTATGTTTAGGAGTTGGCACGTCTTGCTAGAGGCGCTACCAACTATTGACCGAGTAGGTAAACTCGTGTCATGTCTAAACATACGTGAACCCATAGGTCACACACTTAAGGGTGAAGCCTAATTCGGATTGGATCCGGTTGGGTGGGTATTGAGTCCTAATGGGCCTCCATTCGCTAAAGCCCATTATAAGGGCGTCTATAAAAGGAGGGCAAGGGCGCACAGGTTGGTAGAGATTTTCGTGACCTCCTCAAACCCCGCCGCCACCCTCCCACGCCCTGGCGCCGCGCGGATCTAGTAATCCGGCGCGCGTCGCTTCCTCCCGCACGTGTGGATACCTTTGGCGGCGTTGCATCGTAGCGTTTGGGCGAACCGCAAGAGAGGAGTTGTACGTTGGACGCCGCGGCGAGGACGAGGAAGTAGTACGACTACTCGCCCGACGCGTCTTTGCATCGGCGTAGTACGACTACTACGCCCGACGTGCTGCATCAATTCCGCACCTGCGCGTCTAGTGGTAATTCCGTGATCTATAACTGCAGTGATCTTGGTTTACGGGCATAATTTTTATTAATTTGCGCTAGCGTAGCCTACCCGTAGTCCTTCAAATAGATTGTTTCTTGTTTGCTTTCAATAGAGTATATGACCCTCCCTTAAGGTTATCTCTAAGGACTCCAACTCACTTAGAAACAATAGCTCCAATAATTTATTTCTAAATACATCGTCATACACCCTCACAATTTGTGACGGTTTATGTGTACACATTGTTTCTTGCATAACAGACAGTTTATTGTTTCTTGCCCAACTAGGATTGAAGTGATGTGACATGTAAGATAAAGCTAAGATGGCCACTATTAGATATGCCATGTAGCTACAAAACCTACAAGGATGAAACTTGAAAACTTTATGAAAAGACTAGCAAAAACCCATTGATAGCCAGTACTACTACAGCTGTGATATTAATATCATTGGGGTTCTCCTTCTAATGAGCCTTAGAACATATAGACATTTGTAATTGCAGCCTTAATGCCTTATAATGTATATTACCCTATATATTATGACTGTAAAACACTAAAACACACCACAAAATCATAGCACATGTTCCTTGGTGTGCAGTGTGCATAAGGTATTTCCAAAGAATGAAGAGTAGGATCCATAATTAGATAACAAAAAGAAGGCCTAAATCATCGTCTACCATCTAAACTCAGTAATTCCTTTGTAAACTTATAGCTGCATTAAAAATGCCAAGACAATTGGTCATCCAAATCAATTTTTTAGGTAAACACATCTAGAAATCGATGCTAAAATAGGTATGAAAAAAGAGTCCTGAAACTTATATAGAGAATGAAGCGCAACTGCTTGCCAAGTCCAGATTCTCAGGACCAAGTTTGAAAACCACCTCATGTTTAACCCCATGCTTAAAAGTCCACATGCTAATGCACCATGCAGGATCCTAAGATTGTTAAACTTCTTGAATCTAGAAAGTTTGAAGTAGAATCTGAACCAAACCAAATTGCTTACAAATCTGCTGGTATAGCAAAAGTTCTTTCTACCAAAATGAGTTTG
This sequence comes from Dendrocalamus sinicus, assembly GCA_036346575.1. Classification (NCBI taxonomy): domain Eukaryota; kingdom Viridiplantae; phylum Streptophyta; class Magnoliopsida; order Poales; family Poaceae; genus Dendrocalamus; species Dendrocalamus sinicus. Next base: position 18,778,702 of record CM070647.1, read on the forward strand.
CCGAAGTCATCAGATACGACTTTCGTCAAATCAAGTATCAATACACTCATTGTGATAAAGATGGTCATTTGGTTCAATTTTACTTTAGAAAAGCTAAGAAAGAAAAAGAGACAGGTCAAGAAAGTGTTCTCAAGTGGAGACTGTGCAAGCTCCCAACTGTCGCTTTGCTCCCTCTAACCGATTGTCTGTAGTCCTTGCTTGTCTCCCTTTAATCAGTCTTCTACACATTCGGGAGCTTATTGTCTCTTTGCTCTCTCTTACCAATCATTTGCAGCTTGTTGCTCTACTCTTTCTAATCATCTTTCCGTGGAGTCAAGATTTTGTGCAACAAGACCAGTTAGATCGGCTTTTTCTCATGGTCGGAACAGCGTGGTCAGATCAACATTACGCTCAGTGTTTCATCAACCAGTGTTTTGACTAGTGTGTTCTACTCAATCAGACTGGTCGACCGTTAGGCTAGGTAGACCACCTTTTTCCCATGGTCAGAACAGCATGGTTGGACTAGAACTTCAACTAGCATTCCAATGACCAGTGTTTTGACTAGCAAGTTGTAGTCGATCAATCCAGTCATCAATCAGACCAGTTTTACAGAGGCAACCGGACCATCCTATGGTCGAACTGATGTTTCAACAACTATCTCGTCGGAAACTTGTAATGATAAATGCTTCACTTAAATCTTCATTGTTGCTTGCTATTGATCTTGTTCGTCGAGTGATACAGTGCTAGATTCCTAAATCTTATCTCACTAACTCCAGTACTGTGAGACCGACGCTTTCTGTGATATAAGACCAGCTAACACAAGTAGGGGTGAAAACGGGTCGGGTTTTTCCCGACCGATCCAGTACCGAATCTGGCTGGTAGCAAATTCGGTAAACTGGTTTGGTATCTGGTCGGATTCGGTTTCGGATACGAATATTTGTAAACGAATTCTGTAGCGGATTCGGTATAGCTGATATCCGACCGAATAGGTTCGGTATTCGGTTAATCGGATAATATCCGGATAGAAACCGAATGGGTATCCGAATTCCCAACGATCGGCCCATCAGCAGTTCAGCGCCTCGGCCCACGTGCGGACGCCCACCGGCCACCTCCTCAGTCCTCACGCGAAAGGCCTCGTCAGTCATCACTCATCTCCTTCCCTCCGATCTCGCCTCCGATCTCGCGTCAACCAAACCCTAGCCGCCTCTCGATCTCGCCGCCGCCCCCAAATCCCTCCCCCGCCGGCCGGCCCCCGCCTCTCGATCTCGCCGCCGCCCCCCAAATCCCTCCCCGCCTCCCGATCTCGCCGCCGGCGCTGCAACCAAAGCATCCCCCTCGCCGTCGCAGCCGGTAAGCCCCTCTCGTCTCCCTGTTCCCTTCCCCCCTCCCTTATCCCTCTCTGAGTCTCTGTGTGACTGTGTCTATTCGATTTGGGTGGTAAGCTTAATAATACCTCGCTTCTGGTCGGCATCAACGAGGAGAAGAGCTGGTGGTCGGCCGTCTGCATCATCGACTTCCTGCAGCAGTACACCTGGGACAAGCAGCTGGAGACGTGCGTGAAGGCCTCCTGCATCCTGGGCGGCCCCAAGAGGCCAAGAACGAGTCCGCCACTGTGTCGAGGTACTTCCTCGCCGTCCCCAACCAATGGTCCTCCTAAGAACTCTCTAGCGTTCATCCATTCACCCCTGTAATTTAACGCCGAGAAGCACCGGACAGAGATGACAGATTGACGATGTAACAGCTCATTTACTTGGTTTCACTGTACATTTTTGTTCTTGCTTACATTTGTGTTCACTGTAATTGTCGAGATAAGTTAAAAGCTGTGAGTTGTGAATTTATTCTGGACCACACTAGCTTGTGATTGCAGCTTCCTAGTTGCCGTACTGCACTTGTTTAGCTCTTAATTGAATAGATTCGTATAGATCTTAATTGAATATGGATTTGTTTGTTAGCTGTGCTCAGGATTTCTTAATTTCCATTTGAATGTTGGAAGGTGCATGTATGTTTTTACTTTTTTGGTTAACCATTCTGAGTTTGTCAGAAGTGACTGTCTTTAAGTTAAGCACATGTATAAAGCGTATGATGCGTTTAAAAGCAGAATATGCTGAGCTCTCCAATTTGCTAGCAAGTAGTGTGAGTTTTAAATATTTTTTCTGGGTTGTGAGTTGTGACAATGTACAGGGGAATGGATGTTGACATTTTCGACTGTGGCTATTGTGGGTTGTGAGTTGTGTTCCTATTGTGGCTTGTATGAATTTACCACTTATGTATAATTTGTGTTCCTATTGTTCTCACTGCTTGAACTGTAATCATCCGTACTATCCGCCTATATTATCCGTTTCCGAGCCGAATCCGTTACATATCCGACTCGATGGTACCGTATTCGAAACTCCGAATATTCCGAATTCGTATCCGTATCCGGTCTTACCGTATTCGACTCCGAATCCGGAGAAAAAATGTGGGTTAGGATACGGTTTAAGTAATATCCGACCGAATCCGATCCGTTTTCACCCCTAAACACAAGGTGGAGAACATGCGTTTGATTGGGTTCCAAGTCTTTTACATCATTGCTTAACTAGAATACTTGGTGGTTCTTCATTCCTTTAATGGCGTCCAAGAGTTTCATCTTCTGGTTAGACCATGTGGAAAAGGTAATGTTATTTTACTAGTAGTCTTTTACAAGTGGTGTTTGAGTTCCTTCTCAGATTGCTCATTCTCATTCTTAACTGCCTGATTCTTTTCTTTGTGCTCGATTAAGAAGTGAGTTGGGTGTGTTGCTTCTTTGGGGATTATTCTGAGGAGGAGTTTGTTGTTTGAAGTGGTGTCAGAAGTTTTATTTGTTATACTTGTTATATAATTCATCAAGTCCAGGCCTTGAAATTAAATGAGTAGAAGTGCTTTCTTTATCATATTTACTCATATGATTTGTAGTTTTGATCATGACTAGTAGTAATGTATTTGGTATACTTGAATTAAAATATAACATGGCAGAATGCTTTGACTAGACTGATTATAGCTAGCACTTTGTAATGTTCATCTGATAGAATTAGCTAGATTGTGAGTCTTCTTTTAAATCTTCACTATGAGGCTTGTTTGTTTCATATGGCAATCTTTTTATATTCACTCAATTGGCATGTTATACAAAAAAGGCACAAAAAGGTACATAAGTGAAAAGATGTATGCTTCAAGCATGCCATGGTCAAACAAAACAAAAGGTACAAAAAGTGCATAAATGAAAAAGAAAATATGTTTCAAGCATGCCACCATTTACAAAAAAAAATATGTGCTTCAAATATAAAAAGAAGTATGCTACAAGCCTGCTACATGCTTAAGAATTACATAAGACTTACATAGACTGCTAGCTCGTCTAATTTAAAGCTTACTTCACTTTTAGGCTTTTTTTTTACTTTCTAGTGTGATCTCTCGTTGTACTCTTTATAATTGATTTAGCCATTGTTGAGATGTCTGTCATTGATATAAATCACTTAATCATGTTGAAAAACTTGTTTTGACATTACTATATGATATATGACTTATATGATCTAGGTAGCTCTACTCAAATAGATGGCTTGGTCAAATTATTAAATCAATTCAAAGTGATTTGTATAATCTATAAAACTTCTTGATTTTTATTCTCATGGCTCATTCTTAGAATTATTCTCTTTTTGAATGTCTTGATGATTACATTGCCAAAGGGGGAGAAATTAGAAGAAAGGAGGAGAATTTTCAATTGCTTGAGAAATTTGATAGAAATTGGGGAGAAATTGGAGAAATTTGATAAAATTAATTCTCTTGTGTTTAGGGGGAGTTTGATGAGTTTTGATGTGTTTGTTGCTTTTCTTTCAAAACACAATTCATTCGAGAGATTTTGAAATGTTGTCAATGTATTTATTAAGGGGGATAATGTCAGACCATGTGGATGATTGTAAATAAAGTGATGATGAATAATTAACATTTGGATTGCTTTGGATTTTGCATTTGTGAAAATTTTGGTCAATCGGCTAAGTGACAACGGACGGCTATCAAGCAGCAACGGAATATCAGACGATGTTGTGCTTCAAGGATGTTCGGACCAATCCGATTGGCTAAGTGACATCGGATGGCCGTCGAGTAGCGTAGGAGATTCAGACCAATCCGATTGGGTAGGTGGTATCAGGCAGCTATTGAGTAGCAAATGAGTATCAGACAGTGTCTGAGTGGTATTGGAGGATCGAACGACATTTGAATGCCATTGGAAGATTAAACGACAGATTTTGACCTTGTCCAACTTTGACTATGTCCTGCTTCGACCATTGCAGTATGAGCACCGCAGCACGATTAGGGAAGAATGAACATGTCTGTTTTCGACTACGCTTGGCTTTGACCACAGCAACTCGACTACGGCATACCGACCACGACTGACTTCGATCACGTTTGACTTCGACCATGTCCGGCTTCGACCATTAAAGGTAATCATAGCTATATTACATTTTCACAGTCGTAGCTACAGTACTTTGCATGGTTGAAGCTATAGTACTTTTTTATGATCGTAGATTTTACTGGTCGTACTCGATAGTCGTAAACTTTGCGGATAGATGTGATTTCAATATTATGATTGTATGTGCTAGCCACTAAACAAAGAACTAAAAAAAAAGTACTTACATAAGAATTACGGATATTTCAACCCCCCCCCCCCCCCCCAGTCCGACACGCTGTTACCAACGCCAGAGCTTCGGTCTTATCCATTAATTTTCTTTTTCTTTTTCGGCAGATGATGATTCGGGACCATCATCCATCTTACGCTCTAAAGTCCAACCATGATTGGGCTCTTTTGGGCCATGAATCCATCTAAGCCTTTTCCATGATTTGATGTGGGTCAGTGGGTCCATCATATATGGTGAAACGTATTTCCGTCAAGAAAAATTGGGAAACGTATGCTACACAGTACATAAACATTTCCTTCCTCTCAAAACGTGCGTAAAAGTTTCCTAATTCTCATGACATTGAGAAATGAAGATCTATGAAGTCGTTGCAAGGAAAAGAGAAAGGTAGGAGGCCTGACGGATAGCACGAAGGATATCATGGAATTGCCATTCACCACAATAAATGAACAGTGTCAGTACTGTGTTTGTTGAAGTGTGGCGGATCGAATCAATCATGCAGTTGGGGCCTTAGGGGACTTCAAGGAGCAGTAGTTAGAGGTCCTCTCACAAGTCACACCAACTGGATCGATGCCCAGCAAAGATCCCATATTCCTGCACGGTCGTGTACCATTTGTATCATGGCAGTTTCAATTACCACTACCGACCGGTCGGTGGTTCTCGAATGGGACTTGGGAGCAGAGTTTGCACATAATATATAGAGATTGTCATTGTAATTATTAATGAGACTTAGATCAACTGTAATGCGGAGGTTTTATTTTTTAAACAAGAGCAACTGGATACTTGACAGCAAAATATCTAAATAACAATTTGAGTACTATACTAATTATTCATTTAGTTTGAGTAGCCCTATTAAGTATGATTTCATATTTAAATGACTTGGGATTGAATTTTGCTCTTTCAATTATTTTAATATTACTCTTGTCATTTAGATACTGCTAGAAACCTACTTTATTGCTCACTTATAATTCTAAAATTTTATTTAAATTCTTGCTTAAACCACATATTGTTCAACTATCCAGAAAACCTACAAATAAAAAAATGGCTTCTTGATGGCACTAACTCTAAGCATTGGCAAACTAAGACCAAACTATAGTTGACCGACCTCAAGTTGTATTGGGTCATCTCTGATCCTCCCACGCTTTTGGAAGGAGAGGCTAAAACTTATTGGGAGAATACAAACCATTCAGCTTTGGCTCGCTTGTGGCCGTCCTGTCTAACCGGCTTTTCGATGTCTATATCAATTTTATAGAGGTGAAACAACTTTGGGATGAACCTGATGAAAAGTACTCAGAAGGAGACAATGGTAATGAGTCCTTTATTTCAGCAACTCCATGTATGTGACCTTAATTAGTACAACTATGTCCTTCCCAAGAGGCTTCAAGTAAATGTTGTTGTTGGAACGTATGGCGCTATCAGAGGGGTGAATTATCAGAGGGGTGAATGATTGCCTCCACCACCAGTCCCCATGCGTGTTATGGGACATCCTAAAACTCTATGCCTGCTATCTCCTTGGCATACCAGATCATGTGCTTGTCCATGCTATCCCCATGGGACGAGCAGAACATGGCCCAACCGAAGAACCATAGGAGGTACGCCTCCAAGTGCCGCCACATAATGTGTAATCCCTCATATCAGGGGCTATCATCTCCAGCTGAAAATCAATAATAGCTGCTAGTTAGGACTAAATTGGTGGCCATGACTCTGTACCTTGTACCATCGATGTTGTAAAGCAATGCTCACTTCTCTCTAGGCTCGTGCTCAATCCAATCTGAGAAGTATTCCATTTATCTTGTGTACCTCCTAACTAATTCTGTAGGATCTGTGGGTAACTTACCGAGGGCAACGGGGAGCTCTTGGGCACCTGTTGCGAGCTTCTTCATTGCCTCTCTCATGTGCTTCATTGTCAGGTTGTCTAGTGCCTTCCACAATGCATCAAACTTTCTCTGTTGGTTCTAATCACAAAGCCTCTTGAAAAGGTTTATCACATCCTTTTTCCAAAAATTTCTTATAGAAATTAGCACTCATGTGCCTCTTGCACCACATAATCTGCAAATTAGGCTATGGATATAGCTCGTCTACCCCTTGCTGCTGCAGCATAATTGCCTTCAATAAGCCGGCATGTCAATCATGTATGATGCAGACCCATGGGGTTTGCCCATGACACCAACTTTCACATCCCTAAGAAACCACAACCAACTATCGGTATTCTCACTCTCGACGAATGCACATGCCATAGGAAGAACCTAGTTGTTGTCATCCATTGTGATTGCAGTCAATATCTGACCCTTGTACTTTCCAGTCAAGAAGGTGCCATCCACATGGAGAAATAAACTACAGTGTTTGATGCATTGATACACGCACCAAAAGCAAAAAAAATGCTCACTTAAGTATCATCTTTCTGGGGAACCGCTTAAAGGCATGTTCTAGAATATCAAAATGAGTCCTAGAATTTCTTTGTCGTATGACTTAGAGCAGATCAGATAGGTAATGGTATGAGTCTTCGAATGTGCCAAACTTGCTTCAAGTGCCTTCTGCTTCGCCTACCAAGCCCTACTGTAGCTTACATGTAGTGGAACCTCTACTCCACCCCAAGAATAATGGAACGTGGATCAAAATTTAGGTCGTCGACAATCTCTCCGTACATGACATTTGCAATAAACCCTATGGACATGTTTCTGTGGGATTGCATGGACTCTCTAGCCCCACAAGAGTGTGGAACAACTATAGAGCACTTCCAATAGGTGTCCCACATAGGCTAGTACGCATGGACTCACCAAGGGCATCTCTCTATCTCACACTTAGCGTCATACATGTGTGGACTAGATTTCACCACCTTGAACGTCCTCCTTAATGACACAGCCCACAACTTAACTACTTCCTACACTTCCCCTTTACTTTTGCAGAACACCCCTTGCATGACCTCATTCTGCAGGTACTCGCAGGCCACCCATTCACCCACACTCATTGCTAGCTTGTCGAATTGGTATGCATTTCACTTAGACAGGACAAGCTGATCACCTCCATCCTACTCATCATCATCAGAAGCTTCATCACCTGACAATGCCTCGTAGTCACGATCTTCGATCTCCATCCATTCCACCAATGCTTGGATCGACTCACCTTCATCTGCAATCCCCATAGGTTCCTACGCCTCATCCATAAGAAGGTCTTCAATCTTAGCTTCGATCGAGTTAGTACCACCTACCACTTCTTGGTTCAAAGAATACAGCGTGCTTTGTCTAGACTACCCAACTTCTTCGGCATCACCACCAATGGCATCTTCCTGCATCACATGATCTAGGTGTATTTTCTCATAGGTTTGTGCTAGTAAGACTAGCAACCATCCACGCTCCATCACCAATCCCACATAGGAGCTCCTGAATTTCACCCCTTTGGTTCCGCTAACTCCCAGTATGTGCATTGCCATGCTCAGGTAGCAACACCACGTAACTTTAGGTCATGCAACGCATGATCCAATGAGAATAACTAATACAACCATCTCACAATAATGCCCCATGGACGCTGCTCTACATTTGACAAACCGGACATCACCGACAAAAAAATCATCTAACTCAACTCCTTATTCCCCTATTCGTGGAACCCCTTATCCATAGTGTGTTTTGAAAACTACTCGTTCAAATATACCTATCAATTATTCGACAAATAATCTCATGTTAATAACATCTACTCATTTGTTGAAATAAATGCAAAGTAGACCAAATAACAAACATACTACTCAAAAATAAACTTGTAAAGGAGGAGATTTGTCCAACATGCGACACCCTATACAATGATAACTATTCGTACATGTCCTGTAGAAATCAACATTTCCATCCATGCTTCACCTCCGCAACATACGGAGCTAATAATGGATTCTACACATTGTACCCTCTATTTTCTGAATAAATTTATCTATCATATCTAAGACTGCAAAAATAATTGATGCACTACAACAAAAAGTTATATAAGTCTACATAGACTACTCTAGCGTACTATATATCTACAACTACACTATTTATAACTACCCAATATAACTACACATCTCTATTTACACATCTACCGACTATGCAATACAACTACTCAAAAATAAAATCTACAAAGAAATAGAGAACTCACCTCTAGGATGCAGAGATCAACTCCTTTTCATGCTCCCTTCTCCTCTCTTTTCTTCTCCTCCTCTGGTCTTCTCCCCTCTTTCATTTTTAACCGAATTAAAATGAATTTCAGCCAGTTTTTGGCCTTTTATAGGCTGGCTTCCTTCGCCATTTCGAATGGCGACAGAGGATGCAAGGACCTTAATCGTTAGTGCTGGCTATCGAGCTTAACGAGCTATTATCGAGCTTCTTTCGAAATTAACATAGTTTGAATAAAACTATTTTATTTATCATTTAAGTGGTTATTTTAAATTCGAGCTAACGAGCCACTATCGAGCCAAGGCTCGTTAATATTTTTTACTTGAAATGGTCTCATTTCAATTTTAAAGCCATTACCTACTGTAATCGAAGTAATTTTGATTCGAGCTTTAACGACCTTTTTTGCCAGCCCTATTTGTCGCCATTTGAAATGACGATTGAAACTACGGGGGTTTCTATTGCTATTTCAATTGTCAATTTATATCTCTGGTGACAGAAGATCTGTCCTAGATTGAAATAGCGATAGACGATTATTTCTATAATTTTGTAAGTGATGGTATATTTATATGATATTAATAAAATATATATTATTTAAAAAATCACATGCAGGACCTGGCAAGACAGAGAGAGAGACTCCGTTATGAAATTTCAAACGCCTCGCGGAAAAAAAAGGGACACGGCAAATGGGAGCTGATCCGTACTTAGCTTCGGTCTTATCCATTAATTTAGGTACCATCCGTCTCTAACCTTTTCGTTTTCTGCAGATGATGATTTGGGACCCATCATCCATCTTACGCTCTAAGAGCATCTCCAACAAATCTTCTAAAGTGCTCATATCTTCTATATTTTAGAAGAAAATGTAAAAAAAGGATTCCAACAGATCCCCTAAGTGGTATCCAAAAATATAGAGGACTCCATCCCTGATTTTTCGTCCCCCATATATGGAGGACGCATACCATCCCCTAAATCGGTCCCAACGATCCTGCGCCGTCCGATCCCGTAAATTTTTTGGTTGATAGTTTTTGTGGACCCAGATTTTAATTTAGGGGACCATATTTAGAGGACTTGTTGGAGGTTACATATTTTTAGTCTTCTATATTCTAGATTGTGTCCTCTAAAAAGTGATTTAGGGGATGAGATTTAAAGGATATTGTTGGAGATGCTCAACAATATCCTCTAAATCTCATCCCCTAAATCACTTTTTAGAGGACACAATTTAGAATATAGAAGACTAAAAATATGTAACCTCCAACAAGTCCTCTAAATATGGTCCCCTAAATTAAAATCTGGGTCCACAAAAATTACCAACCAAAGAATTTAGGAGATCGGACGGCGCAGGAGCGTTGGGACCGATTTAGGGGATGGTGTGCGCCCTCCATATATGGGAGACGAAAAATCAGGGATGGAGTCCTTTATATTTTTGGGTACCACTTAGGAGATCTGTGGATCCTTTTTTTTACCTTTTCTTCTAAAATATAGGGGATATGAATACTTTAGAAGATTTGTTGGAGATGCTCTAAAGTCCAACCATTGATTGGGCTCTTTTGGGCCATCAATCCATCTAAGCCTTTTCCACGATTTGATGTGGGTCCATCATATAAGGTGAAACGTATTCCTCTCAAGAAAAATTAGGAAACGTATACTACGTAGTACATAAACATTTCCTTCCTCTCAAAAAAAAAAGTGCATAAACATTTCCTAATCCTCATGGCATTGAGAAATGAACATCTACGAAGTCGTTGCAACGGAAAAAAAAAAGGTTGGAGGCCTGACGGATAGCATGAAGGATATCATGGAATTATCATTCACTACAATAAATGAACAGTGTCAGTATTGTGTTTGTTGAAGTGTGGCGGATCGAATCAATCATGCAGTTAGGACCTTAGGGGAGCAGTGGTTTATGGTCCTCTCACGGGTCACACCAACTCGAACCGTGCCCAGCAAAGATCCCATATTCCTGCACGGTCGTGTACCATTTGCATCATGGCAGTTTCAATTAGCACTACCGACCGGTCGGTTGTTCTCGAATGGGAGCAGAGTTTGCACATAATATATGGAGATTGTCATTGTAATTATTATTTAGACTTAGATCAACTGTAATGCGGAGGTTTTATTTTTAAACAAGAGCAACTCGATATTTGAGAGCAAAATATCTAAATAATAATTTGAGTACTATACTAACTGTTCATTTAGTTTGAGTAGCCCTATTAAGTATGATTTCATATTTGAATGACTTGGGATTGAATTATGCTCTTTCAATTATTTTAATATTGCTCTTGTCATTTAGATACTGCTAGAAATCTGCTTTATTGCTCATTTATAATTCTAAAATTTTATTTAAATTCTTGCTTAAACCACATATTGTTCAACAATCCAGAAAACCTACCAATAAAAAGATGGCTTCTTGACGGCCTAACTCTAAGCATTGGCAAACTAAGACCAAACTATGGTTGACTGACCTCAAGTTGTATTGGGTCATCTCTGATCCTCCCACGCTTTTGGAAGGCGAGGCTAAAACTTGTTGGGAGAATACAAACCATTCAGCTTTGGCTTGCTTGTGGCCGTCTTGTCTAACCGGCTTTTCGATGTCTATATCAAATTTATAGAGGCGAAACAACTTTGGGACGAACTTGATGAAAAGTATTCAGATGGAGACAATGGTAATGAGCCCTTTATTACGGCAACTCCATGTACGTGACCTTAGTTAGTACGACTATGTCCTTCCCAAGAGGCTTCAAGTAAATGTTGTTATTGGAACGTATGGCGCTATCAGAGGGGGTGAATGATTGCCTCCGCCTTTTGAACCTGAAACCAAACACTCAAGTTAGAAGAAAAATGATCTAACTTACCGATGTGAAATCCAATCACATAACACTCGATCGTGAGCACAAGCTCGATGAAGATTCCATCCGCTCAACGTTTGACCTCTCGCTCGACTACTTGCTACGATCATGTAGTCGAGATCTCTTGTTGCTCGGAAGACTTCGACTTCTCTAATAGATCGACCGCTTGATCGAGAACGAGCTAAAGACAACACCACGCCCATAGCACGTTGGCGAGCACTCAAAAAAGCAACGCTCAGGAAAACACGTCGTCGATGAACTTTTCTTGGAATAGATCTGATCTATTATTTCTGTAACAAGTTTTGGCTACAAAGCACCCTCACGGCACTCCAAAAAAACTTCCTCCATGAAAGCTCTAAAAACTAGATACGTTAGCCCAAGCCTCTTCCTGTTTTTATAGACTAACGTCCCAATCGTATCCAATTCAAACATGAACACAATACCTGATCTCTTTCTCAAATCAAGCGATCCGAAACCCTTTCCTAATATGGGTTTTATTCAAACTATTCCACTTCCAGCCCATAGACTTTATCTGTAACACTCACGACTCAACAAGCAACGAAGCCTCCAGGATATCCCCTCCCGTAGCTCCGTCTCGCTTCACAATCCTCAATCTCCATGTGCTCCAGCGTTAGCCCGACCACCTCGCGTGACATCATCAATTGTCTAAACCTCATATCTCCCTATCCTAGTCCAGATCATCCTCGTCACCGACTGTGATTGTCTCCATACTCTCCTACACTTGCAAAGACCACAGAAATGTTTTTCCTGGCACAAGCTCTTCCCAGCTTGACCGTCATCAATATGACCACTCATAACATCCTTGTCCATCTAGAACAAGACCAAGACCATCCATGACCATCAACCTGGTCGTACACAACCAATTACCTCATCGCTATCAAGAAAACCGTCTCAGACTACCGATTACGACCACTAAAAACTATCGCTTTTCGAAACTCACTCTTCCAACCACTCAGCATGACCACCGAGCACAAACTACGAAGTACCGATCACAGTAGCCTCCGACAACCGACCACAACTCCAATGACTATCGCTCACCGACCATCGAGTACCTAGTCACTCCGACTAACGAGTACCAACACCGTTCCATCAAGCACTAGCCAAACACCCCGCTGGCCTAACACAAGTACTTCGAAAATCATAAGGAGTAAAGCGCTCGTATCGATAAAGAAGTTTACGAGTACCAACCGAGAAGCCTATGGTAACCGATAATAGAGCCTTCAACTATCGAAGACAACGACAGTAGACTACAAGGTTTATGACTATCGATAAGACTATAAAATATATGACTAAAAAAGAAGTCAGCAAAATCTACGACCATCAACTTCAAAGTCACGGACTATCGAGTACAACCAGCAAAGCCCACGACTATCAAAAGCACTGAAACTACGACCATGTAAAAGTATCGTAGCTATGATTACCTTCAGTGGTCGATCTGCCTGCATGTCTGATGACTCCCTTGCTCATGTGTCTGTAGATATGCAAAGTTGGTGAATGTTAGTACTTACGAACTTAACATGTGCTATCAAGTAGAAAGTGGCAGAATATGCAACTCACCCATGAACGTGTGGCTGCATGCAGTCATCCACAAGCACTGGAAATGCCTACTTAAGTTCAAATTGCCTCATCACTCAATGCACAATGTACGTCTCAACGAAGACATCATACACTAGGTGACATCGCGTGACCCAAATGGCAGTGTCTCAGGTGCACTAGATGGATAGTCCCATCAGTACGCAAGAGATGACGATCTCGGCAGTGTATGGCCTCTAGATGATGCGGTCAGCCATCAGTTGGTCAAATGTGGCAACGTACTCAAGGTATGACACGTGCGAGGTGATCAAAGTAAAAACAGGCTACGAAACAGGGATTGCAAGTACATTAATAAGTAAGTTCAGTTTGAATGTATAGGACGAATCATAGCGGAAGTAGGAAACTAACCCGTCGGTGACATCACAAGATCCCTATGGTAGGAAAGTCCACGTCATTGCTCGGGTCTGCGTACAACCCCGTGCCATACAGACCCAGGTCAATATGTGGACATCCGATCTGCAAGCGCTCAATGACTACAACTGTAGTAAAAGCGAGCATCTAACGAGTGTGGAGTTTTTTGCCGTCCTCTAACACCTGTCACAAAGCCCATGGTACGTGGTAGCCAGTACCACCAGTCCCCATGCGTGTTGTGGGACGTCCTAAAACTCTATGTCTGCTACCTCCTTGGCATACCGGATCATGTGCTTGTCCATGCTATCCCCATGGGACGAGCAGAACAAGACCCAACCGAAGAACCATAGGAGGTACGCCTCCAAGTGCTGCCGCATAATGTATAATCCCTCATATCAGGGGCTATCATCTCTAGCTAAAAATCAACAATAGTTGCTAGTTAGGGCTAAATTGGTGGCCATGACTCTATACCTTGTAGCATCGATGTTGTAAAGCAATGCTCACTTCTCTCTAGGCTCGTGCTCAATCCAATCTGAGAAGTATTTCATCTACCTTGTGTACCTCCTAACTAATTCTATAGGATCTATGGGTAACTTACCGAGGGCAATGGGGAGCTCTTGGGCACCTATTGCGAGCTTCTTCATTGCCTCTCTCGTGTGCTTCATTGTTAGGTTGTCTGGTACCTTCCACAATGCATCAAACTTTCTTTGTTGGTTCTAATCACAAAGCCTCTTGAAAAGGTTTATCACATCCTTTTTCCAAAATTTCTTATAGAACTTAGCACTCATGTGTCTCTTGCACCACATACTTTGCAAATTAGGCTATGGATACAGCTTGTCTACCCCTTGCTGCTGCAGCATAATTGCCTTCAATAAGTCGGCATGTCAATCATGTATGATGCAGACCCATGGGCATTTGCCCATGACACCAATTTTCACATCTGTAAGAAACCATAACCAACTATCAGTATTCTCACTCTCGACAAATGCAAATGCCATAGGAAGAACCTAGTTGTTGTCATCCACTGCGATTAGTCAATATCTGGCCCTTGTACTTTCCAGTCAAGAAGGTGCCATCCACATAGAGAAATGGACTACAGTGTCTGATGCATTGATGCACACACCAAAAGCGAAGAATGCTCACTTAAGTATCATCTTTCTGGGGAAACGATTCAAGGCATGTTCTAGAATATCAAAATGAGTCCTAGAATTTCTTTGTTGTATGACTTGGTGCAGATCAGGTAGGTAGTGATATGAGTCCTCGAATGTGCCGAACCTTGCTTCAAGTGCCTTCTGCTTCGCCTACCAAGCCCTACCGTAGCTTACTATGTATTGGAACCTCTACTCCACCCCAAGAATAATGGAACGTGGATCAAAATTTAGGTTGCCGACAATCTCTCTGTACATGACATTTGCAATAAACCCTGTGGACATGTTTCTGTGGGATTGCATGGACTCTCTAGCCCCACAAGAGTGTGAAACAACTGTGGAGCACTTCCAATAGGCGTCCCACATAGGCTAGTACGCATGGACTCACCAAGGGCATCTCTCTATCTCACACTTAGCGTCATACATGTGTGGAGTAGACTTCACCACCTTGAACGTCCTCCTTAATGACATAGCCCACTACTTCACTGTTTCCTACACCTCCCCTTTACTTTTGTAGAACACCCCTTGCATGACCTCATTTTGCAGGTACTCCTAGGTCACCCGCTCACCCACACTCACTGCTGGCTTGTCGAATTGGTATGCATTTCACTTAGACGGGACAACCTGATCACTTCCGTCCTACTCATCATCAAAAGCTTCATCACCTGACAATGCCTCGTAGTCACAATCTTCGATCTCCATCTGTTCCACCAATGCTTGGATCGACTCACCTTCATCTGCAATCCCCGTAGGTTCCTGGGCCTCATCCATAGGAAGGTCTTCAGTCTTAGCTTCGATCGAGTAAGTACCACCTACCACTTCTTGGTTCAAAGAATACAGCATGCTTTGTCTAGACTACCCAACTTCTTCAGCATCACCACCAATGGCATCTTCCTGCATCACATGATCTAGGTGTACTTTCTCATAGGTTTGTGCCAGTAAGACTAATAGCCATTCACGCTCCGTCACCAATCCCACATAGGAGCTCCTGAATTTCACCCCTTCGGTTCCGCTAACTTCCAATATGTGCATTGCCATGCTCGAGTAGCAGCACCACGTAACTTCATGTCGTGCAACATAGGGGTGGAAACGGATACGGTCGAATAGTCTCAAATACGAATACGAATCCATATTTTTAAAATGAATACGAATACGAATTCAAATATTCTCAAATACGGATACGGATATTCTCGAATACAAATACAGATATTTTCGAATACGGATTTTCTCGAATACGAATATCGGATAAAACGGATTCCTAGCGGTTTTACCGATTTTTCACAGGTTTTTGACCAGTTACCGGTTTTAAACCGCCTAAATTCAAATTTTAAATCACAAAATTTGTACGTATTTTTCATGGGTTCTAGAAACGGATCGAAAATGAATCGAATAGTCTCGAATACGAATATGGATACGAATATTCTCGAATACGAATACGAATATTTTCGATTACAAATTTTGCTTATCACATTCGTGTTTTCTCGGATACGAATGTCGGATAAAACGTATTATCCGTCACCGTTTTCCACCCCTAGCAACACATGATCCAATGAGAATAACTAATACAACCATCTCACAATAATGCCCCATGGATGCTGCTCTGCATTTGACAAACCGGACATCACCAACAAAAAATCGACTCCTTATTCCCCCATTCATGGAACCCCTTATCCATAGTGTGTTTTGAAAACTACTCGTTCAAATATACCTATCAAATATCAATCATTCGAGAAATAATCTTATGTTAATAACATCTACTCATTTGTTGAAATAAATGCAAAGTAGACCAAATAACAAACCTGCTGCTCAAAAATAAACTTGTAGAGGAGATTTGTTCAACATACGACACCCTATACAATGATAACTATTCGTACATGTCCTGTAGAAATCAACATTTCCATCCATGCTTCACCTCTGCAACATACGGAGCTAATAATGGATCCTATACATTGCATCCTCTATTTTCTGAATAAATCTATCTACCATATCTAAGACTGCAAAAATAATTGGTGCACTACAACAAAAAGTTCTGTAAGTCTACATAAACTACTCTAGCATACTATATATCTACAACTACACTATTTATAACTACCCAGTATAACTACACATCTCTATTTACACATCTACCGACTATGCAATACAACTACTCAAAAATAAAATCTACAAAGAAATAGAGAACTCACCTCTAGGATGCAGAGATCAACCCTTCTCCTGCTCCCTTCTCTTTTTTTCTTCTCTTCTCCTCTGGTCTTCTCCCCTCTTTCTTTTTTAACTGAATTGAAATGAATTTTAGCTAGTTTTTTGGCCTTTTATAGGCTGGCTTCCTTCGCCCTTTCGAATGGCGACAGAGGATGCAAGGACCTTTGTCGCTAGGGCTGGCTATCGAGTTTAATGAGCTATTATCGAGTTTCTTTTGAAATAGTTCGACATAAAATTATTTTATTTATCATTTAAGTGGTTATTTGAAATTCGAGCTAACGAGCCACTATTGAGCCAAGGCTCGTTAATATTTTTTCACTCGAAATGGTCTCATTTCAATTTTAAAGTCATTACCTACTGTAATCGAAGTAATTTTGATTTGAGCTTTAACGACCTTTTTCGCCAGCCCTATTTGTCGCCATTTGAAATGACGATTGAAACTGTGGGGGTTTCTGTTGCTATTTCAATTGTCGATTGATATCTCTGTCACTTATTCAAATGGCGACAGAAGATATATCCTAGATTGAAATGGCGACAGACGATTATTTCTATAATTTTGTAAGTGATGGTATATTTATATGATATTAATAAAATATATATTATTTAAAAATCATATGCAGGACCTGGCAAGGCAAAGAGAGAGACTCCGTTATGAAATTTCAAACGCCTCACGAAAAAAAAGGACACGGCAAATGGGAGCTGATCCGTACTTAGCTTCGGTGTTATCCATTAATTTGGTACCATCCGTCTCTAACCTTTTCTTTTTCTGAAGATGATGATTTGGGACCCATCGTCCATCTTACGCCCTAAAGTCCAACCATGATTGGGCTCTTTTGGGCCATGAATCCATCTAAGCCTTTTCCATGATTTGATGTTGGTCCATCATATTCATATATGGTGAAACGTATTCCTCTCAAGAAAAATTGGGAAACGTATACTAGGTATTACATAAACATTTCCTTCCTCTCAGAAAAAAAAAAGTGCATAAACATTTCCTAATTCTCATGGAATTGAGAAATGAACATCTACGAAGTCGTTGCAACGAAAAAAAGGTTGGAGGCCTGACGGATAGCATGAAGGATATCATGGTATTGTCATTCACCACGATAAATGAACAGTTTCAGTATTGTGTTTGTTGAAGTGTGGCGGATCGAATCAATCATGCAGTTAGGACCTTAGGGGACTTTTAAGGAGCAGTGGTTTATGGTCCTCTCACGGGTCACACCAACTCGATCGATGCCCAGCAAAGATCCCATATTCCTGCACGGTCATGTACAATTTGTATCATGGCGATTTCAAGTAGAGCTCTACCTACCGGTTGGTGGTTCTCCAATGGGAGTAGACAGTAGAGTTTGCACATAATACAAAGAGATTGTCATTTTAATTATTAATTAGGCTTAGACCAACAATGACGAGAAAGCTTTGTTTTTAAACAGGAGCAGCCGATATATGAAAGGAAAACAACTAAGTAATAATTTGAGTATCATATTAATTATTCATTTAGTTTGGGAAGCCCTATTAAGCATGAATTCATATTTAAATGGCTTGAGATTGAATTACGTTCTTTTAATTATTTTAGTATTGCACTTGTCATTTAAATTCAGCTAAAAATATGCTTTATTGTTCATTTATCATTCTAAAAATTTATTTAAATTCTTGCTTAAATCACATATTCAACAATTTAGAAAACCTATTGATAAAATAATGGCTTCTTCCTCTAATTATGTTAAACCAAAAGCCTTTGACCACGCTTTGACGGTAGGTGGTTCTCAATACATAACTACCTACCGTTAGACGGTAGGTTTTTATGTATTGAGATTTTTTTTGCTTTTTAACGGCTTTTGGTTTCTCATAATTATTTCTATTTACTATACTAATAAGCCGCAGAGCCATAAGCTGCTGCCTAAATGAATAGGCACTGAATCCGCTAGTTATGGTCCTACCAAAACACAGGATCCAAACAGCTTTAAAAAAAACGTTTTTGCTCCTTGCTAATATATTTCCCTGCATTCTTTGCTGTCGTTTCCAAAAACAAAACCGTGGAATGTACATAGTTTATATGGCTTCTGTAGAAACTGTTCTATTTACTCAAAAGCTCCCAGAAATTCTTTGTACAAAATTGCAATTTCTTTGTTTCAGACAGACCCTTAACATCCAACAAGAGGCAAAAAAATTTTCCTTTTCTTTAAAGTGGAATCAAACAAAGCGGCACATTAAGATGCGTCAGGTGCTTCGGCACGCTCTACAGTGCACCACAAAATTCGGCTGCCGACCGGCCAAAATATGTAGTATAAAACCTAACTGGAACCGATCGAGATGAGTCATCAGTGTCGGCGCACAGCATCAGGCTGCTACACCGATCAATCAATCATGTGCTGTTCACTTCATTTCAGAAGTCAGAATCAGAGAGAGCATCAGATCCGGTGGCACTGCAGTGCACTGGCGTGATTCCGATCCATGTACGCATGCAGCTAGCTTGCTACCTGTACCTTTTACCTTACAGCGTGGAAAAGTGTAAAGAAATCATTAATGAAAGAGAAAGCTACACACACAGTTGGTTAAGCTGGGTAACAAATGTAAGCTTTTTTTATCTTATGGCTTACAGCTGCACTTATAGATTCACCTAAACAAGTAATAAGATGATCTTTTAAAATGATTTATCAGCATTTGATATAAGGATATGGATAGACTATACTAATACAAATTAAAATTTTCTACCGCATAAATCAGGAAACCATACAAATACAAAATCATAGATTGATACCATTAGACGTGCAGAACAACGGAAGCAGAATTTTTAAGTGGCCGACTTAACGTAGTATGTGTTGGTGTAGTGGTGGAAGTAGTCGAATGTCCTCTGGCCAACCATCTCCTCACGATCAACGTCGCATTCACAGCAGCGTCTCTACTGAACCCTATACATCCAAGTATGGAACGTCGTGCGACGGTGTGTTAGCACTAGCATGCACAACAATGGTTTTGAGAGGTAGCGACTAGCACTACTACAGAAAAGGTTATTATAGATAGTTCAAAAACATCATAATAAACGGTTTCATGAGCCGTCTGAATTTATGAGTCAGTAATAACATGTTGTCATCACAGAAGATTTTCAAACCATCTGTGAGTGGTAACAACGTAGATAGTTTTAAAAATAACCGTCTATGATGTGTACTTATTACAAAACAGTTTTAAAAATAATCATCTGATATCACCAACTCATAGACAGTTGTCATACGGACCATGAAGCTAAAGTGGTAGAAAGCATTAATAAGTGGTAATCAGAGTGATTATCCCTTCTAAATTCTGCTAGTTTATCGATCTAAATTACCTCAGTATAATGACAGAAACAATTGCGGTTCTAACTAGAAACAGGTAACTAAGAAATGCTATTGCAATATCA
Organism: Dendrocalamus sinicus; assembly: GCA_036346575.1. Classification (NCBI taxonomy): domain Eukaryota; kingdom Viridiplantae; phylum Streptophyta; class Magnoliopsida; order Poales; family Poaceae; genus Dendrocalamus; species Dendrocalamus sinicus. Next base: position 18,799,012 of record CM070647.1, read on the forward strand.
ATAGAATACGGTTCGTTCAAGTGTCTCCCAAACACCCTTCGACTGAACAATCAAGTCGAATTAGGCCCATGACTCTCTTCCCTTTCTTGAGGGGTCTCGACAAGGTTGACTTGGCCGCCCGCCACTTCGATTAAGCACTCCAAGAGATGGCAAGCCTCCTGGAGACATGCAACTTTGTTGTAGAGGACCACGTTGATAGCGAGGTTAGCTCATAGGAGTGGAGACGAACCAAAAGACGCGGCGGACGACAATGTCAAGATGGAGGAATGTAGCCTTCAACTAATTTGGAAAATCCTCGGAAGTACGAGGGAGGACACTATGCCAACAGTGTCCTTCCGCAATATCCACCAGCGTACGGGTGGTGAGATGCTCATACAGAATGGCTAGGTTGGCCATCAATGTCAATGACAAATTTGGATGAAACTTATGCAATATAATCTATAACCAGGTCTTAGTCACTTATGGTCATCTTATAACTCCTTACGATCAGATTGTATATGGTCACGACCAGTTCGTATCTCCATACGACCAGTTTACAGACTAGACTGTGATATGTCTGACTAGGTCACAACCAATCAGTATATTCATATTACCAGTACGCATCCGGTCGAACCTATCAACTAGTTTATGTATTCTCCTTTTGCCTCACTATATCTGATCGAACTCTAGGTGACAAATGTGTCATCCATAGAATGTTCAATCCTTTTTTGATCTAGTGATGGATAATTTCATGCGGTCAACTCTTCGACCACTCGTGGCATGGTCATGCACTTTTTATCTGACCACATCGAGAAGCCCAAAGATATCTCTTCTGTTATATAGGAGGGGCAAATCCCTTATTCAACCAGCCACTTTTCTCCACATGTTTCATATATATTATACCCGAAAGTTATCTTTATAACTACCCAATTACAGTATAGTGTTTGGCACTCTCTAAGTGCACTATTACATATGTAGGAAATTATATTGATCTCAAGTATAAGAATTATACATTATAATTGTTTGAGACCAACTAATGGCACATAAGACATAATAATCTTTACAGTGAGTCAATACAATACCATGTTCTCTAACATGTGTTCACATTATTGATTTGATATTCATGTATCTATGATCGGTGAAACATAGTTATCAATTAATACATGTACTGGTCTATAAGTCACTAGTATTTCGATCGGTGACATCCGATCAGGAATCATTTTAGAATGATATCATATAACAAATAAATAGTTTCACCAACAACTCACATATTTGTTAAGCTTTATAAATGATAATTCATTCAAATAACATAATGACATTTATTCATTCAAATAACATAATAACATTTATTTAAAAGAGTATAAACATAGAAGTGATATAATCATCTTCATAATTACATCTAAGATATATCACTAACAATCCATTTATTTGTATAAATATTCATACTAAAATAAAAAAAATCATCGGTTATATCTATAGAGCATTAACAAAGGAAAGCAGCCAGGTATCAAAAGAAAGCAGCCAGGTATCCATGATACTCCTCAAAACTCTGCATGCTAGCATACGACCGCGTCCGATCGAAAAGGTCAGGCACGTGTTGTGAGAGACACCTCAGACACGGCACCTCTTCATGAGAGAAGATGGAGCAATTATTGCGATGGATCTCATCTGCAATATTACTAAACTTTTGATTTGCACTCTTTCCTCCGTAAGTGCTTCTACAGCTGTACCTCTTCGCGCAACTGTACAACCCTAAGGTTAAGAAGGTGAAGAATTTTGGACTTGAGCATTTGATGTGCATGTACGCTCGATGCCATGAATTCAATTCGTACGAGGTTTGCCGTTGATTAAGAGCGACTGCAGCTTATGATTTTAGTTGTGGATTATTAATTTAAAGAATAGTAATCGATGAAAGAAGATAAAAATAAAACATCATTGAAAAACTAAAAAGAAGTCGATGGAGCACGATAACGAATGATACGTCGAGCTGGGTAGTCAGGGCTGATCAAGGAAGAACTAGGCTTCGACTCCCTCGGCTTGCCAGGACGACCGGCACGGGGACCGGATACAAGCATTGCATGGGTATGCGGATCACGATTAAGTTATGGGTTTTGATAAGTATCACCCGGATGTTTTGTTTGCTAAAATCATCCAAATTTTGAAGCATTGGATCTTTGTTGAGATTGGTGAGGATCTGATGCTTCCAAACGGGTTCGCGCAGTTAACGGATCTAGTACCAACCCGTTTTGGACCCGATCTGTTGTTTGAATTTTTTGGGTTGGCTCGAAAATCTAAGCGCATGTCAGAAGCGCACTATCTCTACTCGCGAGCGCCGAGCGCTGTCTGGTTCTTCGCCTCGCCGACAGAGAGAGAGAGAGTGTTCTCTCGCTTTTCTCCTCGTCGACAGAGAGAGAGGCGTGCGGAGAAGCGAGCGAGGGGGGCGGAGCTAGCAAGGTCTCCACCTCGCGCGATAGAGAGAGTGTGCTGTGTATTCTCCCTGGGCTTGTGAAGAAGCGAGCGAGGGGAGCGGATCTAGCGCGGCGAAGAGTATCCAGCGTTTTTCGTTGTTAACGGGAGAAGCGCGCGCGGGGTTAACCGGCGGAGATACTCGGCGTCGGGAGGTAAGAGAATCGTGGATTTATGTTCTCTATTGCCGTGCGATTCGAATCATGGAGGGGAGAGAGCAGAAGTAAACCTTTCCTACTTAGGGTTTTTTAGGCTTTTACTATTACTTATTTTTTTGCAGTTTGTGTGTTCGGATCTGTTTTTTTTAGTAATTTACGTTTTTAGATTTGATGATTTTTTGGTGTGATGTTTGTTTTTCATTGCTGTTAGGGTTCTCTCTCTGGCAGTGGTTAGTGATTCACCTATGTTCTTATTTAGTTTTTTTTAGGCCTTGATTAATCAGAACCTTGAAATCAAAGTCCACGAGGAGGTAGCTAGGTGTCTTCTTCCTCTCGATCTGCGAGTGCATCGATCGTATCATTAGTCAAAAGGTACTAGCAAGGAGAGCTGTAAGAACGCGAAGAAAAGTTGCGAATGAAACATGGAGGCATGCAGAGAACTTGTTTCTGAAAATTGGAGCACTTCGTCAGAGGATATTTCCATGGACGCACGCACGAGACAATACGAAAGGTCCCAACCACACGAGGTGCGGGAGCGGCGAGAACAACGACCGCCGCGCCGGCCGAAGTCGGCGGCAGCGCGCGCATTTGGATGAGCGGCGTGTGCGTTTCTTCCAAGGTAGCTGGACAAGGACTCGATCCTAAAAGGAGACCGGCAAGCTCGATCGATGAATACTTTTTGTGTGTTTTTGTGTTCGGATCTGATGTTTTTTTAGTAGTTTGTGAGTTTTGTGTTCGGATCTGATGTTTTTTCTAGTAGTTAGTTTCTTAGTAAATTATAGTAATATTGTTGTGGTTAGTGGTTCGTGCAGTGGTTAGTGCTTCATGCAGTGGCAGTGGTTAGTGATTCACATTAGGGGGGTGAGTTTCAAGGCAATTTTTTGCAGAGTAGTTAAAACTAGTTGTAAGCTAAAGAAGATGGTTTCTCAAGAAAGAACTTAGTTTCTGAACTTTATAACGCAAATCTTGACTATTAATCTATTAATAATGCTTTTGTTAGGTTGTCTAATCAAAGTTGGTTTGTTAGCTTTGTAGTGCTATTTTTGTGTGTTCACTAATCATTGCTTTAACTTGTAAAATTAGTTATAAAGCTATGTTATTTCTGAAACCAGGGGGGTAGAGATATTGTGCTATTGATATCAGCTGTAGTAGTTGTTTGGGGTTTCATATGTATCAAATGATATGCTAGCTTAGTTTTTTTTTTGATAATATTAGTCGATGAAGTAACATTCGTGGTACAAGAATAGTACTAAATATATATCATGCATATAGTATTTTTTTATAGTGATGAATCTAAATCTGTTAATACTATTAAACTAAATGTATCAACCGGTTTTGCACTCTTAAACAGAATATACTTGTCAGGACTTTTTTTAACTAAAGGTTATGACAATTGTTTTTCTTCAGTTCACTAAATCTAATTATACTGATGAATGCTATGGTTATATCTAAATTGTTATGTGTGTTTACGTAGTTATGTGTGTTTATTATATTTTAGAATAATCCAGTATGAAATTTCACCATGTATGTGTTTTGTAACCATTTTTTTGGCTGGAAGCTTTATAGGCATGCTTCAACCTCCATAAAAAAATGGCCTCTCAAAACAAATCAAAGTTTAGATCAATTCTCGATTACCATGTCAGGGACCTGTTGCTTGATGAGGTAATTACTAATATGTTTAGTTCAATTCTTTATGTCCTTTTTATATTTATTTTTTGTTTGATTAGATTCTTAATTTCATTGTTCGTAGGTTAAGGGCGCCATATCGTCAATGATTGCTCAATTTGAGCAAGAACATATCACAAGTTTTATAGCGAGATTGGAAAACTTGGTTGTGGGTATAGCAAAGCAATTCCATAGTGACATTAGGAATTCTTGTGGGGGGGGTCCATGGTACAATGAAAGAGGTTAACAAGTCTAGGGATGATAACCCAATTCATATGGATGGAGCAGATGCACAAGGAGTCATTGACAAGCACATCTCTCAGCGAGGCCTGATAGGGTTTTGTGTAAAAATAAGGTTCACAAAAAGAACAGTTTCATCTTTTTGCTTATTATGGATAACCTATTTTGTTTTCCCTATTTTTTTTCAGATTGTCCATCTAGTAATAAGAGAAAGAGGACACTTAGCGATGAAGAATCGCGACAATAGGTCTGCGATTTTCTACCATCGACATCGTATTACTAGAGCCCAGATTCAAGTTCAAGAGCAAGTCGATATTGCTGAAGCTCAACCGCATGTTGACAATTGTGGGTCAAAAGGAATTAACCAAGCTCATATAACTGTCAATCAAGTTTCTCATGTAAGTGGCAAAGGCTTGTGCGTGTGTCATTCTTTTGTTATCTCATATTCTTTTTTTAGTGCAAAAAAATGAACTATAATCCCCTGCATATTAAGTTTTGGCTTGTATAACATATGTTGTTTGTTTTGTTTTTTTTTTTTTATATGCAAGGAAGCATCACGATGTATCGATTAAGGACAATGGGAATGCACATGTTGACCAAAGAATCCTGCATGCGCATGTAGATGCATCTACTTCCAAACACTATGGGCAATCACATAAGTTTGAACCAAGATAATAATGAAAGGAAGGACAATTCTCCATCTGCGAGTAAAGGTATCTTTGGTTTATTTCTACTTTGCTCCAAATCAATATAGTAATGGTAGGTAAGATGGTTGCACATTTTTTTGTTCTAAACATTTGTGTTCTCATTTCTCATATCAGAGTTTCGATGCTAGTAAAGGACATACTGATCGGAGCCCCGTAGGTGATGTGTGTGGTAAAGCCTCTAATGTTATCTTGAATCATTATCCATTTATTTCCTCAGTTTTTGTATATCGAATTGTCTACTTGTTTCCTATTACCAACACCATCTTCATGATTTTTGAATATTATTTTTCTTTTTCTTGCAGAGTTTCAAGTAAAATGCACCCAACTATATGCACCAGGTAGTTCATCAAAAACAACTTTTTATGTGTATGGATTTTAGTTCATCTAAATGACTGTATGGTTTTGGGTTTTCTTAGCTTATAATACCAATATAGGATAAGTTTCGCAAGATGCACCTGTAAGAAGTTGATAGGTTTACTGTCATGTGTCAAAATTTGTTTGTTATGTTTTCTTTCAGAAAGGCTAGTTATAAACTCTCTCATCTCTTGTTTACATGACATGGTGGGAGGGGGAGTTGATATCAAAATGGTTTTTAGTAAAGCAAAATGAATGTCATGGCAGTAATGATTTTTTGTTTGTAAATTGTAGGGAGTCCAAAGCAAGCTATAACAAGGGCAAGTGATAACATCGACAAACACCTTAAATCCTCACACAGTCCAAAGCTCATTGCATTGTATAACTGGCGCCATCATTTGATCTTGGCATCGACAATGATGATAATCGATCTGCGATGTCGGTCAAAGACTAGCCGCCAACCTATAGGAGCAAGTGAAGCACTCTTTGTCTCTAATGTAACAAAAGTAAGCATGTACTGTAATAAATATAATGCACATTTCTTTTTTTTAACATCTAATTGTCTCATGTTAATTTACACCTTTTGTATTATTATCTTTTTTTGGAGGAAATCACCACCTTAAATGTTGATAGTGGCAATGATGTCCAACTTATGGATAACCTCCAGCAGTATAATCAGGTGTGTAAAAAGAATGCAGTCTTTTTTTCAGTATGATCAGCTGAGTATTTTTTAATTAAGTTATTTGTGTACCTTTTTCTATATATCGTCGTATTTATTTATTGTAATGCAATCTTTTTCTGGTTTTTTTAACATAGGGAGAGATTGCTGTTACTGATATTAAGTCACAGGATGCTGCAGAGACTACCACACATGCAATGGGTGTTTCTTCTACAAATGTGATCAACCTTGTAAATCCACTTTTTGCTTTCTGATTATGTACATCTTTTTTTTGTTCTATGCTTTTTTAGCATGCTGTTATGTATGTCTATGTTCCTTTTGCCCTGTTAAAAAACCAGTTATAAAGCTTAGTTGGGTTGTTAGCTTTCTGGTGGTATTTTGGTGGGTTCACTAATCATTTCTATAACTTGTAAATTTTAGTTATAAAGCTTTGGTATTTCTAAAAACCAGGGGGGTAGAGATCTTTGTGCTATCAATGTCAACTGCAGTAGTTTTGTTATGGGTTTTCATGTGTATCAATTGATATGCTAGCTTAGATTTTGATTTGTATTGTTCGATTAAGTAACATCCGTCGTACAAGAATAGTACTAAATATAAACCATGTATATAGTCGTAATTATAGTGATGAATCTATTTTCTGGTAATATTGTTAAACTAAATGTAACAACAGTTTTTGTTTGCACTCTAAAACTAAATGTTTTGGTCACTGATAGTCTATTCTACTAAAGCTTCTGCTAATTTTTTTTGTTCTGATAAATGTTAATAATGTGCCATCTTATATGTGAATATGTTTCGCCTTAATGCCTTATTGTTGGTTAATACAATTTTTTAAATTAACATATAACACAGTTTTTGAGTGATAGACTAATTCTAGGTATTTGTTAGCACTAATAAACTAAATTATTTGTTAGGTATATGTAACTAAAGGTTATACTAATTGTTTTTTTGTTCCTTTTTTCACTTTCAAATAATTATGCTATCATATTTTTTTTCGTCTCCAGGCCCCCCCAGATATTGTGACTTCTTCAAGAGAACGACTTGATCAAAGTTGTGTTGATTTGTGTAAACAAACTGATCAAATATATAACAAGAATGAATCCTTTGTTAAAGATAGCGTAGGGTGCAGCAATATGTCACATGATAAAACCCGTGCTGGCCAGTCTGCACTTAATATCCTTCAGCCACTCGCCGTCAATGTTATGAACTTAGGAGGTAGTTGCACTCTTTTAAACTAAATGCTTTGGTCTCTGATAGTATATTCTACTAAAGCTTCTGCTAATAATTTCTGTTTGTTCTGTTTAATGTTAATAATGTACGATCTTTAAACTAAAGATTTTTTTAGCACTCTTAAACATGAATATTTGTCAGGACTATTTAAGTAAAGGTTATGCTTATTATCTTTTGTTTTGTTCACTAAATCTACTTATAGTGAGAAATGTTAGGTTTGTATGAAACTTCATCATGTATGAAACTAAATGTCTAATGTTCTTCACCTAGGATGCAGTTGCTCTCTTAAAAAATAAATGTTTTGGTAACTGATAGTCTATTGGAACTAAAACTTCTGATAATAATTTAATTAGGAGGTAATGTGGGGGGTGGTTCAGCAACTTGCAAGATGCCTCTTTATGGAAAGAGAAGGCAAATGAGGGGTAGCATATACACTGATCATCCATACTCCATAGGCAGAGATAGAGTCATGGTATCCACCCTAGACATGGCATTTTATCAAGCAGTGATCAGCATGTCAGTGGGTGAACACAGCAGGTAAGTGTTGTATGCAGATATATCCTTATGCTTGTGTGTTTCATATTGTTTTGTATTGTCTTTTCCACATATGTAATTTGGTATCTTATATTTTTTTTATTCAGTTGCAAAGCCATTTCAGTGAAGCCTGATGGGAAAAGTTTTGTGAAATATAGCTGTTTAGGGTACTCTCTTAAGCCTGAAGGCAAAATTGACAATTTCTTGGTAAATTGTTTTTGCCGGCTTCTATTTGAGGAGAATCATCCCACCAAGTCAAAGAAGCATTTCTTTTTCAACACAGTTGGGGTATGTCACCATTTATTTTTGGAGTATTTTATTTTGTCATTTATTTATCTTTTATAAGTAAGGATTTCTTATGTTAGAAGCACACTTTTTTGTGTGCCTAAAGTGAAAAATACTGCATCTTTGTCTGTATTTCTTTTTCTTTCCTAATATGTGTGGTATTTTTATCTTTTTTACAGCAACAAATATTGAAGCCAGAATCAGAATTCAGGTTTGCAAATGTCAAGCATGAATTTGAAACTGCCCATAAAGTTAAGCCATTGCAATCTTGTGAACTGGTTAGTTGTTTTACATGCTAGTATTATTGTTCAGTTTTTATTTTATCTTTTTTTAAAATGTTCCAACCATATACATTCTGTTTTGCTAATTTGATCTCCCATGGTTGTATGGTATGTACTAGATTTTCTTCCCTATTTTGCATGAAGATCACTGGTTTCTTTTTGTTGTGGACATCAAAGACCAAAAGTTCGTATTCATTGATTCAGCGATTGGGGGGAGGTCTTATAACGAAATCATGAGGATGAATTTAGTACGTGTGCTATATATTTTAATTTTTTGTCATCCATTTCTCTCTCATTTTCTATCTATGTGTTCTATATCCGAAATGTTACCTTATTGTTAAATTAAATTTGTTTTAACAAGTTATCTGTATTGTAGATATGGAATTTTACCACATCATTCTTTGCAACTGCCAAAAGTTCATCGATCAACCCTCTTGATTTCGACTTTGATGATTTATCACCTCACCGACAGAAGTTGAAGTAAGTTATGTTTTTTGTTTTTATTTTTTCTTTTTCATTATGTGTTGTTTTCTGGCTATGAGTTTTTTTAGACAATGTACATAGATACCTTTCCAGCAATCTTTTTTTTTCGGGTTTTGATGTCTATCAATCTACATTTCCATTTTTTTTCCAGAAAGGACTCAGGTGTGTTCGTCATGAAATATATGGATATATGGGCCCCCACAGTTGCACTTGAATCTCAGTTCACCATTGATGGCATACCAAAGTTAAGGATTCAACTTCTTAACCGCATGTTGCGTAGCCAACACAATTTGGAAGACTTAAGTTTGGTTAATTCTGTAGTTTGGAAGGTTAGTCACATTTTTTTTGCATTACACACACATACACATATACATGTATACATACATACATACATATATATGCACTATGTATGCATGTAAACATATATACATATATATGCACACATATATGTATGTATATGTATACATTAGTCTTATTTTCCAGTCATCTATCCTTTTTTATTTATTATGCGCACCTGTTTTTTGTTAGATTCTCTGGCTGAAGCTTGTTTGCTCCTTCTGTCTTGTTTAAGGTTAGTTTTTTTTGTCTTTTTTTCAATCCTAATCGTGATGTGGGTGGCAGCAGTGGATCTGTGAAGCTTACTCCACAAATTTGGTTATGTATTAGCTCCTACCAACCACAGGTACTGTTAAGATATTTGCGATGAAAATAATATGTATGAATTATTAGAAGGCTTGTTAGTTTTGTAAGGTTTTTTCCTAGCTTACATGGGTTCTATTTTACTTAGAAAGTTTGGCTCGTGTAATGAAGTAATATATGTTGTACTTGTTAGTTTTGTACGGTTTCCTACCTCATATGGGTTCCCTGCCCATGCTTGCTTTTCTGATTTTACTTGTCTTGTTGTTTTTTGGTTTGCAAAGTGAGAAATATTGTAGTTAAAATTTTTTTCCTACCTCACATGGGTTCTATTTTATTTTCAGAAATTTTTGGCTTTTGTGTAATGAAGTAATATATGTTTCACTTCTTAGTGTTGTCTTTATTTACTACCTCATATATGGTTCCCTAACCATGCTTTGCTTTCTTGATTACTTTGTCATGTGGTTACTAATGTGTAAGCATGTTCACTTGGTATCTTGGTGTTTTTTTTGGATTTATCCAAATCATGTCTTTATTCCTTTTTTGGTTTGCAAGGTGATAAATATTTGTAGTTTAAATTTTTTTGTCGATGTCCCAAATTTAGATTGTTGACATTTTGTTCATTTTATCAAGCATGCTTTTTATCAGTTGTTTTTGAAGCACAAGGATTTCAAGATTCAAGTATTAGTAGTTTTGTTATAATATTAGCGACTTCTCTGTTTCCCAACATTATTGGGGCGGGGATAGTGTTTTGCCACGAGTCATGTCAAATTGGCTGATGCTTTTCAATTCATGATTCATTTGAGGTCCAATCTCGGTAACAACTATCTCGTTACAAATCTGACTATAGCTATCTCGTTACCAACCATTTTCTCTTTTGTTATTCCGTAGGTGTATACATTCTTGAGTGTGATTTTGTGAAGGGTTCGTGCTTATAGTGTGTCTTTGAAGTATGTAGAAAAGGATTTAGTCATTTTAGATTGGTGAAAAGCTTTAATGTGAATTCCTGCTATTTTGGCCTGAGGCATTTCGTAGAGCTTTCTAAAAATAAGTCATGATCTGGGATTCATTTTAATTCATGTTCTCATGGTATCAGTGGAGCTTTTAAATCTTAGACTGGTCTCAGCAGGCGCCCGTTTGCGTTTTTGACTTCTCTATTTGTCGTTGGAATAATAACATATCTATTAGCTAGCTTATGCTTCTGTAGAATATGTTTTTGAAAAGCAGAAGCACTTCTTTGATTAAAATTCGCCTGGTAACCAGAAGCTCTTCTGTAAAATTAGGATTATACTTTTTGATTAAAACTATAGCTCTTCTTTAATTTATTTGTTTTTTGACTTTTTTTTGGAGTTTGAGTTGTGAAAAGAAGTGTCCACTCTGTTGTTCCATAGGAAATATAATCCTAAATTTTTTTCATTGCTCTAGTTTCTAGTTCTATAATAGCCCTTCAATACGTCTTACTGGTTTTGTTCGAACCATAATTTTGAGTGGTTCTCTTCGAGTTTAGTTATATGAGAGTTATAGTTTTTTGTTTTCACTAATACTTTTTTTTCTTGTCATTATCCATTTGGGACCAATGGCGTTGCACTTCTATAGCGGCCCACTACGTTGGTCCATAGGAACTGCATTCCTAATTTTTTCCTTAGATTCGGTTTCCAGGTCTGTAACAGCCCTTCAATACATCTTACTGTTTTTTTTTTGAACCATAGTTTTGAGTGGATCTCTTCTAGTTAGGTCAACTCTGAAATTTTATATAAAAAGGGTGTTTTGTTAGTTTTCAGTATTCAATGATTACTTAAAAACTGTTTCTTCATTTTTGGACCTCCATCAGCATGGTTGCTTTAGCTATGCTTTTAGGTTTTGTTACGAACATGCAGAACATGCTTTTTTGGTCCAGTTGATAATAAGAATGTTCATACTAAAATAGAACTGAACTAAAAAAGATTTAACAATTCAACAGACAATCAACAATTCAACAACAATCTTTCCAATTGAGCTATTACACTGATCTTTCTTTCTATTACTTTTTAACACCAGAAAGAAATAACATGGCTCTTCTGTTTGTTGTCCCCTCCAAATTCTGAACTTCCATGCTTTTTTGTCTTTTGTCTTCATGGATCTTCCTACTGCCCTCTTATTATGTTTGCATCTTGTACTTCTTCCATCCCTTTTGCATGTGGAGTCATCCTGCAAGCACATAGAACAAATGTTTTGAAGTTTAAAGTACTGTACATTGCAGTTTTTTTCGGGTATGGTTTTTTCTTTTACGTACCCATGTGTGTTTGGTTGAGACTTGCTACTTGATGTATTCTTCTTTTGGACACCTTACAGGTGGGAGGTGAAGTTTTTTGCAATTGCGTATGTTGTGTCCTACCTCTCCACAGTGATTGCATGTATACTTCCCTTCTTTAATTTGATCAACTATACTTTTGTACCTTCCCTTAGTCCTGCCTTTAGTATGTGCCTTTTGTGGATCTAGTAGCTCAAGCAGTGGTTGCGGCTCCTTTGTTAGATTTGGTTGTTCTTGCTGAATTTTGCTTTTGGTTTCATGAGTTTTTCCCATGCAATTGCTGGCCTTTTGTTGCTGAGGGTTCTCCTTTGAGTTACTAGCTGCCTTCATTTTTGTTTCCATCTTCTCTACCTCATTCATAACATAGTCAAACAAACCCCGTGATTTCGAAGCATCTGATGCTACCGAAATCATTTTCCTTGATAGTATGTTGAATCTAAATAGGCTATCAGCATCTCTTATTTCTGCTGCCATCTATGCTGGCTCTATAGCGCTTGTATTGCTGAACCGAAACCTCCATCGTTCCAAGAAATATTTGTCCGGCAGTTCTGTGATGTTAAGGCTTATGAGGACCTTGGTACATGCGAGCACAGTATGCCATTCTTACGGAACATTGCAGATACAACTATAGTTTTCCTCGATTATGTCAATAAGCACTACACATGTTCTCCTTCTATATTCAGTGCAGGGTGGTTATCTGCTGGTACACCTCATATATTTTGTTTTTACTCTTTCCACCATGTAGAGTGAAGTTGTGTCCTTGAGTTCATTCGGAACTTGATGAATATTTTCGATTATGCAGACTTCCATGCTTGATCCTCCATCTTATAACTAGACCAAAGTTGTGGTTTTGTCTGGACTTGTTATCCTCTTGCTCTTCTCTATCTAGTATTGTGTCGAAATCCTTTCAAACTCTCTGAAGAAACTCAATATCTTTGTCTTGTGGGCCAACATCATCCTTAAATATTGCATTCATCCCTTCACTTCTACCAGTTGAGTGGATGAAGGGTAGAACTCATCCTTGAAAAACAGGGACCCATCGTGTCTAGACGCCCACATGTCTGAAAGTATTTCACATGACCTATATCATAGCAATTTACCATTTGCACCCATAATGTTTCAAATTCCTGCCTTTGTCGGACAATTCATAATAATGTCAATGAAGTCTTGGTGCAAATCGGGTTTTGCCTGAAGCATGGACCAAGCTTACGCTCGACTTTATGTGTAATGTGCGAGGCAATTTCGTGTTTTGCATTCGGGAACACCGCGCAATTGCTGTTTTCATTGCCCCGTCCTGATCTGTGATGATATGTGTGGGTGACTTGCCATTCATTGCACGCAGAAAAGTGTTAAAAGCCCACCTAAATGTATCTGCAGTCTCATCTTTTAGTAGCGCACATCCAAATAGGCGATTATGTCCATGCCCGATGATACCAACAAATGGAGCGAAGGGTAGGTTGTACTTGTTGGTCATGTAGGTCGTGTCGAAGCGATCTGATCCCCATACATGTGATAATATTTCCTTGCCCTAGCATCGGACAAAAATGTTCTTTACCATGTTGTTCTCATCGATGTCAAAGCGAAGAAGAAACACAGGTTATCACATGCATTTTTGGCGAAATGTGTTAGTAGTGAACCATGTCATTCGAAGAGCTCTCATGTCTAATAGATGTCCTCAAGTTGCTCACATCACGTTTTGTGTACAGTAGGGATCTCAAACCTCCTCTTAGGAGCAGAGAATGGACATCATCTTCTGGTGGGTATGTTGCATTGGTTCAATGTCCTAACTAGGCTTTTTCTTCATCTGTCATGAATTTGTGAGACCTAAGAAACCTTGTCTCATTTTGGGGATACATTTCATGGTTATGCTCCAACACAACTCTCTTTCCCTTCCATATCCCATTTCTGAAAACGACAACCATTTCTGGGGCATTTAGTCTTCACTCGTTGCTCCTCCTCCTCTTGTTTGTGAGAGTTCCTTTGGTTGTGTCATCATGCATTTTTGTTTGCTGCACTTTTTCCTCTCCAAACTTGTTGCATTTCATTGTGTGTTTTGTGATCTCTCCTTCCCTTTTCTTGTTTTGTGTGCGGTAATTTTTCACTTTTGCTATTGAGAATCCAGAAAGGAATGAATAGAAGTTGTAGAATCTATGTGCATCATCTGCTGTCTCAAATGTCATCCCCTCTTCTGGCTTGAACCTGCTGTCAATCTCAAAGTGACCACCTGATTGTTTCATGGCATCCATCATTTCATTTTCGAGGAAATTATCTATGTCTTCCTTTGATAAATCTTCTCTTTCATTTTCTGCAAGGTTCTCACGCTGGGTGACATCTTCATCACTACCTCCATCAATTTCTGTTGTGTTAGCATACCCTTCAGTCATGCACGTTGTTGATAAGGTCTCGCCATTTGAATCTTTTGAAACATCTGTCTGAATCTGTTAAAGGAGATACGAAAGATGTATATTTTTAGTTATGTATGTAGTTATGTTGCAAACTCAGTCATTTCATTGCAACTTACCATATCATGAGTTGTTTGTATGTCTTCTAGGTCTTGTTGCACATGGGCAAACTGATTCTGAGTAGGCTCCATTGACTGCAATAGGCTTACTAAGCTGTTGTTCATCATGCCTCCAGCACCACAGTAAGTGTTCGATTCGTCCTAACATTAAAAAAAATCACAATGTTTTTTAATCAGTTTTTGCATTAGTATGAATGATACTTCTATGACTATAACAATTTTTGGTTTCTGACATTATAACCATGCATAAATATATAAATGGTTTTGTAACTACCTGGAAGTTGTTGCAGCTATAATTGCAGCCCTCACTTGTCATTGTTGACATCCATGGGTTGATGTCCTATTTCATATTAGTGTAAGGTATCAAAGCTTATTTGTGTGGCAAGCAAAACAATTTTAAAGGGTTACTGTAACAATAATATATGTGTTGCACATACCATAGACCAACATTGTTGGATGTCATTAGTTATGTATGATGTGTCATGTAGATTTGGTTGAACCGCTGTGACATACTCTGTTTTTGCACCATTCGTTGCAATCTGCAAATTTTTTTTGATTGAGATTTGCTAGGAGCGGTGGATTGAAACAAAAGGTTTAAAAATAAGAATTACTAATCACCTTACTCCAATAAGATTGATTCATAATTGTTACCTCATCATACAACTGGTTAAATGTTGAGGGAACCTCCTTGTTTGAGAAATCTGCATAGAAACACGAAAAAAATCATAAGTTTGTACATTTTGTTTGTGATAAATACTATTTATGCATTGAATTATATATATATATATATGTAATAGGTTGGCTACAAATTTTACAGCAGAGTATTTTTCTGTGTGATTCTAAAATGTATACACTTGTTCATTTTAAGATTTGTCATAACTGTTTAACAAAAGGTTTAGTATTAGAACTATGTAACATCATGTTTTGTCCTACTGTTTGTTAATATCATTTTAATTGTTTTGTTAGCACTGTTAAACTTTTTGTTTTGTTAGCACTGTTAAACCTAATGTTTTGTTAGCTGTCACATTATTTTGTTACTCCTAATGCTTAATGGCTCCACTAATAATTATTATGGAACATCAGTTTTTAGAATCACACAGATAATAAATGTGTGTGTGCATTGGTAACTGTTAATTGTTTAGATAATTGTTAACTGTTAATTGTTCAGATAATTGTTAACTGATGATAGATTAAGTTCTTTTTTGTACCACCAGCTTGATTAAGTTCTTAAGTTTTGACAAGGTTGGTTTTATTTGAGCTAATAATTTGGATCCACTAACAAGGTTTGGTTGTATCAATATATACAAGTAGACAAGCACAATGGTTTAATAGGTGGTTCAATAACTTGCTTGGAATACAGTCTTTTAATAGTACTTTAGTTACATCTATTTGTCATTTAGATTTCCTAGAATTGCATATCTGTTTGGTTAATCTCTTTTGGATTAGTGATGTTATGTTGGGTTTACTGAAGCTTGTCTTGATAGTTTTTTTTTATGTCCACTAAATGTTAAACATAATGTTTTGTTTGCAGTCACATTGTTTTGTTACTCCTAATGCTTAACCAATGCTGTCTTGTAATCAGTTAAACTTTTGTTTGCAGCACTGTTAAACTTTTTGTTTTGTTAGCACTGTTAAACCTAATGTTTTGTTAGCAGTCACATTATTTTGTTACTCCTAATGCTTAATGGCTCCACTAATAATTATTATGGAACATCAGTTTTTAGAATCACACAGATAATAAATGTGTGTGTGCATTGGTAACTGTTAATTGTTTAGATAATTGTTAACTGTTAATTGTTCAGATAATTGTTAACTGATGATAGATTAAGTTCTTTTTTGTACCACCAGCTTGATTAAGTTCTTAAGTTTTGACAAGGTTGGTTTTATTTGAGCTAATAATTTGGATCCACTAACAAGGTTTGGTTGTATCAATCTATACAAGTAGACAAGCACAATGGTTTAATAGGTGGTTCAATAACTTGCTTGGAATACAGTCTTTTAATAGTACTTTAGTTACATCTATTTGTCATTTAGATTTCCTAGAATTGCATATCTGTTTGGTTAATCTCTTTTGGATTAGTGATGTTATGTTGGGTTTACTGAAGCTTGTCTTGATAGTTTTTTTTATGTCCACTAAATGTTAAACATAATGTTTTGTTTGCAGTCACATTGTTTTGTTACTCCTAATGCTTAACCAATGCTGTCTTGTAATCAGTTAAACTTTTGTTTGCAGCACTGTTAAACTTTTTGTTTTGTTAGCACTGTTAAACCTAATGTTTTGTTAGCAGTCACATTATTTTGTTACTCCTAATGCTTAATGGCTCCACTAATAATTATTATGGAACATCAGTTTTTAGAATCACACAGATAATAAATGTGTGTGTGCATTGGTAACTGTTAATTGTTTAGATAATTGTTAACTGTTAATTGTTCAGATAATTGTTAACTGATGATAGATTAAGTTCTTTTTTGTACCACCAGCTTGATTAAGTTCTTAAGTTTTGACAAGGTTGGTTTTATTTGAGCTAATAATTTGGATCCACTAACAAGGTTTGGTTGTATCAATCTATACAAGTAGACAAGCACAATGGTTTAATAGGTGGTTCAATAACTTGCTTGGAATACAGTCTTTTAATAGTACTTTAGTTACATCTATTTGTCATTTAGATTTCCTAGAATTGCATATCTGTTTGGTTAATCTCTTTTGGATTAGTGATGTTATGTTGGGTTTACTGAAGCTTGTCTTGATAGTTTTTTTATGTCCCCTAATGCTTAATGGCTCCACTAATAATTATTATGGAACATCAGTTTTTAGAATCACACAGATAATAAATGTGTGTGTGCATTGGTAACTATTAATTGTTTAGATAATTGTTAACTGTAATTGTTAACTGATGATAGATTAAGTTCTTTTTTTGTACCACCAGCCTGATTTTTCATATGAACATTCCACTAATAATTTGGATCCACTAACAAGGTTTGGTTGTATCAATCTATACAAGTTGACAAGCACAATGGTTTAATAGGTGGTTCAATAACTTGCTTGGAATACAGTCTTTTTAATAGTACTAGTGATGTTATGTTGGGTTTACTGAAGCTTGTGCTGATAGTTTTTTTTATGTCCACTAAATATTAACCTAATGTTTTGTCTGCAGTCACATTGTTCTGTTACTCCTAATGCTTTAACCAATGCTGTCTTGTAATCAGTAACCAATGCTGTCTTGACGTGAGCTCTAGAGATTCCTGTTCAAGATAAGGTTGAGGGTAAAGTTGCATTTGATTTTGTCAGTTCAATGTACAGAATGGAATTTTTAGAAGTGTACAGAATGGAATTCTAGAGATTCATGTTCAAGATAAGGTTGAGGTTAAAAGTTGCATTTTGCTTTTTGTCAGTTCAATGTCCTAATTCTAATGTTATTATGATCATCAATTTTTTGTTCAATAAAATATAACTATGTTTAATAATGCACCATGTTATATGTGGTCATAATATCTAATTATGTGTTTGCAATCTTTGATGTACAGCCACTTTTGTTATCTTCTGCCAATAGTTTTGTTAGGCAAGCATGTGGACAGTAAGGTTCAGGTAACCTCCTGGAACTCTAGTATGAAGCTTTACTCCACTGAAAAAAATTGAACTCTAAACTTTGTGTGCACAGCTGAACTAAAGTTGTTATGAAATAGAGTTCATTAATGAGTAGGCATAATTTTGTTAGATGTTCAAAGTCTTACACTTCAGATGGAAGTTACTCTATAAGAAAATATATGTCTACGATAACAACTGCGGATAAAGTAAAGATAAGTATAT
Source organism: Dendrocalamus sinicus (assembly GCA_036346575.1). Taxonomy (NCBI): domain Eukaryota; kingdom Viridiplantae; phylum Streptophyta; class Magnoliopsida; order Poales; family Poaceae; genus Dendrocalamus; species Dendrocalamus sinicus. Next base: position 18,817,325 of record CM070647.1, read on the forward strand.
ACATGTAATACTTATTATGTTTTGTTATCTTCAGATATGATGGATCATCAATGTTTGCTCACCAAAATACATTGTTACATTCAGTTATTATGGAACATCAATTTTTGTTTCAGAACTATTACATTGTTAGTAATAATATACATTGTTAATACTAATATACAATCTTATTACATTGTTAATACTAATATACAATCTTAATCACAGAAAAATTTTAACTCTGAACTTTTTGTGTGCACAGCTGAACTCAAGTTGTTATGAAATAGAGTTCATAAATGTGTAGGCATTTAATTTATTAAATGATGGATCATCAATGTTCGCTCACTAAACCTTATTATAATTCTGTTAATGCTATTAGTTTTGTTCTCTTCACTAATTCTCATGTTTTCCAATCTTTTTTTGGACGAACAGACACAATGTGTGAACTGATATTATGATCCAAATATGAAGCATGCAGTCGAGCAGAAATCATGGTTGAGGAAAATGTGTCAATGTTTTCCAATTTTTGACGAATAGACACAATGTGTGAACTGATATAACTAATCAAATATGTAGCATGCATGCGAACAGAAATCATTGTTGAGGAACATGGAGAAATCACGGTTGAGGAATATGTAAACTGATATTATGATCAAAACGGAAAGAAATCAGAACGGGGGAATTCGAGGTAAATACCTCTGAAATCCAGTTGTTTCTCCATGTTTTTTATCCTCCTCCAGATCGTCTCTTTTTTCCCTTTTTCTCTGTTTGATCTCCAGAGACTCTTCTTTTTTTTCCTGTGTTTCTTGCCCCTTATGCAAGAACGATCTCCGTCGTCATGCTTTTTGTTCTGCCGGCGTGTGTGGGCCCCACAGATTGGAGGGGTTTTTACTGCTTTTATTATGTGGTCCGTCGTCATGGTAGGGTTTCATATGGCGCACGTGTTTTTCTTTGGGCTGAATAATTGATCTGTGGAGTGGCTCCGTCGTTCAGGTTGGGTTTCATATATGCACGTGTTTTTTGGGCTGAATAATCGGTCTGGGGAGTGGCTCTTGCTCGGTAGTGCTCTGGGCTGAATCATCGATCCGGGGGGAGTGGCTCGGGGGCTAAAAAGAGTCAAACAAAACAATACCGGGGCTGAACAACCACTAACGGGCTCGGTAGTAGAGATGGATCCAGAATCGGTGGCCCGCCGGCCCGTTGGCCCGTTATATCAGGTGGAAACAGGACGTGAGGTGGAGCTTCATCTGAGCCGTGTTTTGTTTAATCTAACGGTTGAAAATTTGGATGTTTTTAGCAACAAAACCATCCGGGAGATGGCTATACAGACCCTTAAGTTATTGTACATATTTTGTGAAATTTGGCCTGCATGGTAACATGAATATGTATCGCCTTCCTATCGGGCCAAAGGTCTGCATACTCTCTTCGAAACTAAGTCTCCGTTTAGAACGCGTGACGGTTCTGTTCTTTTCAGCTTTTAAAAGTTACTTTTCGGCTTTTCTACAGTAACTAATTTTTAAACGAATTATCTTTTTAAGATAGAGTATACTAGTTAATTATAGTACATACTTTACTGACTTCATTTGTATCGTCAAAAATCGCACGTGAATTTCTATTACTCTGTAATCTCTCGTACAAACAGACCAAAAATCACAAGCTGCAGCCAAAAGTCAAAAACCGCAGCTAAAAAGAACAGGCCCAAATTTTTACTTGAAGCGATTTGGTTCTCGGATGGAGACGAAGTAGAATATCGTGGAAAACTCAAGTCCCGGGAGGCTGAAAAACAAAGTGAGAGGAAGTAAGGGACGAGTCAACTAGTTGGAAGTGTTTGGCACGGGAGTTTGACGGGTTATCACTCACTCGATTCGATTCCAATTCCCACGGCGACGTGCTCCGTGGCCGGGTCGCGTCGCAGGCTGCCTGCCGAACCTAACCGCGTCCCATGATGCACCGACCGGGACAACTAGCCAATTATTCGCCGCTAATCGCGCCGCCGCCGCCGCCCGAGTCACTGGATCACTAACCCGTTGCCGCCACCGCCGACCGAGTCACCGGACCTCCGCTCAACTCCACCTGGTTTTGATCAACTCGGTTTTAGCTTCTGACTTCTGATTTATTTTTCACTATTCATAAGTTTCGTCTTTTTCTGAACTTTTGGCTTTTTGTTGAGCTTTTTTGCCGGTTCTTTTTTTCCGTATTTATTTGTATTATACGTAATAGGCTAACATATTTTTTATATTTTTAAATTTTTTAAAATTTAATTATGCTAGATAAGCATCCATCACCACTGATGTTTTTTCACCCACTCTGATGTTTTCAGCCATAAGCCATGAGCTTTTCAGCCGAACCGATCAGTTACCAGCTTACCATCCACCTTAGTTAAACGAAGAGATGATTTTTCTTCCTTGTTAATATACAGCAAACTACTACATGAAGGCAGTAGCAAATGGTGTACTATGAAACATCTTTGATTTTTAACTTAGCTAGTAGTTACCTTGATAGAACTAAGGCTCTGTTTGTATTGACGTCTCCTTTTGGCTTGTACTTGTAACACTGATCCCCAAGGCAAACGCCTAGCCCGTCTAGGTGGCGCCTAGGTGCTAGGCGTCACCCTCTCGCCTTGCCCACCTAAGGGCGATTAGGTGCTAGGCGTCGGTCTGCCACCCGACTGGTACCTAAAGTCTAGGTGAACACTGCCTTGTAAACACCTGATTTCTCGAAACGACTTATTTACTCTTCTCGTTTCAAGGATAAGTCAGGAGTTACGGATGTATTACGTACCATATTTCTCTCGCTCTTGTCCCACGCACGTATCTCTCTCTTACTTTTTATACCACTCGTTTCCTTCTTCTAAAAGCTACTTCTTTCAGTTGCTACTATTTATTTTCAACCAAAATCCATCAATAAAAACCAATACAAACACATCTAAGGCACTAGCTTCAGCTCAGTCAGTTGCTCTTGTAGCTTTTCTCTACACCTCCTCCAACTATCTACAGAAGATGCGCCATCTTATATAGTCATGCCCATCTGCTAATTGCTCTCCGGAAAATCTAAAAAAAAATTCAAATACGAATTTACCATAGTTATCCATAGAGCAAACAAAAAATATTTCCCTCTCATAGAGGAATGGCTTAATAATCTTTCTTAATTTTATTTTTCAGTTATAAATATGTAATTGTACATTATATTTACAATATATTATTTATACAGTAGGTTCCTCTGTTTTCATTCAAAAAATATAAACGAACAACTTGCTACATATTGACTTATAGCAAAAGGAAAAAGATCAAGATTCATCTGAACATTATACTACCCCTGGCTATTTTTCACCAACACTTGTCGACAACCCGCCCGGATTCTCGGCGTAAGTCGGTGGCGTTGGTCAGCGACGCGTGGGCCCCACGAGCCGTGGGCCCACACGTCAGTGACCCAACGTCACCGACGTTACGTCAGAGGATCTGCGCCCGTCGACAACTCCACCCCGAGTAAAACCGTCTAGTTTTCATCCACCGCTAAACATAATATTAATAAACATTTTCATCTGTACACACGGTAGCTCTCTCATGGCGCATCCTCGAAACAACCCAAAAAATTCAACAAACGTATGATCGATGGAGAAACAAAAAAGAACTGAAAAAAATAAGAAAGGAAAGAGAATACAATACATGTGAGTGAGGGGGGAAAAATAAAAGTCGTCGACCTCCTCCTGGAGCTTTATATAAACGCGTCATTCTGGGAGCCCAAACCACACCTCCCAAGCTCTGCTTCTACCACCACCTTCCCAGGAAACAGAGAGATCCAAGAAGCAGAGGAGAGGAGGGAGAGATCCAGGAAGCGGCAAGCTATGGCGACGACGGTGACGGCTCCCTCGTCGTCGGTTCCCTCGACGCCGCTGCTCAAGGACGAGCTGGACATCGTGATCCCGACGATCCGCAACCTCGACTTCCTCGAGATGTGGCGTCCCTTTTTCCAGCCGTACCACCTCATCATCGTGCAGGACGGCGACCCGGCCAAGACCATCAAGGTGCCCGAGGGCTTCGACTACGAGCTCTACAACCGCAACGACATCAACCGCATCCTCGGCCCCAAGGCGTCCTGCATCTCCTTCAAGGACTCGGCCTGCCGCTGCTTCGGCTACATGGTCTCCAAGAAGAAGTACGTCTACACCATCGACGACGACTGCTTCGTAAGTTTCTTCCCTTGGTTGCTGCAGAATTGAAGTTACTCTTCTTGCCGAGCAGCTATTAGTAGTGATTGTTGGTTTCTTGGGCTGCTGTTGCGGAATTCTGTGCGGATCCGGGGGAAAGGTGGGATCTTGGGGCCGGATCTGGGTCAGATTTGTTCGAATTTGACCAGATCTGGCTGGATCAGATCTGGATCTAGGCACGCACGATCGATTGTGTTTATATTTAAGCATGTGGTGTAGCATGCCAGATCTTGATCCGTGGCAGATTTGAGCAAGAGCTGCTTCTGTGGAACGAACATGAGGCCTTGTCCTTGTTTACAATGGTTGGTAGAGAATCCAAAAAGGATATTATTGTACGGTTCCCGTGATAATAGTAGAATTATGTGATAGCTCATGGCACTGCGTTATTAGATTTTGCCATTTAGTTAGCGCTTTGTCGTTAGAGGGGTCCTTTTCATTTGGTTGCAGGTCCTAGTTTATGGGATCCGGTTGTAAAATCACGACTTGACAGATTCAGTTTGTCATGTATTAACAAAACGCTTTGGAAGTAAGGCTTCTAGTGTCACTGGATCTGGGATGTTTGCTTCAGATCTGATTTGAATTAAGTAGTAAGTAAATTTGAGATCAATTTCAGATTCTACTCATTGCAATTCACTCTGAAGGTGAAATTTCAGCTTTGATCCTGTGAGAGCCACACCGTTGCTTCCTTATGCTAGGAGGGAACTAGCCATGCCTGGATCTTCCCTTGAAGTGCAAGCATTAGCAGCAATGCCTAGTAATATTGCATTCGAATTAGGTTTATTGATATATTTATCGTGTCATTGGCTCCTTTCATTTGGATGGCTTACTGGTTTAACATTGTGCCTTTGCTCTTGTCACATCAACTGAAATGTTCTTGCATGTCCTTTAGGTCGCCAAGGACCCATCTGGCAAGGATATCAACGCTCTTGAGCAGCACATCAAGAACCTCCTCAGCCCATCCACCCCGTTCTTCTTCAACACCTTGTATGACCCCTACCGTGAGGGTGCTGACTTTGTCCGCGGGTACCCCTTCAGCCTGAGGGAGGGTGCCACCACTGCTGTCTCTCATGGCCTGTGGCTCAACATCCCTGACTATGATGCTCCCACGCAGATGGTCAAGCCTCGTGAGAGGAACACCAGGTATTATATTTTCTTCAAATTGCCGATCTGAATCTGATGTTCAGCAGCTGTTCTTTTGTATCGCGAATTGTGGGTAACTCATGTCTTATTTGTTCAGGTATGTTGATGCTGTCATGACTGTGCCCAAGGGAACCTTGTTCCCCATGTGTGGCATGAACCTCGCCTTCGACAGGGAGCTCATTGGCCCTGCAATGTACTTTGGCCTCATGGGTGATGGCCAGCCTATTGGTCGCTACGACGACATGTGGGCTGGATGGTGCATGAAGGTTTGTTTTTCTGTCTCAAAAAAAGTTCCACTGCAGATGAATTACATCTATTATGTGATAGTTATTTCTCATTTCCCAACTGTCTACTTGAAGACATCGAATTAATAATTGTGTAAATTTTAGGTCATCTGCGACCACTTGAGCTTGGGAGTGAAGACCGGCTTGCCATACATCTGGCACAGCAAGGCTAGCAACCCCTTTGTGAACCTGAAGAAGGAGTACAAGGGCATCTTCTGGCAGGAGGACATCATCCCCTTCTTCCAGAACGCTACCATCCCAAAGGAGTGCAACACTGTCCAGAAGTGCTACATCTCGCTCTCTGAGCAGGTCAGGGAGAAGCTCGGCAAGATTGACCCCTACTTCATCAAGCTTGCTGATGCCATGGTCACCTGGATTGAGGCCTGGGATGAGCTGAACCCATCTGCTGCGGCTCTTGCTGAGAACGGCAAGGCCAAGTAGACTCCAGGGGGCTTCTGTCTCCACTCCATGGTGGAATTCCCCTTCTAAGTGAAGAAGTGTTGCTGGGGCCTAGGCTCCCTAGATATACCCCTTTTTGAGAAGGAAGAGGTTACTTAAGCAGCTTTATAATTCCGTTGTTATGCTGGTGGTTCTTTTGTAGTTGGAAAAGGATTTGTTATCGTTTACATAATTCAAGTCAACAATAATTTATCATGCAATTTTAAGAATCCTGCTCCAAATGGCTTCAGTTTATGGTTTTTTTAGCTTTCAGTTTATTTAAGTCAGAATCTACATGCAACACATTGGCTTCTAATTTCAGTTTATTTTAGCTTTTTTTTTGTTTTTCTTTTTTTTGTATTCCTTTGCATTATTCGTGACGTATAATGGTTTTTTTTCTTCAAATTTTTCTATTTTTTTTTCTTTTTTTAAAAAAGTTAACAGCTTTTATAGTGCAATTTTAGTCAAAAACTAAAGCCTTAAGCCACTTGGAGCGGCCATTGTTGTTATTTTGAGGTCTTGCAGTTCTGTATGCATCATTGTTTTGCTTGTGCCTGTTTTTCATGCCATTTGTTCTTGCCTGTTGTGAGAGATACATGTCATGAACGAGAGTGTTGTTGCAAGACAATTCAATTCTTGGCTAATTGAATTCGTATAAATGTTCTAATGTGTGTGTACAAATTTTGGCTGAGTTTCTCGTTCTAAGCTGGGTCGAGGAATTCTGGATGGAAAAGGAGACTGCAAGGCTGACGCTCTTTCCTATCAAAACATGTTGCATTGTTGTCTGCAACTGTACAGTAATCGCTATACAGTTATAAATTCAGCGTTGTACATCGACCCGAACACCTGCTGATCTGCAGAAATTATACGCTGCTTAGTGGTGTGTAACCCTTGATTTTGATCGACAGTAGAGTAATAATAAATAATAATTGGCATGACAAAATATCACTACTCATAAGCACCGGTACGCCTGGTTTGGCGATGCAAGAGACATGTCCACCTGATATAACAAATTGGGGAGAATATATAGTAGTAGTAACCTTGTAACTGAACATGAAGACAATATACGTGTCATATGAAACAGTTTTAAGTCACCCGGACCATCAACCCAAATAGTGAAACAGACGGAGCTTAACAAGGACATGCAATTTAACAGTTAGCTCGCCCCTCCCATCCTTGCCGCATACTTTGCTCCTTGAATCACTAGGGAAAGAAAATTAAAGTGGTAGAAAATTGAATCACTACGGACTTTAACAGTCCCAAATACTTTGCTCCTTAAATCACCAGGGAAAAAAATTTAAAGTTGTAAAGCAAAAAAGGAAAAACACCGTAACTAGAAAAAATATTCAAAAGTGACAAAACAAAAAAGAGAACTATTAGCCAACATTGTACCGTCGGAGACGCTTCTAATGGTACAGCTCACTCTTCCCATCCTTGCCGCTCCCCCTCCCATCCCTGCCGCTCCCCCTTCCCTATCTTCGCCGCTCCACCCCTCCTCCCTCTCTCTTCCCTTGTGCCGGTGATAGGTGATAGGTTTGAGTGCCTCCTCCACTGCCCCCGCCTCCCCTCTTGCCGCAGCTAGCGGCAAGCTTGCCACCTCGCTGCATTGCTGGCTCCTCCTCTACTAGCCACTCCGTCTAACATAACATTCTCTTAACCCTCGTGCCGCCGCCGTGCCTCCCTCTATAACCGAGGGGCACGATGAACCCGTCTAGAAAGGCGGTACCACCACTCCCCTTCTTGGACCTCATCGCACCCCTCCATCCTTCTTCTTCATCGCAGGTAAAGAGAGAGAGAGAGAGTGTGAGTGATTCTTGTTCTTTCTCAGAGCTCTTGCTATTCCATCAGGATGGTGACAAGGACATGTAATTTAACAATTAGCTCTATCACAATGCATCGAATTGGACATACTTTGCTCCTTGAATCACTAGGGCGGGAAATTAAAGTGGTAAAACAAAAATGAAAAGCACCGTAGGTAGAAAAAAATCAAAGGGACAAAACAAAAAGAAAACTACTAGCCAACACTATACCGTCGAGAGCTCACCCCTCCCATCCTTGTCACTCCCCTTCCCTATCTTTGCAACTCTGCCCCTCCTCCCTCTCTCTTCCTCAACACCAATGATAGGTTCATGCGCTTGCTCCGCCGCCCCTCCCTCCATCCTAAATAAAAGGGAACTACCAACCAACAACTGTACCACTGGGAGCTCCCCCCTCCCATCCTTGCGCTCCCCCTCCCTATCTCTACCGCTTCGCCCCTCCTCCCTCTCTCTTCCCCAACATCGATGATAGAGAGTTATTTTTCTTTTTCCTCAAGACTCTTGCACCGGCACCAGGACGGTATACTATTTTTTTGTAGTTTTTTCTTTGCCAGGGTTGAACCTAGGTCGCCCGCGTGACAGGCGCTTCCTTTTCTTCTTCCTCTGCTCTTGCTATCCCGCGCCGGGACGTTATACCGATTTGTTTTGTAGTTTTTTCTCAAAGCAAAAAAAAACTATGCGCCGTTGCCGGGGATCGAACCCGGGTCACCCGCGTGACAGGCGGGAATACTCACCACTATACTACAACGACTTTGTTTGCTGTGTTTTTGTAAGTTAGCTTATTTGGACACATCTCTGTACAGGTGTTGCTAGCTCGAAAGGAATGAGCCCGCGGCTCCCAATCACCACCACTACCCCCCACACTAGAGAAACCACAAATCAACGACTGCCATCTTGACAAATGTTAGGCATCCATCTACATTTCTAGACTGCTTTCAGCCGGTCCTGATCGGTAACACATGCATCAAACCAATGCCGGAGAAAGCAAACAAACATATTTGGTATAATAGTGCTCAGATTGTCAAATTTACGACTTGCGAGTTGCATGAATGCAAGCAAAAGTCTGTTTTAAGTTACCAGCATACAGGTTTCTGTTTGGTTCTACAAGTCACTTGGAAGTTCATGAGACATACAGAGCCTCCGCTCCTTTGTTACACTTGGGAGACCAATGAGCCTCGTCCAGAGTTCACGCACTATACTTCCCATGAAAGTACAACACAAAGACTAATGCTTGTACCAATGTGTATGGTAAGAAGCATCACTGGGGTTCACTAGTAGTCTAACCGACTTTAGCCTCAACCTCTTCAACCATTTGCTTTTCCAGGAATTCACATTCTCCTTGCTCAACCAAATGTTGCCTGTAAACATGCCAAATATCAGTAACACTGATGCACAAGCCGAAGCCACCAGGCTAGGTAATGTCATGAATGAAAGGCCTGAAAAAACAAAGTTGAGAGTCTGTACTCTCGGATTTTGTGCAGTTCCAATAATTGATTACTGACAAACTATGCACTGTAGTAGATGCAACGTTTGTTTTAGTTTTTCCTTGGAAATTAGCTCACATAGAACTAAGATTGTGCTTAAACTAATCTCTTGCCAGCATTTTGTGCTGGAATGGAGAACAGATTGCATGAGAACTTAACCACATGAAACATTAATACCTGACTCAAATTTCTGTGTACATACCTTAATTTCTCACACAGGCGTGCCAAGGCATCAGCTCCAGTTCGTGACGCAACATCTTCTATTAGCTGAGCATTGGACATGTTTACAGTCTCCGCTAGCTTGAACTCACATAGTTCTTTTAAGGAGCATGCATCAGTTAAGACAGCCGAATGGCCACCACCTGCAGCAAGTCTCTTCACCTCTCCAACACACCTGTATCACAGTAAAGATTATTAAGACCTAGAGTTACATAATGTGCAAATTAACTTCAGACAGTAACAAGAATAGTGGTAGAAATGGAACAAGATTACACTTTTTTTAAAAAAGAAATAAGACTGAACCATAAAACCTACCAATCAACCGGAGAGGGAAACCAAGCATAAGTAGATTTCTCACTAGCTGCCTGACCATAACTATTATAGCCCCATCCATATAGACGGCCATCTTGCATAGATACAAGCGTGTGAGAATGGCCACAAGTAACAAGACGGACACCTGATGGTATGACCAGGACAGGAATGTTGCGAAGTAGCATGTCAGATCTGTTAAGAGCGCAAGAAAATAAACCACTCTGAGGCCCAAGTCCCAGCTGGCCCACATGTCCTCCACCCCAAGCGTAGAGGGCTCCACCTTCAGTTACAGCACAAGAGTGGACCCCGCCACAAGACACATCTCTAGCTACTATTCTGTCAAGCGCAACAACTCGCCTTGGGATTAGCTCCGTATCTCCAGACTGAAGGGAGCAATGCCCAAGCTGCCCCATGCTTCCCAGTCCCCAAGTATATCTGCAAAATCCAAAGATATTTATAAATTGAAATACTCATGTTCCCATTAGAAAGAGGATGTATGGTGAAAGGCTGAAGATATGAAGTTGTTGCAACAGACTGACTGTACATTAAGGCTTTGAAAAAAGGCATGCTCAAAATACGTCTAATATACTCCCTCTGCTTCCAAATAGATGTCGTATCAACATGATCTCCAATACAAAACTTTGATCATTACTTTTTCCAATCATGTGTTAGTAAAAATTATAAAAAATGGTATGGACGCATTTTTATGAAAAATCTACTAATACCGTTTGCATGTGAAAAATCTTAAACAATTTTGAGTATATTAGTGATCAAAGTTTTAAAAGTTTGATTGCACACATTCTAAAATGACATCTATGTGTAAACGGAAGGAGTACCAAATAAAATCTAGAGTAGCACATTGAAGAACTCAGCAAAACAATTGACAAGTCATTCAACTCTAGTAATATTGTACTTTCCAACTTTTAACTCTCAAGCATGACACATTATGTTGTTGACAATGGTAGCATCTTTAAGATATGGATATCACACGGATCTACAGATGTATGCAACGATCTTAAGTAGCAGCAAAGTTGATGTTGGGCAATACCGATGCCATCCATTAGTTTACATGACATTTAGATAAAAGAAGACCAATTTGCATGTTTTTTTTCCAGTTAGCACTAAAGTAAGTCATGGTTAGTCTGTCATAAATCAAACTCTTCTATTTTGCCAACCGAGAAACTGCACAACTGTCACTGACAGCAGAGATCAGCATCCTTTGAAATGACTTACACCTCCCCATTTTCTGATATAGCTGCTGTATGGTACTCTCCACACGATACTCTAACAATCTTCACTAGCTCGGGGCCGTCATCAAGGAACCTTGCATAAGCACTTAATACCCGAGCTCCCTGCAGTCCTTCAGAAGTACAACCTCTGCCAAGCTGACCATACTCATTGTAGCCTGGTTAGTAAAAAAATAGCATATATCTCGTTAACAGTTAGCAATGAAACAATTAAAAAAACTGGGTGTGCATCCTGTTGTTGGTCTTACAAGAAGAAATATCATCACAAAGTCACAACCAGCTATCCTGATAGCGTAAACCTTAAGTTCTAGCACTACTGATTCACCAAGCTTGCACCAAATCAGCAAAGCATCAGTCGGGTATGTAGGCTGGTATGTTTTCTTAAAAATTTACAAGTAAAAAAATGTGGACAGAAGATGGAGAAGACTTTTAGCCTTGCACATTACCCCATGCTTGCAGAAGGCCATCCTCAGATAGGGCCATGACATGAACAGCTCCACAAGAAACCTGACGAATCACCTGTGAACAAATAATGATATAAAAGATATTCAGTACATCATGAATTTATGGTGTCATCTCAAAACAATACACTGGAAACACAACAATGTCAGTAACATTTAAATTTGTCCATAATTGTTATTATTCATTGCGGACTACCATTACCTGAGAAAAGCTAAACATAGTATAGCAATCAATATCTCTAAGAATGAGTGCATGACACAAACCTCAAGTTAACAAGTAATTGTAATTTATAAGTATACAAACTAGCACTAGACCTAGAACAGTGTATCAAAGAAATGGCACTGAAGAAACACCTAATCTAGGCATGGACCCAACATAAAATTTTGGTTTTCTGCATCCCCGTCTGCCCAGGTTTTATGAGGTGCAGAAAATTAGAATGCGAAGAGGTACACCTAGATGTGTAGGACAAAACACAGTCCATCTTACCACACAGCAGGGTTCTTTTTACCAGCTGAAAACCAGTGAAATTCAAATTTACCAGACCCCCCCCCCCACCCCTAAAAGTAAAAAAAGGTATGATTCAATTTTTTTCAAATTTTTTACTATAGGATAAAACAGTTTGCCACCATGCATGTGATAATATGTGTTGGTGTATCCTAGTGGTTTGTACTACGCTTGGGGAGTGGGAGGTAGGGGCTTCGAACCCTCCCAGCACAATTGAGATGTTCAGATTCTATCATGATATCAGAGCATACTAGATGGCCCTAATCCTATTCTCACCGCTGGCCACATCTCCACAGCCACCTTCACCGTTGCCATTGCTACCGGTGACGCCATTTTCTCGTGCCGCCAGCTGGATTCGTTGTCGTCTGGCCCTCCTGTGCGGATCTACTTCTCGCCGCCGCCGCTTCGGGCCCTTTCTCTCTGTGGTCGGCTGCTGTCCCTCGAGTCTCTCTTCCTCGAGCCACCGCTGCAGCCGCCTCACCTGCCTCGAGGCGCCGCGGATCTACCAGAGGAGGTCATCATCATCGCCACCGGCTCGCCACGGTCATCCTTAAGCCTTCTTTAGCCCGACCTCTAGGCCGTTGTCACTGGAGGCCGCCGCGCTGCCACACACTGGTTTGTCGCGCCCTCTAAACTCAGTTTCCTTTGCCTTCTTGCGCGCTCCTCCGGTGTCCCCTCTACTGGATTTGGCCCTCTTGGTCTCCTCCATCGCTGGCCTCCTCCTGAGTTGGTCGCTGAGCAGAGCAGGGGTTCAATTGCCTCTCCTTGCCGCTTCGCTTTGATGTCTTCCCTCTCTGATACTTCTAATCCTCTCATTACGGGAGATGCTCTTCTGGCCTCAAATATCAAGTTCGATGGTCAGAATTATTGTGAGTGGTCGTTGTCAGTTTGCATGCTCCTTCGGTCCATTGGTCTTTCTCTTATATATCACGACAGAGCCTCCGACAAATAAGACTGATGTGAATGCTGTTGTTGCTTGATCGTGTTATGGGCATCCAATGTCAGTGCCAAAATTTCCATCAGGATGTATTTCATTGACCTTCCAAGTTCTCGCAAGATGTGAAGTATTTTCAGCAGTGCTATGAACAGACTAGTTCGGTGCGTCGTTTCTCTTTTACAGAATTCATGATTTACGTCAGCAGGATATGTCTATTGATGAGTACTATAGTTCTTTCACTCGCATTTCACGCCAGCTCACCTCTATGATCCCTGCTTCTTGTGCTGGATGTACTCGATGTGTAGGCAAGGTGAGTCATGATGTGTAGAAATTAATGTTCACCTTTGTTATGCGCCTTCTCCCAGAGTTTGAGTCTATTCCAGCTCAACTCCTGGGGTGTGCTATTCTTCCAACCATGGAGGAGGCCCTTGCTGCATTGATTGCTGAGGATACTCAGCTTCATTCGTTGTCCTTTGGATTGACACCACCGCGGTCTATTCTTGCAGTAGCGTCACCTTAGTCTGTTCTTGTGGCCCCTCATCGGGAGGTTTATCAGCCTGTTCCACTTCCTGATGCTACATAAAACAAGGTTATCTGCTCTCACTGCAAGAAGTCTGGTCATCCCGTTCATAGGTGCTACAGATTTCATCCGTAGCTACAACCAATGTCACATCGTCGTCGTCGTGGTATGGTTGTTGTCACCACTCCTACATCTGTTAGGGATTCTACTTTTGCTACTCAGTTGGGCCAGCTTCAGTCCCAGATTCAGGCTCTTCAGACTCAGGTTCAGTAGCGGTCTTCCTGGTGGGTCTGCCAGTCTTGCTGTAGCCTCATCTTCCATGTCAGGTACTACTCTTCCATCGGTTTTGGACTTTGGAGCTTCTTTTCATATGACATCAGATGTCTCACCTTGCATCACGTCAGCCTGTTATGGATGGTCCATGTGTACAGATAGCTAATGGCACCTCATGTTCAGTAACCCATCAAGGCACTCTCTCTATTCATTTTACCATTCCCGATGTGTCATTCGTACCTCAGCTTTCTATAAATCTTATGTATGTTGGTCAGCCTGATATGCACTACTTTGTTGGATTTGATGAGTCTACTTATGTGCAGGATTGTCGGATGGGAGTTCTTGTTGGTACTAGCCATTGCCTTAGAGATTCTCAAGGTCTCTACTTCCTTGATCGTTTGAGTCTTCCATCTTTCTCTGCTCATACGTCTACAATTCTTGCGTCAGCCTCTGTTAGTTTTCCTCAGTGGCATCATCGGTTTGGCCACTTGTGTGGCTCTCGTCTTTCTACTTTACCTCATCAGGGTGTCATAGGTCGTGTCATTATCAACACTAGTTATGATTGTAAAGGTTGCAAACTTGGTAAACAGCTGCAACTTGTCCTTTTGCCTTAATTCATTCTGATGTTTAGGGTCCTGCTCCTTTTGCTTCCAAAGGTCGTCATATCTATTATGTAATTTTTATTGATGATAATTCTCGATATACTTGGGTCTATTTTATGAAACATCGTTCTCAACTCGTCCATTTATCAGTCTTTTGTTCGTATGGTTCACACCCAATTTTCAACTCCTATTCAGATTTTTCGTTCTGGTTCGGGGGAGTACTTGTTGCATGCCTTTCGTCAATCTCTCCAGTGAGTCATATCATACTCGTTGGTCTAGGGTTCCTCCTGATACTCAGCCTTTTACTATTCCCTCCTCTAATGGCACGGTTAGTACTGATGATACTCTTTCTGATGATCCTCTACCAGCACCGTCATCTCAGTATGAGCTTCATGATTGTACTATTGCTGCTCCTGATAGATATGGTTTTTCTTCTGCTGCTGTTGTGCTGAGCCCCACACTTATTTGGAGGCTGTTGTTCATCTTGAGTAGCAGTTAGCTATGGCTGAGGAGTTAGCTGCTTTAGATCATACTGGTACGTGGGATCTTGTTCCTTTACTTGCTCATACTATTCCTATTACTTGCAAGTGGGTATTTAAAGTCAAGGCCAAGTCCGATGGTTCTGTTGAGAGGTACAAGGCTCGACTAGTTGCTCGTGGTTTTCAGCAAGCACATGGTCGTAATTATGATGAAACATTTGCACCTGTTGCTCATATGGTAATTGTTCGCACTCTTGTTGTTGTGGTTGCCATTTGCTCTTGGACTATCTCTCAGATGGATGTGAATAATGCTTTTCTTAACGGTGATTTGCAAGTGGAGATTTATATAAAGCCACCCCAAGGTGTTGTGGCTCCTGCTGGTCATGTTTGTCGCCTTCATCGTGCTGTTTATGGCCTCAAATAGGCAACTCATGCTTGGTTTGAGCGGTTCAATTCAGTCATGTTAGCTGTTGGTTTCTTCCCGAGTAACCATGATCCTGCATTGTTTATTCACACATCTCCACATGGTCTTACTATGTTTTTACTCTATGTTGATGACATGTTGATTACTGGAGATGATATGGAGTACATCACTTTTGTTAAGCAACGGCTCAGTGAGCAGTTTTTGATGTCAGATTTGGGTCCTCTATGTTACTTTATAGGAATTGAGTTTACTTGAACAGATATGGCTACTATCTATCTCAACAACACTATATTCAGGATTTGCTTGCTTGTTCTGGTCTTACTGACAATCAAACATCTGCTACTCCTATGAAACTTCATCTTTAGGTTCGTCCTATTGATAGCACTCCGCTTGAAGGCCCTTCTCATTATTGTCATATTGTTGAGAGTCTTGTCTATCTTGCAGTGATATGTCCTGATATTGCTCATTCTGTTCATGTGCTTAGCCAGTTTGTTCTACTCCCACGTCTATTCACTATGCTCACCTACTACGTTTGTTGCGCTATCTACGGGAGACTGTTGATCGTTGTCTCTATTATTCTCGATCGAGTCAGATTTAGCTTCATGCTTACTTTGATTCAACTTGGGCGAGTGATCCTGTTGATCGATGGTCTGTCTCTGGACATTGCATATTTCTTGGATCTTCTCTCATTGCCTAGAAATCCAAGAAACAGATTGCAGTGTCATGGTCTAGTGTTGACACTAAGCTTCGACGTTGGCTACTATTACTTTAGAGATCATTTGGCTTCGTTGACTCTTGGCTAATCTTGGTGTGTCATGCCGTACTCTTGCATCTCTTCTGTGTGACAACACTAGTGATATACAGATTGCTACTGATCTAGTGAAGCATGAGCTCACTAAACACATTGGTGTGGATGGTTGGATGCATCTTTTACACGTTCGTATTGTCAACAAAAGACTATTGCTCTCCTATATGTGCCATCGGTGATTCAAGTTGCTGATTTATTCACCAAGACTCTCAAGAGCAACATCACTTCATCTCTCCAAACTCCATATTTTAGATCCTCCTAACCCATGCTGAGTTTGAGGGAGGATGTTATGTATATATATGGCCCATTAAGCCCATTTGTATGTATATGGCCAATGAGGAGATGTTCAGATTCTATCATTATTTAGCAAATATGGAGAAGTTTTTCCAGTCCACTGGCATATTGGGGGCACAAATAGTTCTTGGAGTTGGAGAATAGGCAAAAATATCTCCACATGGAGTTTTTTAACCACTCAATGTTCAGCTTCATATGAGTTTAGATCTAACAAGGCCATGAGGCATTTGAATTAAAATTCCTCAGCTACATCCTTATGGATTGGACCAAATTTACTCCATTATATATTTCTATACAAGGTCATACGGCCATATCCACTTGAAATCTAAACAGGTTCGTCTAATGCAGACTGTTCGCATAAATTACTATGTTAACTTTCTGGTCAATCAAAACAGGTAGGCAAACTAAGAGAAAACATCAAATAAACAGGAAAAGAAGAAAAGCTATAGGTGACTAAGCATATCAAATGATTGATGGTATTACAAACATTGGTTGTCTGCAATGTTTGACTAGACAAATTCAGTCTCAATTCATATCTACTTGAACCATACTATATAACTGATCTAGTGTAATAAAACTTTACCGTGTTTGGTGTGAAAGCTCCCCAAAATAGGCGAGGGTAATCTGAGCCCTGCAAGCATCATGTAAATGTTGAATATTTTATCAAAATAAATTGATTATCAATCTATATAGGACATATTCACCAGTAAAAATTAACCGAGCCAAACCTGATTTTGTCCCCAAACCCAGAGCCTACTTTTCGATATTGTGCCATCATTTTCTCGAGGTTCAGCAACAGCAGCTGTACAATGTGCACCACAGGACACTGATTTCACAAACTCAGTCTCCAATGCCTTAACCTTTTGGGGTTCCTTTGCACTCTCTTCTGTCCCATCTCCCAACTGGCCAAACTCATTTGCACCTGTATGTTTTAAGTTGAATGTGAATTTTCATCCAACAAATTTAATACCTTTCACCTCTGGCAATGAAGCACTACAGATTGATAAAAGACCTTATGTTGACGCATGATATTCACCCATTTTCACCCCCAAAATCTCCCAAAAGCAAGGCATAATGGTGTTTTAGTACAAGTCTAGTGCTTTACACTCACAATTCCGCTAGTATCGCATGTCAACTAACCATGCAGGTTTTCTAGCTAAAAATGTACAAAAAGGCAATCAATTGCCGCAAGTCACTGAGGAGCTGCCGTGACAAGCAAAACAGCTGCCGCGGCAACAATTGGCAGCAGCTCGGCCGAGCTAGTCATGGCTCAACCGAGCCACCTTAGCAAGCCAAGGAGGGAGTTGGGCCGAGCCTTGCTCGGCCGAGCCACTTCAGTGTCACAAGAGAAGGCTTCAAGCAATGGGCTAAGGCTTGCTCGGCCGGCCCAATCAAGTCCAACACCCCGAAGGGCTAGCCAAGACCCAATCAACCGAGCCAACGTTGATCTGGCCGAACAAATGTTGGTCTGGCCGTATGCACCCCCACCAAGTCACTGCGAACATGTCAAGACTTGTCCAGCCGAGCCACACTTAGCTCGACAGAGCACATTGGATTCCACCTCAAGATGCCGTAGAGAAGTCTAGCTTGGACTTGGTGATCCGGCAGAAGCACGATTGTGCATAGGATTTCTTTGCACCAACGCCAAGCAATTATGATCGTCCACTCAACCGAAGACCAAGCAAGGAGAGCCATCTATGTACACTTACATCGACCGAACACATGTCCACAGCTTGGCTGAGCATGTGTCCATAGCTGGCAGAACCACATCCTCTCCGGTCGAAGCACTGTCAATCCACCATTCGTGTCACTACTACATGTTCCCGCGAAGTGGTCGGCCGAGCCATATACAGCTTGGTCGAGCAACCCCCTGGATTCTATAAATACACCATTGTACACACATCACTATGTAGTGTAGGCGACACTAGAGTCATCAGTAGTAGCCATGTAGTGCGGAAAGGAGAAAAGTCCACTTTGCAAAGCCAAGGCTTCGGAGAATCATCTTCAGTAGTTCGGTATGTGTTTCAGCTCCATGTACCTTTCTTACCTATGTATGAGTACCATATCATTGTCAATATAGTGATCAATCTTGTTCAATGTGCTATTGTCGGTGGATGGACGGTGACAACGTGAACGCTAAGAACGGCTCAGAGCACCTACTAGGAGTAAAATCCCGGATTGCCGATACCAACTAACAATAGTATGCTTGAACCATATAACTGCCAAGATCACTAAATTAGAACCATAGTACTCACTCCTAGACTTCCTACCACTTAATTAGACTCTGGTTGGCTACCTACCTTTGGTTGTGTAACAATGTGTGGATGGATTGGTGTGTGTTTGGTCAACACCCATCATCTGTTAATCAAATTTTCCCCTCTTGTTCGGAAAGTCAGGTAATACCTAGATACTTGTTGATTTGATATTTCTAACTCATTAGGGCTTCCCGTGGAAAATATGATACCCTGGAATACTCCAAGGTGAAGTGCTACGACAATTCCCCGCGCTTGCGGATAATTTATTTGTATCACGTCACAACCGTCAACACCTTACACACTAACCCTCACTGAACTAAGCCCATTTAAATCTCAGTATTGAATTAGATCTGCTTTTATTCCATGAAAAAATTAGATCTGCTTTTATTACTAGAAAAAATTGGATCTGCTTTTGGAAGTATCCAAAACCTGTTCATGAATACATGTTATTGACCAAACTACACGTACAATGAGGTTACACAACAAGAAGAAAATTGACCAAAGCAACCCCTAATAACTATCACAAGAACAAATACCAAGGCTCTGAAATTAAGGAGATTACAAATGATAACATAGTGTGAGAAAGAATGCCTAGGAGATGTGAATATGCCAAGTATTCACGAATAGAGATAATAGTTCTTTCATTACTGAGGTAAGTACTTGTACTAGCATGTAAAATTGACAGAGAAAATCATGAGAGATAGTAACTTAACTATGATAGTTCAGTTCCAAATATAGCAATGATGGTATTAATGCTTTTATTTGAAGTTTTGTCCATTTTGTTCATTTATCTAACACTCAATAATGTGCACCTAATGTAAAAGAACTGATAAAGAAGGGACCTACCCCAGGTGAAGAGTGATCCATCGGAAGCGACTGCAGCAGTGTGCTCACGGCCACATGCAATATCAATCCACCTGAGATTCTTACCATCCCCCCATTTGAATAGTTTGGGAGGGAGGCTCTTGGGGATCCTTAAGTGGCACTCCTTGCCCTTCCGTGCAGTCTGCCCACTCTGGTTATACCCCCATATGTATATTGCACTCTTGGTTGGCACACCAACAACGCGCAGGTTGCAAAGCACATCATCTATATCCATTGCCTGTTTGTTTAGGGCAGATACACGAAGTGCAGCTTGATCAAACCTGTAAACAAAGTGATGGAACAGTGCGAATGAACCTATAGAGGGTGCAATTTTGTAGTTTCGAATGATGAAACGATGGACTTTAGCTAAAAAAAATCCAGCTTTGATGAACATTTTATTTTCCTTCTACAGAAATCATGTAAATTAGTTTTTTTTCCTATCAAATGCTCACTAATGAAACCATTCAACTGGTTAATCTTACAATGACCAGGGGAACCACCTCTTGGTCGGTGACAGAGTTATGAGTGTATGTTCAAATACTGGTGCCCACCTTTACACACCCGAGTGCGCTTGAGTAGGAATTTTGTGAGGTCATGAATTTATCCTGAGCCTCCATCTGTCTAGGCATGTGCTAGGGGAGCACACTCTTTTGTGTATGCGTGTGGCATGTGTGCGCATGTGTATTTTCCTTATAATCACAAAAAAAAAATCTTACAGTGACTAAATAGAAAGCACAAAGCTACGCTATTCACTAGGAAGCTTTTGCAGCAATTGCAAAATTGCACCATCAGATCAGTAATTTGATGCATGAACTTGGTTAGAATGTGCAACCTCTTGGTCTGGTTCACAACCAAAATATTTATCTTTTGAAGTTTTTCGAGTCACAGTGAGAGATTTTAGCTAGCAGGGCAATTGTAAGCTACAAAATTGACCACCCTGCGCCAACAACGTCCCAATTCCCAACGAGTCGAAAATGACCCCGGGCCGGGGGGCAACCTAATCCAAGAAACGCCCCTTCATACCTGTAACTGGTTCGGGAATTCGGGTAAAATGAACAATATTTCCTCTAATCGAGAAGACGATTTCTTCAAGAACTCGGAACCGCTCCTAGCTTAATTAAACCGAAACTTAAGAGGGCATTGCTCTATGACACGGACCATCCCTGCACGAAGAGATCTTAAATTTCCCTAATTTGCACTGGAATTTCCTCAAAAAGATAAGGCGACCGGCTCGACTACAATTTAGGCGACTATCCAGCGATTAATCGGGCAAGCAAAAAAGATTGCAGGAACAACACCATTCGGCTACCAAGAAGCAAGGAACCTGTAATCCCGTAATCCCAGAAATCTTGACACCACAGAAATCTGAGAGGAGACTTGAGTACTCACCTGAAGAGAAAGAATGGAAGAACGAGGAACAAAGAACAGTGCTCTGCAATCTTGGGGTGGATTCGACGGAAGGTGGAGGCTTTCTTGGTGGTAGGCTTGCTTGCTTCTGCTCTGTTGACCCTCCTCGGTGCGGAATTTATGGGCACCGACCACGCCGGAACCTTCTGGATTCCCGAGTCCTTGGGAAGGAGGAGGGAGACGATTAGACAAAGAACGGCCAGGGAGACAGAGAGAGGCACGCTAATCAGGTGTCTAACCCCAAAAGGGTAAAAATGCTACAGCCACACGCTATTTGAACCTTAGCGACTTCTTTGGGCGCGTGGCGTGCGCGTGCGGTAGAGCCCAGGCGTTGTTTATATTACTTTGGAGAAGCAGTTTTCTCGCTTTTCCTATTTTCATCTTTCTTTATATATAAGGTAGGTATTTATAGACGTATCACGTATCTACTCAGCTTATTTCCGTCTCACGTATATATCTTTCCTTTGTTTTCCCTACCGCTCGTGCCCTCTTTCTAAAAATCACTTTTTCAGTCACTACTATTTATTTTTAGTCACAAGTCATCAACCGCAGTTAATATAAACATATCCTAGAGAGACTTGTCAATCTCATTTCAGTATCAAAACATGCCATTCCGATGAGTAAAATGGACGAGCAAATGCTGCGTTCTACCTTGAATTTTAGGCAAAAATGACATTGTTGATCACCAGAATACCAAATCTAACCCCAAACATCAGCATTTCCATTTATAGACCCCTCCCCACCGCACGATTTTGTAGAGGCCGACACGTGATAATTGTGCAGTCGGGGACCGCACGACATCGAGATCATGCGGTCCCCAACCGCACGACCACTGTTCACGGGCTAATCGTGCGGTCGGGGATCGCACGATCACTGTTCATGCCCAAGTCGTCTGGTCCCTGACCGCACAACCTGCATGTGTACAGTATATGTACAGTGTATTTTTGGATTAGCTGCTGCGTGCGTTTGTGTGCTTGTAATGAGGTGTAAATTTTGTATTTTTGTGTGGATAAGACTTTATTTAGTTGTGTAAATTTTGTAGGGACGATTGAACCCTAAATGACTCGTACATACAGAGGTAAATTATAGTGTGGTGTAATGGTTGATCCGTTTGTGTTTTTCGCATATTGTGAACGGTAAAAAAATATGTTTGATTCACAAAAACATTTTGCGATCATGGTGCGTTGTTGTACTGCAAGAAATTTCATGAAAATTTTTATGTGGACGACTAGGATAGGAACGACTGGTAAGTAGAAAGAAATGTGATATGGAGCACGCGAAGAATTAAGTGCGAAAAGACGACGACATTTTATGTCGCTAATTAAAATAGATTTCATAATAAATTTGGGAATAACATGACGCATAGGATTTGGTTACAACAAACTAAAGTGGCTATACGATACATATGCACTTTGTTAACATGGAAATAAATTGGACATTCAGGGGAGTAGTGCGGAATGGCATGATCTACTTCGTAGACCTTAACCATTTTCCCTTTCTTACGAACTCGACGTTGAAATCCTCGGATGCCTCTTTCACCTTTGCTGCCATTTCTCTTTTTTTCGCGCTCCCTATCGCAAGCCTCGCACTGCCTGCGCATGCACGCCTCAAGATGAGCTTTTGTCTCCCGACGTATACACTCGATTTGGTCGTCTTGGCAGCGCTCCTCCTCGCGGATCTCGCATGCCCTTTTGTCGTTCCACTCCTCATAGTCTAGAGTCCACTGGTCATGTGGGTGGATCTCTAGGTTGATCCACTTGCGGTAGGCACACAGTGGCTCCGGGGGCTGTGGGTAGACAAGAGAGTTTATTATTGCATACTTTTAATTAGAAATAGTGGGAGAACACATTGTAAGTGGTCTTTACCGACTGTCAATAGCTGATTGTGTCGAAACGGCAGTTAGGATAGTCAGAAGAGTAGTTCGCACAACCCCAATAACGCATGCCTAGGATAAGACGCTGCTTAGACTTGAAATTTTTGCATGAGTCTCTGCACCAGCAGAGGGGCGGCGTCTCACCCTCAAGGGGGTGTTGTGGCAAACATTCAGTTGGAACGTTTAGTATGGACATGCTCCTACGAGGGGCGTTGTTAAGGGGATGTGACCTCCTAGCACGCTCTGCTTGCTCAGCCCCGGCCACTGCGGCCCTTGCTTATTCGTTGCGGGCAGCAGCAGACCTTGCTAGGTCACGGGTCTCCTCCCATTGCTTCATCATCTTTTCCCATTGTTTCTTCTGCCTCTTGTCCATCTCGACGTGGTGAAGGAAGGTACGGTATAGTATTTGGTTGTGTAGTACTCCCTCGCAAATCTATTCCATCTCATTTTATAAGGCAAAGGGTTGGCATGGTGAGAGTTATTTGAATTTAGTGTGCAGAATTGCCCCTTTAGTCATGTCACTGCGCAGAGGTGCCCAATTTGGTGTTGACACTGTGCAAAGCTATCCCTTTTGTCTTTTCACTGAGCAAAGTTGCACCCTTTAGTCTTGTCGTTGAGCAAAGCAACCCCCTTTGGTCTTGTCACTGGACAAAGCTGCCTCTTTGGTCTTGTCACTATGCAAAGTTGCCCCTTTTGTTTTGTCACTGAACAAAGCTGCCCCTTTGGTCTTGTCACTGCGCAAAGTTGCCCCTTTGGTCTTATCACTGCGCAAAGCTGCCCCTTTTGTCTTGTCACTGCGCAAAGCTGCCCATTTGGTCTTGTCGCTGCGTAAAGCTGCCCCATTTGGTCTTGTCACTTGGCAAAGCTGCCCCTTTGGTCTTGTCACTGTGCAAAGCTGCCCTTTTTGTCTTGCCACTGAGCAAACCTGCCCCTTTGGTCTTGTCGCTACACAAAGATGCCCCCTTTGATCTAGTCACAGAGGAAAGCTGCACTCTTTGGTCTGATCACTCCGTAAAGGTGCCCCTTTAGTCTTGTCACTACGCAAAGCTACCTGTTTGGTCTTTTCACTGCGCAAAGCTGGCCCTTTGGTCTTATCTCTGCGCAAAGCTGCACCCTTTGGTCTTATCATTGCGTACCCTGTTTGGTGTAGGCACTTAGCCTGTAAGTTGTCTCGTTTGTTATAAAATACATGGGGCACCCCATGAAAGTAGGAGCAGTGGACCCTGTGAATTAAACAAAGAAGTTCCTTATTCGTCGTGCAGTAGCATACAATGGCGGAGACCGATGGGCCAGTTGGAAGACCTTCCCATGGAAAGGAGGGAGGACTTCGGTCCTAACTACTGGTTGATGGCAAATAGGCGTGGTCAACCAGTATGGCCGAAATGCAAACACTACGGTCGTGCAGGTTGTGGATGGCCATTTTGATGGCGGGCCACGTTTCTTCTGATACCCACACTCTGGGTACAATTTGCTAATAGTATATTTTTCCTTACTGATAATATAGCATCCATGTAACCGTCCTTTGCAGCAGATGGCGAAATGTGACTTCGCCCGCTGGATTGATCCTCTGCATGAACACTATATTGTGAGGTATGTAAATACATTATGGGAGCGAATCTTCGAGTTGGAGGCGAGAATCGACAAGGAAGTTCGTATGATCCCACATGCTGTTGCGTAAACCCTAGCTGCATATGTGCCTACCACTACAACGACAGCCAGCCACGTCCAAGGCGGGCCCCTATGGAACACTCCATGTGGGTAGCGAGAGGCACCTTCTACCAGTAGGCACACTTTGTATGGCATATGCTGGAGAGAATTATAAACTTAATGTTATGTGCTATTTTCTTTATGGTGTACGATGTTGTGTTGAAGGTGTAGCACTGCGAGTGTTGTTTTCATTGGTGTTGCTACCTGTACTACTTTGTATGATTTATGTATATGCAATGCACATGTTGTTTGCTGTTGTCAGTGCATAACGCCGTCTTATTTGGTGTTCTCAGTGCGTACCCCCCACTTAGCCTATAAGAGGAGTCGTTCCTCACCCACTCCCCTACAAAGTTCTCACTCACCTCGTGAATTATTTGTTCGCAGTCTGTGTACCTTGCTTTGGTGCTCACTCCCCGGGCGTCGGTATGAGTCAATTGAGCTCCTCTTGAGATGAGATGGCCACTAGGCCTAGCATTGTTCCTCATGAGAGAGTTGGCATTGGGGGTAGCGACCCCTTGGAGATGCGGCATCGTTTCGATACACCCGAGTGAAAGATTAATTTAATGTTATGTGCAATTTCCTTTCTTGTGTTTATTGTTATCGTGAAGCTTTAGTGCTTGAAGTGTTGTTTTCATTCGCGTTGGTCCCTGCGATGCTTTGTATCATATGTGTGCATACTCGTCGTATTTGAATGATGCTTTTCTTGTTTCTAAAAGAATTTGCAATGCACATTGCAGTTAGAAGATTATTATTTCTGTAAGGTGCTGTGGATATGCATTATACATACATATATTGCATAAATGATTGCAGGAAACCATGCGACATTACAAAAGCGGAAATATATAAACTCATTGTGCATCTGGTCGTCGCCTCCTCTGACAACGTATGTGATCCTCCGAGAAGGTGAACCTACGAGGAGAGTGCGGTGCGTCTCGAAGGTTGAACTACGAGGCCTGCGTCCGAGGCGGTGCTGCGTACAACTCCGTGGAGAGTTGCGACGAATGGCCAAAAATGGAGCTCAACCATTCGGTGAAGGAGGGGTCTACATCCTGCTCAGATCGTACAACTAAATTAGGCCATGGGCAGCGATGTTTATAATGCATACTAATATCACAAGGCATTTACCTGGGTAGTTTGAAACGCAGATGAACCATCGTGAACTTCGTGGCCCAGTTGCTCCGTGCAAACCTGCATTTTTTAGCGATGTAATAAGATAGCATTAAAATACACATGTTTTGTTTACTACGTTAGTGCATACCGGTGTATGCGGCTGTCCGAATGATGATGCCGTAGGCAAATCGCACATGTACTCCTGCGCGGTGTATCCTTGGTAGATCTGCCCGAACCACTCGTGCCGCTCCTGCAGGCTGGATTGAACGCCATGAGCGAACGTGGGCAACGTCACCTCCGGTTGCTGTGGCGAGTCAGGGTCGTTGTCTGGAGAGAGCCTCCGTCAGCTTGAAGAGAATGTTCGGTCCTTCACCACCCTCCGTGACGACGATGGCTGTAGTAAGGTGCTATCCTATCGCAAGTGCTGCAAGAAAAAGCTGTGGTGTGAGAAAAATGGCAATCAAGTGGATGAACAAATAGTTGGGAAATGTCGTACCGCTGGTCCGAGGCGCGTGGAGGACGAGCGAGCATAGCTTGGATGTCTGCTGGACTACGATGGACGTGAGGATGATGGTGCTGTAGGCGGTGCTGACAGCGGTTCTGAGGGGGTGGTGCTGCATGCTGTCCTCTGTGGCCGCATTGTACAACAGTGTTGTCCCTGTGCCGACCACAATTGATGGTCCTGATCACAGACCTTGCGTCATCGTAGATGTTGCGGATTGAAGTTAATAGTCGATCAATGAGGTTGGCCCTCCCACGCTGGAGAGCCTGAGCAGCCTCGTCGTGGATATGATGTAGGCAGTCATACTACAGGTAAACAAAGAATGAGTTAAAACGCGTTGCTGCACAGGGTATACTCAGTAGTCTCATACCGTCTCGTCATGTCGTTCTGCTCGATGACGGTCTGGACCTGCCTGTGCAGCAACCTAGTGCGCGACCTTTCCAGGACAGTGTGGGGCAGGCCCAGTAAGTCTGCTGTGGGTGCGTGGAATGTACCACGCTAGGTACGTACTATACGTGTCAAGGTCGTACGGCCGAGGCTCATCCACAACATCTGTGCTCGCCCAATCACGCCACATGTCCATCCACGGCTGCTGTGTGCCCCTCCAGTCGTCATTCTGGTGCCCTCTTCTTGTTTGCCTGCAAGTTAATTGACACATTACACAATTACTACTATGACACATTAGTGCATTAAGTAAAGTTACTGTGTAATGACGTACTCGTGGGTCTTCGCTGCTAGTGGCCGTCCTGGTATGGGTGGCTTGTGCTGGTACAGGCTAAACTGCCTCATGACTCTCTGCAGGTTGTACGACTCGATGAAGTGGGAGAAGACCAGGTGGTAGGTCGTCAACCAGTACATGTGGTCTCGGTGGCACTGAGATGACAACCCGTGGAGGGCCATGTTCGCAATGAACTATGGAGTCCATGGCCACCAGACTATCTCACCCTCGTGAAGAGTCTCGAACTGGTTGTGGAACTCTGGGTATACACGCCCCAGTCTCTCCCTGGCCCACCGTAGCTGAGCATGTGTCCATCGCGTCCCCATTGTCGGCCCATGAATGGGGTCGTCGCCATCACCCTCATCGTAGAACTTCGAGCCGAACTCGTAAGGGTGCACGACAGTCCCAAAGTAAGGCCTCCCAACGGGGAAGTGCTCCCATGCCACAACTGTAGAAGGATGTAGCCTAGGACTAAGAGAGGGAGGGACTCTGTTTTTGTTGTTGTGGATAGATTTTCAAAAATGACACACTTTATTCCTTGTCATAAGAGCGACGATGCGTCGCATGTAGCTGACTTGTTTTTCAGGGAGATTGTGAGATTGCATGGAATGCCACGAACCATTGTTTCCGATCGTGACGTCAAGTTCATGAGCTACTTTTGGAAGACTTTGTGGGCCAAGCTTAGGACAAAGTTGTTGTTTTCAACGACTTGTCATCCACAAACAGATTGACAAACTGAGGTGGTGAACCGCACACTTTCCATGTTGCTACGGGCAATGATAAAGAACTTAAAAGAGTGGGAAGATTGTCTACCGCATGTTGAATTTGCATATAATAGGGCGGTGCATTCGACAACTCAATTGTGTCCATTTGAGGTAGTGTATGGCTTCAAACCAATCACGCCACTTGATTTACTGCCACTTCCATTACAAGAACGTGCTAATATGGAGGCTTCCAAGCGTGCTGATTTTGTGAAAAAACTCCATGAAAAGACGAAAGAGGTAATTGAACAAAAGGTACATGCTTATGCTTCTAAAGCTAACAAGTCTAGAAAGAAATTGTTGTTTGAACCAGGTGACTTAGTGTGGGTACATCTTCGCAAAGAACGTTTTCCGGAGAAGCGTAAATCAAAATTGATGCCCCGTGGTGATGGTCCTTTTAAAGTACTTGCCAAGATCAATGATAATGCCTACAAGATTGAACTTCTCGGAGACAATTATGGGGTAAGTACTACTTTTAATGTTGCTGATTTATCACCATTTTTTGGACAAAACGATACAGAGTCGAGGACGACTCCTTTCCAAGAGGGGGAGGATGATGAGGACATTCCTACGTCGTCTACCTCTCTACATTCTTCGAGTATTCATGAAGCACCAAAAGGCCCAATTACTCAAGCGAGAGTCAAGCTTTTAAATAAACAGGTGAACTTGTTCTTTAAAGAGCATAATTTTGATGAGAATTTGCTACTACCTAATTCTAGTATTTTATGCATACTTAGGTACAAGGAGGAAGGTTTACACGGCCTAGCATAAGTCAAGAAAAGAAGCATTCGTGTGCTGCACGGCTGCATGGGAAGAAAATGTATTCATGCATGTGTTTTGGTTTTCCATTGTGCACGTAACAAGATGGCAGGGAACGTGACTACATGGCAAGAAAAGAGAGCGTATCGGCTAGAGACAGAAGATGGAGTTGGTTTCCAAACCAAATTGAAATTTTTCGCTCGGTTGCCGTGTGACCGAATCATCTCAATCGGCCCAAGGCCCAGCAGCTTGTGCGTGGGTGTATGAGGCATGCCGCCGCCATATAAATATGTGCCTGTATGGACGGACGGGAGGTTAGATATTTTTGAATGGAAAAACCATTACGTGACGAGAGGATTTTGGAGATGAACTTTGTACACAAACATTGATTTTTGTTAGCTACTCAAATCCAAAAGAAATATTGCGAGTTCTTGCAATTTGAGATCGTTCAACCTTTCCGCTGGGAATTGGGAGCGCGATAGGGCTTTCGCTTGGTGGTCGTGAAGTCCGGCGCGTGTGATCTTGCGAATTAAAGAGCGCTCGTTCTTGCATTGGCAACGGAGGATCGCTACGATTCGAGAGGCTGCACGTGAGTATCCAATCCTACGTCGAGAAGATCGGGCGACCCCGTATCATATGCGATGAGGTGCGTCCGCACCACCTCCTGAGGAGCGTGCACGGGGTAGGTCATGAGTTTCTAGTCTCCAACGATTGACGAGTGTGGATAACAACACTGCATCGAACTGCAACACATGCAGTACATCCAGCAAGCGGGCAATGGGCAGCAGGCTGGTGTCCCGCAGTAATGGGATGTACCGCTGGTCTAGAGACCAGTGCTCTCGGGGGCTCCTAAGGATCAAACTCAGAGGGCCGGCACCCGATGACCATGCCAGACATCGGTGCTGGTTATCTCAACGGGGGTCTAGCAACTCATACGCCATCTCCTACCGATGAAGGAAAACAAATTAGTACACAGTGACAAGAGAATATGCAACAAATGACAACAAAATGAGCAATAAATGACAACAGAATGTGCAATAAACGTAACGATATGTAAACGTACCAACACACAAAGAAAATGTCCACACAACTATTTTCGTATGATACATTCAACAGAGGAAAAAGGTTGCAAGCTAATGTGCACGACATACATAAAATGTGGACAACAAAGGCCCTCACAAATTGAAAAACACGGAACCAACAGTCAGCAACAAAGAACTATATGCTTCATACTACGGAGTGTTACTTGATGTCGGCCTGTTTAGGCACTGGCTAAAGGAATGGCCAATCGTCTTACAGAGTCTGCACTTCGGGGCCGAACCCAATCCCCACGCTGGCTGTCGTCCATATCATTACGGATGCAACGGCCATGTAATCTTCCATGGCTGACGTGCTTTAGTGCATCGTTCAGCGCCCACTTTACCTGCCTTGGCCATAGGTCCCTATAGTGCATGTCCACCCTGTACAAATAGAACTCCATACTCCAGGTTTCATACAGGTGCTGCATGTCGTAGTACTTTGAGATGTAATGCGTCGACGCTTGGTGCCATACCGCGCATGCCGCATACACATGGGAGTATGGTTTGTGTAGAAGCTGTGGCTTGTTGCAGGTGCAAAATGCTCTCTCATCAATCGTGCATACCTGCTTGTGATCCCTCTAGTGTGACCCATCACGTACTTCTGTCTGAGGCGGACCTTGAACTTCTTCCTTATGCCATCCATTGTATAAGCAATATGCGAACGAGCATTCTCCATCTTCTTGTCCATGTAGGCCTGCATTACCTCAGAGAATTGTTTGCCTTTGTCCAGATGCTTGTTCACCATCATGGCTCTATTGACAGAGTACCCAACTAAACGGTTCCAACTCTCCTCCACGATTGCCGTGATAGGTAGGGACCTCACGCCCTTCAGGACACTATTGTACACCTCAGACATGTTAGTTGTCATGATTCCATACCTTACTCTACCGGTGTCGTGTAGCAGAGACTACATCTCCAAGTCAGGTGCGTTCGACTGAACCCATTGCGTGAACTCCCCAACTCTCGTGGAGCCTTTCTCCATGGCCCCAGCTTCAGCCTGCTCGAGATGCTGTACATGCTTGCTGGTCTCCTGATCGAGCTACCTCCACAAGGCCTCGAACTTCCACTTCTGGTTCTGCATACAAAGCTTCTTGAACATCTTCATTAGGTCCTTGCTATAGAACCTTCTGCGGAAGTTCGCCGCGAGATGCCTCATGCACCAACGGTTCTTCATGCCATTCCACTGGAAGGGGGCTGCGTCCCGTTCTGCATCGTACACAATGCGGACAACAAGCCTGCATTGCGGTCCAAGATGACACACACATCTGCATGATATTGCACAATGACCTGCTTCACAATGGCCAGGAAACACAACCAGCTATTGATATTCTCATTTTCCACAATTGCAAAGGCCAAGGGAGTAACTAGTCGTTAGCATCAGCTGCAACCGCAGTGAGAATAGTACCCTTGTACTTGCCAAATAGGAATGTCCCGTCCATCATTAGCACTGGGCGGCACCACCTGAACACTTCTATCGCCTGACGGAAGGCCCAAAGCACTCTATCAAGAACAAAACAATTCGGGCCTTGAGTACCATGAACCCACTCCTTCCTGTTAATGTATGTGCCTAGGTTTGATTCTGCAATTTGATGCAACATTCTTGGGACCAGATCATAGCCTCCTCGTACGTCCTGAACATGCGCTGTAGAACTTCTGTTTCGCCCGCCACACCATCTTGTAGCTAACATCGAACCCCACCATATTCTCTACATCCGCCAACAGAAGCTTTGGAGAAATGGACACATCTGCCACCATAAAATGACTTATCAGCCCTGCAACATACGACGACGTCATGTTGTGGTGCCTATGTAGTGGCACCACAAGCTCATAACTGTGATCCTTCAGCATCGTTATCCAGAAGTCCGTGGCAGCGCCCTTGAACCGCTGCGCACGGACCTTGCCAGGACAGGAGCTGTCGACACACTTGACAATGTAGGTGTCAGGGTTGGACCTGTGCACCCGATATGTCCAACTAATGTTGACAGCGTACGTAGCAATAGCTTGCTGGGCAGCACTCTTGTTACGGAAGCACTGCCCTAAAAAGAGTGTGCCCTCGTTGAATCCCCACTTTGCCTCCTCGGCCCTTGGCAGAACAAGGGATTCAGCTGCTATGTCGTCCAGTCTGGATGACACGTACGCAACGTCGGTGGTCAAAACACCACCTAAAACACCTCCCGCTGTAGGTTCGCCATCTTCGTCATCTCCTGGACTAGCTGTTTCCAAATCCTCCTCCTCGTCGCTGTGCACTTCTTCCATCTGATCCATAAGATACTCATGACAATCAACATGGGTGACCCACCACCTCCCGCACCTTCATTCGCCTGAAAATTCTCTACACGCCTCCGTAGGTCTCCATCTCCCATTGCCTCACCAACTCCTTCTCCTTTACCAGCATCTTCATTAGCGCCGGAGAGTAACCCAGGCACTACATCTCCGCCAGCGCCACCAGAACCACCTGTGGTGGACGATTCTGTCCTCTCCACAAAGTGAACATATACCATTGGCCTGGCATATATCGCTACGGCCGGGTTGCACACGACCTCCATGTAGTTGGCCCATGAAGCGTCACTGGTCACCTTCAGAAGTTGCCACATTGTCTCTCCTGCAGCACCTACCACTGAGACATACACTACCTCGATCCGTAATTTGTTCCTTGTGGTGCCCCGATCAAATGCGGAACGCATGCATCTCCATAGCTCAGACAAACTCATGGCATTCAGATTGGGTGCCCGAATCACGGTTCGGTCACAATTAGATTGGCCTGCCCCGTACGGCCCGTCGCGTACGAGACCACTTTTGTAGAACACAAACAAATCTTGGATGTCACCCATCGCGTACCTAATATAAGTGCATACTGAACCCTCTTAGTATATAACATGCAACAAGCGTACCAGCATACATCAGCTACTGCATACAAGCGTAAGATTTCCATCTTAATTTCGTTGTTATGCCTATCACCTACAAATACGAATTGTACTTTTTTATTTGTAATTCTAATGTTTAATTTATTTACAGAGTGCACTAATAAATTCCTATATAAACCACATTAGTAATGTAATGTACTTTTTTTCCAATTCTCTAATTTACGGATCTTACTTCCAAATTTTAGTGAAAATTAAATTACAGTTTTTTCTATTTTCACACCTAATTTGTATTATTATTCTTGTAATTAATTCACCAATCCAACTACTCATTTTTCATCATTTTTACTTATGAATTCTTATATAAATCAAACAGCTAAATTTTTTTCCTAATATGTTATTTACGAAACCAACAATCGAGTTCACAAATAATTTACATTACAATTTTCCTAATGTAATTTTATTGTACTCATTCACAGTTAGTTGCTCTTTATTACTAGCACCCAACAATGCACCATGCTTTATATATGGAGCACCCAACAATACTGTTGAAAGCATCTAGGCCCCTCAAAATGGTTTTGGTAATTAATGAATTTATGTGAATATGGGACTAACGTGTTTAATGAGTATGTATACTTAGAATAGGATCCCTTTTCATTTTTACCGGTTTTAAGGAGAAAAGGTGCAAGACCGGATTATAGGGTAGATAATCGTACCATAAAGAGGGATCATGGCAAGTAGCTTGATAGCAAAATTTTTGTGCCATCTAGATCAAACTAGGAGCATGCATTCATTAAAAATCTGTTTTAAAACCAAAACTGTGCTCTGTCTGGAAGAGCGGTAGTACCGCAAATTTCAACGTCGGAACTACCGCAGGCAAAATCGATACTACCGGTGAGCAGAAGCTCCGAAACCCGAGCGGAGCCTTTTTTTCCAGAGAGCACCCTCCGGACGCCATTTGAAATTTCGCGGATCGAAAGTATTAGTGATTTCAACACCGGAACTACCGCAGGCTACGGTAGTTTCGCTATCCAGAGCGATACTTCCGGAGCCCGGAAGCTCCGAAGGATGAGCGGAGCCTTTTTTCAGAGAGCGCAAGTTTGGGGACTTTGGAAGTTCAACCCAAGCGGTAGTACCGCGTCGACTATGCGGAACTACCGCAGAGCGGTAGTACTAGAATTTACAACGGCGGTAGTACTGCGCCAACTTTCCAACGGTCACTGCAGAGCCTCTGACATAGCCATTCTATCGCGTCAGATAGGGAAGCGGAACTACCGGCCTCAGGCCGGCGGTAGTTCCGCTCGTCCTGATTTTTCTGGAATTTGTTCCAAACGGCTAGTTTTAGTTGGCGAAGGGTATAAATACCCGTACCATTGCTGAAGGATAGTAAGAAGAGACCCATTGAACATTTCTTGAGCATAGAGCATTCATTCCACCCCTTTTTTACACATTGAGCATTAAATTTGAGGTGGTTGAGCAATTAGTGCACTGCATTCATTAGTTGATCTATTGGCACTCAATTGCAATCAAGTGAAGCCCAAGTCTATTACTCTTGGTGTTTGCCGGCACCTGGACGATTGGGAGAAATATTGATCGGTGATCTTCTCAAAGGAGCTTGTGAGAATACACAGTGTTCTTGTGAAGGTCGGAGCTCACCTACCCAGAGCGGGGAAGAGCTACCTCTAGTGATCGAGGTGTTTCGGCTTAATTCATGGAGCCGGTCCGATTGGTTCGAGCTAACCTCAACGTGGACTAGTGGAAACCAGCAAGTTTCCGATCACCACGGTAAAATATCGTTTGTGTACATCTCTCACTTGTTTCTTTCTAGCTTTTTTTATTGATATTATTGTGATCATTTGCTTGATTTATAGCTAGCATTGTTTATCTCTTGACTAGAATTGTGTAGGGCTTAGTGTTTTACTTTCTTGCTATTGAAATTGTAGAGAATTAATTTAGAAGAAAAGAAAATTTTAAAAACCTCCTATTCACCCCCTCTAGTCGGTATCCTTAATTCTACAAGTGGTATTAGAGCTTGGTCTCTCATTATTAGACTTAACCGTCTAGAGAGAAAGGATGGCTAGCGAGGGGTTTGCGATAGGCAAGGCACCATTTTTGATGGCTCAAATTATGCATGTTGGAAAGTTAGGATATCAATTTATTTAAAAGCCATGAGTCCAAATATTTGGAAAATTGTAAATGAGGGTTACGTCATGCCTCTTGATCCATCGCACCTAACGGAGCAAGACGGGCATAATGCTCTTTTAGACGTCCAAGCCATGAATGCTCTGTTTGGGGGTTTAAACGTGGACAAGTTCAATAGGGTGAGCAACCTAGAAACGGCTCACGCTATTTGGTCAACTCTTTCCGAAATTCATGAAGGGACGTCCACGGTTAAAGAAGCAAAATTGCATCGGCTTAAGATCAAATATGAGACATTCACAATAGTGCCCCATGAGGACATTAATAAGATGTACACACGGCTTAACAACATTGTGATTGAACTCAAAGGTCTTGGTACTAACCTTTCTGATCTTCATATTGCAAGAAAGATGCTTAGGGCCTTGCCGGAAAAATACGAGATGTTGGTGACGCTCTTCCTCAACTCACCAGAGATGGCAAGAATGACACCAACACAACTCTTGGGCAATCTCATTACCAATGAGTTGTATAAGAAGGACAAGGAGGAGCTTTTGGAGCAATCCACCTCCAAAGGGAAGAAGATCACCGCCTTCAAAGTCAAGGCGGTGGTAAGTGAGGAATCTGAGGACGATGAGGAGGATTCGGAAGAGGAGTTGGCCCTTCTAGTAAGAAGGATGAACAAATTCATGAGAATGCGCTCAAACTGAAGCGCAAGTCATGAAATGGCCAAGAAGGGGCACTCCTCCTTCAACAAGAGATATAACAACATCCGTTGCTATGAATGCGACGAGAAGGGGCACATTGCTTCTCAATGCCCCACCAAGAAAAATGACAAGGAGAAGTCATCAAAGAAGAAGAGCTATCACGGCAAGAGAAGCTTTTCAAGAAGCTTCACAAAGATGGCAAGAACGAAGCCCACATTGGCGAGTGGGATTCTGAGGAGGAGTATTCCGAGTTCGACTCAAATGAAGACGAGTCTCCCAAGAAGAAGGGGCTCGTTGGCATCGCCATCAAGGAGGCTTCATCACTATTGTCCACTCCTACATGCCTTATGGCTAAAGGAGAGAAAATGAACTACAAAACCGGTGGAAGGCATTGGGTGCTTGATAGTGGATGCACTCAACACATGACTGGAGACCAGAAAATGTTCACCACCTTTGAGAGCGGGAGCAATGAGAAAATTACTTTTGGTGACAATAGCAAAGGAAATGTACTTGGTTTGGGTAAAATGTTATCTCAAATGACCTTTCCATTTCTAATGTATCTTTAGTAGAAATATTGAACTTTAATTTGCTATCCGTCGCCCAATTATGTGATTTAGGCTTAGCTTGCTCCTTCACTAAAGAAAATATAATTATTTCAAAACAAAATAGAAATGAAGTTGTTTTCAAAGGTTTTAGATTTGGAAACCTTTATTTAGTAGATTTTTCTTCAAATGAATCTTGCTTAAAAACTTGTTTAATTGCAAAAACATCTTTGGGATGGTTATGACATAGAAGGCTAGGTTATGTGGGTATGGTTCAACTTAAAAAGCTTTTCAAACATGACTTAGTTGTTGGCTTGAAAGATGTGAAGCTTGAGAAAAATAGACTTTGTAGTGCTTGCCAAGCTGGAAAACAAGTCGTAAATTCTCATCCGTCCAAATGCATCATATCAACATCTAGGCCATTGGAGCTCTTACATATGGATTTGTTTGGGCCAACAACCTACAAGAGCATCGGGGGCAATAGCTATTGTTTAGTCATTGTAGATAATTACTCTAGATATTCATGGGTATTCTTCTTAAATAACAAAAGCGAAGCCTCCGGGATTTTCAAAAGTTTTGCAAAAAGGGACCAAAATAAATTTGATTTTAAAATAAAGAAAATTAGAAGTGATAGTGGTTCTGAGTTCAAAAACACCAAAATTGAAGATTTTTGTGATGAACTTGGAATAAAGCATTAATTTTCCACAACCTACACTCCGGAGCAAAATGGAGTTGTAGAAAGGAAAAATCGAACATTAATTGAATGGCTAGGACAATTCTTCATGAATATAATACTTACGATAAATTTTGGGCGGAAGCTATTAACACCGCTTGTCATGCCATAAATCGCATTTATTTGCATCGTCTTTTGAAAAAGACTTCCTATGAGATTCTCATTGGAAGAAAACTGAACATGTCCTACTTTAGAGTATTTGGTTGCAAATGCTATATCTTAAGAAAGGGCGTTCGGCTTTCTAAATTTCAAAGTCGATGTGATGAAGGATTTTTGTTAGGTTATTCTTTAAATACCAAAGAATATAGAGTTTTTAATAAAATTCGGACTTAGTAGAAGAATCTTGTGGTATTCAATTTGATGAAACTAACGGTTCTCAAGAAGAGCAAGAAAACTTAGATGATGTAGTAGATGAAGGACTACGCAAAGCCATGAAAAACATGCAAATTGGTGACATCAAGCCAAAAGAAGATTCAACATTACCTACCACGTTAAGACAAGTTGAACCTCCAACCTCCTCTACAACGAGCAACGTTCAAGTCATAGAAGATGAAGAAAAAGGCCAACAACCTAGTATCTACAAGATCCATAATGCAATCGCCAAGGATCATCCAATAAATTAAATATTAGGTGACGTGAGTAAGGGTGTTCAAACTCGCTGAGTAGCTTCATTTTGTGAACATTATTCTTTTGTGTCTTCTCTTGAACCTAAGCATGTAGATGAAGCTCTAGATGACCCGGATTGGGTCAATACCATCCATTAAAAGTTAAACAACTTCGCTCAAAATGAAGTATGAACTTTGGTGAAAAGACTCAAGGAGCACAATGTAATTGGTACAAAATGGGTCTTCCGGAATAAACAAGATGAAAACGGAGTTGTGATAAGAAATAAAGCAAGTTTAGTTGCTCAAGGTTATACTCAAATTGAGGGTTTAGATTATGATGAAACATTTGCACCCGTTGCTAGACTTGAGTCAATTAGAATCTTGCTTGCTTTTGCATATAGCTTGATATTAAATTATTTCAAATGGATGTTAAAAGTGCCTTTTTAAATGAACAATCTCCGAACTAGTATATGTTGAACTACCTCCGGGGTGCGAAGATACTAAATACCCTAATCATGTTTATAAACTTTCAAAAGCGCTATATGGTTTAAAACAATATCTTAGAGCATGGTATGAGCGCCTTCAAAGTTTTCTTGTTTCAAAAGGCTTTAAAATTGGAAAAGTAGATACAATATTATTTACAAAAATCATTGGTGATGACTTCTTTGTATGCCAAATTTATGTTAATGACATTATATTTGGTTCTACTAACCAAGATTTTTGCGAAGAATTTGGTGAAATGATATCTAGGGAATTCGAGATGTCCATGATAGAAGAATTGAGCTATTTCCTTGGACTCCAAATCAAGCAACTCAAAGATGTGACTTTCATAAGCCAAGCAAAGTATGTAAAAGACATTTTCAAGAAGTTTGGTATGGAAGATGCAAAACCTATCAAGACACCAATAGCAACAAATAGGCATCTATACCTTGATGAAGGAGGTAAGTCGGTAGATTCAAAGTTTTATAGATCCATGATTGGTAGTTTGCTTTATCTTACCGCATCAATCTTCTCCAAAAGAGTGTCATTTAAAGGCTGTAAAAAGAATTTTGAGATATTTAAAACATTCCTATAACATAGAGCTTTGGTATTCTAAATGTGCTAAGTTGAATTAATTGGATATTTGGATTCCGATTATGCGGCTTGCAAAGTGGATAGAAAAAGCACCTTGGGAAGTTGTTAATTTTTAAGAAGATCCTTAGTGTCTTGGTTCTCAAAGAAACAAAATTCCGTAGCACTTTCAACCGCCGAAGCCGAATATGTTTCCGCCGGAAGTTGTTGTGCTCAATTATTATAGATGAGGCAAACTTTGATGGATTATGGCATTAATTTTGATAAAGTGCTTCTTTTGTGTGATAATGATAGTGTGGTCAAAATCTTCAATAATCCAGTCCAACACTCAAGAACCAAGCATATAGATATTCACCATCATTTCTTGAGGGACCATGTTAGCAAAGGAGATATTTGCATTAGCCACATCCGGACCGAAGACCAATTAGCGGATATATTCACCAAACCCTTAGATGAAAGCCGCTTTTGCAAATTAAGGAATGAATTAAATGTCATAGATTATTCTAATATTGCATAAATTTACGGCACATTTAAATGTATGCTCACTTGAAGTAGCTTGAGAGTTTTTGTGCAAAAGATTTTATGCAAAAGAGTTTTTTGATTTTGATCAAATGCAAAAATTATTTAAAGATATTATTTTGGTATATTTAATGCATAATGATACTTAATAATTTTAATTGAGTGCAAAAACTAGGGATCATTTGCATCTACTCTAATTCCAATCCATTTCCTTCAAGTTCCAAAAAAAATCGGAACTAACGCTATCTCCCAGCGGTACTTCCGCTGAGCGGAACTACCGGCCGTCGCAGCGGTACTACCGCATCTGACTTGAGTTGGAAAAACCGCCCGCGCCCGAGGGGTCTCTTGAGGAACCCTCGTCTCTCTCTGCGGTTATTCCGCTCATTCTACCGCCCGAAGCCGTACAAGCCTCCAACTTCCTTCTCTCTCCCTCTCAAAATCCCATCAAAACCAACCCCTAGATCCTCAAATCTAGTGGGTTTTTCTTCGATTCTTCAAGTCTCCTCATCTTCAAAGGGTTCAAGTACTCCGATTCTCAAGGTATCTCGGATCAATCCCTCCTTTTGATCTCTTTTTGAACCCTAGGTCAAAATTTAGATTTGATTAGAATGTGATGATTTTGCGCAATGATTCTAGGACACTTGAGTAGATTTGGTGTTTAAAGGTGTTTGCACACCTACTCCATGGATTTAATCCAATAAAGCATCAAATTTGTATGCACATTGCTCAAACCTAGAATCGGTCAGGGGGAGCGGAACTACCACTCGACAGGTGCGGTACTACCGCAGTGCGGTACTACTGGCCCCAGAACGGTGGTACTTCCGATTTCCCTGACAGAACAGCAATTTCATTCTATTCATTTTCAATCTAAGTTGATCTTTTCTCCCTTGGCCCTAATATAGCTTCTCCTTGTTCTTAGATGCCTAGAGCAAGGATCGCGGGCCGGATGATGTACTCCTCTACATCGGGGGATTCATCAGGAGCTCTTGCCCTCCCTTCCACAGCTCCTACTCCGTCAGAGTCAACCCAAAAGGCTACACAGGACAAGGGCAAAGTACCAATTTCTTATTCAGATTTTGAGTCCGAGTCCGAGCAGTTTTGCAGCTCTCCCATGGAGGAGTCTGAGGCGGACTTAGCAGAAAGGGAGGACCCTCAAATAGACCTGAAAAAGATTTTTGCTAATAAATATGCCAGGCTGCGGCATAGGAATCAATTTGAGCTCCCTTGCAACTCCATCAACCCCAAATTTCATACAAAATTCCAGGAGCAGATTTTTGATCAGTTGTATGGGAAGAGCAGACTGTTTGCAGACCATAAGCATGTCGACTGGGATCAGTTGGATTCCATCGACAAATATGATGGGACTTACAGGTTGTTTCAGAGGGCTGGACTACATCAGCTTGTGGCATTGCAGTCGGATTACAATGAAGAGATAATTAGACAGTTTTATGCCATAGTCCACATCACCCCCGACTTCCAGCAGCTCACGTGGATGATAGTATGTCAGAAGCTAGAAGCGAATAAACATGATTTTGAGCTTGCTTTGAGGGAAGAATTGAGTGCTTATGAGAAGGTATACGACAAACCTGCCCTCGACATTTCTAATATGTCTGTCTACTACAACACCACTGAGAAGTTCATACTAGGCAAGCTTGTAGGTATGCTTCCCATTCCCAGCTTGGTAAACCGGATCATCAACCATACTATCTTCCCCAAGAGTGGGAATTTTGATGCCATTAGAGGTCATGCTTGGAACCTCATCGATTATATAATGAAGGGGCATAAGTTTGATGTAGTTGATGTGATCATCAGGGAGATTGCTTCTTCCAAAAATGATAGGATTAAGCGCATCAACTACGCTCCCTACATTATGGCATTAATTAAGAGAAAGTTTGAGTTTAGGGGAGGATATGGAGGAGTGCACAAACCATATAAGTCCAGACTTGAGCCTCCCATCCCCACATCTGCTAGAGCTCAGCGTTCAGATCCGGCAGCAGCAGGCTCCTCAGCAGCAGCAGCTCAGCTCGAGGTGGCCGACCAGACTTCCCTCTCCCAGATCTATTCGGCCATCCTCCAGCTTCGAGACTCCCAGGCCGAGGGGTTTTCTACTCTCACCGCCAGGATGGATACTTTGGATGGGCGAGTTGCAGCCATTGAGCAGTCCCTGTCTCAGCCTTCTTCGTCGCCCCTGAGCTACACTAGACGCTGCTGTCGCGACCTTTCTCCTCCTGGACCTCAGGAGTGACTCCTTTTGGTACTTGATGCCAAAGGGGAAGAAGAGTGAAGAAGGTGGACAAGATGGGCTAGTTGGGGCTAGGATAGCTTTTGGGGGGGGGGGGGTATAAGTCTTATTTATGCTTTTAGGATGTAATGAACCTTATTTACAGTTGGATGTTTTTGGTTGAATGGTTGTAATGACATTATGTTCGTTTGTGCTCATGGATGATTATTTTGACTTTATCGCTTAATGTTCGTTTATTTCCATAATATGATATGTCTTATGCATCTTGTCCCTCATGTGATGTTTTTTATTCTCTTAAATTATATGCACATGTTTAGGGGGAGTTTCTCCTCTCTTGGACTTTAAAAGGAAATAATTCACCAAATGCCAAAATAAAAGTTTATTGCAAGAATTATTCTCATTTAAAGTCACAATAGAATATACAACTAGTTGTCAAACAAGTGGTATATTCAAAAACATCATTTTCCACATAAAAGGTGTGTTGTCATCAATTACCAAAACGGGGGAGATTGAAAGAATCTAGGCCCCTAAAAATAATTTTGGTAATTAATGAATTTATGTTAATATAGGACTAACGTGTTTAATGAGTATGTAAAGCTTAAGTCCGAAAGTGGTTGACAAGATGCAAGCCAAAGGATGAATGTGAAGATCAAAAATGATTCAAGGCAAAGGTATACTTTGAATATGATCCCTTTTCATTTTTACCGGTCTTAAGGAGAAAAGGTGGAAGACCGGATTATATGGTAGATAATCGTACCACAAAGAGGGATCATGGCAAGTAGCTTGATAGCAAAATTTCTGTGCTATCTGGATCAAACTAGGAGCATGCATTCATTAAAAATCTGTTTTAAAATCAAAATTGTGCTCTGTCTGGAAGAGCGGTAGTACCGCGGATTTCAACGTTGGAACTATCGTAGAGCGGTAGTTCCGCAGGCAAAATCGGTACTACCGGCGACTGGAAGCTCCGGAACTCGAGCGGAGCCTTTTTTCCAGAGAGCACCCTCCGGACGCCATTTGAGATTTCGCGGATCGGAAGTACCGGTGATTTCAATGCCGGAACTACCGCAGACTGCGGTAGTTCCGCTATCCAGAGCGGTACTTCCGGAGCCCGGAAGCTCCAGAGGATGAGCGGAGCCTTTTTCCAGAGAGCGCAAGTTTGGGGACTTTGGGAGTTCGGCCCAAGCGGTAGTACCGCATCGACTTTGCGGAACTACCGCAGAGCGGTAGTACCGAAATTTACAACGGCGGTAGTACCGCGCCGACTTTCCAACGGTCACTGCAGAGCCTCTGACATAGCTGTTCTGTCGCGTCAGATAGGGAAGCAGAACTATCGGCCTCAGGTCGGCGGTAGTTCCGCTCGTCCTGATTTTTCTGGAATTTGTTCCAAACGGCTAGTTTTGGTTGGTAAAGGGTATAAATACTCATACCACTGCTCAAGGACAGTAAGAAGAGACCCATTGAACATTTCTGAAGCATAGAGCATTCATTTCACCCCTTGTTTACACATTGAGCATTAAATTTGAGGTGGTTGAGCAATTAGTGCATTACATTCATTAGTTGATCCATTGGTACTCAATTGCAATCAAGTGAAGCCCAGGTCTATTACTCTTGGTGTTTGCCGGCACCTGGACGATTGGGAGAAATATTGATCGGTGATCTTCTCAAAGGAGCTTGTGAGAAGACACGGTGTTCTTGTGAAGGTCAGAGCTCACCTGCCCGGAGCGGGGAAGAGCTACCTCTAGTGATCGAGGTGTTTCGGCTTAATTCATGGAGCCGGTCC
This sequence comes from Dendrocalamus sinicus, assembly GCA_036346575.1. Taxonomy (NCBI): domain Eukaryota; kingdom Viridiplantae; phylum Streptophyta; class Magnoliopsida; order Poales; family Poaceae; genus Dendrocalamus; species Dendrocalamus sinicus. The sequence goes on from CM070647.1 coordinate 18,859,983, forward strand.
GATTGGTTCAGGCTAACCTCAACGTGGACTAGTGAAAATCGGCAAGTTTCCGATCACCACGGTAAAATATCATTTGTGTACATCTCTCACTTGTTTCTTTTTAGCTCTTATTTATTGATATTATTGTGATCATTTACTTGATTTAAAGCTAGCATTGTTTATCTCTTGACTAGAATTGTGTAGGGCTTAGTGTTTTACTTTCTTGCTATTGAAATTGTAGAGAATTAATTTAGAAAAAAAGAAAATTTTAAAAACCTCCTATTCACCTCTATCTAGTCGGTATCCTTAATCCTACAACTGTCCACTTTTTTCTTAATCTGACCAACTGTGACTTTTTTGCTTCTAATCTGGCAACTCGTGCTACCACATACAAGTACAATTACTTTACATAAAACCAACCATTGTTTTAACGCTTACACCAGCTGCACTCACTACAATAGTATAAAAAATTTCTTCACATAAACTATAAAATACAATACACTATAGCTACTTGTTTTAACGCTTACAGCATCTGCACTCACTACAATAGTAAAAAAAATTTCTTCACATTAAATAAAAATACAATACACTACAATACACCATGCTTCATATATAGAGGGTTAGGCTTCAACAAATATTTTTTCAACGATTGACATGCACCAACTTCCGTAAACAACATTTACGCTAATGATGTGCTAATCACTAACGATAAGATCGCACGGGGACGATATTTATCTTTTCTTGAAGCTCATGAAGCGATATACAACTTTCACAATTGCTAAAATTTTAGATCCCCAGCGAAAATTACTCCAAATCTCGTGTTTGCAGTTCTTCCTTCACTACGCTCCCTCTCTTACTCTGCAATTTTCTTGCTCCTCTGTCTACATATGCAAGCTCACTGAACGCTTCCAAACGCAGGCCATCCTCTGCATCTCACGCGTCTCAGGCCACTGAAATGCAGATAATGGAGTAGGGGACAGCCAGCTCTATATGTAACATGCTAGCGCGTGTAAATGTGTTGCAGGAGAAAGAGAAAAGGGGTAGCACGGGCGGCATCAACCAGCAAAAAAAGCCAGCACGCAGCACAAATAACAGCGCGGGAAGGAAGGCTTTCAGCGACCGGATGGAACAACACTCAAGTCGTGCGGTCGGGGACCGCACGACTCGGGCATGAACGGTGGTTGTGCGGTTGGGGCCCAACCGCACAACTCGGGCATGAACAGTGGTCGTGCGGTTGAGGATCGCACGATCTCGGTGTTGTACAGTCCCCGACCGCACGATTACCACGTGTTGCTCTTTGCTAAATCGTGCGGTGGGGAGGGGGCTATAAATGGAAATGATGATGTTTGGGGGTTAAATCTAGTATTTCGGTGATCAACAATGTCATTTTTGCCCAAAATTCTTCCGCCTCAGCTCAAATACCAGCCTACTCCTGTCATTTCGGCCTATTTCAACGATTCCTTCCGAAATTTGTTATTCTAGAGATTCCAATACACCCAGCCTTGTATGTAAATCAAAACAAAATAGGCTGCGGCGTCCGGAAAGAACTTAGTACAAGAATCGCTAGACTGCTTACTTAGAACTTCATCAAAAGGCAGATGCACATGCTATAACCTAGCAGATCCATTCAGACAGGCGTAGACAAGCTTCGAGCTCCAATGGAAGATGACATCCTAGCTTATGTTGTCGTTACCTTGGAATCTTGGATAAGCCGGAGGAGGTGGTGTGCAAATCCGTGGCCGGAGGAGGCTAGCAGCAGCGCCCGGCCGCGTGCACCCAATTGGAGATTTTTTGAGTGGCGCTCGAAGTCGGAAGGGGATTTGCTTAGCGGCGGCGCCCGCGCCCGCGTGCGAGCCTCGGAGTAGGAAGCGGGGCAGCCGGTTGGTTTTCCTTTCGTAGGATGACTGGATGAGCACGCTTCACACACAACGCATTCGTACAACTTAGACATATATTTAGGTATCTGTTTCTGGGCTAATGTCCCATTAGTTTGCAAAGTGTAAAGTATACTAGTACTCCAACGTGCATATTTGTATTTTTTTTGGTTCAATTAGCGTGTTCCGGTTGAAGTGCTGGGCAATTGAATACAGATTTTACCGCCACTCGCTTGGTTACATTAAAATCTACTATATATTCTACCGATCATCTCTTTCTTTTACGTGAATTACTACTGTCTATGGATATGAAATTAAAACGGTAGTGAGAAAAATGTGCTCTCTTGCGTCCTGATTTTGCACTCGACCATCTATCCTTCAGATTGCCACCGGTAACTTCAGCCACCAGCTATTGATGCCGTCCTCCTCTGCCTGCGTCCTTTGCCCCCGCCACGCCCAACAAGACTCAATCATCAACCTGATCACCACCGTCCCAACCTATCCCATCACCTGTTGCCAAGCCCGAAACCAATTGTATCATTACTATTTTGTCATCATCCACTGCCAGATCTACGATCTCACAAAGCTATGGGCTGATTCGGCACGGCACATGGTTTTAGTTTTTATTTTTTTACTATAGTAACTAACTTTAAAATAATATATTTTTAAAAAATAAGGTCTACTAATCAATTATAATACATATTATACTGATTTTAGCTATATCAATTAAAATCGTGTATGACTATCTTTTTTTTCATAATCTCTCTAATGAACCGACAGAATTCTAAAGATATAAGCCACTCATAATTAAGGGTTGGATGAACAAAAAAAAACCTAACCTCTAATTTGATGGCTTGCCGCCGGCGTATATTTGTCATTTTCTTTGGATGAGAAAGTGTTCCAACGCCGCTTATTAGCAAAAGCGTCATTTTCATCCGGCTTGTGGAGAAAATGTGCATAACCAGAACCTTCCAGGGGCGTGTCTTGAATTCACCCCCTCTATGTTATTTTCTGTGAACCGAGTCTAGGGGTCATGTGGTGCACGCAAATATGAAGGCAATAGACCAGGCTCACCAACGCCCAGCTACCTCCTCTTAGGCTCTTACCAACCTCCCCCCTCTCGTGAACATAGATCAAATCCTACCAAAAATTAAGAACTGGTTTTTCTTCTTGTGTATGCCAAGTCGCCTCCTCGCAGTCCGCATCCCCTCCTTCACCAAACCCACAGCTCTAAGGTTCGGATTTGTCCATCTTTAATCCAGTTAATTATATAAATCTTTGCTCCAAGAAATTTTTGTTATCTTTTTTTCTATTTCATACTATGCAAATTAAAGCAGAATTCCTACTTGTTATTGTTTTCTGATACCAAGGTACAGCGCAATTTATTCTTGCTTTTTCGTCAATAGCATAGGGAGGGGATAACGCCATTAGGGCCTAATTGGAAACCTAGATTAATTCATCAATGAGTGAAATTAGCAAGAAGATAAGTAAAGATTCTGGCCATTTTGAAAGGATTAATCCCCATTCCCTATTTGCCATGGGAATTCCCAATTTTGCACCTCCTCAGCTTTGAATTATTCCCTGTTTCTGGAAAGAAAAGGCCCCTCAGAGTGTCACAGTTCAGACATAGTTAGGATTGATGCCGTGACGGCTTAGTGCAAAGTGAGCAAGTGATGAAGTCTCTATGAGCAGACAAACTGAGTCGATGCTTTTTTGGAGGGGAAAATTTGATCCAATTTGAGAATAACTTCTTTGTGAATTTTAGGTGTACAAAATTTATGGCTTCAAACACTGGCAAGAAGCTTATTCAGATCGATGTGAGCTCGGATACAGTGTGCCCTTGGTGCTTTGTTGGTAAAAGGAACCTCGAGAAAGCTATGGAACAAACCAAGGACAAGTTCGATTTTGAGGTTTCACTTCCTTAACTCATTATCTTGATCTAAGTTCAGAATTCTCATATGTATGGTGTGAGACTAGCGCGTGTCTTTGCTTTATAGGTCCGTTGGCATCCATTCTTTCTGAATCCTGATGCGCCTAAGGAAGGCATCAAGAAATCTGACTTCTACAAGATGAAGTTTGGCCCTGTGCGGTTTGAGAGTGTAACTGCTCGCATGGCAGAGGTTCTTTCATTTGACCTTGGTCATGGTATTGTTTATTCACATTGCATAAAATGTATTTAGCTGTTGCCATGCTCTTTTTGCAGATATTTCGAGGACTTGGGCTTGAGTATGACATGTCCGGGCTCACGTAAGTGCATGGTTAAAATTTCGGCATTCATGACATCATGTGTATCATTTGTACCATCATGACTTAAAAGATTGTAATGCAGCGGGAATACAATGGACAGCCATAGGCTCATAACACTTGCTGGACACCAAGGTTATGACAAACAAAATGCTCTTGTAGAAGAATTATTCCTCAGTTATTTTGTCCAGGGAAAATATATTGGTGATAGGTGAGTATGTATTGACTATTGAACTTGTTGGTTGTGGGAATTATTTTACGATCTTTTTGCATCTTTCTTTTTGTTCTTACCTTAACCCTGCATTTTCTGTAATTTATATTTGCGCTAGATCATTGTTGACCTGCTGCATGTTATTAACGGGGCAATTTAAGAAATAATACGAGATATCCATAATAAATTTTCTAAAGCTGCATCAAAAGTGTATATTTTCTAAAGCTGCATCAAAAGTGTATATGAACTATGAAGCTTTTAGTATTGACACATTATGTGTATTCTCTGTTAATAATTGGCACGATGTTGAGAATGATTTTTACACGTTATCATTCCTCCAAAAGAAACTTTTTGCTGGTCAAGGTTCATTGCACTAGTTAAATAAATATATTTGTATTGAGAATATATCATTAATTTGGCAAGGCAGAAATTGTGCTATAAGTCCTATGCCAGATCTATTGTCTTTAACAAATGATATAGATGATCATTTTCTAGTCTAGATGTGAGATACTCAGAATGTGAGTCAAAAGCTGTTGTGGTATAGGGTTTGGTAGGAGGAAGATAATGGATAGCAGATCACCCTCGTCGCTCTCAGGGACTTGTTCCCTGCGAGCAGGGGCTCTGACCGGCACTAAGAACTTTTGGGAATTTTCTTTATTGCCTTTTCTCACCAATAACCGTCTGCCTTTATAGATTAGGTGCCTTCCTAACAATGGAAACTAATATAAAGATATCATACTAATGCTAAAGAACACTTCTAAATATATCAATAGACTTCCTAATAACTTATCTCTTTCCTTATCACGGCACAGCTGTTGCCAAATTGCCGCTGATGCCGTCAGCTGTTGCTGTTGCCGAACTGCTGCCGTTGGGCTTACGCCGCCGGCGCTCGTACACTTTACCGACAAATGCGTCCACAACAAAAGCAGATAACCCTTGTTCATTTTTTATTTGTTACATGTGATGCATCAGTATTGACAAAAGGAAAATAACCATCCACTCTCTTCACACTGGAGCACTACTAAGACCTTTGGACTTGTGAACAGTCTCAGAGCATTTGACCATAATGGAGGATAAAGTTGTAAACTGAAATTGTTCCATGTTACCTACGTAAAAATTGTTCCATGCTACCTGCGTACCTGTTAATGATAAGTCATTGCGCAAGTTGTAACTTTTGGGCACCCAAAATAAAGCCTTTGCGCTTCTTTTTGCTTCAGGAAACATATTCACGTAATCCCCTGAACCCACTATGCTTGCCTCAATCTGTCTTTCTATGTTGACCATAAGGGGTTTTGTACCATTATTTTCGGCAGTCTTATGATATTCAATTTCAAAATATATGAAGGCAAGTTCTACTGGATGCTGCGAGAAAGGTGGGCATAGAAGGAGCAGAAGAACTGCTTCAAGACCCTAGCAAAGGAGTCGATGAGGTATGTTTTTCACTCATCGTTGCTTCTGGTGGCTATCTTTTTTTATTAAAGGGTTGAAACATCTTATCATTTTTTGGTGGTAAAAGGTTAAGGAAGGACTCAACAAGTACTCCTCTGGCATTTCTGGGGTTCCTCACTTTGTGGTATGAGGATAGATTAATGATTATTATCAGTTGTTTCGTCTTTTATCAAGCAATGACTTGCAGTTTAATGACTTGTTCATGATAATCTATTGTACTGTTTCTTTCAGATCAATGGAAAATATCAACTCAGTGGTGGCCAGCCTCCAAACACATTCACGAGGGCCTTCGAGGCGGCTGCAAAAGATGGAGATGAATGATGTTTGAACCATTGTATTTCAGCAAGATGTGATTATAGTATTCTGCATTTGTGCGACTGTAGCTTTGAGAGCACCTCATGCGTGTATTGTTCCATTATTATGACAAATGGAACATATGAGTTGAATACGCCTGGTCTTGCTAAAGTTGGTCCCTGTAAACATTGCAACTACTAAAACTACTACTACTTGTGTCAATGTTGAAATGCGTGTGGTCTGCATTGGCAAAATTGGTGCACACACTGCATTTAGTTGACCATTTGCTGAGACGCACTACAAAATCGATAATTCACTAATTGAAACTGCAAAATCGTGATCATCCGTTGGAACACACCGGACCGATTAATATTATTATGATTTTGAAATTTAGGGGAGCGAAAGGAAAAGCCTATTTGCCCTTTGGGAGCAGGAGAGCATAGTTAAAGAGGAGAGAGATGGGTAATCTTGCCCCTTCTCTCGCCTAAATTTAAAAGTGATAATATTTTAATCGGTCTGGTGTGTTCTAACAAATAGCTATAATTTTGTAGTTTTCACTACCGAATTATCGATTTTTCGGTGGGCAGCGTGCCTCAGTAAATGTCAACCATGTGCACTGCCCAAGAGCCAACTTTTGACATCAATCATGGTACAAGATTGAGTTGTTAGGACCAAAATTTAAGGTCACATTGTCAGGTGCGAGCATGAGTGCTGTGTTGAAAGCCTGAGAATACTGTGAAAAACTCATCATCCTGACAGCAGAACTATGGAAGTGCAAATGTAAGGTTGTGGGCTGACTATAGTCCAGTTGTGAGGTCATCTACTAAGGCCCATTGGAGGTCCAATCTGGAACCCATCATCCATTTGAGGCGTATTGCAGGGCAGGCCTATGTCACAGTGACACATGGGCTTCCTGTCCTGGCAGGTAGTCCCTCTAAGAAGTATTCATATGGCAGCAAATTCTAGGCGTCTACATCCTGAAATGATTAGTACCAGATATCTTAGGCCTATCTATTTAAGTTTAAACTTTTGGTTTTTAGCTTATTTTTACTATTTATAAATTTCAACATTTTCGGATTTTTTTGGGGTTTTTTTAGTTTTTTTCCGGTTCTTTTTTCCCATGTTCGTTTGCATTATCCGTGATGGGTTAACCTGTTTTTTCTATTTTTAAAATTTTAAATTTTAGTTAGGCCAAATAAGGTATCATCAACTGCAGTGCAATTTCAATCAGGTACAGTAAAATTTCAGTCATAAACTATTTTTTCCAGCCCAACTGAGTGGCACTAGAACTCTTGATCGATTTGGTGATTTTTTATATTCAATGTTGCATTTTGTTGCTACTTGGTAGATAATCTGAGCAAGCAAAGTGCGTAAGAAATATTGCGTCTTGTAATTGCTAGTTTACATTTCAAACTTGAATTTTGATCTTTCTAAATTTTTGATAAATCATGTAGTAATTCTCAGCAATAATCGGGCAGCTCCTGCTGCAAACCATTGGCCAAGAAGTGGCAGTAATCGCCACTAGCATGTTTCTGCTTAGTTTGTTTCAAACATCAAGCACAAGCTCGGGAACTGATGAAGCTTCCAGAATTTCATATTTCAGCATGACAAGCAAATGCAATCACCCTCGTGCACAAAGTAACATCACTTTCAAATGTCAGGTATAGATTGGCACAAACCTTCAACATTTTGAAAAAAGAAAAAAGGAACTATCTGCTCTACAAAGAAAATTTGAATCTTTGCGCCGCTGGAAGTTTCAGGAAACAATATAGCGACTCGATTTCGTCAACGCTATGTACATAACCTATATGATTCAGTCCTTGGTCTTCAGCATCGGTGAAGACTTGCAGCAGCACGGTTATTCGTCCTCGTTGAACAGCATTACCTGCAGTGAGACAGTTCGATATTAGAAATGTTAGACACGGTTTCTTGCTAGCTTCAATCGAGTACCAGCTAATGCTTCGCTTTTCAGTTGAAAGAATTTCTGGTAGAAGCTTAAGCACCTTTGCGCAGACCGGGCAAGATTGACTTCTTTCCATCCACTCGTAAATGCAACTAAGATGGAAATCATGGTTGCATTGCAACGTTATCTTTGGATTCTCGTAATCATACTCTGCAAACAAAAATAACAATTACACAAGAAGCACCAAAGTCATACAGCACATTGAGTTGTGCATAAACTAAAAGGAAACAAATTCAGAAATATGGAACATAAATAGTTTTCTTTTGCTATTTCCCCCTTCTTCCTATTACAAACTAGCTACACCTGTCTCTCTTTCCCATGGCAGTAGTAGATATATTGACATGGCAGCAAATTTGACAATGTAACGGTTTTTAAGGAACTAAAGATCGACCATAACTGAGCACTTAATAAATGTTCATTATCTAGAATGATTTAAATGAATAAATGAGTATCTTCTTCTGCAATTAAAACAAAAGAGTTTTTAAATGCTATCTGTTTCTAGTTCTTAATACGTGCAAAGACCTATAAATTGTAAAGCCAGTATCTGCTGAATGAAAAGACAAGATGTTGCATTTGCGAATAGGAGAGAGCACTTTTCACCAACCTTCTAGGCATATTGGACAGTCATCCCCACAATCAGAAGGAACATTGACTTGAGTTCCACCAACGTTCGGACCTCCTGAACAAGGTTTTACAGATGACCTGCAAGCCGATCTGGTATCAGCATTCTTGCTTTCTCCAACTTGACTAGATTTCTGGAACTGCGTTGAAGCTTTGTCATGTCCTGTCACTAGCGGGTGTTGCTCCGTCTGATGACTGAATCGAGGATCATCATAAGGCAAAGGCCTTGGAGGGCAGCGGAAAGTATCCATTGAATCCTGCTGTTCTGAACCAGTGGAACCCGTAAGAGGAACTCTTCCCTGATCAGGTGCAACCCGTGTGTGCCCTCTTTGACGAGCAGCGGTGCCCTGTGCAGAAAGTATTTAGAAGAGAGTGCGCAGCAGCTGATTGAAAGATAACAGTGAACAAAGGTGACACAATGGAGTATCTACTTTTCAAAAACAATTGTAACACAGTGTTTTGAGAATATTGAGCTCCAGAACATGCCTGGCCATTTGTAGTTCTGTATTGGCATCTTATTCATTCAGTTTCGAGTTGTTCAGTCCTAACTTCTAAAAATAGCAGCTCTGAACTAGTTGTCAAACATAAGATAACGAAACTGGATAGGCTCCATGCAAATTATAGGTTTAAGGGTTTATCTACTAGTGTACAGCTAAGGTGACAAGTTATCCAATTAAGGCCCCGTTTGGCACAGCTCCACCACCGGCTCCTGAAGCTGTTTGGAGCCATTTTGTGCCAAACGGGGTAAAACAAAATAGCTCCACCCAAGGAGTCCCTTAAAACATGCTAAGACAAAAGATATGTACGAGATGGAGCTGAAAAAAGTAGCTCCACCCGGTTCCATCCGCAGGCCCGCATGCCACTGCCATTGTACTTTCGTGAATTTACGGGATCTGCCACCGGCTCTTCTATTCTCCCGTTCCCGTTCCTCTGTTCGGTCTTCTCGTCTTCGACCATGAAGGGAGCGTCGCCGCTATTAAATATTGGTTGCTAATACTTTATGTTATTTTATATTTTAATTTTTTTTAATTCAAATTTACTCGGATGAAAAATCATGTAGAAACATACAGCTCTTGATGTTACTACAAGCCAAATAGACATGGGTATATTGGACAATTGACATCTCTCAACCATGCATGATAAAACAGGTGGAGCTGTTTTGCCAAACAGTCTACCAAAACAGCTCCAGCTCCACCGGTGGAGCTGTTCGTGGAGCTGAAGCAAAAAAAAAACAGCTCCACTTGTGAAGTGGAGCCGTGCCAAACGGGGGGCCTAAAATAAACCCAACAATCAACATTCCTATTATGCGCGCCCCACTTTGCATTGCAATTTCTCTTATACACCACTCCCTTCCAATAACAATGCAATGCAGCTCCATCCAACGCCGCAACTGCAAACCCCGTGGCACCCACGACAACAATGTGACCTCTGAACACACGACTAATGCATGCGAGGATCGACAACACAAGCAATTCATCCGGCATCCACAACTCCACCGCACACATTTTTGCACAATTCATTGTCGTCGCCGTCACCACAAGCACAGACACTCTTGAATTAAATTCACACAGGTTTACATCCCATCACCGCAGCTCCCCCTAATAGCACTAGAATCTCGCGCAAGCTAGACTTGTAAAACAAAACAGATTAGTAGGATCATACCGCGCTGTTGTTGTTGTTGCTGTTGCCCCAGAAAGGCCATGGCAGGCAGCAGCAGCAGCCAGGCGTCCCGTTGTCGGGGCCGCGCAAGCAGCACAGGATGGACCCCATGTAAACTCGTCTTCTCCCCTTCAAACCAAACGGAGGAACCAGCAATGTCGGCCTTCCTTCCTCCTGACTCCCTCCCTCCCCTGCTCCAACTCGCTCCTCGCCGCGCCGGCGCTTAGGAAGGGTAAAGTAAAAAAAAAGGGAAGAAAGAACCCTGCCTCCTCTGATCGATGATTCGAACCGCCGCTACGAATCCGCGCAGGTTTCTTTCCTTCCTCTCCGCCCACCGTATCTGCGAAACAATCCGAGTTACGCCGCAAAATCAGGCCCCGCCGGCGAGAGAGCTAACAGCAAAAGCTGCAACTTTGGCGACGGCCCGTGTGCGCCAGTGGCTACTGCTGCTGCTACTCAAGGATCAAGATGGAATCGAAAAAGACTGGATTTTTACTGCAAGTTCTTGGCGGAGTTAAACCCCACGCAGATTGATGATGATACTAGCAGTTGTACTGGACTCGGCAGAATAGCGAAGTGGGGATCGGAGTGGAATTGTGGTTGGAGACAGAATCGGATTGGAGAGGGATTAGGAGGAGGAGACTGGAGCTCGCACGCAAGGCATTGCGATTCATTGCTGTTGCACCGAACAACGAGCGAGGCGGAGGGGCGGAAAGAAAGAAAAATAAAAAAGATAAAAAAAAAGTAGGAGAAAAAAAAGAGGGAGACGAGACGAGGGAATCTTATTGATGATATTATTACGAGATTAGCCCTGGGGCAGTACTAGTAGTAGTACTAGGAAAGTGGGAGCTGACGATGATATCCTTCTTACTACCAGTACCCTTTTTTTTTCCTTTTTTTAATCCAAACTTTTCCTGATTACCAGGCCTCAAATTGTACCACTGGCTTAAAAGAAAGTGCTTAGACATGGTTCTATATCCTGGTGAATGTAATTGGTGTTTTTAAAGAGTAAATGAAAAAATTAACTGCTTTGAAAAAAAACTTCACGAATAAAGAGATTGTATTTCTTGTTACTTGCTGTCATTTTAATATGTTTATAGGATTAAGTTTGCATTCTATTTTTTTATATAGCTTGATGAGAATTTTAAGATAAATTTCTGCAGCAATAAAAATGGTTATGCATTTCCAATATATGATGGCACAAAAAGAAGTGTCGTATGTTCTATTAAAAAACACGGCAGGGCATTCTTGGACTATCACTCTTTACTGATCCAAGTCTATCTGAGATCTTACTTTTAGGGGCACTCGTTTGAGCTTAAAGCTTAAGTTTTTAGTTTACTTGGTACTATTTAAGGTTTTTTTATTGTAATTGTTGTTAGTCTTTTAGTATAATTAAATTTTAAAAAAGAATACAGGTTACGTCATCACAAACAATGCAAAAAAAAAATGAAAAAAAACCAAATAAACCCAAAAAATCAGAAGAAAAAATAAAATTAAGAAATTATAAGCTAAAATCTGAAGCTCAACTGAGGCAAGGTAAACCCTAATTAGATAAACTGGTTACTGTCAAGTGAACCATTGAAGTTGTTCTCCTAGACAGCGGCGGATTGCTTTTAGCTATAGTTGATAATTTTTTTACTACATTTTTTCATATAACAATGGATAGCAGAGACATCAACGCGGACGATTCACATAATTTTAAACTTAAAAAGCTATTTAAAAAATTAGTCTCATTTATTTTGACTTTCGAAAATACCAAAACTCAAAAGCATAAACGAGGCCTAATCTTCCCACGACGCTTGGCTTGATAGGCCTATCTAGTCACTGGCAAGTGGCAAGTGGACCAATTGAACTATTAGAACTGCGTTAAAAGATGATGTGCCAATTCAATCAACCTGTCATGCTTGATTTAGCCAAAGTAGTCGCGGACAAGTGGACCAACAGAACTATTCATTTAATAAATATCCTGTTTTTTTAAACCTGATATATATCATGCTTGATTAGTTGGTTAGACATTCTTCTCACTGAACGGGAAAAAATTTCTTGAAAAACCGACTGAGAAGACTTATCCTTCTGCCATTGCAGAAATCTCCGCAATGGGTTGTCATGTACTCTTGTGCACTAATTTGAATTTAAATTCACATAGATTTAAAAAACAACATCAGCGATATTTTACCAATTTTTTTTTGTTGAGTCTTTTGTCCACATGCACAAGTTGCGGTTTGCACTGTAGAAAGGAAGCAGTGTCCTCCAAGACACAAGATAATGCAAATATTGCAACTACTCTTAATTAAGCTAGCATCAACCAAGAACAAAAGAAGATGATACATCACACATAACTCTACCAATCCTTAAAGCTATCTACTTTCGTCTCCAATAAACAAAAAAAAATCATGGGCAACTTCCGTGTTACAGTGGCCATTTTGTTGAGATTGGTGATCAAGTTGTTTGCCCCCATCCTTTTATCCCAAAAAGGCCCTTCTTGAGTGCTGGGTTGCCTAATCTAATCCCATTTGTCACATTTAGTATTCTAGTGGCCTACATTCTCCAATCAAGGCTATGAACACTCCAACTGCATGTATATGGTGCCTGCCACTAAGACCAAAGAAGAATGCATGTCATTCTCATAATGCATGCCTATCATCCAAACAATTTTCTCCCTTGTATTTGTCTGCCACCACAGTTTTCATTAGTCTACACAGGTTAAACATGATGGAGCTACGTACTCTCCCAGGCCATTAGCGTACTTGTTTTAGAAAAGGGAATTGATCTTCAGCTAAAGTACTAGGTACGATCTGGAGATAGAATATACGTTGTGTCAGTTGCAAGTAAAACCGTTAAGTAAGCGTAACGCAAAGGTGCCTCGCTTAATTGTTTGATTGATCGAAAAGTTCTGTTTAAAAGAGCCCTAAAGGTATGTACAATACAAGATGTTTATATATGAATACTTAAAAAGAGAGAAATAGCCACATTATTAAGCATCCATACAAAAGTTATTTCCTTCAATGCAAGCATCTCTTTCGTAGGTGCTTAGATGCTATATTATCTATTAATAGATATAGTTATACACATAAGCACCTACTAAGCACATCGATGTTTTAAAATAAGCACCTTATCTATTTTATGTGGCAAGAAAAATCAGTTTTTCATTGTTAAGCATCTCTCTAAGTGTCTGCATTGTACATGCTCTAAGAAGGTAAACAAATTAAATTCGGGTTAAACGGGATATTGATTCTTAATATCACAGCTGGCTCTTTAGGTGGACTAGACAGTAATCACTTTGACAAAATATGTAAATCATGCTTGCCCTTCACACTCGATTATTTTAGCTTCGACTCTACGCATTGGTTTCTTAATTCCCCATTTCTTTGCGTGACATTTTATCAGAGCGGAGAACAATTCTGCAGCGTTAAAAACTTAATTCTGAATTTAATATAAGTGGGAGTTTTCTTTTTCTTAATAATTTAAGCTTTTTGGTGAATCAATGGATCGATGCATCTCCCTAAAACTCGATAAGAGTATCAGATCCTAGTTATCTTCAGGCCTTAACTTGTAAGGCGCAATCGAACAGGTGAATAAACCGGTTGATGCATGAAGCTGAATACACTGTCGTCAAACTACACCCAGTGCATACCTAGGTATCTTTTTTCTTTGACAGTTCTTATTGGAATATTGTTCCATTGTCCCCTTCTATCAGCGCACCGTGTCATTCAATTCAACTAACCAGGATTAGAATTTGTCATGATTTATGACTGATGAAGGACCTTGCAAGCAACTGTGGTTCACAACCAAACCAAACTATTAATCGAGCTGGCAGCTTTCAAATGGCAGTGACATATATAGTCTTTTCTTTTCAACTTCTAAAAGCTATTTTTTTATTTTTCTACAGTAATTATCTTTCAAATGAAGTGTCTTTTTAAGACAGAAATCTACAAGTTAATTATAGTACACATTGTAGCAACTTCATTTATATCAGATAAAACTGCATACGAGTTTCGTTACTCTATACGCTCTCTCCTACGAACAATTTAAAAGCTATAAGCCGTATCTAAAAATATAAACCAAAGCCAAATAGAACCGGCCGACGATGCTATATCTAGTAAATACAGTAGGATTTAAGTCTAATCAAGGACATATCTCGATTTCGGCAGCCAGAATTCAACGCACCCGGCACCTGACCAGATGAACCAAAGTGACCTTGGTGGCCTTCTCGTTTGGTGACTAGGAACTTAATTCTCACTGGACGTCCTTATCATGCAACTTGACCAGCCTCCGATTATTCTAGCTAATTATAAATACTACATTTATTAGTATCACACAAAAAAATACTACATTTCTTGGCTGGATGAGACAAATTTCACTACTTGAGTTAGGACAAGTTTGGCATGTCAATTGTCACGTGTGTTTAGCAGCGCATGCTAGGCTATTTTAGACACTCGATATTTCCATTCATTGGACATGTACAGCCAGCTAGCAGTGAGAATCATACTTAGTCGGCTCGGCGATCTAATGGATTCGACGGAATTTTGTTTACGAAAGACTTATTTTGCACGTATTAATTTGCTCCAAAAGTAACCTAAAATGGAGGTTCAAAATGGGGGACTTTTTTCCTCTGTGAAAATTTTATAAAATTACTGTAAAATTTCTACGTTCCAAACAGACCCAGACTCCTGCAAAATTTATGATATATTGCCAAAACAAAGCTAACAATGAAATTAAGGGAGAAAAAAAAATATTTTCCCCTCTCAGAAATCTCTGTAGAACAAATAGGCTAACGATGGCAGAACCACTTGGTCTCGGGGTTCGCCGTTTCGCCAATCTTGGAACCGGCAGGAGGGTCTAAATAACTTACATAGGAATTAGTGTTAAGCACTTGAGCTAATCACGTTGGCACACGAGAAAATCCAATTACAATGCTTCTTCTATCTCCTAAATATCATTTTATTTCCCATACAACAACAATATCCCGATCAAGAGGAAGTGGCAGCATGTGCTGGGATTAATTCGTTCACTAATTTGATTTCATTCCCCTTTTCTTCGTAAGTAATATCTGGCAACCATGCGAGAATTTCTCGAAGAACAGGAGAATGACAATTTTTGATATTAACAGTTCGACGCTAGCATTGTTTTGTTTTGGTAATATATATCATAGATCATTGGACAAAAACACTCCAGTACAAGTCAAATCAATTTTTTAGCCTGCCAAGAGCTAAAAAAATTTTAGTCAAAAATCATAGAAAGACTTGGGATAGCCAGGCGGATTGATGGATACGCGGGCGTTCACGGCTTTACAAGCATCTCAGCTCGCTAGTGGTTCTGATCGTCTGCTCCATTTGGGAGGAGCGGAACTCCATGGATCTCGACTGTTCGACGATAATCATGCAGATGATACACTTCCCTAACTAATTAGCGATATTCTTGATATGTATCTCGACTAATCCAGATATGTATCAAAACCGATTATGTTGCACTCATTCGGTTGGCTAAGCGTTTGTCGCTCATGTACTATTTATCATCCGGCAATAGATGAGTATCTTTATGCATGTTATTCCTTGCGCCATCATGGTATTAGGGCGCTGCTCCTAAGCTTTTTTTTTCTCCCACCCACCACCCCTTGTTTTTCCTTTCCAACCATGGGCGACACAGGCGACGCTACGGCCAAGACTGCACCGGCCATGGACAACACAGACATTGAGGCTAAAGTTGCTCTCTAGGCATAGGACATCGCCTTGTCCAGCATCAAGACCCTAGTTCCACTCACTCTTGATCTCCAGGCAGCAAATTACTCCCAATGGCTCAGCTTATTCGAGATCAATCTGTGCAAATATGCACTGGACGATTACATCAAGGAAGCCACCCCCTCCTCCACCAATGCACAGTGGAAGCGTCTCAATGCCCTCGTTCTGCCCTAGATTTACGATTCGATCTTCGTTGAAATCTTGGGCATGGTAATGTCCACTGACAGCACTGCCCACATCGTCTGGACCAGCATCGAGGGGCTCTTCCATGACAACACCGAGATCCACGCCATCTATCTGGAAACAGAATTTTGGAGCCTCATTCAGGGCACCATGTCCATCACGGACTACTATCGCAAGCAGAAAACCCTGGCTGATGCTCTCACTGCCATTGATCAGCAGATCAATGACAAAACTTTTGTCCTCAATACTCTCCATGAATTGAACAAACAATATGGTTTCTTTCGCACCTTGATGCCCATGCATAAATTGTTCCCCACCTTTCTTGAGACTGGCTCTGTGCTCATGCTCGAGGAGCTAAAAAAGCATCTGAGGCTACGCAAGCCTCAGCCTTCATTGCCAACACCTCCTCCAGTGTTGGTGGTGGAAATAGAACTGGGAACAGTGGCAACTCCAATTACAGCACCATCTCAAACCACCGCAACGGGTCTAACAATGGTGGGGACAACTACCACAACTCCTCCATCTGTGGGAACGGTGGCAACAACTACCCCACCAATCGCCGCCGTACTATGGAGCTGGAGGTACCCATGTTACCGAAGGTGGCGGCAAAAACTCAACACCTTGGACCTTGTTCCAACATCCATGGACTGATTCCATCCAGATGTGGCCCAGCTAGGGGCCCCGACCTCCCGGCCCTGGTCTCCTTAGCTCGTGCCTTGCTGATGCACCACAGGCATTTGTCACGTCACTTCCTTAGCAACCCTAGCCTCCATGGCTAGGTTTGCCATGGCCAGGTGCATCCTGGCAGAGTGTGTCATGCCAGGCGCCCACACCATCCACTCCGTCAGCATCATGGGATCAGAACTAACTACTGAACGCGTTCAACGCCATGATGCTCACACCGCCGTCCTCCTTCAAGTGGTCTATGGATTCGGGTGCATCCACACACATGACATTGGAGAATGGTAACCTTTCCTCCATCTCTAGTTTTGCTTCCGCTACATCTCCTCATGTCATTGTCGACAATGGTTCTCTTCTTCCTATATCCCATACCGGCAACACCTCTTTTCATTCTCCTACCCATTCTTTTCATCTCAACAATGTGCTTGTCACACCCAACCTCATTAAAAAAAACCTCATTTTCATTCATCAATTTACTCTAAATAATCATTATTTTGTTGAATTTGACCCAAATGGCCTTTCTGTAAAGGATCTTCGAACTAAGAACGTGATCATCAGGTGCGATAGCCATGGTGACCTCTACCCATTCTGGTGGCCACCTTCCTCTCTGTGTGCTCTCGCCACTGTGACCACCCCTTTTGTTACCTTGTGGCATCAGCGTCTAGGACATATTGGTTGTCAAGCCTTATCACAACTAGCCAGTTCTTCTTTGATTCCATATAACAAAATCACTTCAGATGATCCTCTATGTCATGTGTGTCAACTTGGTAAACATATTCGATTACCTTTTTCCCTTTCATCATCAAGAACTAATAAAGCTTTTGATTTGATTCATTGTGACCTTTGGACCTCCCCCATTCCTAGTGTTTTGGCCTACAAATATTATCTCGTTGTTGTCAACGATTACACTCACTACCTATAGACTTTTTCTCTCCGTCTCAAATCTAAAGTTGTCACCATTCTCTCCAACTTCCTTGCCTATGTCACTACTCAGTTCAGTGCATGTGTCCACAATATTCAGTGTGACAATGGTGGCGAGCTCGACAACATTTCTGCACGTACTTACTTCCTCACCCATGGCATTGCACTTCGCATCTCATGTCCTCACACTTCCCAACAAAATAGCAAGGCTGAGGGTGTGATTCGCTCCACCAATAACATTCTTCGTTCCATCCTGTTCTAAGCCAGCCTCCCTCCAGTATATTGCATTGAGGCTCTTTATGCCGCAACCTACCATATGAACTGCCATCCTTCCAAAACCTTAAACTTTGGCACTCCCTACCAGTCTCTCTTTGGCTCACCTCCTTTCTATGCCCACCATCGCGTGTTCAGTTGCCGTTGCTACCCAAATCTTTGGGCTATGGTTACACACAAACTGGCACCTTGTTCTATCCCATGTGTGTTCCTTGGGTACCCCGACCACCACAAGGGCTACTGATGTCTCGATCCCTCTACAAATTGCATCATTATTTCTCATCATATCACTTTTGATGAGAATTCTTTTCCTTTTTTTGGACTTCTCACACCACCGGCTCCCTCAGACTTCGACTTCCTTAACGAAATCATCTCCACGACACCAGCTTTGGTTCTACCTCCCATTTTTGTTCCTTAGCACCTTTCCACTACGTTGGTTCCACTTTACATCTCTACACCTTTGCCCCTTTCCACCGTGCTACCTAATCAGCCTCCTCTAGTCCCTTTCGTGGCTGAGTCCATACCACCAATTGTCAATGAGCACTCCATGATAACACGTGGCAAGCATGATTTTTGCCAACCCATTCAACGCCTCAATCTCAATGTCACATCTCTTTCTCCAATTCCCAAGACCTACTGCGCTGCTCTAAATGATCAACATTGGCGTGTAGCAATGTAGAGTGAGTTTGATGCTCTTTGTGTGAACAACACTGGGAGCTTGTTCCACATCCTCCGGGTGCCATTGTCACTGGTAAATGGATTTTCCGTCACAAGTTGAAACCCGACGGCTCCTTGGATCATTACAAAGCTCGTTGGTTCCTCTGTGGATTTTCTCAATAGCCCAGAGTTGATTTTGATGAGACTTTTAGCCCAGTTATCAAACCAGCCATAGTACACATTATCCTCACTCTTGCCTTGTGCAATGACTGGCTGGTTCACCAACTTGATGTGAACAATGTTTTCCTTAATGGCACTTTAAACGAGACCATTTACTGCCAATAGCCCTCTAGATTTGTTGATGCCAATCAAAGCTCTCATGTCTGTCGACTCAACAGATTATTGTACGGCCTCAAACAGGCCCCAAGAGCTTGGTTCAACTGCTTTGCTATTTTTCTTCTACCCTTGGGTTTCATCGCCTCTAAAGCCAATCCTTGTTTATCTACATACATGGTTCCAATATTGTTTATCTTCTACTATATGTCAACAACATTGTCCTCACAGCCTCTTGCCCAGCTCTTTTCTGAAAGACCATTGACTCCCTCCACACTGAGTTTCCCTTGAAGGATCTCGGCAGTCTCCATTCTTTTCTCAGAGTCTCAGTGCTGCTTATGAATGATTTTTTTCTTTTTGTCTCAGTGTTAGTACATCGCAGACGTCCTTGCCCATGCTAGAATGACTAATTGCAAGCCCTGTACCACATCAATTGATACCAGCTCCAAGTTGCCATCCACTAGTGCTCCCATCAAGAACGCCACCAACTACTGCAGCATTGCGGGTGCACTCTAGTATTTGATGTTCACTTGCCCTGACATTGCTTATGCCATGCAACAAGTTTGTCTCCATATGCACGATCCGCGCAAGCCTCACTTCAACCTCCTGAAGCGCATTCTTCGTTTTCTTTAGGGCACCATTGATCATGGTCTTCAACTTCATCGACCTTGCTCATGGCATACATCGATGCAGACTGGGCCAAATCCTAACAACCGCAAGTCCACCTCAAGCTACGAAATCTTCCTCGGTGGTAATATAGTGTCATGGTCATCTAAACAGTAACACATGGTATCCTGTTCCAGTGCAGAAGCTAAGTGCCGTGCTGTCGCCATCGCCATTGCTAAGTCGTGTTGGCTTCGCCAGCTTCTGCTCGAGTTGCATTGGCCTCTACAGCAAGCTACGATCATCTTGTGTGACAACATCAACGCGGTCTCTCTCAGCTAACCTCATTCAACATCAACAGGTGAAACATGTCAAGATGGAACACGTCATGCTCGGTGACATATGAGTTTTTCACGTGCTGACTAGTTCGCAATATGTTGACATCTTCACCAAAGGGCTTTCGACTGCCATCTTTCGGAATTTTTGCGCCAACTTGAACATTAACGTTTGCTCCGCTCCCATTCCAACTGCGCCGGGGGGAGGTTAGATGGTAATCATCCAAAAGATGCACTTCCCTAGCTAATTGCGCTATTCTTGGCATGTATCTCAACTAATGCGGATATGTATCAAAACCGACTTTGTTGCACCGATTTGGTTGCCTAAGCGCTTGTTGCTCATGTATAATTTATCATTCGGGAATAGATGAGTATCTTTATGTGTGTCATTCCTTGTGCCATCATCAACACTAAGGCGATGAGCAGTGAGTGGATATCGAGGCAAATCCTCATCTTATCATGTTTTTTTTCTAAAATTTCTAAAATTGACATAGTTCAATTTAATATCATTTTATTGATATTCAAAATTGAGTCATTCAGTGTTTAACCAATTAACAAGTGTAATTAAAATAATTTTGAACCGAGCCAATGACCCCACTAATGAGCTTTTTTTGTTCCACCCAAGTTGTGCTTGGCGCTGCTACCCACTGTTGGTTGTGTTCTCCTAGTGTAGTCCTTTTGTAGCTAGCTTCTGTACATTGTTTAGTGCTGCCGTTGTATGAAACAGTATTTATTTTCTCCCACCGTTGTATGAAACAGTATTTATTTTCTCCTAACCAAGCGCTACACAAAGATTTTCAAAAACGTTATATGAAGCCTGTGATTAAGAATTTCATTCATATCATTGGCTGGACAAATGAGACAAAGAGAGAGACCGCCACCTCCCATGCTTAGACTCGGTTCAGGTGTTCAGGCGCTAGGCAGAAGTACGGTCCTTTGCTCCCACCAGCAGGAACTCATCTTTTTCTCTCCATTGTTTCGCCTAGATCTTGATGCTGACTGCCACCTCCATCGTCAAGCCCGGCTACCTATACTCCATCCACCACCATAGATTGCTTTAGCTTCCTCCTCTTCGGCGCCTGGTGGCAATGACGAGGAAAAGACAAGCTAGTAAGCTGACACCCTGGGAGAGGAGGCACGAGCCGACAGTGCTTGGCATCATGGAGTTGCTGTCTTTAGGCTTGGTTAGCTTATGACTTATGATTTTTTTCCCAAACAAACAACTAGGACGTCTTCTCTGTCATCGTTTCTAAGTGGCTTATCAGGATAGCTTTTTCGAAGTGGTTTATCAACTTATCAACATTCGATTTGTTTGCACAAATATCCGTACTAGACCAAAGAGCCATCAGCTACCACCATAATTCATAAGACGTAGCCAAAAAGAACGCACCGCCACACTACCAAGGACAAGGGATGAAGCTTCCCCAGCTGTACGTGCAACTCCGGCTAACCATTAATCCCTAGCTTATCCGAATAGATAAATGTTTTGCTAGTCTAATATAGGTGGGTTCACGAGAGGCAGTATGCAGAAAACAATAGTCATATGAGATTTTAGCCGGTACAACTCAACTCGGTACAATTTGTATTATAATTTACCTGTAAACTCTATCTTGAAAACACACACCGTGCATTACTGTAGCAAATAGCATAAGCCAAAACCTAAGTGCAAACAAACCCACATTTAAGGTTGTGTACCTGTGCAATGCAACATGTTAGTTTCAAAGTTATTAGCATATTAGGAACTATTTACACTCATATTTATGAAAATAGTAGTATGCCTACCATATTGCCAAAAATGGCATTTTTGCCATCCTGTGGTCGGGCGGCAACACTGGAGGGCGGACACGTAGGCCTTGCTGTCCCGCCATCGGACAGCAGGCAGCTTGCTGTCCCACCACTAGACAGCAGCTGCCTACCGCCCTATGGGCAGACGGTAAGTAATTAAGCTGGCTGACTTGCATACTATTTGTTTAAATTTTTAAATATAGTAAATGAGCTTGAAAAATTATAAAATTTTATGTCCAGCCTCTCGATACAACATATTTGACTGTGTATGTTTTGGTAATTTTATCCACTGTGAATATTACTAAAAAATTCATATAATTTTGATATTTGTAGGAGTTGTTACATACAGCAAATGAGCAGCAAAAATTATGAAATTTTATGTGAACCATACCCAGGGTTTGAAGACTTCGGTGAGTAGAGCTCCTCCGGTTTCGCTGCCACATCGTACGGTTAAGGCAAGAGCTCCTCTGCACCACGAGAGGGATTTCTAGAGTTCTTCGCTCATGACATTATTACTGGCAGCTCATAGTTTGGCATGTCTCAGCTGGAGGACATCGACGCTTACAGGATTTAGCTTGCTGTACCTCAGCCTGCTGGACCATCGCTGGCCACTCAACAAACGGAGCAGTCTCCATACCTCCTCCGAACCAAGACGCAACCTCTGGACCAGCTGACGTACCCTACAAGACATACTCGTGCTCAACAGAAGACAAGGCCACGCATGGGGAGACAGACACAGAAAGGAGATAGCAGTGGTTCTGATGGGTGAGCCATATCGCATCCCGTGCAATTTATTTTTTGTACTTGTTGTGGCTACAGACCAAACAGAGAGAGAAGTGGTAGTGGAGAGTGATGAAGATAAGTGTCATGGCCTTGGCCCCTCCCCATGGCTTACTCGCATATATATACTCATGGGAGTGCTTTTCTGATTATACCCTTACATCAGGTCATCCCCTGCAGGAGGCGGTTATGTCATTACACAAGGCCTATTCAGGCCTTATAGTCTTCTACCAGACTCTTTGGGTTTAGGTGGGGGCCACCCCTACGACAGGAGCCTCTCATGGTGAAGGGCTTCACCGGGCCGAAGCCATGTCGTCGAGTCCTTTGGCCCCCTCCGTCCCCTGCGGCTGTGAATTACTCAAGCTTGTGGTTGAGGAACCTAAAGCTTGCGCACGGAAATGACACGCGCGCTCAGTCCCCACCCTTGAGCGGGTGGCGGCGAGGCGGTGCCTGGTCGAAGTAGGCGCGCGCGCTCCGTCCCTACCCTCGAGCGGGTGGCGGCGGCGGTGCCTGGTCGAAGTAGCGCGCGCGCTCCGTCCCCTACCCTCGAGCGGGTGGCGGCGGCGCGCCTGGTCGAAATGAGAGCGCGCGCTCCGCCCCTACCGCCGAGCGGGTGGCGGCGGCCGCGCCTGGTCAGCGAGCGCGCGCTCCGTCCCCTACCCTTGAGCGGGTGGCGGCGGCGCGCCTGGTCAGCGAGCGCGCGCTCCGTCCCCTACCCTTGAGCGGGTGGCGGCGGCGCGCCTGGTCAGCGACGCGCGCGCTCCGCCCCTACACGCCGAGCGGGTGGCGCGGCCGCGCCTGGTCAGCGAGCGCGCGCTCGTCCCCTACCGCCGGCCGGGTGGCGGCGGCGCGCCTGGTCGAGCGAGCGCGCGCTCCGTCCCCTACCCTTGAGCGGGTGGCGGCGGCGCGCCTGGTCAGCGGCAGCGCAGCGCTCCGTCCCCTACCCTTGAGCGGGTGGCGCGGCGGCGCCTGGTCGAAGGAGGCGCGCGCTCCGTCCCTACCCTTGAGCGGGTGGCGGCGGCGCGCCTGGTCAGCGAGCGCGCGCGCCCGCCCCTACCCCCGAGCGGGTGGCGGCGGCGGCGCCTGGTCGGTAGACGCGCGCGCTCCGTCCCCTACCCGCCGGCCGGGTGGCGGCGGCCGCGCCTGGTCAGCGAGCGCGCGAGCTCCGTCCCCTACCCTTGAGCGGGTGGCGGCGGCGCGCCTGGTCGAAAGTAGACGCGCGCTCCGTCCCTACCCTTGAGCGGGTGGCGCGGCGGCGCCTGGTCGAAGGAGGCGCGCGCTCCGTCCCCTACCCTTGAGCGGGTGGCGGCGGCGCGCCTGGTCAGCGAGCGCGCGCTCCGCCCCTACCCTCGAGCGGGTGGCGCGGCCGCGCCTGGTCAGCAGCGCGCGCGCTCCGTCCCCTACACTTTGAGCGGGTGGCGGCGGGCGCGCCTGGTCAGCGAGACGCGCGCTCCGTCCCCTACCCGCCGGCCGGGTGGCGGCGGCCGCGCCTGGTCAGCGAGCGCGCGCGCTCCGTCCCTACCCTTGAGCGGGTGGCGCGGCGGCGCCTGGTCGAAGGAGGCGCGCGCGCCGTCCCCTACCCTTGAGCGGGTGGCGGCGTGGCGTGGCGTGGTCGAGCGGCGCGCGCGCTCCGTCCCCTACCCTTGAGCGGGTGGCGGCGGCCGCGCCTGGTCGAAAGTAGGCGCGCGCTCCGTCCCCTACCCGCCGAGCGGGTGGCGCGGCGGCGCCTGGTCGAAGGAGGCGCGCGCTCCGTCCCCTACCCTTGAGCGGGTGGCGGCGGCGGCGCCTGGTCGAAGGAGGCGCGCGCGCTCCGTCCCCTACCGCCGAGCGGGTGGCGCGGCCGGCGCCTGGTCGAGCGAGCGCGCGCGCTCCGTCCCCTACCCTTGAGCGGGTGGCGCGGCGGCGCCTGGTCGAAGCGCGCGCGCTCCGTCCCCTACCCTTGAGCGGGTGGCGTGAAGCCGGCGCCTGGTCGAAGTGAGCGCGCGCACTCTGTCCCCTACCCTTGAGCGGGTGGGCGTGGTGGCGCCTGGTCGAATACTGCGCGCGCTCCGTCCCCTACCCTCGAGCGGGTGGCGGCGGCCGTCGCCTGGTCGAAGTGGCGCGCGCTCCGTCCCCTACCGCCGAGCGGGTGGCGCGGCCGGCGCCTGGTCGAAGTAGCGCGCGCGCTCAGTCCCCTACCCTTGAGCAGTGGCGTGGCCGCGCCCGCCAGCGGCGCGCGCTCGGCTGTTGTGACCTCGTAGCCTTGTAGTGCGCTTTTAATGGCGGTGGAATTACGCCGGCGCTTGGCTGGCAAGTCGGTGTCGCGTCGTCGCGATGCGCCATCTTTGCGGGTGGGGCATGTGGCGACTCGCGGCCAGTCCGTCGTGGGATGTGGCGGTTGCGTGACCGCGGCCGTTCGCCCGTTCCCAGAAATTGGGCGCGTGTTGAAGAGGTAGGGCGTTGTGCGCTGCTGGCCACCTACGGCGCGGCCTTCTAGGTTGGCGGTTCTTCTTTCCAAATCTGGGCGGCGAATCGCGGGAATTTGATCCGTCGTGCGCGCGAGCCCCGAGCAAAGCGGCGGTTTTATAAGGTCTTGGCATTGGGAGGCACCCTTCCTCGTTTGCTTTTGATCTGCGCTTTGCTTGCGCCGCGCTAATTGTTAGGCCCATTGCTCCTTTGCCTTCTTCTTCTCCTTCCCCTATCGTGAAGAGCAAATGGCTAGCCACGCGATGCCGGCTACCACCCCGGCGGTTCCTTGCCCACCAAGGCGGGGACCCATCCTTCCTCGAGGTACAAGCCCGGTGCGCGAGGAGCTCGCGTGCCAACAAATTGTGGGCAGCGGTGGAGCATCAGGAGGCTCTGCTCCCGGTCTTTGGGAAAAGCCGCATGCGGAGGACGCCTGCTGCGGCTCGTGGATGAGGAAGATCGTGCATCGCGGCGGGGCTCGCTTGCCTCGCGGGCGAGGCGGGCAGCCGGGCCCTTAGAGCAATTGTTTTGTCGCTTTCTTGATCCGGCCTTGGATGCCCTGCACGTTGTTTGTGGCGAAGTCTGCGGGCCTACGATTGGAGCTAGCCGGTGGCGCCCCACGCGATACTCGCCTAGTTGTCTTCACGTGGCGTGCGGACCGAGGTGGCGCCCTAGTGCGAGCCTATTTGCCACCCCGCACGATGCACTGCTGCCGGCCCGGGAAGGTTGGCGACACGGTGTCAACCGGTGGTGTGGACTTCGTGCTCGGGCGTCTGCGCGACGTTGTTCCACTGTGCTAGCCTCGGCGAGCGGTGGCGTCGGCTGGGCGCGGTGGTGGTTCTACTACCGTGGACCGACAAAGCGGGCTGCGATGCGAGGTGGGCCAATCTCGTTCAACGACCGCGCGAGTGCGGCGGAGATTGGCGACACGCGAAAGCTCTGAGCCTCGTTGGTGTGGCTCGTCGCATGGCGTCGCGACTGGTCGAGGAGTTCCACGATGCATGGGGCGGCGCCACTGTCCTCCCGGGAAGTATGTTGCGCGAGAATGGCCCGGCGAGGCGGTTCGATCCGTCGTGTCTGGTTTTCGCGCCTCCGCTCCTTGTAAGTCTCGGCACGCCCTTGCCTCTGCGGGTTCCGCCTACGGCGTGATTTCTGCGCGATGGCTCGGCTAGAAGATGCGGGCGCGCGGCTGCGGCGCTTCTCGGCCGTACACACTTAAAAACACCGGGCTCGCGAGGCGCGGTCGGCGGCTAAGCGAGGCGGATAAACGCGCTGCGAGTTATAGGCATTCTGCGTGCCGAGCGCATGATGCGGAAGAGCTCCCAGCGGGACTCCGGTGCCAGGAAGGTGATAGCCCGCGGCAGGCATCTTCGCGGCGCGGGCCCGTTCCCGGTGTCGTATGCAACCGGCAGCCCCGCGGTAGCTCGGGCGAGGCGGAGCGTGCGGCCGGCGGTGGGCACCACCTGCGCTGCCGGGCGCGCGCTGCGGATCCCCGGCACTTGTGCCGTTGCCACGAGCCCGTGCTCGGGCTTGCGGCCACCGCTGAGGTGGACCCGTCGACCGGGGTAGCGCGTCCGGCGAACAAACCACGAGGCGGTGCGCCATCAACGTAGCGGCCGGCGGCGTGCCCCTGCGGAGAAGCGCGGGCGGCAATGGCGGAGGTGGTTCTGCCGTGGAAGAATCGCTGTGCCACCGCAGCGAAACGCCCTCGGGCGCGATCCCCGCCAACGAGGGTCGGTTCACTGTGCGGGGCCTTGCCGCGGGATTCTGGATGGTGGCGCGGCGAAGACCTTCTCCCCAACCGTTGAGGCCCCGTGTCCCCACAGGTGGTCGACCGGTGCCGCTTCTGCCGTGGCGAGGCGCGGGAGGTAGGTGTGAGTCCTTTCCTCCCTTGAATTCGCGAGGCTTTCTCCGTCTGCTCGCTCATTCTGCCGACATCAGGCGAGCGATGTCTCCGTCTGTGGCGAAGGATCGGCGGCGGAGGTGTCGCGGTCGGGAGCCGTGTGCGAGATGCCCGCGGTGCCCCTTCTTGCGGCGTGGCGTGGCGCGGTAAATCTGGCGTCTTTGGGGCGGGGCTCGCTTCGCTCGGACTTGCTCCTCGCCGGAGATATTTTGCGACCTCACGCCGCCGCCGAGCTTGCCGACAACGGCCTCAGCAGAGAGGTGCTGTCGTCATCGTTGAGGACCTCTGGCGCTCGCGTTGCGAGCCTCGAGATGAGGGTAAATCGTGCACTTCAGCTTATGCGGTATGGTTAGCGCTGGCTGATTCGTTGTTCTGTCGGACACTTGCCCTTAGCGGTCCTTTGGCGAGGCCGCGTTCGGGAGCAAAGGGCTCGGAAGCCCACCTCATAAAGCAAACCTCGCTATCGCGCGAAGGATGGCGAACCGCGCGGCGGAGGCTGCCACGGTGGCGCCACGAGTTGCGACCACGGGCGCGGGACACCGCGGTGGGAACAGCGCGCCGTGCAGCAGATCTTCGTCCTAGAAGGAGAACGCCCGGTGGCGGAGGCTGCTGCGAGAACCGCCTTGCCTTGGGAAATGCGTCTGCGTCGGCGTGGCGGGCCATGGAGTCTCGAACCGGGCCCGCCGGGATGCGTGCGTCCGAGTGCGGATACTACGCGCCGGCGGAGGCCTGCCGGAGGCGCTCGGGTGTCGAGGAGGGCGGCGTTGCTCTTCGTGGCGCCGGGACCTTTGGCGAGCTGCGGCTATGTTGGTGCGTGCTTCGCCGCGCCACTGCTTCATACTCGTGGGTGTAGGCATACCCATGAGCTAACGAATCCTCAGCTGGATCTTCTCGACCGGCCGGAGGTTATGCCGGGCGCCATCCGCTCGTCGGGGTGGCTGCAGAACTTCCACCAGCGGATGCGGGGCGCCGGGAAGGTGCGGCGAGTCGCCGTGCAGCGAGCGTTGCATGGGAGGACCTCCTCCGATGGCTTGAAGGGTCCTTGGCGCCGTGGCGGCGGCGGCGCGAGCTCGTCGCACCGCGCCAAAGTGGCGGTTGGTCGGGTGGTGCTTGGGGTGATGTCTTGGTTCTTACGCATGTGACCATGTAACCCCTCGCTTTGCAATGGAACCAAGTAGTACTTTATGCTTGGTGTTACTGTCATTTGGGCGTGAAGGGCGGTGTATGCATCTCGTTTGTGCTCGTGGGCGGCGTGTGGATGCCAATCTCGGCGCTATCGTCCTTTATAGTCCGGAGACTTCGCGGCGTGCGAGCTGGGCTCGGCGCCACGTCTTATTTAGAGTCCGTGGACTGTGCGTGCGAGCTAGGCTCGGCCTTCGACTTCTTTATAGTCAGGAGACTCGCGGCGTGCGGGTGGGCTCGGCGCTTCGTCTTATTTAGAGTCAGTGGACTGTTGCGTGCGGAGCTAGGCTCGGCGCCTCGTCTTCTTTATAGTCAGAAGACTCGCGCGTGCGAGCTGGGCTCGGCCTTCGTCTTATTTAGAGTTAAGTGGACTATTGCGTGCGGAGCTGGGCTCGGCGCTCGTCTTCTTTATAGTCAGGAGACTCGGCGTGCGAGCTGGGCTCGGCCTTCGTCTTATTTAGAGTCCGTGGACTGTGCGTGCGGAGCTAGGCTCGGCGCTTCGTCTTCTTTATAGTCAGGAGACTCGGCGTGCGAGCTAGGCTCGGCGCTCGTCTTATTTAGAGTCCGTGGACTGTGCGTGCGAGCTAGGCTCAACGCTACGTCTTCTTTATACTCCGTAGAGTGCGCGCGGCGTCCCCAGCTGCGTCTTATTTATACTCCGTGAAGTGCGTGCGGAGCTGGGCTCGGCGCTCGTCTTATTTAGAGTCCGTGGACTGTGCGTGCGAGCTGGGCTCGGCGCTTCGACTTCTTTATAGTCAGGAGACTCGGCGTGCGGTGGGCTCGGCGCTACATCTTATTTAGAGTCAGTGGACTATTGCGTGCGGAGCTGGGCTCGGCCTTCGACTTCTTTATAGTCGGAGACTCACGCGTGCGGGTGGGCTCGGCGCTTCGTCTTATTTAGAGTCCGTGGACTATTGCGTGCGGAGCTAGGCTCGATGCTCGACTTCTTTATAGTCGGAGACTCGGCGTGCGGGGTGGGCTCGGCGCTATGTCTTATTTAGAGTCAGTGGACTATTGCGTGCGGAGCTAGGCTCGGCCTCACGACTTCTTTATAGTCAGGAGACTCGCGCGTGCGGGCTGGGCTCGGCGCTCACGTCTTATTTAGAGTCAGTGGACTGTTGCGTGCGGAGCTGGGCTCGGCCTTCGTCTTCTTTATAGTCAGGAGACTTGCGCGTGCGGAGCTAGGCTCGGCGCTTCGTCTTATGTAGAGTCAGTGGACTGTGCGTGCGGAGCTGGGCTCAACGCTCGTCTTCTTTATACTCGTAGAGTGCGCGCGCGGCGTCCCAGCTGCGTCTTATTTATACTCCGTAGAGTGCGTGCGGAGCTGGGCTCGGCGCTACGTCTTATTTAGAGTCCGTGGACTATTGCGTGCGAGCTAGGCTCAGCGCTACGTCTTCTTTATAGTCAGGAGACTCGCGCGTGCGGCTGGGCTCGGCGCTCGTCTTATTTAGAGTCGTGGACTGTTGCGTGCGAGCTAGGCTCGGCGCTTCGACTTCTTTATAGTCAGGAGACTCGCGCGTGCGGGTGGGCTCGGCGCTACGTCTTATTTAGAGTCCGTGGACTGTGCGTGCGGCTTAAGCGCGGGCGAGGATGCTCTTGGGCAGCAACCTTTATTGAACTCCCGTTTGCGCGGCGAGCATCGCCTAATCAGCAGGCGGTGGCCTCGCCTCTTGTCTTGCTTCTGGCGTAGTATCGCGCAACTTTGTCGCGTTCCATGTGTGCGGAAGGCTTGTCCTTCAAGCGTGGCGGCGGTACGCCCCCTTTGCCCTTTGGCAATGCCTCGAATTACGATGTGCGGGCCTCCCACTTGGATTCCAGCTTGCGAGCGGTTTACGCTGGCGCTACTCGAGGGCGAGTCCCGAGGCTTGAACCGCGGGCATATAGGCGGTCCAGTGCGCATTATGCGCGCGCGTACTTCTCGGCGTGGTGGGCTGCGTGCGCGTATCCGTCGAGGAGGTCCAAGGACACCTGGCGCTCCTCTTGGGTGCTTGGGCGAGGACCCTTCGCGGCGGCCTTAATTTCCTCGGCGTCATTGCCGTCGCGAAGAGGAGCTTGAGCAGCGTAAATCCGTTGGGCGCGTTCTTGTTGTGCGGCGACCACAAAGCATTTGTGAAGCTCGTCGGCCACTTGCCGCCGGCAATCCCACGAGCGCTTTTGATGGCGGCGAGAGATGGCGCCATTCACCGTTCGGCCGCCCGTTGGGTGGGGATGCCCCTAGAGGCGAATCGGAGGTGATGCCCATCTTATCGCGATAATCCTTGAAGAGGCGGCGTCGAGCTGCGAGCCATTGTCGGCCGTGAGCTCGAGGTACCCGGCGACATATGATGTTTTGCCATAGGAGCGTTGTATGGCCACGAAGTTACTTTGGCGGGCGATCACCTCCGGCCACGGAGAAATACTCGGTAGCGACTACCACGAGCGGAGGTCCCACGGAGCTCGGGCAAGTGGTCCTACTATGTCGAGACCCAGTGCGCGATGGCGGACCAGGGATTGGGTTGAGGCTTGTCGGGGGCTGCGGATGATGCGTGCCATCCATTGGCACCCTTGGCACCGGCGAGCGAGTCTGGCGTCGGTGATGGCGATTGGCGATGAAGCCTGTCGAGCGCCTTGCCGAGCTAATGACCTCGGCGCGGTGGGATCGCATACGCCGCGTGGATTTCCGTCGAGTTCCTTTCCTTCCTCCATCGAGAGCGCGCGCGAGGCGGCGCGCAAGCGCCCTTCTTATAAGCGTCCCTTCAAACACTGGAAGGACCGTGCGCGGTCTTGCAATCGTCGCGGACTTCGGCGGGTCCTCCGGCTCGGCGAGCCTTGTAAAATTTGAAAATGGACTCCGCCAATCTCTGGCGATCAATCACGGTGGACAAGCGCGCGTCGGTTGTCTGCCACGATGGCGCCTTTGCTAACACCTCGTAGAATGCCCCCTCGGAGGCGGTTGTTGGTAGCGCCTTGGCGAGGGCATCTGCTGCTCATTCTCCGCTCGAGGATGGCCTTGCGGTGACACCCAAAAGTGCCTTTCCTCGCCGTACCGCCGCGGTGCCAGCCAACTTCGGGGTCCTTGGCAGTATGACTTGTCCACATGGCGGCCACCAAGCGCGAGTCGGTGCGGACCAACACCGTCTCGCGCGAGCGCCTTGAGCCGCGAGCCAAAGCGGCGCCTCGTATTCGGCCGTGTTGTTGGTGGCGGGGAAGGCAAAGCGCGCGAAGTCGACAAGCGCATCCCTCGAGCGTGGCGATCACGCCCCTACGCGCGCCGGCGACGCTGTAAGCTCCGTCGATTGTAGCGTCGAGCGGGGTCATCGTGCGCTGGCGGGTTGGGCGGTGGGGTCCATTCGGTGAGAAATCCGCCAAGACTTGGGATTTAATTGCCGTTCGCGAAGCATCGTCAAGGAGAAGGGAGCGAGCTCGGCGGCCCATTCTACCGTCGCCACTGTGGACTCCTTGTTGTGTAGCATCTCGGCGGGGAATGAGGAAGGCACGGTGATCGGGTGAGCGAGAAAATAATGCGAAGCCAGGAGGCCATGACCAGCAGCGTGGCGAGCTTCTCCAGCTCCGTGTATCTTGTCTTGGCGCCTTGAAGGGCCGGAGACAAAGTAGGCAGGCAGCGCATGGCGCCTTCCTCTAAAACGAGGCGGCCTCGCGCGCGGTGGTGGCGCGGCGAGTAGAGCGGGAGGAGCCTCACGGTCTTTGGGGCGGCGAGTGGGAGGCTTACAGTCTTGCTTGAGCTCGTTGAAGGCCTTTGCGCGATCCGTCCCATGAAACCCCTCGCACCGCGAGTGTCTTGAAAAGCAGCAGGCCCGCTCGCGCCACTGGATAGAAGCGGCTTAATCTTTGCCATGCGGCCGCCGACCTCTGGACCTCCCTCGTTGTCTTGGCGGCTCCATACCCGAATAGCGTCCACTTTGTCGGGGTTCGCTGGATGCCCGTCCGGACACAAGGAAGCGAGGAGTTTGCACTTTGTACCGAAGACACATTTGTCGGGGTTGAGCTTGATGCCCGCCTTCCGGAGGTTGTGAAGGTCTCTGGAGGTCCCGGCCGTGTAGAGCAAGTTGCGAGTTTTGACCACCACGTCATCGACATATGCTTGACGTTCCTCCCGGTGGGCGGCGGGGCAATGGTGACGAGGCGGTGAAGGTAGCGCTGCGTTCTTCAAGCCAAAGGGCATTCGACAAGCGAACATCCCAAGTGGTGTGATGGCGGTCTTCTCCTCGTCGTCTTGGCCATGTATACGGTGGTAGCGAATAGGCGTCGAGAAACTCATGAGTTCGCACCAGCGATGGCGTCAACGGTGATCGATCGTGGCAAGGGATAGTTGTCCTTTGGGCACACCTTGTTGAGTGCCGTGAAGTCGATGCACATGCGCGAGCCCGCTAGCCTTTTGACTAGCACCGGGTTAGCGAGCCATTACGGATGGTGGACCTCGCGGATGACCCGGTGCGAAGAAGCTTTGCCACCTCGCTTTGGCGCTGCTGCCGATCCATCGACATCTGCGGAGCCTCTGTTTGGCCGGCTTGGCATCGGGCGAACCGCCAAGCGATGCTGGATTACGCGCGATCCACGCCCTTGATGTCCTCGGGGACCATGCGAAGACATCCACGTTGTTACGAAGCACCGGGCGGCTCCGTTCGACCCGGTGGGAGCCCTCGCCAATGGAGACAAGCGCCCCTCGCTGGGCGGCACCTTCTTAGCGCCGCCGGGCGAGGCTTGGCGTCCACCGGGCGGAGGGCCCGGCACTGGCGCGGAGAGGGCATGCAGGCGTGCGAGGCGGCTGCCGCCGGCGCGTCTTGCAGTCGATCGCGAAGATGGTGATGACACCCTCGGGCCGGAGCTTTACACACAAGAAGGCGTGGTGCGGGATTGCCTCGAAAGAGTTGATGGCGGGTCGCCCGGTATGGCGTTGTAGGGGTGCTGGATATCTCGACGTCAAAGGTGACATGCTCGGTCGGATGTTACCTTTGTTGCCCTCTTGACGGAAGGTGGCGGGAAGGAAGCGTGCCCGGGGCGGCGGTTGACCCGAAGCCTTGAAGTGGAGCTCGGTGCTCGGTGGCCGGGGATTGCCATGCGGTCGGCGTCTGTGAATAAGATGTTCGCGAGCTTCCGTCGACAAGGGCGCGCTTGACCGCGACATGCTATGTGGGCTGGATGACTAGAGGTCTTGGTGGGGTACTCCACGCCCTAGCGTCGTTCAAGTCGAAGGTGATCTTTGCGGCGGCATCCACATCTGCTGCTGCTCCCGGGGTTTTGAGGAAGAGCCTCGGTGATGGCGTTGATGGTGCGATCTTTGCGCGTCCTCATTGCGGTGGCCGTGTGGGGCCATCCCTTGGGTGCCCGCATGGGCCGGCGGGGCCGAGAAGGCGGAGGCAGAGACCGGCCGTCACCCTCGCGGCTCCATCACGCGATGCATGCCCTTGTGTAATGATCGCGTGGCCGTGTACCTCGCACCACTTACCATAGCGCAGAGCTCACGCTCTGCGCGGGGTTGGCTGGGTAGTCAACTCCACCCTCAGACCCTCGGGCTCCCCCGCGCGGCGGGTCGGGTCCTGGCGGAGTGCTCTCGGTGGCGGGGCGTGATGGGCCGTCTGCGGCCGGGCGGCGCCGAGGTTTGAGCCCACATCGCGGCGATCCTTCACGTACTCCGTCCTCACCGCCTCGGGAGGCTGCCTCGGGGCTCGGCTACGGCCGGCCGAGAGAGGCCACCCGCCCGACCTCGCGCGGGGACCGCTCCTGCGGCGGCGCCGAGGGCGGTGATCTTTGCGTCTCGCGCATCCTCCTCGCCCGTAGCGTACTCGTCCATTTTGTCGAAGAGCTTGGCCACCGTCGTAATTGGCCTCCGCGCGTTGTATTCGACCATCGGCGGCGAAGGCCCTATATGGCTGCCTTAACGGCGGTGATTTCACTAACATCATGTACGGCGAATTTTGGCGGCGCTTGAAGTAGTCGGCGTCTCAGGGTCCTTGCTTCACGGCAAAGAGTTGGTCCGCATCGATTCGCTCGAGATGATACCCTTGAAATTTGGATCGGCGGTCGCGAAAGTGTTCCCACGCATAGATGGGCCGGGCTCTATGGTAAAAAATCAAGAAGCGCCGCTCGTGCGGTCGGGGAGTCCTTCGCCTTCCGTGGTGTCGTCTCGCCGCGCCTCGTCGCGATTTCGTACTGCGCGCACGAACTTCGCGAGGATCCGTGTCGCCTTTATGCGAGCCGATGGCGCTAGGAACTTGAAGTCTTGGGCCATGCCGCTGCTGCAGCCCGCCAAGAGCGGGGACTCGGATCCACGCGTCGCGGCGGCACGCGGCTGGACACGAGGGCCGCGGTATCCGCCCTTCCGCGCGGGCTCGGGCGCGATTCTTTGCGGCCGGTGACTCGAGCCTCTTGTATATCTCGGCGGCTCGCGAAGGGCTGACTCCGCTGGAGCAGCGTTGAGGGCGCGCGGCGGCGCTTTCCATCCGGTGTGGTGGCGGCGCGGTCGGCGTCGGCGGTCGGTTGTCGCCGCGCCGTGTCGGCGTCTTGGTTAAATGCGCCAGTGGGGTTGATCGTCGCGGTCTTGGTGGCGAGGTTGGCGCCGCCACGCGAACGTCGGCGTCTTGACGGCGCGCGGCGCATCGCCACCCGCGTCCGCTTGGCATTGTCGGCGGCGGAGCCACAGTACTCTGCGGCGCTCGGCGGCCGCCTTCTTTCCCCTCGCGCGATTGAGAAGCTTTTTCGGTGCCATCTTTTCTTGGTCTTGAGCTTGTCTTCGTCCTCCCACGGGCGGCGCCAAGCTGTTGTGGCTCTGAGACCAAGCAGAGAGAAGTGGTAGTGAAGTGATGAAGATAAGTGTCATGGCCTTGGCCCTCCCCATGGCTTACTCGCATATATATACTCATGGGAGTGCTTTTACTGATTATACCCTTACATCAGGTCATCCCCTGCAGAGCGGTTATGTCATTACACAAGGCCTATTCTGGGCCTTATAGTCTTCTACCGGGCCTGCTGGGTTTAGGTGGGGGCCACCCCTACGACAGTACTATTATATGTACTTCTACAAATATTTGCAATGTATAAAATTCTCACAAAAATAAAGGTCACGCACTGCAAAAGATGCCTAAGCATCACTACTTTCATGATTAAATTAACATTAATTAACATGGTAAATTTAGAACATATTAAATTTCTAAAAAATTATACAATTAGATGGACTGTGTTAGAAGGCTTTCCATAAAATTTTGTAATTTTTGAAGCTCATTTGGTATGTGTAACAAGTCCTACAAATATCAAAATCATACGATTTGTGAGCAACATTCAGAGTGGATAAATTATCAAAAAATTACATAGTTAAGTACTTTGTGTCAGAAAACTGCACATAAAATTTCATAATTTTTCGAGCTCATTTGCTATATTTAAAAATTTGAACAAATAGTATAAAAAATTAAAACAGGTAATTAAATCAGCTTAATCACCTGCCGTTTGGCCATGGGGCGGCAGACAGTCTGCCGTTCGCCATTTTTGTTAATACCATAGGCATTCAATTATAGCTGTAAACAGTGCCAAATGTACCAAAAAATCGTTAGTTTAGCAGTAGTGCTGGCCTATACGTACTAGCCGTAGTCGGTGTTGACATCTATGCCCAATTGAACTGTTCATTCATAATATGCCACCGTACAGAGCACAAAGCGATTAACTACTCAAGCATCGATCATTGATCTCCAAGAATGAGCTCGATCCAAAATGAAGGATCGATCTACAAGGATCGTGCGTGCGTGCCAGTGCACGTCCGAATGTACGCGTAGATGGTGGTTAGATACAGGTGGTTGGAGAGCGTGGACTGGGGTGATGGCGGTTGGCAAATCGGCATTTAGCCAGCCACAGGTACGTGGGTGTATAGTTGGCATGTCCTGAGCCCACAATTTTGTCCGGTTCTTTTAGTGTCCGTATTATAATTTTTACCCTTATTTATTAATCTAATAAATAATAATTATTGATAAAAACTGAAAGTTACTGAAAAAAGATAACCTTTAGCTTGTTGCCAGAATTGCGAGGTAATTTGTATAAATTGGATGTCAAAATCACGCATATCACCTTGAATCACGAGATAGCCAAGATTTGATTAGATCTACGTTTGTGTGTATAGCTAGGGAACGACCTAACAATTCCTGATTTCCTTCATGCCCTGCACGTCTACGAGTAGGGAAGTTAATTAGCCACTAGCAGGAATATAGTAGCTAGTCTACATATTAGGTCCCGTTTGACACAGCTCAGCTTCACTAGTGAAGCTGTTTTTTTTAGTTTCAGCTTCACGAGCAGCTTCACCGGTGAAGCTAAAGCTGTTTTAGAAAACTATTTGGCAAAACAACTTCAATGACTTCATGCATGGTGAGAGAGGTCAATTGTCCAAGATACCCTGTCTACGACTTGTTCTAACATTTGGAGTTGTATATTTGTATATGATCATATGAATTAAAAAATAATATATTTGAATGAATATGAATTAAAAAATTAAAATAATAAAATAATATTTGTGAACGGGATTTGTGAATAAAAATTAAATTAAAATAAAATAATATATTTTTAAAATAATAAAATAATAATAAATAATTGAATTAAAAAATTAAAATAATAAAATAATAGCTTCATGCATGGCTTCATGCACGGGATTTTTGTGAACTCTGCGGTGCGTACGCTGAGTGGCAAATGCGTGTAAATATTTGTGAACTAGAGGGGCATTCGCTTCCTAGGAATATGGACCTGAGGGAGAGAGCTGTGAAAAGCTACTTTTTTCAGCTTCACCTCTCCCTATTCCTTTGTAAGAGCACAAAAAAAGGAGCTTCATGGGTGAAGCTATTTGCAAAATGGGTGTTTGGCAAAAAACAGCTCATAACAGCTCATAAAGCTATTGGTGAAGCTGTGCCAAACATACATACAGACTATAATTGTTGTGTGCCTGCTGCGGCTAAAAACTAAGGACAGCATGCACTAGGCCAGCCCTCCATATTCCAACTTGCACCACACCCTCCTCCTCCTCCTCCTCTTCAATCCCGGCCACATCGAAGAGTTCTTGCTGCGCGGCAATGGGGAGGAGGCTGCCGGCGTTGTGCCGCGGCAGGGCAGCGACGCGGGTGAGGAAGCGCGTGCAGCGTGTGAGCTACTCCTCCTCCAAGCGGCCCGCGGTGACCAGCTGCAGCGGCAAGGTCAAGAATGCTGCATCAGGGGCAGGAGGTTGGTACGGCAATGCTGGCGCGTCCATGGTCGATGTGGGCGGCGGAGGAAGCAAGAAGGACGGCGGCGGCCGGCGGGTGATGGTGCTGGCGGACGGGCGGGCGGAGGCGGCGGGCGCGCTCCAGTGGGCGCTGTCGCAGGCCGTCCGGAGCAACGACGCCGTCGTCCTCCTCGCCGTCGTCAAGCCGCCGGCTGCTGCGGATGGTCAGTACATCTGTACATGCATGATGAGCAGCACCTGTACTACTTTCTTCAGTGTTTCGAATACGGGTTTTTTTTTATATATACTGACATATTGTCATATTGATTACGTTTTTCACCACTGATGTGTCGAAATGTAATGCTTGATGATTACAGCAGGTGGTGATTCCTGCGTGAGGATCTCAAGGACAAGATGCTATGAACACCTCGATGCTATGCGGAGCACGTGTGAATCAGCCAGGCCAGAGGTACATACAAGTCATATGAGTTTTGTTGCCATATAGCTCAGTTGATTATCTGCTGTCCAACATGATAAAAAGGAATTGAGCCGCTTTAGCACATTTCGCGGAATTGTGGTAACCCACGCGTCAAGTGATGTGGGTGTAGCCTAGGACCATACCATATTGCTTTGGTTTCTTCCATCCCTTTCGAAAGAAAACAAGGCGTACAACACAGAGAAAAAGATGCATTTGGAATTGGAATATTATTGCGTTGCAGCACGGGGATACATGCGTGGTGCCTTGCGCTAATCGGTGCACATGTGCGCGTGAAATGTGCAGGTGAAGGTGGAGGTGTGCGTGGTGGAGGCGGAGGAGCGCGCGCCGGCGGTGGTGGAGGCGGCGAGGCGGCACGGCGCGTCGCTGCTCGTGCTGGGCCAGCGCAGGCGGCCGGTGCGGAGGTGGCTGCTGGCGCTGTGGCCGGCGCGGCGGCGGCGAGGCGGAGGCCTGGTGGAGTACTGCATCGAGCACGCGCCGTGCGTGGCGCTGGGCGTGCGGCGGAGGAGCTCCGGCGGGTACCTCGTCTCCAGCAAGCGCCACAAGGACTTCTGGCTCCTCGCCTGAATAATGACGCCACTACTAGTAATCCATCGGGCTGCTTAACTAGCTAGCTAATCATTACATGCGACGATCAAAGTAGAAAAGAGGTTAAAGCGAGGGCATAAGTAGCTGTGGCTATGCCTGGCTCGTGACGCTGCAAGGCATCAAACGGCAGCCGATAGTTAATTAATCTTCCCACTGAGGAATCTGTAATGTTAAAGGCTAGCAATGCCATCAGTTATTTATGCAGCATGTTGCTGGGATGGAGCCAGGCACTGTTTGGTGCTGTGTGTGTGGAGTGGTAGCAGCAGTACATTTCTGTGCTCTCTCTCTCTCTGCCGATTTTGCGACCTATGTCAAGGCGAACACGGCTTTTCTGTTTTCTTTTCCTGTCTCTCTTGCGTTTTTATCGATGTGACAAAGATTCTAAGTATCAGTGAAATATAAGAGGATAGGGATAATGCTCTGAATCATTGTCACATCAACAAAAACATGAAGAAAATAGAGAAGCTGCGTTCTGTCGAGGCAGGCACATATCTTGTTCGTCTTGACACGTAAAAGCCCGGCATGGCCTGATGAATGAAAATGAGAACCCCGTAGTGTCAATTCCCTGCCCTGTCTCTCAAGTCTCGACCAAGAAAAGGATTGAGAATCACTCGTAAAAGAGAGAAAAAAAGGATTGTCTAGCCATCAGCAAACTTTCCCCCACAAAAAAAAATCAGTTAAATTTTGGATCATAAGAGCAACTCCAGCAGTAGCCCTCAAAACAGGGCCCCTACTTTTTATTTGAGAGCTCTCCCTACTCGAGTCGTCGCCGTTGTTGCGCGCGCCCTCCTCCGCCGACGCTGGATCCCACCGGACCGCCACCGTCCTCGGGTCGCTGACCCTTCTCGGTCTTCACACCATCCAGATCTGATCTGGATGGGCCGCCGTCACCTCTCTCGGATACGTCCGCCAACGGCTTCACCGCATCGTCGGATTTGCTGGAGAAGAGGAGCCGACGGGTCGGCTTGCCAAGGAAGCCGTCATCGGTGCTTGCCACCGCCAGACCGCCTCCTGCCTGGATCTTGCCGTCTCCACCGCCGGCAAGCCCAGATCCGGGCTCTCCGCCGCTGGTTCCGGCCTCCCCGCCACCGGATTCGGCTCTCTCCGCCGACTTTCGGGCGCCTCTCCTAGATGCAACCGCCGCCGGATCCCGCCGCCGCCGGGCCTCGGCCTTCTCGGCTGCGCCTCGAGCGTGGAGTCGGGGCAGCGGGAAGGCGGCGGCGGCGGTGGAGGGGCGGAGGCGCCGGGAAGCGGCGCGGGAGGAGGCATGGGGCCGGCGCGGTGAGGCGGCAAAGGCGGGGAGGGCAGGGGGGAGGCGCGGGGAAGGAGCGGAGGCGGGTGGCGGAGTGGGAGGAGGGGGCGAGGCGGGGAATTTCACCGTGGAAAAACCGAAAAATGAGAGCCAGAGGAGGGCCCCTAGGAATGAGGGCTGAAGGGGGGATTTGAGGGGCTCCTCAAATTTGAGGGCTCTAGTAGGGGCCCTGCTGGACCTCTATTTTTGCTCCAAGCCCTCAAATATGAGGTTTGATGG
The DNA here is from genome assembly GCA_036346575.1 of Dendrocalamus sinicus. NCBI lineage: Eukaryota > Viridiplantae > Streptophyta > Magnoliopsida > Poales > Poaceae > Dendrocalamus > Dendrocalamus sinicus. Next base: position 18,899,880 of record CM070647.1, read on the forward strand.
CTCAAGTAGGGGCCCTGCTGGAGTTGCTCTAAGCCTGCCCTGGAATAGCTTCATTAATGAATTAGAATAGTGATAAAACGGACCTCATAGACGCGTTGGTGTATGGCTGGGTGGCCCGTGTACTCGAGAAACTAATCAGAACCGAAGTCTCATCGGAGCATAACTGAATGATCGTTTAGCTTGAGGTTTAGCATCTGCCAGGTTCTTTTCGACTACGGATTATAGTTTACGGCTGCGACTTATGATTTTTGGCTTAAACACGAGCGTTTATATGAACGAATCGAATGCTGATAAGCCGATAAACTGCTTCGAAAATACTGCCGCAATAAACCATTTCAAAACGATGATAAAACCTCATTTATTTATTTATTTGAGAGAAGCCACAATTGTAAAAGTATTGATCGTATTTTTATTGGACGCCACGCTTTTGGTGTTGGGCCTTAGTCTTCCTGGGCTGGACTCTGGCATGTACCTAGGCCCATTAATCTAAACCAGCCCAGCAACCCATCCTAGAAGTTCGCTCACAAACAAAAGCAAAGGAAAAGAGGCCCCCCTCGAAGCCAGTAAAATAAATTTTTTATGGTAAATACTCTCTTCGTTTTTAATTACTTAATATTTTTGACTAGATATATATTTAGATAATTATTTTTTATTCATATTATAACGAAAATGATTCAGCAACTAACCACTCTGATAAATATTAACCGTAAAAGCAATCAAGCTATATATTTTTACTATCTATATAAGCACATAGTAAAAATTTGTATTGAGAATAACAAAATACCAAGTATTTGTAAAAGAAAATTTGATAAAAAATATCAAATAAACGGAAATAGAGATAATAGCTTTCAGCAAAGTATTTTTAAGATAAAATCTATAAATTAAGGGAGATGGGATCATATACCCTCCTTTTAGTTGGGAAATTGAGAATTTATCCTCCACATCTCAATGATACGTAGGGTCATCATAAGTCACTGACATGTGAGTCAGGAGGGTAAATCCTCAATTCTCTTCTAAATGGAGGGTATATGATCAATTTTTTCCGCCGAGAAAACCTTCACTATACCCTGGCAATCGTCCGCCCCGGCCATGGCGAAGGCGAAGCCCATGGTGGCGGCGGCGAACAAGCAGGACAAGAACAAGGGCAAGAGCGGCCCGGCGGCGGAGCGGAGCAACCCCTTCGAGGCCATCTGGTCGCGCCGCAAGTTCGACGTGCTGGGCAAGAAGCGCAAGGGCGAGGAGCGCCGCGTCTCCCGCTCCCGCTCCGAGGCCATCCACAAGGTAACAACAGCTAAGCGCAGTTGGTGCCGCTTCTTGATTTTGGTTGGTTGGTTGACCTGGCGGTATGGCTGCTTGCAGAGGGAGAACACTCTGCTCAAGGAGTTCGAGCAGAGCGCCAAGTCGTCCGTGTTCCACAACCGCCGGATCGGCGAGAGGGACGACGCGCCGCCCGAGTTCGACAAGGCTATCCTCCGCCGGTAGCGCTACCACATGGTATGCGTCGCTATGTGGACGCACGGTATGTCGAGAATCACTCGATAATTGTAGCAGTTCTCTAGCCAATGAGATTCTTGGGCTGAAGGATGGATGCATAATAATCTGCATGAATTGGAGATACAAATAAGCAAACCATGTGCTCTGCATGGTTTTGGAGATACTTGTTTTATTTATAGAAAGAAAATATGCATTTTTTGCCCTCTGCATGTGTTGTTTATCAGCATGTGCCATGTAATGTAACCAACATTGTTCTTACCTCATGTTAGTAACAATGAGACTATTAGAAATGTTCAATGCGTTGCTATAGTTTGTTAAGTTTCCCCGTTCTTATAATTTATAGGCTAAGTTGAAACGAGAAAGCAATTATAATCTATGTGACGAGGAGGAAGATGAGGTTGATGTTCACCATCCTGGCACTCTCGGGAAAGGATGATTTTGATGAAGAGGTGCCTCTTGATGACGAGAGTGATGAAGAAGGTGTGTTTTATATTATATGTTTTCGCTCATCTTGGATTATAATCCGCTCATGTTTTCTGCTTCCTAGTGTACTGTGAATCCTGCTGTGTTGTTTAAGTATATATCTGACATGTACACTGTACAAACTTGAGTTATTGTTCTGCTTTGTATCTTAAAAGTGTGTACCTAAAAGATAAATGGCCTTCCAAAAGAAAAAGATAAATGTTGATGGGTTGCAAAACCGAATTTTGTTCATCTGTTTATTTTGAGGGCATAGCACTGTAGGCTGGTACCATAGGGTTGCTTCCCCGTACTCATGATTGGGTTCCCTTTAAGTTGATACCGAGAGGAAGCAGATCTTTTTGTTGTAGATAAATAATTTAGGCCAGAATGTTCATGATGGTTCAATATCTAAATCCTTTCTGATGTCTATAGTTTGTGATTACTGATTGCCATGCAACAGACATGTGCCGGTTGTAATTTTGGTATTTTGTTTGTTGACCTCAACATTGGAGAAGTTGAGATGGAATTATTAGGCCAAATGTTTCTGGTTGGTGCTAGGTGTTGTGGACTCATATTGGGGAAGGCATTATACCAGAAGAGTTCGCATAGGGCAGTCTGCATTTGCTGAGAAGCCGGACATGCAAAGCAGCGCTTCAGCGACTGACAAGCGGTGATGTGCTACAGGTAGCGCTGTGACAACGGCAGCAAAGCAGGTTTCGGCAGAGAAGGAAACAAAAGGAGTTAGGAAAGGATTGATGGTTGATGGTTAGCAAATAAGAGTCCATTAAGAGATTGGTTTCGAATGGTGATTAGTAGAATTGGCTATATATGATGTTAGGCAGGATATGTATTTGAGTCAGTCTGTACCGAATCCTATATAAAGGGATTCATGCTGTAACAAGAAGGGAATAGAAACAATCTTCTTTTACCCAGAGTCTCAGAGCCTTTGTCCTGGCCAGTGAAAATCCCGTACTGGAGCCTGAGGGCGAGCACATTCCTCCTCGTTATCCTCTTCGATCCAACCCTAGCTCGCAATGCCATCTTCTTCCACCTCTCACAACCCACCAGAAATCATCACATAAATCTGCCCATAACATTAGGGCATGGAGTTAGAATTCCAATCTGTTAAGGGTATTTAGGTCCTTTTCCATTATCTAGAGTTTCTTGTGTGTGTCTCATGTACTATATATATGCCCCATGGGCTATTGCAATACTACATCTACTGTTCACCTTTACATGGTATCAGAGCAAGGTTTTCAAACCTAGCTCCTCCACCGCCGGCCTCCACCGCTGCTGCCCCTGGGAGTAGCTAATCCCGGGGGCGGTCACCGCTCGGCGCTCGCCGCCGTTGCCCTGCGCTCGAGCCGTCACCCGTGGCCACCGCCGCGTCTTCCTTACCTCTTGATCGCCGCGCGCTTTTCGGCGCCGCCGATCTCGCCTTGCCGGCCTAAAGGAGCCCGCATTGCCGCCGCCTCTTCGACCGCTGCCCCGGATCTTGCCGTGCCCGGCCTCGAGGAGCCCTCTGCAGCCGGGGATCTAGGCTCAGGCCTCCGGATCCGGCCGCCGCCGGTCTGGCATCGCCGGATCCAGACGTCTTCGCCGCCGCCGAGCTCGGATCTAGCCTCGCCCCCGCTGGATCCGGTCGCCTTCCTCCCGGATCCGCCCGCTCCTCCTTGGCGCCGTCCCGAATATGGCCGTCGCCGCTCGGATCCGACCTCGCCCTGCCTGGATCCGGCCGCCTTCGCGCCGGATCCGTCCGCCGCTGTGTTGCTTGGCTGGATCCGGTCGCCTCTGACTCTCTCCGCCGACTTCCGGCCGCCTCGCCTCGCCTGGATCCGGCCGCCGTCGTGCCGATGCCTCCTCCCTGCACTGCGTAGCCGCCGCCCGGGCCACTTTGGATCCCGCCGCCGTCGGATCTTGCCGTCGCCTGGCCCCGAGGAGCCGCCTTAGCTCGGGCAGCCGGCCGCTCCTTTCTCTCGCGGGCGCGGGATGGAGTGAATGGGTGAGAGACGGAGTGAGGGAAGGGAATGGTGAAGAGAGAGAGGGGAGGAAGGAATTTGAAGACAAAGAGGATATGCTGCTGCTAGTCTACCTATTATCTGTGTTTTTTTTGAGTTTTTTTCTTAGAGTCTTCCGTTGCGTCATCTAAGTCCGTAGCTTCTCCTTCATATCGTCAAAGCTGTGCGAGTTCATAAAATTTCTATCAGTCAGCCGACTGTTTTGCTAGCCACGGTTCATCCTCTCGGATGGGTGTGGTTTTGTCCTTCCTTTCGCATAGTCGCAGCCGCTGCTTTTATCTTTGAGCCACTACAGATCGTAGAAGTCTCTATGATGCCGCCGCTTCTCTTTGAGCCGCCGCCCCGAGTTTCTAAAGCCGCCGCGCTTCTTTTGCACAGTGCCTCCGTTGCGCTTCTTGTGCATTGCGCCGCCGCCATCTCGGGTTTCGATCTATGCCGCTATGCTTCTATCTCCCTTTTCGGTTTGACTCGACACATTTTTTCAAGACCCGCACGCTACAACGACATCTTCGAGATATAGACTTTGGATTTTCCTTATTTTAGTGTAAATCCTTCCAAATGCAATGCTATTGCATACGCTTTGCATTTGAAGGGGGATGTTAAGGGTATTTAGGTCTTTTCCCATTATCTAGGGTTTACTTGTGTGTGTCTCATGTACTATATATATGCCCCATGGGCTATTGCAATACTACATCTACTGTTCACCTTTACACAATCCACAGCAATTGATGTTAGTGTTTCTTTTTGGTTCAATGTGCTTAATCTTTTGTATTTTTCAGGTAAAATGATCCTCTTAAAGAAGCGCTTATCTCTCCAAAGTGGTGATCTTCCTTCAGAAACTGATTTGCCTGAAGAAACACGCATAAGATTTCATAAGAAGAAATTTACATTTAGATTCAGATCTGCAATCCATATCACAGTATGACCTACAACAACATTCTTTAGCTTCATATGACCTATATCAATCCTATTTTTGGTTTGCTATTTTTCTGGTATTACCTGCCACTCAGTCACTCTGAAGCTTCAACTAAAGTAATTTGAGTTTTGCTTAGTTTTTATTATTTGGTTTGATACATGATGCTTGTTTCATTGTTTTTAACTCTTTGCACCTTTCTTTTCTCAAACCATTTTCAAAGATACCCCAGTGAAACCTCACTGTAGCTTTGTATGTCTGTCTTTTGTGACAAACAATGATCAAGTGTTTCTCAGGGTGTCCAGTAATCCACTATATTAGTAACATAGTTCTTTTAATGAATTATGCTATATTCCTGTTGCTTTATGCTTGACCTCCTTAGGTTAATGTTGCAGTTCCTTGGTACTTAGTTGTACCTGATTTACACACACTATACTTGGTGTTCTGTGTTCAGCCTTTTATTGTCATATTTCCTTAATATTCTTAGTGGTGTGTAGCATGAAGAGGATAAGTTAACACAATTTATTTTCTTGTTGCATGCCCAAAAAGACAGGGAGAGGGAGGAGGGTGAACATTTTGTCAACAAATTAGATAGTGACTTTGCACTGTTGGCCTAGACACCAGCACTATTGTCCTTGACCGAGTCAGCTAAAATGAATGCAAACAAAAATAATTGAAGTACTGTCCATAAAGGTTCATCTTGTTTGACGGGGAAGGAGATTTTAAAGAAGGTATGCATTCAGTGCTTGTTTGCCTATTTAGATCGTCAACAAACACAAGATTATTCATTTTACACAGCTTTCAGTAGAAAACTGAGCTGGTAGCATGGGTGGAACTGTGTTTTACTGTTAAAACTTTGGTGTGCACACCAAAACACTGCACACACATGTTAGGTTGAAAAGGGTAGAATGGGCATGGTGGTTCATATTGTGAGCCATTAATTGATTTTTCTTAAAATGTTGTGGTCTGGTTGTGCATCTATTCTAAGGATCTAGATATAGTGTGTGGAGTCACTCTTTTCATTTGTACCTGGTAATGAAGGGTGTTTACGTCCACGTTATGATGCCACTTTTATTTTTTGGTTTTTCTTGTTGGCCGTGGGCAATTCTGCATGATTTTACATTATAGAGTTGATGTGTTTCTTCAGTTCTCGATACTAAAAGTGCATCTATTTTGTCGCATGCCAGGAAAAGCCAGACACATATGACAAACTGGTAAAAGAAACGGTGATGGATCAACATGCTCACCCATCGGACAAGACAAAACTCCAGAAGAAATAGTTGGAGGTTTGTTTGATCTTACTTTGGTATTGGATGCAACTAGTGTTTGCTTATTTAGAACTTGCTTGTTCTGTTTATCCTACAGTTTGTTTTTGTGAACTCTAATGTCATTTAATGCTTAGCCTATAATTCTACCACATCACTCGTGTTTTTGGTGATGTAACTGATATTTAATTGCTTTCTGATGCTGGATGACATTCTAGGAGGAGCGCCAGAAACGAATGCTTGGAACTGCTGAGTCCTCCAATGAAGAAGAAGATGATGAAGATGAGGATGATTGCCGCATCAAGCTGGACAACTCAAAACCTATATCTGGTGATGATCTTGGCGATTCCTTCTCTTTGGACAGGTCAACAAAAAGGAAAAGGGGTTGGGTTGACGAAATGCACGAAAAGGAGGGTAAAGAGATTGGCGAAGATGCTGTAGCATCTGATGATGGAGAAAGTGATGGTGGTGATGATGAGGCTGATGAGGATGATAATGATGAAGATGCTGGTGATGAAGAGGATTCAAATGATAATGACTTCGGTAATATGTCTGCAAGAGATTAGGAGCAAAGTGACGATGATGAGGTTGCTGTAGAAGAAGATGAAATGGAGGATTTCAAAGAAAAGGAACAAGATATCAGTGGCAAAGTGGTGAAAAAGATTCACAAAATTTGAAGAGAATCTAATGGAAAACCACAAGTCAAGGATGACATTCTTCCGTTTGTGATAGAAGCACCAAATAACTTGCAAGATCTATGCTCCTTGATAGATGGTCGTTCAGAAACTGAAATAATTGAGATTATTAGCCGAATGCGTACCTGCAATTCAATAAGGCTTACAGCTGAAGACAGAAAGAAAATCCAAGTATGTGACATTCTGACTAAATTCATTGGGTTAACACGTATATTGAATATATTTACTTAATTTTCCATTAGATATCTTATAATTCTATAATTATTGAATATATTTACTTAATTATCCACTAGATATATCTTATAATTCGCATTGCACCTGTGGAATGTTTCCTCAAATATTCAGATCCCTTAGGCAGGTTTTCTATGGTGTTCTCCTGCAGTACTTTGCAGTTTTAGCTATTCAAAAGTCCATTGAAGTTCAAAACAATTGACACCCTTGCTAAGCTTAAGCCCTTAATTGAGATCAGTGGAGAGACTCCATATTTTGCTGACATCTGTGCAAGGAAACGACTTATTCATACACATACTCTTCTGTGTGAAGACATCAAGGTTGCAGGTTTGTGAGATAAGAATTGTGTTTTATGGGAAATTGGTTTTATTGTCGGTGATCTGTGTTCTTCATTGTGTGATTTCTTTAAATCTGACAGGAAAGAGCTGCTGGCCAAGTTTGAAGACAGTACTTCTCCTGACTCCTGAGGTTTTGGTCTCTCATATTCCCCTGCTCTGACTTCCGCCATGTTGTAGCAACTCCAATGCTTCTGCTTATGTGCGAATATCTGATGCGGTGCCCTATACAATCTGGTCGAGAGGTAGCTGTTGGTTCTTTCTTGTGTTCCATGGTGCTTGTGGTATGCTCTTGAGTTTTATATAGTCTCGTGTTCATAGGTTCTTTTTCTGAAGATAACATATTGTATGCTCTGGTGTCCATGTGAGATCATTAACTTGTTGAATGAATGGTTAAGACCTGTTACCTGAATTTCTCCCGTTCCTTCAGTACCAAGCTGACATGCATTTCCTTTCCCCCCTTTTCTACAGCAGCAAATACTCATTTTCTCTACAAATTTCAATCTGTAGGCTACTAAACAATTGAAGAAGTTCTGCCCTGAAGCTGTCATTTTTCTGCAAACTCTTTTGGTAACGTCACTTAAAAGAAAAAGTGGGACCTCAACTGTAATGATAAGGATCATTACGGGGTAAACACCATCAGGAGGACACCCGGGCGTCGTCGGCTTGATTGGGATAAGGGGCAGACTATAGATAAGGGAGAAGAATCTTAGGAGAGAGACTAGACAAATTCATCTTCTTTGTTTCTTGTTTAATAAAATGAGATACACTCCCATCCTTATATAGATTAGATAGATTGACTGTAAGGAACTTATCTCAAATATAGAAATAGATTATCCTAGCCAATCTAATCTTATCTCTTAAGGAAACCAATTGATGCGGGGTGCTCGATCTTCACGACATAGGATCGAGGGTGATAACTTGGATCCGTGTAACCCGACGAACCGATGGCGCCAACCACTGTTAGAACAACAACCTGCGATAAAAGAATTCGCCCAGACACACGCTCGTGACTCAGTCTACCCGACCACCAAGTAGACATATCGCTGCTCCTGTGAACCACAAGGAAGCACAAGAACAACGGAAGGAACTCAAGAAAATCGTCCAATGCCCAAAGGCAGCGCGTAGCATAACCCCGAGAATAAGCAATATTAGCTATCTTCAAAATAACGTGGTCTGACCCAAAGGTTACATATCACAAGGCTTATATAGCCCTGGGCATAGTCCGTAGGACCTCCTAATCATATACAACTCTATCTTTTATCGTATTAGACTTGAACTCCTACAAAAAGGAAACTAAAATCTTTTCCAATAAGTCCAAGATCACCTCAATCGGGCTCCATATGCGAAAGTTATTGCCCTTTAATCACAAGGAATTCCTTCGGATCTGTGCTGAAACAGTCATCTATGTCGTAACGACCGCGTTGATAAATGTTACGACCACGCTGAGATTGGTTTTGACTACAGCCATGCCCTCTTTACGACCACACATCTTTTGCCAATGTTGGCTTTGACCACTCGTACGATCAAGAGTAGCAGTCGTAACCTTCGTAGTCATCCGAGCTTCAAAGAGGATCGGACGGTTCGGCCAGCCAAAGTCGTTCAGACTGCTCCGATACAATCGATTAGTTCGAAAAGAGTCTACAATCCTAGAAGTTGTAGTCGTAGCGGCACGGTGGTCGTAAGTCGTAGGCGTAGCGGCGCAGTGGTCGTAAGTCTTAGGTGATGTTGTGGTTGACAATATGGTCGATGCAATCGTGGTCGTGGATACCATGGTCATAGACGCTGTGGTTGTAGATACCGTGGTCGAACGGGGCGGATGACGAACGGTGCCGACTTCGTCCCTAGTCGTTGGCCTAATCCGAAAGTCGTTGTTGATGCCGATTGGACTTGATCGAACAGTCGGAGGGAATTTTGTGAGCTCGAGTGGTCGTGGGACCAATCTGACTTAGCAGAAAAGGCTCAGATGTGTCTTCCCTTGCTTGTTCTCCATGTGTTTCTCCTTCATTAGCTTTTTCTTCATGGTTTCAACTCCAAAAGCTTCACAACGTTCGAACATGAGAATGCACAAAATATTCATATGAGGTAGTAACCAATTCTCACATAAGTTAAAACCAAATACGATTAGGAGTGAATGATTAATCTTTTTAGCTCGTGCTCGTATAATCAATCTAGTTGGCAGCTCAGGAGAAGAAGGTATCATCAGAATGTCCTCATCATCCTCCTCTTCTTGAGAAGGAGTCGTCCTCGACTCTGATTCTTCTGGTCCAAAGAACGATGACAAATCAGCAACATTGAATGTAGAACTCACAGCATAATCATCACCCAGAAGCTCTATTTTATATGCTTTGTCATTGATCTTCTCAAGTATTCTGAATGGACCATCTCCACGAGGCATCAACTCGGACTTACGCTTATCCGGAAAGTGTTCTTTGCGTAGATGCACTCAAACCAAGTTACCCGGTTCGAATAACATCTTCTTTTTTGACTTGTTCGCATCTCAGCATAGTAACGTACCTTCTTTTTAATTTCTTATTTAGTCTTGACATGAATCTTCTTTACATATTCAACATGTTTTGACGCCTCCATATTAGCATGTTCTTGTAGTGGCAGTGGCAGCAAATCTAGTGGCATGATTGGTTTAAAATCATACACCACCTCGAACGGGCACATTTGAGTAGTATAATGTACCAACCCTATTGTATGCAAACTCCACATGCGGCAAATAATCTTCCTACTCTTTGAGATTCTTCTTGATCATCGCTCGTAGTAGCATTGAAAGTGTTCGATTCACCACCTCATTTTGTCCATCTGTCTGTGGATGACAAGTTGAAATAACAGCTTTGTCCCGAGCTTGGCCCACAGTCTTTCAAAACTAGCTCATGAACTTGGCATCTCAATCAAACAATTGTCCTTGGTATGCCATGCAATCCTACAATTTCCCTGAAAAACAAGTCAGCTACATGCGACGTATCGTCACTTTTGTGACAGGGAATAAAATGTGGCATTTTAGAGAATCTATCCACAACTACAAAAACTGAATCACTTTGCCTCTTAGTCCTAGGCAATCTTAAAACAAAATCCATACTAATATTCTCTCAAGGTGCACTAGGAGTAGGAAGTGAGGTATATAAACTATGTGGATTAAGTTTAGATTTCGCTTTGTGGCATGTAACAGGTCGCTGTACAAACCTTTCGACGTCACGCCTCATTTTAAGCCAATAAAAGTTATTGCTCAACATCATGAAGGTCTTTTCTCTCCCAAAGTGTCCCATCAATCCGCCTGTATGAGATTCCTGCAATAAAAGCAAACGCACGGATGAATCTGGAACACATAATTTGTTGGCACGAAATAAGAATCCATTATGAACATGGAACTTATTCCATCCTTTCCTATGTTTGCATTTTGAATATGGTTCTAAAAATTCATGATTAAAAGTATATAAATCTTTCAAGTTCTCTAGTCCAGGTACCTTTACTTTCAATTGAGTTAAAAGCACATTCCTTTTAGATAAAGCATTAGCTACCACATTCTCTTTTCCCTTCTTGTACTTAACAGTATATGACAAAGTTTCAATAAATTCTACCTACTTAGCATGTCTACGGTTCAGTTTAGCTTGGCCTTTCAAATATTTCAAAACTTTATGATCAGAGTGGATAACACATTCTTTAAGCCAAAAGATAATGTTGCCAAGTTTCAAGTACACGCACCAAATTATACAATTCTTTGTCATACACAGGATAGTTCAATTGAGCACCTCTAATTTTCTCACTAAAATATACTACTGGTCTTCCTTCTTGCTTTAAAACACCACCAATCCCTATCCCACTAGCATCACATTCAATTATAAAAGTCTTAGTGAAATCAGGTAAAACGAGCAATGGTGCTTCAATTAATCATTTCTTTAGTTCTTGAAAAGCGTTTTCCTATGATACTCCCCATTCAAACACAACACTCTTCTTAGTTAACTCATTTAATGGAGCAGCAATAGTATTAAAATCTTTAACAAAACGATGATAAAAACTAGTAAGACCATAAAAGCTTCTGATTTGACTAACATTCACAGGGGTAGCCAATTTTTAATCGCGTCAGTTTTAGATTCATCTATCTCAATGCCTTGTCCAGAAACAATATAGTCTAAAAACACAACTTTTTCAGTACAAAAAGTGCATTTGTCAAGATTACCATACAATTTCTCACTTCTAAGCATTTCTAGTACTTATCTAATATGATCAATATGTTCATCCATCGTCTTGCTATAGATCAATATGTCATCAAAGTATACAATAGTAAATTTGCCAATGAATGCTCTTAAAACATGATTCATCAATCGAATAAATATACTAGGTGCATTAGTTTAAAAGGCATTACTAACCACTCATACAATCCAAATTTTGTTTTTAAAGCAGTCTTCCATTCATCACTAAGTTTCATCCTAATCTGATGGTAGCCATTTCTCAAATCAATTTTCGTGAATATAGTTGCACTACTAAGTTTATCAAGTATATTATCTAACCTACGAATAGGATTACGATATCTAATAGTGATATTGTTAATGGCACGGTAATCAACACACATTCTCTATGTACCATCTTTCTTAGGAACAAGAATTATAGGAATAGTGCAAGAATTAAGACTTTCTCGTACATACCCTTTCTCAAGTACCTCTTGCACTTGGCGCTGAATTTATTTGGTTTCCTCCGGATTGGTATTGTATAGTGGACGATTTGGAAGTGATGCGCCGGGAATTAGATCAATTTGATGCTCTATTTAGCGCAATGGTGGAAGTCTCGCCAGCATCTCCTCTGGAAACACGTCATCAAAAGTCTGCGAAAGAGAGGAAATACCAATAGGAAGAGAGGTTAAGTCATTAGTTGAAAGCAACATCGTTGTATCTTTGTATACAAGCACAAAGTGCATCCTTGATGGATCACTGCTTACATATCTCAAATCTGATTTTGTGGCTAACATAACCATCCATTCCTCATTCTTACTTTTTATTAGAGGAAAATTGTAGATTGTATAAGCCATATTCTGTTTACTTGCCGTGTATATCTCCTCCTTTTGAGGATCTCTTGTAACTGCTGTATTTTGGCTATATATATATATCACACAAGCCCTCCACCTCTGGTGTGAGGCGTTTTCCCAATTCTCTCTCAATATGGTATCAGATTTCGGGTGCATATCTCTTCCGCTGCCCTAGCATCGCGATCTCGCTTCGCAACCACCCTCACCTCGGCGTCCCGGTTCCTGCGCTGGCCGCGCCCAACCGCACGCCGCCTTTTCTTCTCGCCGCGTTTTCTCTCGTACCGCGCCATGTCTACCGAGTCCACCCAGGCCTCCACCGTCTCAGGGGCGACGGGGTCTACCCACCCTGCCACCTCCGCCGAGTCTGCCGGCGTCGTCTTCGTCAACCCCTACGCCACGATTGCCGTCAAGTCACATGTTCCAATCACGCTGGAAATCAAGCGACCAAATTTCAACAAGTGGAAGGCATTCTTCACCTCCATGTGCGGCAAGTTTGGGCTTCTCCATCACATCGATGGTTCTGCTCCTCCCGTCCGATGATTACGCTGGGAGCAGCCGATCTTTGCATCCGCAGTTGGTTGTTCGGATCGGTCTCCGACGACATCCTCGATCTCGCCATGGAGCCCGAACAAACCGCCCGCGACCTCTGGGTCGCCATAGATGGCCTCTTCCAGGCGAACAAGGAACCACATGCTATCTTCTTGAGCCACGAATTTCATTCGCTAACTCAGGGCGATTTGCCGGTCGCCGACTACTGCCAACGAGTCAAGACGGCCGCCGACGCCCTCCGCGATGTCGGCCATTCCGTCTCTGAGTCGCAGCTGGTGCTTAATCTCCTCCGAGGACTCAACGATCGCTTCTCCAATACCGCCGACAACATCGCTAGCGCCCCTGTTCTCCCCACCTTTGCCGCGGCGCGCCATACCCTCGTGCTCAAGGAGCTCCGCATGGCCAATTCGGCCAAGGTGACCACCGAGACGGCGCTCGTGGCCGGCGCCTCATCCGGCTCCTCCTGTCCCTCTTTTGCCTGCGCCGCCTCCTCTTCCGCTTCCTCCTCGAGCGGCCAAGCTCGGAGTGGCAACAACAATAGACGGAATCGCAAAAGCGGCGGCGGGCGGAACGGCGGCGGCGGAAGCACTGGTGGCGGCGGCCACCGGTTTTTGAACCCGAGCGGCGGCGGCTACGCGCAGCACGGGGCTGGGAACCCTAGTGGCCTGCGCCCGGCCGGGCCGTGGATCTGTTTTAATCCTTGGGCCGCGCAGCAAACAGGATGGCGAGCTCCAGGCATTCTTGGACCAGTGCCGCAGGCCAACACTGCCTTTGCCGGTCCTTACATGTCACCCCCTTTTGGCGTCCACAATGGCCAGCCCAATTGGGACCAGGCTGGCCTGATTGCTGCGCTCAACCAGATGGCAGTCCACAATCCCTCCCCGTGGGTCATGGACACCAGAGCCACCTCCCACATGTCCGCATCTGACGGTATCCTCGTGACTCGCTTGCCTAACTCACATACTTTTATCACTGTTGGCAATGGCCATACTATTCCTGTCGTTTGTCGTGGCACTTCTTTCATTCCCATTGGATCCACCAAATTTGCTCTCAAGAACATTCTTGTCGCCCCATCTTTAGTTCGCAACTTACTTTCTGTTCGTCAATTTACCCGCGATAATAAATGTTCTATCGAGTTTGACGAGTTTGGTTTCTCTGTTAAGGACCTCCGGACCCGGCGCGTGATTCTTCGCTGCAATAGTCGCGGAGAGCTCTACACTCTTCCGACCGCCATTCCTTCATTTGCCGCCCACTGCTTCCTCGCCACTTCCTCCACGCTATGGCATCGCCGCCTTGGTCATCCTGGTCCTGCTGCCATCCACACTCTCAGGAATAGGTCCATCATTTCCTGTAATAAAACTGACAGCACCCTCTGTCATGCATGTCAGTTAGGCAAACACACGCGTCTACCTTTTTCGAGTTCATCTTCTAGAACATCTTTTCCTTTTGAGCTTATTCATTGTGATGTGTGGACCTCTCCGGTTTTGAGTATTTCTGGCTATAAGTATTATTTAGTGGTGCTTGATGATTTTAGTCACTTCTGTTGGACCTTCCCTTTGCAACGCAAATCTGATGTTCACCAACATATTGTCCAGTTCGTTGCGTATGCCTCCACCCAGTTCGGCCTCCCTCTAAAGTGCCTTCAGGCTGATAACGGCACTGAGTTCGTCAACAATGCCACCACTGCCTTTCTTGCTAGTCGCGGCACGCAGATATGACTTTCTTGATGAATAAGTCTGTACTGTGGTCTTTGTGGGGCTGTGGTAGTTTTTGTTTTTTGACTGCTTTAGGACAGCATCTGCTTTTAGGACAGCATCTGCTTTTGCTTTAGGACAAGATTCGCTTTTAGGACAGCATCTCGCTTTAGGACAGCATCTGCTTTTAGGACAGCATCGCTTTAGGACAGCATATTGACCGCTTTAGGACAGCATCTAGGATAGCATCGTAGCATATGCTTGGCTGGTTCTCACCTATAAATTTGTATCCCCAACCCTCAGTTGGCATGGCATTGTATGAGAAATAAACAAGAAAACTTGCCCCATCTCCTAGTGTCATCCTCTCCATGAGAGTAAGGATCTTGCTATCACCAAGAGCAAGAGTCCAGCGACTAACAAGTGGTATCGAGCCTTAGTATCCTGTAGCCTGAGCATCTCCCGCTCATCTCCTTCTCCGCCTCACAGAGCCCAGCAGAGTAGCGGCAGCAGACTCGGTGTCCCCGCCACTCCTCTCCGAGACGGCAGCGGCTCGTCGGCGACCCTCTCTCCACGCAACACCCCGATGGCGCGCCATGTCCGCAGGCGATCTCGGCCTTCGATCGCCTCGAGCATGCGGCGTCGCAGACGGCCGAGCTCGCGCCGCGCAGAGCAAGCAAGCGAGAGCAGCGGCGGCAGAGACGCGCGCGGCGAAAGAAGCGTCAAGGGCGGGCGGGCGGAGCCGGGCAGCAGCGAGGCGGAGAGTGGAAGCGGCGGCATGCAGATGCAGCGCAGGCGGCGGCAGCAGAGGTCAAGGCTCATGCGGCGGCGCGCGATAGCTCGGCTCTGTTGATGGCAGCGACGACGCGGACCCTCACTGCTGGAGAGGAGGCGCGCAAGGGCGAGCGGCGCAATGGGCGGCGCGCGACGCCACGAGCGCGGCGGCAGCCCAGACGGCGCGCGGCGCGCGCGGCGCTCTGAAGAGGCGACACGGCGGTGGCGCTCCTAGAGGAGGCATGCACGGCGGCGACGTGACGGGTCGACGGAGAGCGCGGCCCTCACAGTAACGCGCTCTCTCCCGGTTCGATGCCGTGGTCACCACGAGTACCGGTGTCGTCGAGGGCGTCGGCCGGCGGCGGTGGCCTACCTCACCAAGACCAACTACGTCGAGTGGGCTGCGGTGATGAGGTGAAGCTCAGTGCGGCATATGTGGGATGCGATCCGACGGCGGCGTCGACCACGACCGGGATCGACGGCGCTGGATGCTCTCATCGCCGCAGATCCGCCCGAGATGCGCTTCGCTACCAACAAGCGGATCGCCAAAGAGGCTTGGGACGCCATCGCTGCAAAGACGCATCGGCGGCGACCGCGCGCAAGTCTACTGCGCAGCACTACGCGCGGGTGGGAGAACACGGCCTTCAAGCGGTGAAGACGTTGATGACTTTGCTCTCGTCTCAACACTTTGTTGCGAAGTTGGTGCAGTTCGGTGGCGACACCTACGGCGAGAGAGAGGCGTGGAGAAGCTCTTCATTGCGCCCCAGAAGTACAAGCGGATGGCTCGCTCGATCGGGTCTCTGCTGGACCTTTCCACGATGACCATCGAGGAGGCGCGGTCGCCTCAAGGTCGCCGACATCGATGAGCCACAGAGCCTCTCGGGACCCGTCACCATTGGCGGAAGCTCCTCGCTCGGGAGCGGTGGGCTGCCGGCCAAGGTGACAAGAAGAAGGAGCCTTCTTCCACGACAGCGCCGCAAGAGTGGCAAGCGCGCAAGCCGCACAAAGCGCGCCAGGCGGCGATCTTTGGCAAGCAAAGCGCGACGAGGCGACTCTTGCCACAATCGCGGCAAGCTTGGTCATTGGGCCAAGGAGTGTCGGCACCACGACGCGGCAGGCCACGTCGCGCAAGCGGAGGAGGAGCAACCGGTCTGTTCATTGCTCATGCGAGCATCGAACTACCTCCGCCGCACCGCCGCAGCGGCTCTCTCCACCTTGACGAGCCAAAGCACACGCCTCCTCGGCGGCGATTCGGCAATGACAAGACCGGCGGGTGGTGCCTCGACACCGCGCCACCCACCACATGACCGGGCGGCGGAGTTCTTCTCGAGCTCGACTCAGCGTTCGAGGCACCGTCAAGTTCGGCGACGCCCGCCGTGCGAGATCAAGGCGTCGGCTCTGTCGTCTTCGCCGCCAAGATCGGCGAGCACCGGCCGCCACCGGCGTCTACTACATCCCCGATCTGCGGAACTCCATCATCGCCTTGGGCGGTGGATGAGAACGGCTCGCGTGTCGAGATCGAGCACGGTGCCGCGGATTTGGGATCTTCGACGCCGCCTCCTTGCCAAGGTAACGAGGCGCAAATCGACTCTACACTCTTCACGCAGTGGCACAACCCCTCTGTCTCGCGGCTCGTCGGACGACGAGGCGTGGCGCGGCACGCAGCGCTTTGGGCACCTTCACCGAGGCCCCGGCGGCTCGGTGCCATGGAAATGGTGCGAGGCTGCCGTGCCTTGACCATGTGGAGCAGCTCGCGGCGTCTGCGTGTTGACGGCGCAGGCGACTCCTTTCCCCAAAGGCGAAGTTTCCGAGCCAAGGAGAGGCTCGAGCTCGTGCACGGGACTTGTGTGGCCCGGTGACACCGCCACACCGGAGGACGACGCTACTTCCGCCGCCGCCGTCGACGACCTCTCCCGCTACATGTGGGTGATGGTCCTCGCAGCAAGGAAGAGGCCGCGGACGCCATCAGCGCACGCAGTCGCTGCGGAGGCGAGCGCGCCGCAGCTGCGCGTCTTTGCGCCTGACAACGGCGGCGAATTCACGGCGGCTGAATTCGCGTCATCTTTGCGATGAGGGCATTCAGCGCCACTACTCCGCGCCGTCTGACCGCAGCGAGCGGCGTCGTCGGCAGCGCAACGAGGCGGTTGTGGGGATGGCTCGGGCCCTCCTCAGCGAGAGGATGCCGGTGTCTTCGGGAGAGGCGGTGGTATCGCCGTCTACATCCTCAACCGCTCGCCTACCAAGGCGCTCGGCGGCGGACGCCGCACGAGGCTTGGCATGGCGCAAGCGGCGGTCTCCCACTTGCGGGTCTTGGCTCCTCGCGTTCGCCAGGAGCTTGGCCACATCGGCAAGCTCGACGGCGTGAGCACTCGGGAGTGTTCATCGGCCACGCGGAGGGCTCGAAGGCCTACCGCATCCTCGACCGTCACCACCGCGCCCGCATCTCGCGTGACGCCGTGTTCGACGGCGGCGAGGCCGACGTGGGACAAGGCGGTGGGCGGCGGGTCGGCCTCGACTCGTGGACTTTGTTGTCGACTCACGCCCGCCGAGAGCGGGAGCTAGCGGCTCGTCTTCACCGAGCTCGTCCACCTCGACACCTTGCTCGCCACCGGCTCCGCGAGTGCTCCACCACCTCGGCACCGCCACGCCCACCCTTCACCACCGGCCACCACTCTCCCGCACCGGCGCCACACCACCGGAATCGGCCCCAACGGCCGGTCCACGATGAGGCGCATGGTGGAGTTCGCTACTCATTGTCCCAGCGAGGACCGCGTCGGCGCCTACCACGACGACGAGCCTCGCGCTATCGTACCATGGACAACATCCTCGCGAGCCGCCGTCCTCGGATGGCGCAGCGCGGCGCGAGGCGGAGCGCACTTGGCATGCGACGACGGCGAGCCCCGCTCCTTCGCCGAGGCGGAGGAGACGCGGCGTGGCGTGTCGCGATGAAGCGAGAGATGGACGCCGTCGAGCGTAGCCGGACGTGGGAGCTGGCGGATCTTCCCGCCGGCCACCGCGCGATCACCCTTAAGTGGGTGTTCAAGGCGAAGCGGGATGGCCGGCGCCATCGTCAAGCACAAGGCTCGCTTGGTGGCACGAGGCTTCGTGCGGCAGGAGGGTCGACCGATGGCGCCGCACCCGTCGCACGGATGGAGTCCGTCGCGACTCCTCCTGCGCTAGCTGCCCAGAAGGTCGGCGTGTTCATCACATGGATGTCAAGTCGGCATTTCTTAACGGCGACTTGAAGGAGGAGGTCTCGTGCATCACCACGGATTTGCGATCCCGGCAAGGAGGGCAGGTGCTCGCTGCGCAAGGCCCTATGGCTTGCGGCAGCACCGAGGGCGTGGAACGCTAAGCTGGACTCCACCTCAAGCAAATGGGGTTCCAGCAGAGCGCACACGAGGCCGCGATCACCGGGCGGGCAAAGGCGGCAACGCCTGGCGGTGGGTGTCTCGTCGACGACTTGGTGATCACGGCACCAGGATGCGGAGGTGGCGGCATTCAAGGAAGAGATGAAGGCCACCTTCCGGATGAGTGACCTGGGGTCTCTCCTTCTACTTAGGGATCGAGGTGCACCGGGATGATTCGGGATCACGCCGGCGCATCGCCACGCCAAGCGCGTCGTTGAGCTAGCTGGGCTCACCGCGCAACCCGCTCTCACTCCAATGGAGGAGAGGTGGCCGAGCCGCGACAAAGACGACGGAGGAGGTGGGCGCTCACGCATCTGCGGCGTCTTGTGGGAGCCTTCGCTACCTCGCCCACACATGACCGGACTTGGCATTCTCCGTCGGCACGTTAGTCGGTTCATGCAACGACCGACGACGAGCATCGGCAGGCCGTGAAGAGGATCATCCGCTACGTTGCGGGGACCCTTGACCACGGCCTCCATTACCCGAGTGTCTGGCGCGGCACGCCGTCGGTGCGGCGGCAAAGTGACCACGCGGCGACATTGACACCAAGAAGAGCACAAGCGGGATTCTCTTCTTCCTCGGCAAGTGTCTCGTTCGCGGCGGTCGATCAAGCGGCGGTGGTGGCCCCACCGGTGTGAGGCCGAGTACATAGCGGCTTCCACCGCCGACTCGAGCACTCGGCTCGCTCGATTGCTTGGTGATCTCTCGGCAGGACATCAAGCGGTGGAGCTCGGGGTGGGCAACAAGTCCGCTCTAGCCTCGGCAAAGAACCCGTTTTTCATGAGCGAGCAAGCACATCCGGGTGAAGTACCATTTCATCCGAGGTCGCTTGGATGAAGGAAGCATCAAGGCAAGCTACATCAACACCACGGATCACTTGCGGATCCGCTCACCAAGCCTCTTGGAAGGATCAAGTTCCTTGAGCTCTGCTCCAAGATCAGTGGTTCAACCCTCCCACAAGACGCACGCACAAGACTTAGGGGAGAATGATGAATAAGTCTGCATCTTGTGGTCTTTGTGGGGCTGTGGTAGTTTTGTTTTTGATCGCTTTAGGACAGCATCGCTTTTAGGACAAACATCTGCTTTGCTTTAGGACAGCATCTGCTTTTGCTTTAGGACAACATTCGCTTTAGGACAGATTCGCTTTTAGGACAGCATTCGCTTTAGGACAGCATATTGACCGCTTTAGGACAGCATCTAGGATAGCATCGTAGCATATGCTTGGTGGTTCTCACCTATAAATTTGTATCCCCAACCCTCAAAGTTGGCATGGCATTGTGTGAGAAATAAACAAGAAAACTTGCCCCATCTCCTAGTGTCATCCTCTCCATGAGAGTAAGGATCTTGCTATCACCAAGAGCAAGAGTCCAGCGACTAACATTTCTTGCCCATACACCTCGCCACAAAACGGCAAGGCCGAACGGATGATTCGCACTACCAACAACTGCATTCGCACCCTGCTTATCCAGGCCTCTTTACCTCCGTCCTATTGGGCCGAGGCTCTCGCTACTGCCACATATCTTCTCAACCGGAGACCATCTTCCTCTGTTCGCGATTCTCTCCCCTTCCAACTCCTACATCGCACTGTTCCCGACTACTCCCATCTGCGGGTTTTTGGCTGTCTTTGCTACCCAAACCTTAGTTCCACGACACCTCACAAGCTTGCTCCCCGTTCTACTGCTTGTGTCTTTCTTGGGTATCCAGCCTCCCACAAGGGATATCGATGCATGGATCTTGCCACACGCCGCATCATTCTTTCGCGACATGTCGTCTTCGACGAATCACGCTTCCCGTTTGCGGCGACCCCCCCTGCTGCTTCCTCGTTTGATTTTCTTCTGCAGGATGCTTCACCTTCCCGTGCGGTCGCTCCGTCCTCTTTGGGCGTCGAGCCACCGCGCCCTCCCACGGTCGCTCCCTCCATGGAGGTTGAGCAACCATGCTCCTCCACCATGGCCGCTCCCTCCTTTGAGGTTGAGCAACCGTGCCTAGGCGTCGACCTGCCACTCTTCGGCTGGCGCACTCAGCCGGCAGTACGCACGACGGGCGGGTCCCCGCCATCTATAGCTGGTGTCATCAACTCGGCTGATCCCATCATTGTCCCGCCTACCCGGGCGACCACTGTGGTGAGCCCGTACCAGCACACCTACGCCAGACGGCCTCGACCGGCTCACCTACATGTGCCAGTTCGCTCCTCCACGGCCTTCGCCGCTCCTCGGGCCAAGGATGTGCCACCTGGCGCTTCGCGCCAGCACCCTATGGTGACACGATCCCAGACTGGCTCCTTGGCGCCGGTCCAACGCTTGACCTTCTCGGCCACGCACATCGTCGCCTCGCCCATTCCGGCCAACTATCGCAGCGCTTTGGCCGACCCCAACTGGTGTGCTGCTATGGCCGACGAATACGAGGCACTGGTTGATAACGGCACATGGCGGTTGGTTCCTCGACCTCCCGGTGCCAATATTGTGACAGGCAAATGGATCTTCAAGCACAAGTTCCACTCCGATGGCACTCTTGCTCGCCACAAGGCACGCTGGGTCGTCCGCGGCTTTTCCCAGCAGTACGACATCGACTATGACGAGACGTTCAGCCCGATCGTCAAACCAGCCACCATCCGGGTCGTTCTCAGTATTGCAGCCTCACGTGCTTGGCCGATTCATCAGCTCGATGTCAAGAATGCCTTTCTTCACGGCACCTTGGAGGAGACTATCTACTGTCAGCAACCTTCAGGGTTCGTTGACCCGGCAGCTCCTGACGCGGTTTGTCTATTGCAGAAGTCATTATATGGTCTGAAGCAGGCTCCTCAGGCGTGGTACCAGCGGTTTGCCACCTATATTCGCCTTTTGGGATTTATGCCATCGACGTCCAACACGTCTCTCTTTGTTTACAAAGATCGAGACCATGTCGCCTACCTTCTACTGTACGTCGACGATATCATACTCACTGCATCATCGCCAACAATGCTTCAGCACATTTCTTCGCGCCTGCACTCCGAGTTCGTAATGACAGACCTTGGCGATCTCCACTTCTTCCTAGGCATCTCCGTCACGCGTTCTTCTGCCGGCCTTTTTCTGTCCCAGCGACAGTATGCCATGGATCTCATTCAACGGGCCGGCATGGCCGAGTGCCACTCTACTTCGACACCTGTGGACACTCGTGCTAAGCTGTCTGCCTCAGACGGTGCCCCGGTCGACAACCCCACCGAATACAGGAGTCTCGCCGGCGCTCTGCAGTACCTCACGTTGACTCGTCCCGAGTTGACATACGCGGTTCAGCAGGTGTGCCTCTACATGCATGATCCTCGCGTGCCTCATCTTGCGTTGATCAAGCGGATCCTCCGCTACGTGAAGGGCACTCTCTCCATTGGCCTTCACATTGGCACCGGCTCCGTACGGACCTTGACGGCCTATTCCGATGCAAACTGGGCTGGTTGTCCCGACTCCCGCCGATCCACGTCAGGCTACTGCGTCTTCCTTGGTGACAATTTGGTCTCTTGGTCCTCCAAGCGTCAGACTATTGTCTCTCGCTCCAGTGCCGAGGCAGAGTACCGTGCCGTCGCCCACGTCGTCGCTGAGTGCTGCTGGTTGCGACAGCTACTTCAGGAGCTCCACGAACCGATTTCTTCGCCACTGTCGTCTACTGTGACAACGTCAGTGCTGTCTATATGACATCCAATCCGGTTCATCATCGTCGCACGAAACATATTGAGATTGACATTCACTTTGTTCGCGACAAGGTTGCGTTGGGACAGGTCCGGGTTCTTCATGTTCCGTCTTCCCACCAGTTCGCGGACATCATGACCAAAGGCCTACCCGTTCAGTTGTTCACTGATTTTCGGTCCAGTCTTTGCGTTCGTGAATCTCCCGCTGCGACTGCGGGCGGGTATTAGAGGAAAATTGTAGATTGTATAAGCCATATTCTGTTTACTTGCCGTGTATATCTCCTTTTGAGGATCTCTTGTAACTACTGTATTTTGGCTATATATATATATCACACAAGCCCTCCACCTCTGGTGTGAGGCGTTTTCCCAATTCTCTCTCAATACTTTTTCCTCTCACATTTGACTTGTGGCTCTCACTCACCGAGGTGTAGAAGTCTCTCTTTTCTTCCTTTTTACCCCCATTTTCTGCAAGCTTCCTTTGTTGAAATTCAACATGTATTCAACTAGAAGTCATTGGATTAAGCTCTTTTGTCTTTCCCTTTCACTTAAAAGTATATCTATTGGAATGGCTATCATGTTGCACACTTCTATCATATTGCTATGACTTTCCCAACAGCAAATGTCACAGTCATAGGCATCACATCACACTCAGCGGTGTCTTCATAATCACCAATCTTGAAAGTAACATTCACCACAAATTGAACCTTTACATCCCCACATTCACTAAACCATTGCACATGATACGGACATGGATGTTTCAGCATTTTTAAGCCAAGCTTCTCACACAATCCAACATTAGCCAAGTTGTGACAACTACTACCATCAATAATATGTTTGATTACCTTGTTGTTTACCTTGGCTTGTGTTTGAAATAAGTTGAATTGCTACGGATGTGCATCTCCTTCTTGTGTAAGCATACTCAAATTTTTGGTGACTACTAGTGCCTCTCTTGTTTCATAATTCAACACATCAACCTCTTCGTGGTCATCCGATGCATCCTCATATCTCCCTTTTTCATGACAGAGCTCAATCTCTTCTTCATTTGCAGATTCATACTCTCCATCTTCCGTCATAAGTATAACTCGGTTGTTGGAATATTCCTTAGAAATATGACCACGCCTCAAATAATTGAAACATTGAATTTCCCTACTCTTTCATCAATGAGTATTAGCATGTGACTTAGTGCTAGCTGAAAATGTACCTCGTCCCAGATTAAATCATGTCTTGGTGGCATTAGAAAATGATGATGATGGAACTTTTAAGTTGAAAGATGCTGTCCTTGGGTCTGATTTTATATCTTCTAGTAATTGTTTTTCCGTTTTTGTCGCTTGATGCACCAACTCAACGACAGTGTTGAAGGGTTGATATTGCACAATGCGTTTGATGTTTTTATTCATACCAAACAGAAAACGCGCAAGTGTTTGCTCTTCATCTTCGTGCACATGTGCCCTAATCATAGCTTGCTCTATATCCTTGTAGTATTCCTCCACCGAACGACTTCCCTGTCGTAAATTCTGTAATTTATCAAAAAGATCACGTTTATAAGCATTAGGAACAAAATGTCCTCTCAGTTCTCGCTTGATTTCAGCCTATGATGCAATTGGAGGTTTCCCATTGACTTCTCTTTGATTCAACACTTGCTTTCACTAAATCAACGCATATCCATCAAACTCAAGAGATGCCATGTGTAGCTTCTTCCCCTTAGAATAATTGTGTATCTGAAAAATCTTATCCACCTTGAGCTCCCACGTGAGATATGCATCTGGATCGGAAGTCCCTTTAAATTTGGGAATAGTGAATTTGAGTTTTCCAAACTACTACACGTGCGAGTCATCATGACGGCGACCATGACGTTGGTAGTGGTCGTTGCGATGTAACAAAAAGTCGTCACCGAAGTCCTCGTTATGGGCAGCACTGTCGCGCCCCTGGCCATGCCCACGACCGCGGCCTCTCCCTGGGCCATGGTCTACGCCGAAAACACCTCTATGCCCGGGAAAAGGCGGTCGAACCGCATTGACAGCGGCTCGATCTCCTTGAGCTTCTCTAGCGAATCGTGCGGCTTTTTCCTCATCAGTCTCATCAAACTCAACACCTCGTTCATGGATGCCCACTGGCCCTCGCTCTTTGTGAAGCTCCTCTAGTATCTCCCTTGTCAAGGCGCTCATATTCATTCAACTGAGTGTTGAAATCACTAGTGAGCTTCTCAAGGTCAGCTAGTATAACATATGCTTATTCTCCTTTTCCTGCCATGGTTAGTGCAAACAACAGAGAAAAGAAAACTATGTATGTGGATGTGGGAGTTTATTTGTGGAATTCACTCACCCCCACCTCCCCTTACCAACCGAAGTTCTTATGTGTCCTTGATGGAATTGAAAGACTAAACGCACTTGGTGACGGTAGTCAGCACAAGGTGATAGATTAAGCGAATTTAATTGCACTGGATTTGTTAAACAATGACTTATTGTGGGGTTTGGATGGAAAAGTGTTTACCTATGCAATCTGATATTCTGGATATTATAAAGTCAAGTAATAATCCAAACCAGAAACCTTTTCCTAAGTGTCGATCCAATAGATTTAAGTGAAGTATAAGAATGCACACGCAAAGAACAATGTGACTTGATGCAAACAAAGAAATGAGCTAAAAAGAGAATCTGAATTCGAGGATTAAATAGCTCGTTTTGCACCAAATACCAAGAGAGACGCTAGCCAATTGCAAGAAGTTGACTTTAAGGGCGCAAGATTGCTCAAAAAGGAACAGATCACACAATCTCCTCTTTTTTTTTTGACTCAAGCCGGGCCAATTAGTTCTTTCTCTAGCCCTCTTCTCTTGTCTTTCCCCCCTTTTTTTTCAAGTCGTAGGTCTTTCGGTATGTTGACTGCCTTCTTTGCTCAAAACTCAAAAGTTCAATAAGTGTAATTTATTACTAAGAGCAACCGTATTGCAACATCAAAAGCTAGTATCAAAGATGAAAGAAATATTATAAGGAAGCTTACTGTGGTTGATACCTCCTAGATGAAGCAGAAGAAACGATACAATGATTAAGCAACGCAAATGAACATGATGATCAACACCTAAACAAAATTTTTAATGGACGAAAACTTAACAAAAATCATGAAAATAACAGATGCAAACACTAGGGTTTTGGATTTTTTGTGGCAATTTTTCGGTTTATAGACTCTAGGTATTAAAACAACAATTAAAACTGATCTAAAGGATAAGGTAAATAGTCTTGCTGTGTCAATCTATGGCTCTGATACCAAGATGATGCGAGGTGCCCGATCTTCACGACGTAGGATCGAGGATGATAACTTGGATCCGTGTAACCTGACAAACTGATGGCGCCAACCATTGTTAGAACAACAACTTATGACAAAAGAATTCACTCAACCACACGCTCGTGACCCTATCTACCTGACCACCAACAGACGTATCGCTGCTCCTGCGAACCACAAGGAAGCATAAGAACAACAGAAGGAACTTTTAAGAAAATCACCCAATTCACAAAGGCAGTGCGTAGTATAAACCCGAGAATAAGCAATATTAGCTATCTTCAAAATAGCGTGGGCTAACCCAAAGGTTACATATCACAAGGCTTATATAGCCCTGGGCATAGTCCGTAGTACCCCCTAATCATATACAACTATCTTTTATTGCATTAGACTCAAACTCCTACCAAAATGAAACTAAAATATTTTATCCCTGATGAATATGAAGATAAGTCCTCTTCTGTTACGTAGTCCTGGAAATAAGCTTTCCAATAAGTCCAAGATCACCTCAATCGGACTCCATATGTGAAAGTTATTTCCCTTTAATCACAAGGAATTACTTCGGATCTGCGCTGAAACAGTCATGTATGTCGTTACGATCACGTTGATAAATGTTACGACCACGTTGATGTTGATTTCGACTATAACTATGCTCTCTTTACGACCACACATCTTCTGCCGATGTTGGCTTCGACCACTTGCACACGAGTAGCAGTCGTAACCTTCGTAGTCATCCGACCTTCAAAGAGGATCAAACGGTTCGGCCAGCCAAAGCCGTTCGGACTGCTCCGATACAATCGATTAGTTCAAAAAAAGTCTACAATCCTAGAAGTTGTAGTCGTAGCAGCACAGTGGTCGTAAGTCGTAGGCGTAGCGACGCAGTGGTCGTAAGTCATAGGCGGTGTTGTGGTTGAAAATATGGTCGATGTAACTGTGGTCGTAGATACCATGGTCGTAGACACCGTGGTTGAACGGTGCCAACTGTGTCCCTAGTCGTTGGTCCGATTTGGAAGTCGTCGTTGATGCCGATTGGACTTGATCGAATGGCCAGAGGGAATTTTGTGAGCTCAAGTGCTCGTGGGACCAATCCGACTTGACAAAAAAGGCTCAGACGTGTCTTCCCTTGTTTGTTTTCCATGTGTTTCTCCTCTATTAGCTTTTCCTCCATGTTTTCAACTCTAAAAGCTTCATAACGTTCAAACCTGAGAGTGCACAAAATATTCGTATGAGGTAGTAACCAATTCTCACATAAGTTAAAACCAAATGCGGTTAGGAGCGAATTCTCCTGTTGATTAATCTTTTTAGCTCGTGCTCATATAATCAATCCAGTTGGCAGCTCAGGAGAAGAAGATATCATCAGAATGTCCTCATCACCAATCCACCAATCCGACATAGGAACAGTAACCACGTCATACTGTCCATGTGAACAGTACCATGACCATGACATCAACTACGTGATCAGGTAAATTTTAATTCCGGTGTTGAACATACTTTCAGCTTGCTGCTTCATACTAAGTGGAATCCCCTTTGGTATAGATTAATGATCAATTTATGGAGCTCAAGACTTTGAACCCATGGCTTCATATCCATGAGCCAGTGCGTGAGGTGAATCGAGTGAATGTCCTGGAAGTCATGAACATGAATCCCGATTCCCCTTATTTCTCATCCAATAATTTCAAGTAAGCATGTGATTTTATTGGCTTCAAGACTGGATACTGAAAGTCGTTCTTTTGCATGTTATCTTATATTCGTAAATTTTCTGACAGGGCTGGTGTACTTCTAACTGTGGCTGAATGTTTAAGGGGCTTTGTTATTATACATGAAGCGCTCTTTCCCAGAAATTTTCCTTCCAATCTCTTCTCTGCTTCAACAAATTCTGGATAAATCCGGCTTACCTGGCCTGTTACAAGACATTTTTCATGAAGTCATTGACTTGATTAAAAAGAGAAGTGATGAAGACCATGCTTCAAGAGAGCCACTCCAAATGCGAAAGCAGAAGCCTGAACCACTCAAGCAGTTGAATCTGAAATTCGAAGAGAAGTATGTATTTGTTGGTATTCTGTGTTGTCAGTATGCCATATTCTTTTTCATTGCTGTTTTGTTCTTGAAAGATCTAATGTGGATTTAATGTAAAAACATCGTTACCTTTTATCAACTTCCTCTCTTCTATTTCTGCAGTTACATAAAGGGTCTTCTTGATTATGATCCTGACCGAGAAAGGGCACAAATGAAGAAGCTGAAGAAACGCCTGAAGAGTGAGAAGGGGGCAATGCGTGAGCTTTGTAAAGATGATTATTACCTGTCTGCTGTGAAAGAGAAGGAGAGGATAAAACAAGAGCAAGAGAGAGCTGAAAAGTATGGAAAAGCAATGGCTTTCCTTCAAGAACAGGAACATGCTTTTAAATCTGGCAACCGGGAAAAGGTAGAAAAAGGAGGCGGTGACATTTTCTTCATATTTAGCCAGTGTAAATATCTTATTATGTTGCTCGTGCCGTTCGGTTTGTTCACCATCATTCTTGGGTACTTGAGATAGATGTAGGCATGTAGCCGATGACCCTAGCATGCTCCATTTTTACTGTTTTTTGTAACTTCAAGTTGGTGGACACACCGAAATACAAAAAGTAAATGCCAAGATGCCTCTGTTAGCCATATGGAGCATTCCCTTGCATAAAAGTTAGCCTGGAACAATATGTGTAGCCATCTGCAATGTGTCAAGCACTTTACACTGCATCTCTTCGACCAACCGCCAACTTGGAAAAGGCTATATTTCTCTTGTACTCAAGAATTAGTTGCTCTACTGTGCAGTAGCAATTTAATGTAGCACAGCAAAGAGTTTTTGTTCTTTTTTTTGTACGCAGTGTTACTTGTCAGATGTATCTGAATGTTTAAACGACAAACATGATTTTTGTACTGTCACTTTTTTTTTTGCCTAAATGAAAGACATCCTTTATTGAAATTAAACATTCGTTGTTACGATTGCTCTGGTAATATACTGTTCTGTGCTACTTGGGTGCATCAGAAGTGAGGGAAAACTGTTCTAGGAGCAAATTTTGGTCAGGAAATAGCCATACCAGTGGCAAGATGTCACATGGTTCACTGTTTCTCAAGTATGCTCATATAGTCATATTCCAAGGGAAATATTGTTTAACAGCATGCAAGTTTCGTCTGTTATTGCACTTGTCTGCTTCATCAGAAGATGAATTTGGTAGGCACTTCAAATCTGCGTACATGCTGATTTGCTTTGAACTGGGACGGTTTAATGTGGAGAGCAACAACATCACTATCATACCTGCCTGGCTCTTGATGCTCATCTGCCTAATTGCTTGTCAGACAGGCCACTTGCGGTCACTTCGTCATTATTCAGACGATTCCACTCAATTCATGGTGAAGAAGGCGTGCGCCTAATGGCGCCTACGCACCAATTTCTCTGTGCAAAGCTTGCAGCACAAAGCTGCTTTACTGTTCAGCAATGTCCTGCTATTGAAGGCTCTAGTTCTGACTTCAATGTGCATTATTAGACAGTGCTGTTGCCTTTTTCATGCCTTTCTGGATCAGATGTCACCAACCAAAGCAGAAATATGTGCCTCCAAGCAATCATCACCAGAGCCAAAAGCAGAACTATTGATAGCACAGGAAGCATAAGAGGTCCCAAAACGTAAGAAACATTCCAAACTAACTCTCATGCTACCTATTTCTTGATTCTGATTTCAGCTACTCTTTAACTCTCCACTGAACTTAGTGGTACAAGGTTCCACATCCATAGGCTGCTGCAAAGCAATGCCAGCCGGCTGAAACGTCATCGCAACATCACCGGTTGAAGCTTGCATATTAGAGCTAATGTTATGGATGTCAGGATAACCGATCAACCACAGAAGCTGATTTGCTTTTGATGCAGTTTTGTCAGTATCAGGCTATCAGCACTGCTTAATGCAATGTGTCTTTATCAGCAAAGTTTCAGGTAAGAAGAAAATAGCACCCTCTTGACTACTGACTTGCATCTGCTTGCTCTCCACAGAATTTGAACCGGCCATTGCTGTCATGCAGATTCCAGCTACAATATTTGAAAGCAAAGCAAGCGGACTTGGCCTCTCATTTTGAGTATCATGGAAGATGCCAAAATTGCAATGTCTTTTCACATGATTTTTTTTGGAAAAGGAACAGATTTTCTGAGGCGGTAACAATTTTGAAGCTAATCATATTTTCTTATAAATCATATTATATACACTTATATTTACATCCTTGATATACAATATATGTACAATGTGGGCATGACGAATTCGAGTATATTTACAAATGACCGCCCCCAATCCTGCACTACTGGAACAGAATGAAGGTTGTTCTCTGTAACTTCGCAATTTCCTTGGATTGCTTCATCAGTTAAGAATTTACAGTGAGGTTTTCAGGATCGGATAATGATCAACGCATGAACAGCCCGAAACTAGTAGAGAGACTGCAGAGAGACCTTGGGTCGAAATAAGTTGGCGAAGAGGAACCATGTGGGCGACTCTTTCTTCTGTGGTTCTGATGGCTCAGGCTGGCCTTTCACCTGAATGTTCTGGCCTATGGCTTGCCTGATGGAATCTATGGTCTTCTGATCAACAGTCTCTCCTGCAGAATCGCGAACGTAGAATGTGTTGACAGCCGTTCGTCCCCTCGTGCTTACTTCTGCCCTTGTGACAGTCAGGCTGTTCTCGCGGAAGATGCGGGTGACCTCCGATAGGAGGCCGACCTTGTCATTTGTACACAGCTCAAGTTTCACACCCTGAGACAACCAACAGGGGGAGAAGGGTGATTAATAAGTCACATGAATAGTAGTTTCGATGATGCGACTTCAGATAAGTGCATCGAATTGTTACCTCAGATACCCTCCGTTCAATAGCAGCTTCAAGGCACTGGATGACTCGCAATCTCTCAGCTTCAGTGTTCATTGGAGATCCATTCACATGTCTCACATAGAACTCCTGCGAAAGAGCACCCGTGTTGCACATTTCTTGAGCTAAATTTCATTGACATCCAATGCGGTAAGGACTAACAAGACATGTTCGGTTCGGTATATTCACCTGGTAAGCTTGATTATCCTTGGCATCAATGTTCGCATGGAAAACAACATAGTGCAGATCTGTTAAAGTGCAAACCGTATCGAACAGAAGCTTCGGCCTGTCCTTGCATCGGATGGTCACCACCGAGTAGTCCTTATCATTCCAGTTCCGAACAGTGACATTAGGCCTTTGAGATTGATTTGGAACATGACGATTAAGCTGTTGATAGCCTCCATCATCCAACATCATCTGGTGCAGCCTTCTGTCAGTATGCGTGACAGAAGTCCCTGATGACACCGCCATGGCAGCTCCTCGCGAAAGATTTCCTCCTCGGAGAAGATAAGATAGGCGCTCCTTGATCCGTTCGAGCCTTTCGGCGTCTGTGACGGCTAACCCCGTGTCCTCATCGGTCACTTGCATCACAGCAGCAGCTCTGGTGTTATGGGTCCAGATCTCAGCACTGACCACATTGCACTTGAGGCTGGCAAGCACCGCGCTCACTTCAGAGAGCAGGCCTGGCCGATCGGTCCCTGTCAGCTCGATGACATTGTGGTCAGCTGAAGCAGCAATGTCCACCGATCTCCGGCGCGAAGGTATGTATCTTGAATCTGCACCCAAGGACTGCATGTTCCACGGATGTTTTAGTTGTCAGTCCGCTTTGGATGATCATACATGGCCAGTGATGTACTGAAGATTGCAAAGATTGCTCTATATGCTTGCAGGATTATACCTTCCGAATGTAGTCTTCAATTTGCACGATGGTAGCCTTATCTTTCAGCTTCTTCCCTTCTTTATCGGTTACATTAAAGACTGAATCCAAATTGACGAGCTAGGCTTGGATTAAAACAAGAAAAACAAGAAAACGATGGTGTAATTACTGATTAGATTCTGTATAGTACTTTACCATCCATGAACCATCCACCATCTGAGGTTATATATGCCTTACTTATCACAAGATTCAGATCAATCATAACTTGGATTACTTCTAGCAGAATCCCATACTCATTTGCACTATCAACCTACAATTACAACCAACTAACAAATCAGTAAATGCTCGTACCACAAGATGAATTAGGAATTTCCGTAAAAAAAAACAATGAATCAGGAATTCTGCAAACTATAGGGAATACCCGGACAATTGTCGCGTCGTTGCAAGAATCATTATCGATAACGATCCTACAGTAAACAAAATTAACCAGGATCAAGAAACGAGACTTGATACTAGGGAAAAATGTTCAATACTGTACTGGAGGGTGTGGTTTCTTGGGTGCAGAGCAGCATGTGAATGCACCTTGGCGGGTTCATCTTGCGTATGAAGTTGTCGTATTCGTCGTCGCTGTCCCAGGTAGGGCCATAGCCTTCATCTGTCTCACATGGAACCATTAATTTCGGTACAATTTGTGATGTACAAAACAGCAATAAACATGTGGAATTAAAACAGAATGGAAGATATGACTAAACGAAAAAAAATCATAATAATTTCTGAAGAAGAAAGAGCCATGGATAGTTAGTTCATGATGGATTGGATTACATGGAACTGTATATTCCAAGAATCAAGAACAGAGCAGAACCCTAACACCATTAAGGAAATGAAAAAGGAAAGACAAGAGGCAATAACTAGCCCAATCCACAAAAAGGAAGGCAAGAAACAGTACATACAGGCACAGTGCCACCACAGGAACAAGAAAGTCCATGACAAGAAGAGAAACAAAGAGCAGGAAGATACCCATGGACATGGCAGAGGAGGCCAAGAACCAGCAAGAAACAGGAATGCTTCCTACCTCTGCCCCTCTCTCTACCTGTATCCCTCTCTATCCCTACTCTGTCTTCCTCCTCCTCTCTTATTTGTGCAGTAAAAGGTGTGAGATGTGTGGCTTGATTGGCTGGCTGTGATCCTACAGACAAGGGGAAGGGGGTGGTGAAGAGAAATCTTGGCTGGGATGGCCTACGGGCTGTTTTCCATGCCTGCACTTTCGCATATACGCCACTGGACTCTTCCAGCTTCACACAAATGCTCCCAGCTCGACAACCACAGGAGAATCTTGCAGATTGTTGTGTCCTGGACTGGCACTTGTCTGTCTCTTCCCTCCATCGCTTGGTTCACACCAAGATTTGCCTTGCCAGCGTGTCACTCGACTGTGAGCATTGGAAAGGCAGGGGAAAAAAAGGAGGTAAATGCACAAATGTGTATTGTGCAGGGCGACCCGGCAAATCCATCCGTTTTTGGCATGCCATTGATTTACCTCCTTTCATGTACGACGTGATTTTGCCTAATTTGTTCGCACACCCACGTGCCCTTTAGAAATACTTGCTTCATCTGATTGGTTGTTTGGTTGGTTGGGGACAACGCGATAGAAAGCAGTAAGCCAGCGTTCACCTCAACTCTTTGCGAAATAATTAGGGACTCTATAGCCAAATATTGTCAATGCTTAGTGGCTGATTTGGGGCTTGTTATTGTTTCAACATTTCTTACGTGAGCGAGTTACATGTACTTATAAATAATAGGTACGTAATATTTTAAGGGAATTAATGTATATACCACTACTAGTTTCAAAATATCTGTCTTGTGAGACAGACAACATGGGTTTAGAGGTACATGTTAGTAAAACAATCAGCGGGAAATACAAAATTTTGAAACTGGACAGTGACATACAAAACTTGTCCCTATTTTAATCATACTGCATAAAGTTCTAGTGAAAACGACTCATTACGAACCAGGCTTCCAAAACAGATGGGAGGACAAAATGAAAAATAACATAGGTAATCGAGTATATTGAAGCCATATTTGACCGCTAACATTTAAATGGCTAAACATGGTGTTGTGGTTACACACCAAACAGTGGGTACCAGAGCTTCGGGAAGCCCAAAAAGGCACCCGAAGCCTAAAATTCAAGAGAGATGAGAGGTATAGAGTGTGTATCTCATATTTAATCTCAACTCACGTCTATTTCTTACATCCAAAATGTTTTCTCCCTTTCCATAGTGCCATAGAGGTCATATTTATAGCCATGCATAAGGAGGCTACATAAATACTCCTTTTTGGGTCCTAGCAGTGCGGGTAAACATATCATTTCCTTAGTATGGCCTTCATGTGCCAGCCTTCTATTTACATTTACCCTTGGGCCTATTCCCAGTGGGTCGATTGGGCCAAGAAGGGGGCCACTCCCCCAGCAGTAGCTTTTCATGGTCAAGGGCTTAGCAATCGGTAGGCTGAAATGATGTCTTTCGCACTTTGGCCCCCTCCGCTCCTTTGGCCCACTGTTACGATCGTTGACATGGTCAATGAGCTCCGTTGTATTTCTACTCCACTGCTTGGGTTGTAGGTGAGACATCCCAACTTTGCTCTAGGATCGGTACGGGTGCCTCCGAGGTCTTCTTTTGGACCCCCTTTTCCGAGGCCAAGTCCGTGTCGTCTAGTTTTGCTATGTATCCTGCCTCCTGGGATGTCGTGTCAGCCTCATATGTTGGGTGTGAGCACGTGCCATTGGCCCTACACATGTAGCGATGATCCCACCTTGGGGACGTGGGTAGTTAAGGCAGTTGAGAGGGAACACGTAGCACCTCGAAAGGCACACCCTATCCCGTTGGTATTAAAGCGCCATGGCGGTTCACCTCTCTACATTTTCTTACTGCATTCCATCTTGCCCATCCCCAATTTCACCATTTTCGCTCACCGTTGCACCATGCTTTCTTCCTCATGATTGCGCCCGATGGTTGCTGTAGAAGAGTCCAGTGGGGATGAGGATGCGGTGGAGGAGGGAGAGGGTGGTAGCGAGGAGAGCAGGGTGGAGGCCATTAGCATGATGGTCTGGGGATTGTCCCCGAAGGTGAGGCAGCAGGTGACAGTGCAGGAGTGGATTCGTACCCGCGAGATCTTCCATACCGACAAAGGACTCGACCCTAGGGGCTTCACCCGAGTATCCGGTGAAGCGTGCCCGGTTACATGGTGGCCCTATACGTAATGGAAGAGAGCCCTGGCTCCAAGCCCCTTGAGTCCGCATTGTGAAGAAGCAAATTTTGATCCCTAAGTCCTGCTGTGTGAAGCCTCGCGCATCCTGATGGCGACAGAACTCCTGTACATGTCCCTAGTGGCTCTGTTGCAGGTTGAGTCCTTTCTTCAATTCACAGGATCACGCATTGCTTGCTCTATTTGCTGGTGTTGTCACCCTTGGCAGTCACTCCACCTTCTCTGACAATGACCACATGAACATCCATTGACAAGGCGGCCCAAAGTAGCCTACCAATAGTGCTAGCCGAGGAGGCTTCCCTCCCAGCCCTAGCAGACATCTCAGGAGGCGATGGTCATTGGCTCTCTCTAGGCGATTTCATCCCCCTGGCCAGATGCCCTTCGTGCTATGCAAGCCATTACGGACTACAAGGACACTTCACTAGATTGGAGGGTGCTATAATCATGTGGGTCTAATTTGTGTTTTGGCGCCCTTGAGGCCTACGAGGAGAAGGTATGTCCTTCACTGACCCTAGGCCCTCATTTTTCCTATGTTTTTGTGCTTTATTTTGTGACTTTTTCGTTAGACGGTGTCCTTGTTGTGCATGTTGCAGATGGTGATCCATCACGAGGTAGTGAGCATCCACGAACAGTTCACGGTCACTCAGAAAGCCGAGGAGGAGGCCTTGGCTATGCCCACTCCACAACCCTTGATAGAAATCATCTAAGGGTGGCGAGTTAGCCCACCAATCTCTGGACTTTCTTAATGTTCTTGGGGCCTCCATAGACCATATGGCATCAATTTTATCAGGGTTGGCTTTGATGCCCCTCTCAGATACGAGGAAACTAAGTAACTTGCCTGCCCAAACCCCGAAGACATACTTCTCTAGGTTTAGCTCGATAGCTGCTTGGCGAAATTTGCCGAAAGTCTCTTGGAGGTCTTCGATGTGCGAAGCTATACATCTACTCTTGATGAGCACATCGTCCACATAAGTTTTGATGTTTCTTGCTAGTTGGGATGCTAAGACCAAAGCAATGAGCTTGGTGAACATAGCCCCGACGTTCTTTAACCTGAAGTACATCCTAACAAAGCAGAAGGTTCCACTGGGGATAATGAAGTTGGTTTTGTCTTCATCCTCCTTGGCCATTCGAATATGATGGTATCCGAAGTACACATCGAGGAAGCTCATCATCTCACATATGGTAGTGGTGTTTACCAGCTGATTGATGTGTGGCAGGGGATAATTGTCTTTAGGGCATGCCTTATTAAGGGTAGTGAAGTCGGTGCATATGCGTGACATCCCGTTGGCTTTCTTGACCAGCACTGGGTTGATGAGATAGTCAGGGTGGACCACCTCCCAGATGATTTTGGAGGCAAGCAGCTTTGCTACATCTGCCTTGGCGGCCTCCTATCTATGGAGTGACATTCTTCACATCTTCTTCTTGACGAGCTTTGCATCTAGGTGCACCGCCAGCTTGTGTTGGATGATGGACCTATCTACTCCAGCTATGTCGGTAGGAGACCATGCAAGGATGTTTGTATTCCACTAAAAGACTTCTAGTAGGTCTCGCCCTACCCCAAGGGCCTGCTCGGCCCATTCTGAGACCTATCTTGATGGGTCATCGTTGCTGAGCAGCACTCTTTTTACTTCACCGTCTAGCTTTGGCTTCGATGTCGATCCTGTAGCGGAGAGTGTGGGTAGAGCCTCTAGGATAGGGGCTAGGCCCTGACTCAAGGCGTGCACCTTTTGATGTGGGATTTGTGTGCCTACCTCAATTTATAGTGCATGGTCTTGGTCACTGGTTATTGTAACGACCCTTCTCGGGCCGAGAGCTTCATGCATAAGTAGTTGTGGTGTGGGACTACCTTAAACACGTTCAGGGTGGCCCTTCCCAATATGGCATTGTATGGATATAGGAGATTGATGACATCGAAGTTGATCACCTGCACCCTGGCATGCTTACCTCTCTCAAAGGCTACTTCAAGCACCACTTGGCTTAGCACGTTAACCGGGCTTCCATCGAAGCCTTGTAGTGGGATCCCGGGTGGCTGAAGCCTGCCTCGTGGGATGCCCATTTGTTCAAAGGCACTGATGAATGAGAGATCTGTGGAGCTGCCCCGTCTACTAGGACCCAGCTCACTTTGCACCCTGCAATGTTAGCCGTGACCACCAACTTGTCATGGTGGGGGAAGTCTACTCCCGAGGCATCATCCACTGTGATGGTGATGTTGGATCGGGCCACTTGTGCTGGGTACGTAGTGACATGGTGTATACAACGCATGTAGGCCCTCTGTTGCCTCTTAGAAGGGAGCTCAAGGGATGAGCCCCTCGTGATGGCGTTGATCACTCGCTGGGGTCCGACATCGGTGGCCTTTATCCATAGCATGCTTGGGGGTGGGGGGAGGAGGAGGGCAGGATATGTCTCCAAAGGTTATTGTACGTATGCCACCACCGATATTCTCATGTCTTGAATGTGATCTCCAGCCGTGCTTTCCCAAAGCGCCACGATGGTGGGCAATCATGTGTCGTGTGTTCTCCCTTTCTGTGCACCTCACACCATGCCCCCTGTTGGTGCTCGTCCTCCTAACCTCACCCCCTTCTATGCCTATAGCCTCTTCCTCTATCACAGTCCTGGCCCCTGGGTGCAAGGGCCTCATCGCTTCCCCCTTCGATGTCAAACACGTATCTACCTTAGGGCATAGGCTTGCCCTCGGTGGTGGGCCTTGCAACGTTGACTTCGCGCCTCACTGCATTCTCTTCGGCCCTTGCGTATTCTTCTATCTTGTCAAAGAGATTGGCCACTATTTTTATGGGTTTTCAGGCATTGTATTCTATGAGGGCCCCCTCTAGAGGCCTTGGATGGTGGCGTTGATGATTGTTATCTCATTGATGTCTTTGACTTGGCATCTAACTTTCATGAAGTGCCTGAAGTATTCTTGTAGCTTCCCTCTGGGACTTGCTTTATTGCAAAGAGCTAGTTAGCATGGACCTACCCCACGCAGTTGCCTTAGAAGTTGTTGTGCATGATGTTGTAGACCTGCTCCCATGCATAAACGAAGCCGAGGGCAATTGTGAAGAACTAAGACAGTGTGACCCCTTGCAAGTCGAGCGGTAGTCCCGTTGCCTTCGTCGAGTCATCTCCTCTCGTAGCTTTGATGGCCCTCATAGACACGTAGGAATTCATGGGGTCGGTGTCACCCTTATAGGGCTCCATCGTGGCCATCTTGATTGAAGTCCTTCAGCCAGGCACACTGTTGCAGGCCCGCACTGAGGGGGACTCGGGGTCCTCTCACTGAGGGGCACCTCATGCGCCAGCGGTGGCACCAGACTCTCCGCCCTTTCTATAGCCACCTTGGTCGTGACAACGGTGGGGGTCTGCTAGCTCCGTGCATCCTGTATCTCACGCATGGCCCTCTGCATGTCCACCAACTCTCGCTTAGCATTCCATAAATCACCTCTAGGCTGCCACTGTTTGGGCCCAGCGCTGGCACTAGAATGCCCTCAGCTCATTACATGGTGGTGACGAAGGTGTAAGGGCTGTCGGAGGTCGCTGCATCGACGGCGGGGCAACAAAACTGCTAAGAGCCATCAAAGCAGGGTCCTCTATTTGTGATACCACATGCTCCGTAGCTCGCACCACTGCTAGAGAGCTATTTTTGTTACTCGCCATGGCCTCGGGCGTGGCTGCCCTGGTGCATCGCTACCATGGGGGTGGGTGGCCCTCAACCACTTGCTCCCTTGCACTTGTGGCTTTGGTCTCGGCCGTGGTGCTTCTCTTTCACTTGGAGGCCAGCATTGCCTTCTTCTTCGATGCCATCTGGCCCAAGCTCCTTTCTTTAGCTTGTAGTTTCTATGTGCTCCCCATGGATGGCATTAATTGTTGCGGTTACACACTAAACAGTAGATACCAGAGCTTGGGAGGCCCAAGGGGCACCCAGAGCCTAAAATTCAAGAGAGGGGAGAGGTGCAGAATGTGTATCTTGTATTCAATCTTAACTCATGTCTGTTTTTTACACCCAAAATGTTCTCTCCCTTTCCATAGTGCTCTCATATTTATAGCCATGTATAAGGAGGTTACATAAATCCCCCCTTTTGGGTCCTAATAGTGCGGGGTAAATATGTTATTTCCTTGGCGTGTCCTTCATGGGCCTGCCTTCTATTTATGTTTACACTTGGGCCTATTCCCGATGGGCCAATTGGTCCTAGGTGGGGGCCACTCCCCAAAACATGGTTCTCTTGACAAAATGAAATTTGAAAACTGCAATGATAGTTGACTTGTAGCCTTACCTTGGGAGAATAGGATCAATACTCTAAATCTGTTATATTGAGTTATTCCATGAATATTCAAAGAGAGGGACTTTCATCGAAAGTCCTTAAATTAAGTTGTAGTAAAGTGTCACTTTGGTCCCTAATTGAAAATTAACTTGGTAGGATGTAAGAGTTGTTTTGGAGGTCCCTAAAATTCACTAGATTTACCATGTAGATCCTTATGCTTTACTTTTGGTCTAGCATGTCACCAAACTGAATTTTTTCAAATACATTGATTTGTTAAATTGCAAAAAATCAATAAGGGCTAGTTTGAATAAGTAGAGATTAGGTCTAATCTTGCCTATCCAAACTATCCTTAATCAATATGTGATGCCATCTCTTTGGGGTGGGGGGATGTTGGATCGAAATCGGCGACAGAGGGGGTGAATGTCGATTACTTAAAAAACCGACCCCCACAAGTCTCCAATCCAAATGTTCTTCTCCGATAGCAAGGAGTGCTATGAAGAAAAAGATTTAAGCTCAGTGGAGACCCAAGAACACAGAAAGAACAACAAGGGATATGAATTGAAACTCAGCACAGCAGATAGCAGCCAACTCTGGCAGAGGCGGTCAGACCGCTTGGCACAAGCCGGTCAGACCGCTGGTCAGTGGCCGGTCTGACCGCCATGTCAGGAGCGGTTTGACCGCCAGGCCAGCACCGGTCTGACCGCTTCTCAAAAAATCAGACCAGTAACAAGCTGAAAAATTCAGAGCAAACCACAACTTCACACAGAGAGAAAATTAAAGATTTCCCTCTGGATTTTTCAGCCCAGAAAAGCAGAACTAAGATCAAATTAGCATGTAGACCCTAGGAGACCAAGAAAAGACAACTCAAGAGCAAGAATTGACAAATCTTGGTCAAGGACAGAAAAGTTACAGAGTGCTGCTCAAAAATCAAATTTCCCAGCCAATCTTCGATCTTTTGCCCATGAAACTTGGTAAACATGTAAGCAATAGTCTCAGGGCTAGAGAACTCAAACTAGGGCACAAATTTTTGAAGGAAATCAAAAATCATCATAAACCCTAGAATCAAGAACAGAGAATGAGCAGGGCACAGGGAGGCAAGAACCTTGATTCTTCCAAATCAAACATTGAGCTCTTGGAATCAGCTGACCAAAAGGTCTAGAAATACAATTCCATCACAGAGCAACCCATTTTGCCACTCCTCAGCAAGAATCGAGCCAAAACACAAAAACTCAAAAATTAAACATAGAGACCATCGAAGGGAAAACAGGCACGAATAGGGAATAAACTTCAGAGATCCATTTCCAGAATAACAAGGATTACAAGGAGTCCCGATACCCCGATTGGATACACGAGGAATGATTACAAGAGTCTCAATCCATCCTCTCCCTCACTCAAGATCAAGAAACACTCAGGAGCACTACATGCTTGAGAGGGGATACACACAGAGAGAAGCAACAAAGGAGACACACACTGTTACCCTCAACTACTCTTCAACCACTAAAGCCCCAAAGCAAAACAACCTCCCAAAGGCTCTTTTGACTCAAACAAAACCCTAACTCTCTCCCAAAGCCATAGAATACATGCAGCCACTCTCTCCTATTTATAGCCCATGGCTAACGGGTCTCCAACCCGTTACACCCGCTAAATCCAACGGAACCTGCTCCCGCTTGTGCAGCCTCCCGAAATTACCAATTCGCCCCTCCTGCACCTTCCAGGAAGTTTCCGCGTCTCTTGTCGTCCAAGCCTCGCAGCCACCTCGAGTCTCCGCCATCTTCGAAACATCCCGACCGTTCTGACCTCAGCGCCACCTGCGCCTAGTCCGGTCACCTCGTGTCTTGCCACGACGCCGCCTCGACGTCCTGCAGCCATCACAGACAAGAAACACATCACATAGCACCGCTCGATACATGAAAGCATAAATAGCACCAATGAATCATACTCAGGCACGAAATTGCCCAATCGACCAATCGGAAGAAAGAATATGCGATAAGTCCGTCTAACCAACCCGACCGAGCCAAATGCCGTCATGGCACAAAACGAACCAATCAAACCCAATCTTTCCAAACTACTCGTCAATTACTCATCACACTCATGGGGTTATAACCACATGGTCTCTCAGGGGAGGGGGGTGGGGGGTGGGGCATATCATACTTTAAGAGTGTCTAGCTCAAATGTTAGGAGAAAAGAAAAGACCATTTTATCATTGATGGAATACTTTCTCTCTTTTTTTTGCGAGGATGAAATACTCAATTAATCATCTTGAGTAAATTTCAGAAAGCAACAAGTTTCATAGTTGCTGAAAACCAAAAGAATCATGTTGATTTTCTACGACTATGACCATTTTATCAAAGACAGCAAGAAAACCTGAGGTTTTCTGCAAAACCTAAGGTTTTCTACAACAGTGACAATAAATCTTGGGGTTTTATGAAATTTAAGAAAATGCAATATGATTGTTCTGACCCGACAAAGAATCATGTTGGCTTGGGATATAAAGCCTAGTCAGGGACGACTGGGATGAGCTTTTGGATGTATTTTAGAATTTTTGTTAACATGCATGCATGCATGTAGATGTAAAGTCCCTACTAGTGGAAGAAAAAAACCCATTGTTTTGTCAATCATATTGTGCTGAAATGATAATAAATTTTTGTCACCTTTTGAGTAGAAAGCTGCTATCCCACGCTATACCGTTGGAATGCATTTCATAGAGTTTCATAAAGTTTCATTGCATGATATATGTTTCGTACATTTCAAAAAGTTTTGCAAGTTTTATAGGTCCGACGAGTTTCAAGTTCCATATTTTAGAAGGTTTAGGTAAGTTTCAAGTTCAAAACCTAAGTTTTAGCAAAGTTTCAACAAAATTCTAAGGTTGAAAATTCCATGTTTCAGTAAGTTTCAAGCTTGAAAATGCCATATTTCAGCAAGTTTCAACAAGCTTCATGATGCTTCAAGTTTCAAATAAAAATTCATGCTTGTTTCACAAAAAGTTTGCAAAATTCACAGAGTTTCAAGTGAAGTTTCATTCATGTTTCAGAAAGCTTCAAAGAAGTTTCATAAGTTTGAACAAAAAACCTGACAAACTCAATACAAATTTCAAAAGAAAAAAATCGTAAGTGTTGTAGGGGTGGCCCCCACCTATGCCCAGCTGGCCTG
This sequence comes from Dendrocalamus sinicus, assembly GCA_036346575.1. NCBI lineage: Eukaryota > Viridiplantae > Streptophyta > Magnoliopsida > Poales > Poaceae > Dendrocalamus > Dendrocalamus sinicus. Next base: position 18,942,083 of record CM070647.1, read on the forward strand.
CTTAGAGGGTTGTAAGGCCCAGAATGGGACATGTGTAATGACATAAATGCCCCTGAAAGGGATGATTGAGTGTAAGGGTACAATTGTAAGAGCACCCCCATGTGGATCTATATATATATATATACGCGGTACAGGCTAGGAAAAAGCCCTAAGCCATTGCTCACCTAACTCTTCACTACCATACTCTCTCTCTCTGTTTGGTCTGTAGCCACAATAGTTGGCGCCGTCCGTGGGGAGGAACAGAGAGCAGGTCTCAAGATCTGAAGAAGAATGGCACCGAAGAAAGCTCCAACGTCGGCGGCGAAGAAGAAGAAGGCAGGAGCGACGGAGTCTCGCGTCAACACCAGAGCCTCGGCGTCGGTAGCCGTGGGCGCAGATAGCGACGCGGGCGTGACGACGGCGAATGCTGGTGAGCACGCCATGACGATCGACCCCGCCACCACCGCCACGACAATCGACCCTGCCACCGCCGCCACAACGGTCGACACCGCCCCGCGTACGGGGGGAGGTCCCACCGCGGGCACGGCGACAACCATCGACAGCGCTGACCGGGTGGCCAGGAGTGGCAGCGCCGGTGCCCACGTCGGCGCGGCTGTCGTCCCCTCGCCCGGTGCGGAAGCGACGAGCGGCCCCGGGGGCAACATGGGCCTCGTCGTCGGCTCCGATGTCCACCACGCCACCACGGTAGGTAATTCAGGAGTGCAGACCGTGATCCCCGCTGTTCCGACCATGCAGCCAGGTACATCGTGCACTTCGGCTATGACCACGGTGGAGAACACCCTGCTGGCGGCCCTCAGCATGTTCCAGCGGGAGTTGGCGGATCTCCGTGGGGCCGTACGGGATATGCAAGAGGTTCAGAGCTAGCAGACTCCAACGGTCGCGCCGGAGCCCACGCCAGAGCGGGTGGACAGCTGAGATGCCCCGACGTCTGGTCGCGTCCCAGTGCGGCGCGTCGACCCGGAATCCCCACTCTTCGCAGGCTTGCAGCAGGCGGTGTGGCCAGAGGACTTCAAGTTCCCGAGTGCCATCGAGTCGTACAAGGGTGACACGGACCCACGAGAGTTCGTGCACGTCTATGAGACCGCCATCGAAGCTGCCGGTGGGGACGACACCACGAAGGCGAAGGGGCTCCTCCTCGCGTTGCAGGGGGTGGTGCTCTCGTGGTTCTTCACCATCGAGCCAAATTCCATCTACGCGTGGGAGCAGATCCGCGACTGGCTCTACAACAACTTCCAAGGGAATTACGTCGAGCGCGTCGACGCGGACCAGCTCTTCGCAGTCAAGCAAAAACCCTCGGAGAAACTCCGGGACTACTTCAAGCGCTTCGCGAAGGTACGCTGCCAGGTCAAGGATGTCAACGAAACGACCATCATCAATGCAGCAGTACAGGGTCTTCGCCGGGGGCCGTTGGCTGAATACAACGCGCGGAAGCCAATCAAGACGATGGTGAAGCTCTTCAACAAGATGGAAGAGTACGCGCGGGCGGAGGAGGATGCGCGAAGGCGTGAGGGTGACGACTTCGACCCCATGGAGGAGTGGTCGCAAGAAGCAAGCACGGGAGGTGACTCCCCGATAGGAAAGCGCAAGCAAAAGCCCGCGGGAGACGCCCCTGAAAGTGGTGACACCGGGGGACGCGAGAGCTCGCCAAGCAGAAGGCACAAGCCCCGGCGTAACCAGCGCAGGTCCCAGAAGGCTCGCCACGTCCTCAGCATGGAGGATGCCCCTGATGAGAGACCACACGCGGAACAGGAGATCATGGACTACGGTCGATGGTGCGAAGTGCATGGCTATGACACTCATGTCACGCGGGCATGCACTGCGATCGAGGAGCTACGACAGCGGTTTGTCGAACCGGGCCACGAGGCGAGGCCCCTGTCGTAGCCCACATGCGGCAGCCACCAGGAAGTCCCCCGCAAGCTGCAGCCACGGAGGGGGGCCAGCATCGCATCATTAGCGTCATCTCCGGGGGACTCTTCGCTGGGGACCTCGGCGCAGCTGCCTCTAGGAATGCCGTGTTGCAACATCACTTTCGCGCTGGCCGACGCCCAGGGCGTGGAGTTCCCCCACCAGGATCCCCTGGTCGTCCAGGCCGACATTGCAGGCTGCGACGTCAGGCGTGTCCTCATCGACGGAGGCAGCTCCGCGAACATCCTGGCAGCGGGAGCCCTCGACCACATGGGGATCCCCCGGGGCTGTTTGGGGCCGTCGAGGACCCCGCTTCAGGGTTTCGGGAGCCAGCCACTGAACGCCTTGGGTTAGGTATGTCTCCGAGTTTCCTTTTCTCAAGGCGATATTGCCAGGAGCGAAGACGTGGTATTCGACGTGGTAGACACCCCACACCCATACAACGCCATATTGGGCCGACCCGCCATCAACTCTTTCGGGGCGGTCCCACACCATGCCTTCTTATGCATGAAGCTTCCGGGCCCGCGGGGTGTCATCACTATCTTCAGCGACCAGGATCTCGCCAGGCGCATGGAAGTCGGCGCCAGAGGTCCACACCGGAGGGTGCACGTCCTCGTCGACAAGCTGAAGGAGGGCGCGCCATCCGCTCCAGGGTGGACGCCCAAGCCCCGGCCGGACGGCGGGGTCAAAAAAGTGCCCCTCCAGGCTGAGGGGCAATTCATGTCAATCGGTGAAGGCCTCCCCCCGGAGGTGGAGCAAGACTTGCTCCAGGTTCTTCGGAGCAACGCGGACGTCTTCGCATGGTCCCTAGAGGACATCAAAGGCGTGGACCGCACCCTCATGGAACACAACCTGGCGGTCCGCCCCGACGGCAAGCCGGTCAAGCAGAAGCTTCGGCGCATGTCCATGGACCGGCAGCAAGCGACCAAGGTGGAAGTAACGAAGCTCCTCCAGGCCGGGGTCATTCGTGAAGTCCAGCATCTGGATTGGCTTGCCAACCCAGTATTGGTCAAGAAGGCCAGCGGTGCCTGGCGTATGTGCATCGACTTCACCACCCTCAACAAGGCATGCCCAAAGGACGACTACCCGTTACTGCGCATAGACCAACTGATGGATGCCACCGTGGGGTGTGAGCTCATGAGCTTCCTGGACGCGTATTCTGGCTACCACTAGATCTACATGGCCAAGGACGACGAGGACAAGACCAGCTTTATCATGCCGGTCGGGACTTTCTGCTTCATTAGGATGCCCTTCGGGTTGAAGAATGCGGGCGCAACCTTCACCCGCCTCGTCGCGTTGGCGCTGGCTGCTTAGCTCGGGAGGAACGTGGAGGCCTACGTCGACGACGTAGGCCTACGTCGACGACGTGGTAGTAAAAACCAGACAGCTTGCCTTTCACAGAAAGAAACTCCAGGAAACCTTCGACAACCTTAGGAAGGCAGGCATCAAGCTTAATCCAGAGAAGTGTGTCTTTGGCGTGCAAGTGGGCAAGCTCTTGGGCTTCCTAGTGTATGGACGAGGCATCTAGGCAAATCCCGACAAGGTCGACGCAATCCTTGCCATGGAGCCGCCCAAGACAACAAGGGAGGTCTAGAGGCTCGCTGGCCGCATGGCTGCTTTGAGCCGCTTTCTCTCTAGGGCAGCGACGTGGGGCTTGCTATTTTTCAAGACGCTCCACGGCTGCAACGGGTTCCATTGGGACGATGATTGTGCGAAGGCCTTCGACGACCTCAAGAAACACCTCGCAAGCCTCTCCACCCTAGTCGCTCCGGCACTAGAGGCTCCCCTCCTGCTCTACCTCGCCGCGTCGGCGACAGCGATCAGTGCTGTCCTTGCACTCGAAGAAGGCGCCCTCCAGCGCCCCGTGTACTTCGTCTCCGAAGCCCTCCAGGGCGCTAAGATGCGGTACACGGAGCTCGAGAAGCTCACCTACGCGCTGATCATGGCCTCAAGGAAGCTTCGACATTACTTCCTAGCCCACCCCATCACGGTGCCATCCTCATTTCCCTTGGTGGAGATGCTGCACAATAAGGAGTCTACAGGGCGAATTGGCAAGTGGGCGGTCGAACTCGCCCCGTTCTCCTTAACGTATGCCTCAAGAACGGAGATCAAATCCCAAGTCCTTGCGGACTTCCTGGTGGAGTGGACCCGTCGGCCCAGCCTGCTCAGCAGCTGGAGGACCCAGTGTGGATGCTCAACACCGACGGAGCCTACGGTGTTGCGGGTGCAGGCGTGGGTGCGGTGGTCACCACACCTGAGGGGCATCGCCTATTATACTCAGCGCGACTCACGTTTCCTGCCACCAACAACACTGCTGAGTACGAGGCATTACTCTTTGGCCTCGCGAAGCTTAAGGCACTGGGTGCGCGGCGAGTCCTGGTCCGCACTAACTCGCGCTTGGTTGCGGGCCACGTAGACAAGTCATATCAAGCCAAGGAACCGGAACTGGCCAAGTACCTAGCCGATGTCCTGGCAAAGGCCGCTAGTCAGCAGCTCCCAACTCCTGAGGGGGCATTTTACGAGGTCCTACCAACAGCTGCCATCGCGCAGGACAACCGCGATGTAGCCCTCATCCACCAGATCACCCAGCAAGGTGACTGGCGGGAGCCCATCTTTAGTTTCTTGCAGGGCATCGCAGAGCTGGACGACCCTGTCGAGATCCGACGCCTACAGCATCATGCCAGATCCTTCCAGGTGCTCGATGGAATATTGTACAAGAAAGGGGTCTGCGCACCGCTCCTGCGGTGCCTCTCGCGTGAGGAAGGAAAGCAGCTCGTGGCAGAAATTCACGTGGGCATCTGCAACTCGCATCTTGCGCCGAGGTCACTGGTTGGCAAGGCATTCAGGCAAGGCTTTTACTGGCCAACTGCCATCGCTGACGCCCAGGATCTCGTGCGCCGGTGTCAAGGTTGCCAGTGGATGGGACGAGTCATTCGCAGGCCTCCGACGAGCCTCAACCCCATTCCCCCGGTCTGACCGCTGGCACGGTGGGGCATCGATGTTGTAGGGCAACTTCCCCGAGCCCCAGGTGACCTGCGGTTCATAGTGGTCGCTTTGGAGTACTTCTCCAGGTGGCCAGAGGCTGTAGCTCTAGCCAGGATAACCTCGGCGGCCATGCAATATTTCCTTTGGCAGAGCATCATATGTCGCTTTGGCGTGCCCAGCGAGCTCACCGTTGACAACAGCCTGCAGTTCGACGCTGCCCCATTCAAGGACTTCTGCGATAGCATGGGCATCATGCTCCGCTTCGCTTCAGTTGGGCACCCGTAGTCTAATGGAGCAGTCGAGCGGGCCAAAGGGCGGAGTCAAAAAGCGCCTTGTAGGGCTGCCAAAGGGCAAGTGGCCAGGCGAGCTCCACAGCGTCCTCTGGTCCCTCCGCACAACGGTGACGCGACCGACGGGATTCACGCCGCTCAAGCTCCTCTTCGGCGATGAAGCAAAGACGCCCGAGGAAATCAAGGCCGGATCGAGAAGAGTCCTTGTCCAAGCGCCTGAGGAGGAGTGCCAGTTGTCCCTGGACCTTCTCGATGGAGAGCGACTAAGCGCAACTCAGTACATCATGAAGTACACACGACAGATTGTGCGCGCTCGCGGTCACTCCGTATACCCGCGAGAATTCCAGCCTGGGGATCTCGTCCTAAAAATGGCGCTCCATGCCGAGACGGTCGGCAAGCTGGAATCCAAATGGGAAGGCCCGTACATTGTCGCGGAGGCTCTGCAGAAGGGAGCATACCGCCTAGCCACGTTGGAAGGGCAAACACTCCGCCATACATGGAACGTAGACAGGCTACGGCAGTACTATGTCTAGGACAGTAGGGGAAGCATGTAGCAACATCGGCACCTCACCCATAGTAAGACGCTCGCCGGCGCAAATGGGAAATTAATAAAGCCGACCTTCTGCCAGGCTTCTGTCGAGGTCCGCCTCTGCACGCCACCCTCATCACCTGCAACGCGTGGGGGCTTGCCCCCGTGCGCAGTCTACGGACTCTAAATAAGACATAGCGCCGAGGTCTGCCTCCGCACGCACCCTCACCGCCCACAACGCGTGGGGGCTTGCCCCCGCGCGCAGTCTACGGACTCTAAATAAGATGTAGTGCCGAGGTGCGCCTCTGCACGCCACCCGCATCGCCCGCAACGCGTGGGGGCTTGCCCCCGCGCGCAGTCTACGGACTCTAAATAAGACGTAGCGTTGAGGTCCGCCTCCGCACGCACCCTCACCGCCCGCAACACGTGGGGACAAAGCGCTCGCGCGTCTACTTCGACTAGGCGCCAGCTCCACTACCACCCCTTCGAAAGGTAGGGGACGGATTGCTCATGCGTCTACTTCGACTAGGCACCAGCTCCGCTGCAACCCCTTCGAAAGGAAGGGGATGGAGCGCTCGCGCGTCTACTTTGACTAGGCGCCAGTGCCGCTGCCACCCCGTCGAAAGGTAGGGGACGGAGCGCTCGCGCATCTACTTTGACTAGGCGCCAGCTCCGCTGCCACCCCTTCGAAAGGTAGGGGACCGAGCGCTCGCGCGTCTACTTCGACTAGACACCAGCGCCGCTGCCACCCCTTTGAAAGGTAGCGGACGGAGCGCTCGCGCGTCTACTTCGACTAGGCGCCAGCTCCGCTGCCGCCCCTTCGAAAGGTAAGGGACAGAGCGCTCACGTGTCTACTTCGACTAGGCGCCAGTTCCGCTGCCACCCCATCGAAAGGAAGGGGACGAAGCGCTCACGCATCTACTTCGACTAGGCGCCAGCGCCGTTGCCACCCCTTCGAAAGGTAGGGGACGGAGTGCTCGCGCGTCTACTTCGACTAGGCGCAGCTCTGCTGCCTCCCCTTCGAAAGGTAGGGGACAGAGCGCTCACGCGTCTACTTTGACTAGGTGCCAGCGCCGCTGCCACCCCTTTGAAAGGTAGGGGATGGAGCGCTCGTGCGTCTACTTTGACTAGGCGCTAGTGCTGCTACTTCGACTAGACGCCAGCGCCACTATCACCCCTTCGAAAGGTAGGGGACGAAGCGCTCACACGTCTACTTCGGCTACCACCATCGGCACGCGGGGTGCAGTTGAGTGAGGACCCGAACCTTACATGACACAACCAACAACAAGACCCTGGACAAGTGTTACTTCGTTCATATAAAAAGGGAGTTGCATTGCAATTGTACAAATAAGCGTGCATGGCGCACCACACACCCAAAACCACCCAACCCCGGTATTGCACCTACGGGTTCGTGCCGCCTTCGTTGTGCCGAGGAACTTCCTCGAGCCACCGGAGGAAGTCCCCCTCGTCATGCAGCGTTCGCTGCAGCGGGACCTTGGCCGCGTCTTCCCCGACGTAACCCTAGATCCGCTGATGGAAATTCCAGAGGCTGGGCTGGATGAAGCGGATGGCGTCGGACAACGTCTCGGGCTGCGCAGGAAGATCCAGCTGAGGGTTCACCAACTCGTTGACATGCCTACACCCATGAGTGTGGAGCATGGCGAGAGCGAGGCAGGCACTAATAAAACCACCGTGCTCGCCAAAGGATTTGGCGCTGTGGAGGGCGACGCTCGATCCCTCTTCGATTAGCCCAAGCGTCTGCGTCAGATCTTCAGCACCATGCGTAACTTGGCATCCCGGTCAGAAACAATTGACTTAGGCACCCCATGTAGTCTCACCACCTCTCGAATATACAACAGAGCCAGGTCCTGCGCTGTATTGGTCGAAGGTGTGTTTCTCCTCTTTGTTGGGATGCAGTGGGTGAGAGATCTTTACTTGGTCCAGACCTTGTTCAGCAAACTGTGGAGAAAGTGCGGGAGGTTCATCAAAACTTGTTGGCTGCTCAGAGCCGACAAAAGAGTTATGCGGACGTTCGACGCTGTGAGTTGGAGTTTGCGGTTGGTGACTTTGTGCTCCTCCAAGTGTCGCCAACTAAGGGTATTGTTCGTTTTGGTACTACCGGGAAGCTTAGCCCACGGTACATTGGCCCTTTTCCAGTGGTTGCTCGTGTGGGCAGTTTGGCATATCGGTTGGAGTTGCCGAGCTCGTTGAGTGGTGTGCACAACGTCTTCCACGTGTCTATGCTGAGGAAGTATTTGCGGGATCCCGAGCACAAGATTGACCTAGGGCAGGTCACGGTGGATCAGGATCTCACTGTGGAGAGTCGACCAGAGCGTATCTTGAATACTTCAGAGTGGGTCTTGAGGAATAAGACCATCAAGTATGTGAAGGTCCTCTGGACGTTTCAGTCCGAGAGGGAGGCTATGTGGGAGCTTGAGGATCAGATGCGAAAGAAGTACCCCGAGCTCTTTGAGGCTGGTGAGTACTCGTAGTTGTGGTTCCGCGGTTTCCGTTAGTTGCTCTTTTCTTTGCTATTCTCTTGATTTGTGGTTTGAGGAGTTAGATTCGAGGACGAATCCTTTTTAGGTGGGGAGAATGTAATACCCTGAACGTCGTTTCTGCGTCAGCTTTAAATTAATCGCGGAGTCACCAGTTTTTGGTAAATCGCGGGAAGGGAAAAATAAAAATTGTGGAATAGTATAAAATGAATAAAATAAATAAATAAAAATCTCTAAGTGGGCTGCCTGGAGAGTGGGCCGGCCACCTTAGGCCTTCCGGCCCAAGGGGTGGCCGCACCCCCTCCCCCTTCCCCCTAAAAACGCTAGCCGCCTCCCCTCTTCCCCCCTTGGCCGTCACCCCCTCTTTTCCCACCCCCTGGCCACACCCCCCTCCCAGGTTGCGCCTCCAAGACCCCTCCACAGCTGCTGTCCATTGGAGCAAAGGAGGAAGAGAAGGAAGAAGAAGAAAGGGAAGAGAAGGAAGAAGAAGAGAAGGAGGAAAGAAGAGGGGTGATCCCAAGGGATCCTCTAGGTAATTTTTTCCCAATCCCAAACCTTTCTATTTTTAGAGTAATTAGGGTTCATGGCATGGGATTAGAAGGAAATTAGCAGATTGATTACCCGATTAGAGATTTCCTGCTGTCTGTCTGTAGATCAATCCGCGCAGCGCATCTGTTTGTGCAGTTTACACCTATGAAACGATTTTTCCTTCGGATATTCCCAAAAGGAAAATTGTATAAGACGACGAAATCCACGTACTCTAATTTTTTTAGAATTTTTGGCCGTGGTATTTTGGCGTAGCAGGGTCGGAAACTTCGCTGTTTGACAGGGGTACAGATTGGGGCAGATTGCTGTTCAAGGGTGATTTAGGGGTAGAAGATGATTTTTATGATTTTGGTTGAAATGGATAAAAATGTAGAGAATTCAGTAATCTAACTTCTGTATAAAAATTATAATTTTTAGAACTTTACTCTGTGGGTGGGACACGTTAGAATCTGGCTGCCCAGATTGCCAGAACAGAGAACATCCTCTGTTTTGCGCATTAAGTTACACCTTGCTGGGATCGAAATAAAAATATGTGATCTACATGAAAAGTAAAGGTATTTAAGTGAGGAATCCAGTAATATAACATTTTCTATAAATTACTTATTATTGTTAAAGATACAGTGGGTAGATTGAAGAATAGTTAAGCGGAGAGGATTATGTGTGGGTTTGGGGTTCTAGCGACGTCTTTACTTCTTAAGACGCGTTTTCATTGCTGTTGTGTTGTGCTGAGAAGTACTTTTGGACAGGTGGTTTTGCTCCTGAACGCACGTGATTTGCTTCGCTTCGTCGGTAGAGGCAATTAAATGTAGCGGATGTGCTACCGTTTAACTCGTTATTCTTACTACTTGCAATTTACATGATTATCGTAACTTGATATGTTATGCCATAGTTGTATGATTTCTAAATGAGGTTGTGGTAGCAATTATTGATCAATTGACATGCTTTGGATGAATTGCTCGTAGTCATGTGGTAATATGTTTAATGTGCTAATTGCGGAATATGAAAAATAAATACATGGTGGATAGGTGGTTGTGGATATGTTGATGAGCATGTTGATGCTCCTTTGAGGTCAGAATTCATGTGGTTTATGATTATCATATCATTCATATCATGTCATGACATTGCATATGTGGATGTCGCCACACTTAGCCGCGACCGTACCGGTATAGCATCGTATATTGCCGTAATACGATGCACACTCTTGTCCTGTTGGGAAAGAGTGCTGTGGAGCATAGCATGATAGCATTCATATGCATTCATTTGTGGGTGGAATGACTGCATTCAAATGCCAATTAATTATGAAATTTATGAGGTATGATTCATGGAAGTCTGTGGTGGTTTAAATAATTGTGGACATGATTTGTGGTTGTGGTTGTATGGAAATATAAAGGATGATGTATAATTGTTTGTAGTTTGAATAGCCTGTTAAACAGTTTGCTTGCTGAGATTTTTATCTCACCCTTGCTTCCCCCTCCCTACAGGTGGACTTTGAGCATGCATGGGAAGGGTAGAGCGGCACCACACTGATGCACCTGAATTATATTTTAATGCTGAAATAAAGTTGAAAGGATTCTAGTCTTTTGCTTAGCTATCTTATCGATGATTGTTTCACCTTAATAAATGTTAAATTTGGAATTGTTTCCTTTGGTTATTATTTTGGAGTTGATTATGAATATTGAATTGTCATCTCTATTATGTTTTCCCTTAGTTGTTTATGCTTCCGCTTGTATTATCTTGTTTAATTACTGCCAGTTTATTTTATTTTGTAAATTGGCTAGTTGTGGAGTGGTTTTAGTAGCATCCCAGGGTAATGTGGGTCCTGGGGTGTTACAATCCGGCACGTCAACGCAAAGCTCCCGGAGGGCCCGTTCTAAAGACCCCATCGCCCTCCACGCCGACACAGACGCATCGTCGAAGGCGCGGTTCCTCTTCGCGAGGGATGCGGCGAGCTGGGTCTTCTCCTCCAGCGCGGAGATCTGCTGAAGAAAGGCGGTGCGCTCCTCCGCCGCGCGCGTCAGACTTCCTCCGTCTCGCGTCGTGCCGCCGCCACGACGTCCTCCGCACGGGAAACTACCATCGCTTTTCAGCCTCCAACGCGCGAAAGCGCTCATCCTTGGCGGCGTGAGCTTCGTCCGCAGCACGAAGGTCAACTTCCATGGTCCTTCGCTCACGGATGCGAGCCTCATCCAGGGCTTGGCTGATAACAAGGGTCTGGAAGAAACTACAAGGGTTAGAGATGCACCGGGTAGCCGCGAAGGCCGCAAACCTAGCCACTTACCCTTATCTCCGAGGTGCGTAGCGTGAGCGCCAGAAGATCTCCCCCGCACGTTGACAGCACCTGTCGACCCAAGCATCTCCGGTCGCGGGATGAAGTCGGAGACGATGGGCCTCGGCCCCCCGGTGTCGGCGGCTTCGGTAGCAACAGACGCTCGCGCAGCGCCCTACGTAACAAGGTCGGGGATTTCACGCACACCCCCGTTGCTCGATCCTTCACCACGTCCGGGAGACCTTGTCTCGCCTGATATCGATGACGGAATGAGCGAGCAAATCGGAGAGAGTTTCGCGAAGTCGCGGGAGGAAAAGGAATCGCGCCTACCTTCCACACCCTCCACCGCGGCGCGGGGAGGTGTCCGCCCAGCCTCCACCGGGGTACGGGAGCTTCACTGGCCTGAGGAGCGATTCCTCCTTCAGCTTCGACAGCCTCCCCACCAGGCGTTAGGATCTCGAGGATGGGGCCCGCCACGTTGAATCGCCCCTCGGCGGAGGTGACTGCATTCGGGACGCCGCCTCGGGATGCGGCGACATTTCCTCAGTTGCTCTAGCAGCCGCAATGCCTGGCGCGCTCGGCAAGTCCTCGACAGCCGCTGCGGGTGGCGAGCCTTCAGAGGTGACGACTCCGAAGCCTGTCGCCTCACCGCCGTCCAAGGCCTCCTTGTCAGGGGCAGCCCGTTCCCCCCGAATCGGCGCGTCCGGACCCAACACCAGTTGGGCCCCTCGTCTCCACGGTGCTGGCTGGCGATACGACCGACGGGCTAGGAACGACGGTGTCAGATCGGGCCTTGCGTCGAGAGGTCGACGCCCCCACTCGGCCGTCGCCGTCGTGGCGGCTTGGGGTCTCCGCCGACATCGTGCGCTCAGGTACGGGAATCCCCAGGACCTTGCACACCCGATTTATCTGCCACTACTTGACCGAGGCGGTCGCAGCCTCGCGCAGCTTGTGCTCCTTGGCTGTGTATGGCCCGAGGAGTGCTACCACCGCGCGCTCCGCATCTTCCAGTCGGGGCACTGCACAAAAGAGTGGGACATTCGTCATAAAGGATCACGCGGCTACGCGAGCGGGCAAACAGCCAAGGCCGATGGACTTACAAGGGGCGGTGGGCTTTAGGAGGCAAGACACTGATGGATTGATGCCGTCCTTCCGGGTGCTGCCCCGTTGCTCGTACTGCCACCGGCCAGAAAGTGGCGCCACCCCGTACATGGTGAACTCCTCGGCGAGGTTGCGCATGTTGAATCGACGGGCGACACCAGCAAGCCTCCGCGCCTTCTGCGCGTCCTCGGTCTTCGGCTTCACGTTTGGCGAGCTATTGAACGATATCGGCTGGCCCTGACACAACAGGCCGCTCGTGCTCGTCACGTGGTAATAAAACCATCGCCGCGTCCAGCCGGATTCCCACTTCCCCCGCGTAGCCAACGCGGGGAACAGCTTCGCGCATGCCTTCCTCAGCACGAAGCTGACGCTGCCGAAGTTCGATACCGCCCCTCCCTCAACTTTCTTCGGCTAGCAACGCGCATCATGCAGAATGGCGAACAGGCCCGCACTGGGACGACGACCTTCTGTTCGCGCTGCCCAGGCAAAGATGGCCAGGCGGACTATTGTGTTGGGGTCAACTACGCTAGCTCCAACCCATAAGCCCGCAGGACCTCACCCACAAAGACCGTTGAGGGCATTCGAAGCCCAGCATCGAAAAACACGACAAAGACGATCGCCTCCATCTCTGCCGGGTTCGGTTCCGTCTTGTCGGTACTGGGCAGGCGAGCCCCGTGGTGCTCCTCAATCTTTCTCTCTCGGATGAGTCGCTGGAGCATCTCCTCAGTTACGCGACTCCGCCCCAGCACACGGGAGCAGCGGCCCCCCGAGTGCTCCATGGCGTCCCACCGCTTGTTGACGTGCGTTGGCCCTCGCAGCACCAGGGCGTACTCCCCCGGAGGAGGCGACAACTCGCGCCGGCTGGACGAAGTGCTACCACTGAGCCGCCGGGCGGGATCGTCATGGCAAGTCATTTTCTCCAAGATAGGAGCAATAAGGAGCAAGAGCAGGGGCGAATTGCGCTAGCAGTAGAGTAAACAAGGCCGGGCCAAGCAACCAGTGGAGAAGAACGTCCCCAAGCCGGCAGCAATGCATTATAAAGCCCGCTTGCCTACCCCACGACCCGAAGCGCAACCGGCGGAAGCCCACAACTGCTGACAGCTGAAGGGGCGTGCCGCGGTAGGTGGGCAGGTGGCGCACGACACGCCAACGGCATCCTGCCACGCGTCCCACCCTTCTAGGGAAGGCACGAATGGCCGCGGTTGTGCGATTGACGATAGCCCATGACAAGCCAATCGCGGTTAGCCACGCATACAAGATCGAGTGCAGCGAGCATCTGTCGAGCATTATCCGAGTCGGGGTATGTGAGACTGACCGCTTGGAGGTTGCTCAGAATCTTATGAAAACACGCAAAGCACTCATCGAGGGACTCACCAGCGAGCATTTCAAACTTGTTGTAATCTCGCTTGAATTGGTCCTGTCGGACTGTCTTAATTTGGGTGGTGCCCTCATGGTAAGCACTGAGGGTCTCCCAAATGTCGAAAGCCGACGTGAGGTGCGAAATGCGGTCAAACTCGCTACGACTCAAACCTTGGATGATTATGTTCCTTGCCTTTGCGTTCGCCTCAACATCGGGCATATTCACCACATTGATGTTTTCATTGGCAGGAACAAGATAGCGAACCTTGACCTTCCTCCAGATGGTATATCCTTGAGCCTGGATGTATGTCTCCATCCGGCTTCTCCAGAACGAAAAATCAATGCCATCAAAGATCGGAGACTTGGTCGAGTACTTGTCCGTCGCCATGGCTCTAGAGACCGGTTAAGATCTATGGAAAAGAGCTAACCGGCTCTGATACCAATTGTTGGATCAGAAACGACGACAGAGGGGGGGGGGTGAATGGAGCCCTTTAAAAATCGCCCCCAAGTGTCCACAACAATTTCTTCTCCGTTAGCTAGAAAGCTATGAAGCAAGAAATCAGAGACTAGCGAACTTGAAATAGACTGACAATGTACTGCGCAGAGATTTCAAAAGACTTCACAAGAGAACCAATCACAATAGCAACAGAAGACTGAAAACAGGAGAAAAGAACCAAGCTAGGAATTGTTGACCGGAAGCCTTAAGGGACAGAAGAAACTGCAGAAGACAAAACACAGAGGAAAAGGACAACTAGGAGCAAGATTCAAGATTACAAACGAGCTGAAAACAGATCACTAGGCACTTGCTAAAACCAGTAGATGAGACTGCAGACCAAATGAGAAATAACCAGATAATGTTGCTGCTGTAAATGCTCTCTAATAAAGACTAAAAAGAGCCAAACTGGCAGCCTAAGGAAATGCAAGAAATAGCCAACCAAGATCACAGATGAAGCACTAAAAGCCTGAAAACCAAACAAAAATGCTGCTGCACTAAGAAGCCAAAAGCTGCAAACAAATAGATCAAAATGAAACCAACCATTGCAGCTTAACCGAGAGACAAAAATTGAGATTTTCTGCTGGCCGTGAGCTGTTGAAAATCAAAAGCTAGCTGCTGAAAACAGCAGGACTACAGGCTGAAAGAAACATAAAAACAGCAAAAAAGAAGAAAGCATAACCTAAAAGAAAGCAAGATTGAAATAGAGAGCAAAAGCCAACCGAAAGCAGAGCAGAAGCCTGCGGTTTGAACTTTAGCAGAATCTGCACATGAGATGAATAGCTGATCTGTAAAGCTACGGTTGATCAATTGAACCAAGAAACCAAGCTTCAGTTCTTGCTTGCTCGAGAGACAATAAATGCTCTACTTTTACATAGAAAAGTAGACACAAAAATGAACGCAGCTGGTAGCCAGGAGAATACAAGGTGCGGCTTGAAAGAGAACAAAACAGTAAATACCCAAGCTAAAAGAGGGACTGAGATCAAGATCCATCGGCTGCAGCTCTTCTCAAGAACTTGTTAAGAGACTTTGCTTTCGGGAGAATATTAGCCACAAGGCTATGAAGCGGTTCCTAGTTCAAAGCATAGCTACTTCTTGAACAAAATAAACAACTCAAACTCTAGACATAAAAAGATCTAAACCGAAAAAAATCTCAAATCAGCATGAACAAAAAGGAACAGAGAGTTATGAGAGAAGAACTAAAGCATAACCAAATAGAGAAATGCAAGAACTTAGATTGACTCAGCACATGATTTCTTGAAAACAAAACAGAGACATACATGATTGATATAGAGTTTTTACATGCTGTCCACTGCTCTCAAGAACTCAAATTAAGTCCCCATACATGCTTGAGAAAACAAGAACTCAAGAAAGGAGAGAGCCAAATAAAACCCTAACTCTTACACCCACTCTCCCCAATTTAGCACAACCTCTCCCTCTCCTTTTATAGCCTCCCACTAATGGGTTTGCACATGCTTTACCCATTAGGTCACCACCTACTCGATGCTTTATCCAAACCCGCTTCCTTTAGTGCAGCTTTGCATTTTTACCGAAACGCCCCTCGCGCACCTTCCAGGAAGCTTCCTCCTTTCTTGCCTTGCAAGCCTCGCAGCCACCTCGAGCCCTCGCCATCTTCGACACCTCCCGACCGTTCTGACCTCAGCGCCACCTGCGCCTAGTCCGGTCCACCGTGTCTTGCCACGATTCCGCCTCGATGTCCTGCAGCCAACACAGACAAGAAAACACATCAAATAGCACCGCTCGATACATGTAAGCATAAATGCATTAATGAAATAGCCCAAACCTGACAAGTCGACATAATATGCAACCTAAACCCTTTGACCAGGTTTGACCAAATCCGACCGAGTCCAAACCGCATCACGCGACAACTCGGCTCGAACTACTCACATCAAACTCAAGCTATCCAAACCACTTGTCAATTACTCATCACAAACATGGGATCACGACCACATGGTCTCTCAATCTCCCCCTTGATGAGTATATTGACAAACCCAGAAAAAGCACGAAGTTGAGTTTGTTTGAGAAGAGTCGAACATGGTCCAAAAGAAGGCAATGAAGCGAATGACCATGTCGACAGAAGGACCACTAGGGCAGCAACAGAAAGAGCAAATTGTTCTCCAAAGCCATAGAATGATCCCAAATGACTTTTTCTCCAAAATTCTCCCCCTTTTGGCAATAAACACACCAAGGATGCAAAAGAGAGAATATGACATGATATTGGATGAAATGACTAAAATTTGATTTATTCTAAGCATTTAGAGCCATGAGAATTATCCAAAATGACCAACAAGTATTACATCAAGCCATAACTCAAAAGAATGCTATCTAGATCATGACAAGATATGTATAAGCCAGCTAAACAAGATAGGTGACAATCTGAAATTTAGTGTATTTAGTGAGCATGTCAAGTCATCAAGAAGCAAAGTCTAGCTAGAGATATCCAAGGATGATGCAGGCCATGTCAATAAGCTAAGCAGAACCAAGAAACTAATGTTGAGTCCAAATAGAGGGCTATATGCTCAAGAATGAAACATTGGTTCAAGTACTTGGTTCTTTTTGTAGCTTAAGCAAGTTTAGCACAAATGACATATTTTCTTTTGAAACTTATGGTCGTTTCCAACCAATATTTTTTATCATGTGCTAGATCTCAAGCCTTATGCGGCTACTCCAAGCAAGAAGCTTAAGAAGATAGTCTAGGTCATCCAAAACTCCCCCTGAGTTCATGCCTAGTGCAATGGCAAGCCGTCTCATGAGAAAGAATTGGTGAGATCAGTTTTTTCGCACAAAAGAGATCTTTTTGCATTCATAAATGGTTGTACTAACTTATGCAACATTAAGAACTAGCATAGCTCAATCTAAAACTCAACAAAGATTCAAGACTCAACTCAGCCTATTTGACATGGCATGAATCATAAAAGGATAACTCAAGAAAGACTAGTCTTGAGTGCTAACATGACAAGTTTTAGTTTAGTTTGAGCAATTTTAATTAACTCATCATGGCAAAAGCTAGTCTACACATATGAAGTCATGATCCATCTAGCAAAGAAGCACAAATTATGGCAAGATGTAAAGCATTGTGAAACATGTCATAAATGGATAATAATCAAGGTTCTAAGAGTTATATTACAATGCAGAAAGCAGGAAATCCAGCTGAGATTCAATTTGCTGAACTTATGCTCATTGTGGTCATATATGGATAATAAAAAGCGGAGATGGCCAAGATTAAATCTTGTGCAACTAGCCTTCTGAGAGCTCTAAAAATAATTCAATTTGCTGAACTTATGCTCATTGTGGTCATATATGTCATTGTGGTCATATATGTTAAGATTTATATGAGACTGGCATTTCTACATATTTTCTTTGTTCATTCTGTGATCTACTGTTACTAACTGATCATTCTGTGATCTGTTGTTCATTCTATATAGTTTGTTAAATAGAAAGGTTTTTTAGAGTTTGTTAAATAGAAAAGAGATGCTTGTGGGAACTATCATATGCTCTATGATGTAACTGGTCTTGTACTGAGATTGGATCACAAATCTTGAGCTCTAGATTAGTAGTCCTTTTGGTTTTGCTAGAGTAGTCAGAATTCTGTGCAGTCTATGATCACCTATTTAGTAGATTAGTAGTCCTTTCGGTTTTGCTAGATTAGTAGTTCATGTTGTAGATTCAAGGTTGGAGCTACTAATTCACATTTCTTAGAGCTCAAGGTTTGATTAAAATCTTGTGTAACCCTACATCTGAGAGCAACTAAAACCACTTTAACATGCTGATTTTAGTCTTTTATGCCTGGCTACTTTTGATGGCAGCATGTTACTTCAATGATTTATGTCTCAAATCTGAATATATGCTGGTTTTAGACTATTGCATGATATGTTGTTTAGATGGCTTAATATTTCCACCTGTTTATATCTTGAAAAAGTCATCTTTATATCCAACATGTCATCAGCGCATTCTTCAACATCATCGCCGGATGCGTTCGCTCCAAAATCAAAATGCCAAGGAAGAGGGCTATCGAAAAAGCCTGAGGGCCGATTTACCATCACAGAGGTCGATGGATCTGGGACCCCTCTCCTTCCTCACCGAGCGGCATGCACATTCCAAAGAATGATTGGAATAGTTGCACGAGAACGAATTGAGATTACATTCGATTCGTGGAAGAGCGTGACTGGGACTCAGAAACATGAGCTGCTGACAGAAATTTTTGCATCGTTCGAGATCCCAGAAGAACACCAAGACTCTGTGCAACGACATGCCTTGCTAGCGGTGTGCAAAGCATAGAAGAACTTCAAGAGCGTGCTTGTCAAGAACTAAGTGGAGAAGGATGAAACGCCCTTTCATAAATACCCATTCCTAGGACCACAATGGGAAGAGTTTAAGGCGATGAAGATGACCGAAGATTTTAAAAGTGCAAGTGCGGCGCACAAGGCCCTCCAGGAAAAAAACACACCCCCACAGACTTGGCACAGCTGGGTATGCGGGCAAAATCCCGCAGTGGAGGGCAGAGGATAAACAGTTAATTCTGCGGGACACCGCCCGCCATTTGCCACGATCCCGGATGACCGCGCTCGAAATTGGATTAGAGCGAGGTCATCCACCACGTCATCTGGGGGCATCTCTTTCTGAAATCCTACAGACCAGGAAGTGTTCCACCGCCTGGTAAGATATCGATCAAACTACGTAGCTTGTAATTACTCCACAACTTCGTAGGAAGTGAGATGACGTGTCATGCTCTTGCAGGAAGCGCTGAGTGTTGAATCTTCCCAGGGATCATTCCAGGGAACAAGGGAGAAAGATATACTCTCCACGGCCCTAGGAAACAAGGAGCACCCGGGTCGTACGAGAGGCCTTAGGCTTTATGTTCCTTGGAAACATGGTTTCCAAGATGACTTCGAATTGTATCGGAGTAGGAAGAGAACCAAAGCCGAGCGTGAGGCACGGTTACGAGAGGAGATCAAGGCATCTCTTAGAGAGGAGCTGGCTAATTATGTTAGAGATGAGATGCCAAAATTTACAGAAAATCAGCAGGTCACCGCCGCTCCTGTGCTAGCTAGTCCGCCCAACCGTCGAAATAGTTGCGCGTCCAATCCTACGATGGAAAGTGATGAGGACATCCCTTCCATGGATACAACTCAGCCACAGCAAGTGTTACAAGGACCACTCACTCGAGCTCGTGCTCGTCAACTTAATTACCAGGTGAATTCATTCCTAGGTTCATATATTACTGAGAATAGACCGCTACCTAATGCAAGTGATTTAATTGTGCTTAGGAACCTGGGAAAGGATGAAGGAGAGGGACGTGGAGTCATGGACATGCCTGGATGGAATAATGGAGTTCACCACGTCACTTTGGGGCCAAGCCAAACAAGAATTCGAGTTGGACACGTTCTGGAATCAGATTCGGACTGCTGCATTGGTACCAAGTTCAAACGGGCATAACTTCCTTATACGGACTCCGATTGGGACGTTCTTGTACTTCATGGAAATCTTAGGAAGTCTATTTTCCAACGGATCCAACCTCATCTTCAAATTCCATCTGAGCCGGCTGCAATCATCAAAACACTCCACGTTGGTTTCTGAGTCCGAGTCAAAAAGGGTGCTGCGCCACCTCCACTTGGGCCCATGGGCCTTGTAACCCTAGGGCGTGCCCTTGGATGCCCCCCTGGTCGTCCTCCCTATAAAGGAGCCGCCGCCTCCATTGCTAAGACTTGGATTTCGTTGAATTTAGGTTTAGCCATTGTGCAAACTTTTGTTCTTCAGTTGTGTCGGATGACCACCTGTCAAGACATCTTCGGAATCCCACCTTTGTGATTCGCAATACAATTTGTGCTTCATTCATATTCGCAATATCAGATTGCCTACATCTTATTCTTGCTAGTTCTTCGATTTCTCACAAGGATTGAACTTCGTGTTCAGGTTGATCGCGCTTCCAGTGAGATCAATAACATCTCGGAGTTGGTTCAGCGATTGCTAAGGCACAAGCGACGTCGTGCGTTTGTAGTCGGATCGCCAGGGTCACCTCCACCCAAAATCGATAGTTATCAATCTCATCGAAAGATCGGGCACCTCGTCTTCATCAAGTGGTATCAGAGCGCCAGGTTGCTCGGTGAGAATTTCCAGTTTACTATAGATTAGATTGCTATTCCTTACCTAGAGTACACAAAACCAAAAAAATAGCAGTAGATCAATCTGTCCAAACCAGTCTTAGCCTCGCAATTTTTCTTTTCAGTACATTGCATTGTTGAACTTTCGGTTGCATCGTCGTGTCCTTTGCTGGTCTTAGTGTCTAGTTCCTCTAGAGTTTCGAGTTCTGTTCACGTTTTGGTCTCACCGCTGCAGTTAGATCCGAACTGCCACGGTGAGGAAAGGAAAGGAGGAGGACTCGGTTTCTAGGGAGGCTTTGCCCTAGTTGGTTTCGGAGTAGGCCACGATCTCAGAGTTGGTTTCGGAGTAGGCCACGATCTCAGAGTTGGTTTCGGAGTAGGACACGATCTCGGAATTGGTTTCGGAGTAAAAAAAAGAGAAAAAAAAGAGAGAGAGAGAAAAAAAAGAAGGAACAGGCAGTCGCATTTAAAAGAGCCACGGCATAAGAAAAAAAAAGAAGAAAAAAAAGAAAAAAAAGAGAGAGGAGAGAGAAACAGCTAACTTTTGCATACGACCTCCGATTGAGGCGATTCTTGATCCGTTGGAAAGGAAATCGGAAGTTAGAGCGAAAAAACTGGAGATTTCAGATCCGCGTAAGGTTCCAGGCACATACACGGCAGCTTCGACCCCAAAAAACGTCGTTTAGGCCCTCAAAACGGGCCCGCAAACCGAGGAAAAATCAAGTTTCTCAGAATTTGCTCAAAATTGACAGGAACCGTCTACAAGTGATTCTAAGGTTCCCCGTGCAGACGGCATCCTTTTTCGAGCTCCGGAACTCCGTGTGCAACGTCATCTAGTTTCTTTCTGCGCGGTGTACTCGTTTGTGTTCTAGGCTCGCGTCTCTAGTACGGTCTAGCCTAGGGCCAGCACCAACCGGCGTTGAACAATTTTTCAGCTTACATTTTCTGAATTGATTATTGCTATTCCTTGCTACTAAACTTGAGCCTTCCCAGCTACACCTTTTCTACACCGTACAGGCTGAGCTTTACCTGGCAATCGCTCCATCCAATCTTCGAAGATATATTGTCATCACTGGTTGCCGATCGCCCCTGTTCGCTTGGTAAGAATTGGTAAGAATTCGATAGAAGGTTTGAGTGCGAGCACCATACCCTAGTACTTGTTAGGGACATATTCTTGTGTTTTTGCTAACAATGGCAGGTTCTGGAGAGTTTTCAGATCTGAACTCATCTCATAGTCCTCGTACGAAGGGAATCATGCAACATTTCACACACGAAATGAATCGTCGTGCGGAGGGCCTTGAGGAGGATGTCAGAGTCACAAATGAGCGACTTGCTCAACTCGAGGGCGCCCAGATTGAGACAAACACAACGCTTGCTGCGATGAAGAAAGCACAAGGTATCACTAACAATTCTTTGGCAGAAATTATGGCGCGCCTTGAGGAGATTGCTCAAGCTTCGGCTGTTGTTCCCCCTGCTGTGATGGTAGAGGGACAAGATGAAGTTGACAATGTGCGTTTTAACCGACAGGGTATGCAGAGAGATCCCCCACGACGTGAGGTACGTGACCACGATGATGCTTTTGCTAAGGTTAAATTCACTATGCCCTCTTTTAATGGTAAATATGATCCTGATGGTTATCTTGATTGGGAACTAGTTGTTGATCAAAAATTTACTTGCCATGATTTTCCTGAGAATAGACGAGTTAGGGCTGCTACTAGTGAATTTACCGATTTTGCTTCTATTTGGTGGAAAGAACATTGCCGTCAACATCCCAATAACATACCAAACACTTGGGAGGCTTTAAAATTGCTTATGCGCCATCGATTTGTTCCCTCGTATTATGCTCGTGATTTGTTAAATAAACTGCAACGTTTACAACAAGGTACAAAGTCTGTGGAAGAATACTATCAGGAATTACAAATTGGTATGTTGCGCTGTGGGTTAGTTGAGAATGAGGAGGCATCAATGGCTAGGTTTTTGGGAGGGTTGAATCGTGAAATTCAGGACATTCTTGATTATAAAGATTACAACTCCATGACTAGATTGTTTCATCTTGCTTGCAAAGCTAAACGAGAATTGCAGGGACGCCAGACGAGAACGCGATCTAACTTTTCTGCAGGTTGAACAAATTCATGGACGCCGCGTACACCTTCTTCCTCATCCACTTTGGCGCCCCCGCCATTACCCTCCAACAACAGGCAGCGCTCTACTACGTCAAATTCGGCGCCACGAGTTTCCGAAGCACCCAAATCAGCACCACAACTTTCTACAAAACTTCCTCTTGGTTGCTTGACAGACGAACGAGACGTTCAATGCCATCGTTGCAAAGGCTATGGACACATGATGCGGGACTGTCCAAGCAAGCGTGTATTGATTATACACGATGATGGTGGGTATTGCTCTGCTAGTGATTTTGATGATGAAACATATGCTATGCTTGCAAATGACCCTGCAGGACATGATGATGGATCTGACCGTGAGGAGGAGCATGTTGGCGCCGAAGATGCCGACAAGTATTTAAGCATTATAGTGCAACGCGTACTAAGTGCTCAAGTGTCTCATGCCGAGCAAAATCAGCGCCATAATTTGTTCCAAATCAAGGGTGTTGTCAAGGAACGCTCGATTCGCATAATTATTGATGGTGGAAGTTGCAACAATTTGGCAAGTATGGATATGGTCGAGAAGCTTGCTTTGCCAACCAAACCTCATCCCCACCCATACCATATTCAGTGGTTCAACAACGATGGTAAGTTAAAGGTAACACGGATGGTGAGAGTACATTTTCTATGGGTTCATACCATGACTATGTTGATTGCGACGTTGTTCCTATGCAAGCTTGTTCATTGTTATTAGGAAGACCTTGGCAATATGATCTGATTGTGTGCATCATGGTAGGAATAATCAATATTCTCTCATGTTTAATGGAAAGAAAATTGTGCTGCATCCTATGACTCATGAACAAATTGTTAAAGATGATCTTGCTAGAGCTAGTAGAGAGAAAAGCCGAGAGAATGCTGAGAGCGAAAATCAGATTGTAGCAAAAGAGCTTGAGCAACATAAAAGAAAGAACCTAAATCTGTTCATGCGAAGAATAAAGAAATTAAATTGAAAGGTGCTTGTTTCCTTGCTACCAAATCGACATGACCGAGCTGAATGCTAGTGATTCTGTTTGCTATGCATTAGTTTGCAAAGAAGCTTTGTTTTCCTTTGAGGATATCCTCCTTCTTTGCCACTTTGTCACTAACATTTTGCGGGAGTACCAAGATGTCTTTCCAAAGGACATACCACCGGGGCTGCCACCACTTCGTGGAATTGAGCATCAAATTGATTTAATTCCCGATGCATCTTTGCCCAACCGCGCACCATACAGGACCAATCCAGAAGAAACTAAAGAAATTCAGCGCCAAGTTCAAGAGTTGCTTGATAAAGGGTATGTGCGCGAATCCCTTAGCCCTTGTGCTGTTCCGGTCATTTTAGTACCAAAGAAAGATGGGTCATGGCGCATGTGTGTGGATTGTAGAGCAATCAATAACATTACCATTAGGTATCGTCATCCTATTCCTAGGTTAGATGATATGCTTGATGAATTGAGTGGCTCTGTTGTCTTTTCCAAGGTTGATTTGCGTAGTGGTTATCATCAAATCCGCATGAAATTAGGCGATGAATGGAAAACGACATTTAAAACTATGTTTGGGTTATATGAGTGGTTAGTAATGCCTTTTGGTTTAACTAATGCACCTAGTACCTTCATGAGACTAATGAACGAGGTTTTGCGTGCTTTCATTGGTAAATTCGTGGTGGTTTATTTTGATGATATATTAATATATAGCAAATCATTAGAGGAACATCTTGACCATTTACATGCTGTTTTTAATGTTTTACATGAGGCACGCCTATTTGGTAACCTTGAGAAGTGCACCTTTTGCACCGATCGAGTTGCGTTTCTTGGCTATGTTGTTACTCCACAGGGAATTGAAGTTGATCAAGCCAAGGTTGCAGCAATCCAGAGTTGGCCGACTCCTAACACGGTCACACGGGTGCGGAGTTTTTTAGGACTTGCTGGGTTCTACCGCCGCTTCGTGAAGGATTTCAGCACCATCGCCGCACCATTGAATGAGCTTACCAAGAAGGGCGTGCCATTTGTTTGGAGCACCGCACAGGAGAACGCCTTCACCACATTGAAAGATAAGTTAATACATGCACCCCTACTCCAACTTCCTGATTTCAATAAGACTTTTGAACTAGAATGTGATGCTAGCGGAATTGGAATTGGTGGTGTGTTGTTACAAGAAGGTAAACCTATAGCATACTTTAGTGAGAAATTGAGTGGGCCTAGTTTGAATTATTCTACTTATGATAAGGAGTTATATGCACTTTTTCGAACATTAGAAACTTGGCAACATTATTTATGGCCCAAAGAATTTGTTATACATTCTGATCATGAATCTTTAAAGCATATTCGAAGTCAAGGTAAACTGAACTGTAGACATGCAAAGTGGGTTAAATTTATTGAGTCCTTTCCTTATGTCATAAAACACAAGAAGGGAAAGGAGAATGTTATTGCTGATGCTTTGTCTAGAAGATATTCCATGCTATCACAACTTGACTTCAAAATTTTTGGATTAGGGACTATTAAAGAGCAATATGTGCACGATGCTGATTTTGCGGAAATCCTGTTGAATTGTCAAGAAGGGAAAATGTGGAATAAGTTTGTCATTAATGATGGGTTTGTGTTTAGAGCCAACAAGTTGTGCATTCCTGCTGGTTCCGTTAAATGCGTTGTTGTTACAGAAGCACATGGAGGCGGGTTGATGGGACAATTTGGTGTGAAGAAAACGGAGGACATACTTGCTGATCATTTCTTTTGGCCAAAAATGAGACGGGACGTCGGCGCCACGTTGCTCGCTGCACTACATGTCAAAGAGCTAACTCACGACTTAATCCTCATGGTTTATATATGCCTTTACCGTTCCTAGCGTTCCGTGGGAAGATATTTCGATGGACTTTGTTTTAGGATTGCCTAGGACCAAGAAGGGAGGGATAGTATATTTGTGGTTGTTGATAGATTTTCTAAGATGGCCCATTTTATACCATGTCATAAGAGCGATGATGCTACCCATATTGCTGATTTATTCTTTTGTGAAGTTATTCGCTTGCATGGTGTGCCCAATACTATAGTCTCAGATCGTGATACTAAATTCCTTAGCCATTTTGGAGAACTCTATGGGCTAAATTGGGGACTAAGCTGTTATTTTCTACTACTTGTCATCCCCAAACCGATGGACAAGCGAGGTTGTGAATAGAACTTTATCTACCATGCTTAGGGCTGTGTTGAAAAAGAATTTAAAAATGTGGGAAGAATGCTTGCCTCATGTTGAGTTTGCTTACAATCGTTCGTTGCATTCTGCTACAAAGATGTGCCCTTTTGAAGTTGTTTATGGTTTTGTGCCTCGTGCTCCTATTGATTTAATGCTTCTTCCATCTTCGGAGAAATTGAACCCTGATACTAAACAGCGTGCTGAATTGATTTTAAAAATGCATGAGACAACTAAGGAGAATATAGAATGCATGAATGCTAAATATAAACTTGCTGGTAGTTAGGGGAGGAAACGTTTAACTTTTGAACCTGGGGATCTTGTTTGGTTGCATTTAAGAAAAGATAGGTTCCCTGAATTGAGAAAATCGAAATTGATGCCAAGAGCTGATGGTCCCTTCAAGGTGTTAGAAAAGATTAATGATAATGCATACAAGCTTCAACTGCCTGCTGATTTTGCTGTGAGTCCCACTTTTAACATTGCAGATTTAAAGCCCTACTTGGGAGAAAAGAACGAGTTTGAGTCGAGGACGACTCAAATGCAAGAAGGGGAGGATGATGAGGACATCCCTTCCATGGATACAACTCAGCCACAGCAAGTGTTACAAGGACCACTCACTCGAGCTCGTGCTCGTCAACTTAATTACCAGGTGAATTCATTCCTAGGTTCATATATTACTGAGAATAGACCGCTACCTAATGCAAGTGATTTAATTGTGCTTAGGAACCTGGGAAAGGATGAAGGAGAGGGACATGGAGTCATGGACATGCCTGGATGGAATAATGGAGTTCACCACGTCACTTTGGGGCCAAGCCAAACAAGAATTCGAGTTGGACACGTTCTGGAATCAGATTCGGACTGCTGTATTGGTACCAAGTTCAAACGGGCATAACTTCCTCATACGGACTCCGATTGGGACGTTCTTGTACTTCATGGAAAGCTTAGGAAGTCAATTTTCCAACGGATCCAACCTAATCTTCAAATTACATCTGAGCCGGCCGCAATCATCAAAAGACTCCATGTTGGTTTCTGAGTCCGAGTCAAAAAGGGTGCTGCGCCACCTCCACTTGGGCCCATGGGCCTTGTAACCCTAGGGCGTGCCCTTGGACGCCCCCCTGGTCGTCCTCCCTATAAAGGAGCCGCCACCTCTGTTGCTAAGACTTGGATTTCGTTGAATTTAGGTTTAGCCATTGTGCAAACTTTTGTTCTTCAGTTGTGTGGGACGACCACCTGTCAAGACATCTTTGGAATCCCACCTTTGTGATTCGCAATACAATTTGTGCTTCATTCATATTCGCAATATCAGATTGCCTACATCTTATTCTTGCTAGTTCTTCGATTGCTCGCAGGATTGAACCGTGTTCAGTTGATCGCACTTCGGTGAGATCAATAACATCTCGGAGTTGGTTCAGCGATTGCTAAGGCACAAGCGATGTCGTGCGTTTGTAGTCGGATCGCCAGGGTCACCTCCACCCAAAATCAATAGTTATCAATCTCATCGAAAGATCGGGCACCTCGTCTTCATCAGAAAGCGAGGCCAGATTTCCTGTGGACGACATCATGGTAATAATTATTATCTCTGGAATGCTCGATCCATTGATAGACCTATTGGAGTAGCTAATTTTGTATCGTTATGTAGGAGGCTACGAAGTGCACACTCCAAGTGAGATATGCCTCTGTTCCCTTGTGCACTGCTTGGGGCCAGGCATATCCGTCTGGTCCGGGGGCCATGGTGCACCGTACAACTTTAGCACCAAGCTTTGGAAAAGTTCATGTGGATGGTGTGCATGCCAATTTTGAGGTCGTCCCGCTACCGAAGCCCCCCAACAATGAGATCGTGACTCTAGGGCAAACTATTGGAACATTCATCCAGTGGCCCAAAAGCGACATCTCCCTGGAGGCTTCACCAGTGGCAGGACCACAAGGGCAGTCCGAACCAGAGCAACTTGCACTGGTGCCATCTCCACAAGGCCTATCTCCACCACCGCTACCTGCATCGGTGCTATCTCCACGGGTGCTATTCTTGCCAAAGCAACTTGCATCGGTGCTACCTTTACAGTCGACTACCATCAAGTCAACCTACAGCCGAGGCAGGGGCAAAGCAAAGAATATCGATGATGATATCCCGTACCTGCCATTGGCTCGCAAATTTGTGCTAGGCGAGTCGATGATCATTCCGGAATAGCGCTTCCTAACCCTAGGATTTGATTGCCTAAGATTACATACTTGGTATATGGAGCAGTCCAATAAGCCACAGGCAGAACGACGCTCAGGTATCATTGTCAAATTCAGGCCGGATCATTTACAGTATGAAGTTCAGGATTGTGTCTTTGTGGTGACCTTTGAGGATTTATTTCAACTTTTCACGCTCAACGCTCTCGACGCCTCACTCGTTCGATACTGGACGCTGTAAGTATGTACAATCACAGTCTTCATTAATGTAATACCAATATATGTCATATATAATTTATTACTTTTCTGTGTATATATATAGATACATGGTGACTGAAGCTAGATCATTCATATCACCAATTGGTTTCCTGGACCCACGCTTGGTCGCCACGGATACCATCAGCGAGGATGCATCCTTCGTCGAGAGCTATATTACAACAACACTGCTGGCTCACCACGATAAGGAATTTGTTCTTATGCCATACAATGAGCGATTCCATTGGATTTTAATTGTAATTATACCAAAATGGAACAAGGCTATATATCTTGATTCTCTAAGTAAGAACAAAACTGAGTACACAGTTATCGCCCAATTACTCAATAGGTAAGTACATTTTCTCCATACATAACTATATTGTACACTTTCTTTCCTTCCGAATGACTAAGCTAACTTTTTCGAATCACGAAGGTCATTTGCCATGTACGTTGCATAGACACGTGGCTCGACGGAAGGGGCCAAGCCTTTGAAACATGTTCGAAATTTTTGGGTATTTGCTAGTACACATTAATTAATCCTATACAACACTTGGTAGTAATGCCTCTTGAATTAACACATTCTATTTTTTGCAGTGCCACCAGCAGCCACTGGGCAACACGTGTGGATTCTATATTTGCCACCATATGAAACTACTCCTCGATTCCTCGAAGATCACCAATTCTAAGGTTTGTCAATATTTCCATATTTATTTCATACTTATCAGGTTATATATGTATGCACATTGATATTCCTATCGACAGGTTGCGCCCATCTCTACAACTGCATTGAAACAGCCGGACCTTGCATAAATTCGAGGAGAGTGCGCGTACTTTTTGTTGTCTAAAATCATAAGACCAGATGGAGAGTTCCACAGCGCACAATGATTATTTGTTTCGGATAAGATGGACATTGATTGTAATTGTGTATTTGTTAATGGATATTTTATTTCATTTCAATTAATTGATTTGCTAAATGGTTTGGCTGTGTTTGTGAAATGAATTGAGATGTGAATTGAATGTATACATGTACATGTTGATCTGCTTGTTTCAGAGGGCATGGCTAGCATTTCCTGAGGCTAGCCAATAAACAGAAATAGGTTTAGGGGTAGAAGAGAGTATCACAGACGGTTTTTAGTTAAAAACCGTTTGTGATATTTATAAATCATAGACGGTTTTTAACTAAAAACCGTCTGTGATATTTGCACCACAGACGATTCGAAAGCCGTCTGTGATGACCTCGTATCATTACTGACCCATAAATTCAGACGGCTCACACCAACTGTGATGACATTTCTGAACCATCTGTAATACGGTTTTATGTAGTAGTGTATAAGAGAAACATTAAAAGCATTATACACTAGAGCTTCAAAGGGCATGTACCAAATCACACACTCCAGTGTATCAGGTTTTATAAAGTAAGCCCAACACAAAGCATGATGAGGAGGAAAGGAGAGACAACAACCATGACCTATTTCATAAAATCTGACACACTGGAGTGTGTGATTTGCTTCAAGCCCTTTGAAACCCAAGTGTATAGTGCTTTAATGTTTCTATTGTAGTTGTTGAGAAATATCAACATGAGCATCCTGACTACTTTTCAGAAGAATTTGTAGACAATTGGTTTTCTTTTTCTCATCTTGATATATTATTGCTATAAAATCTCATTGGAAGGGTGTTTTAAAATAACTACTACTCCGACTGACATAGTTATAGCAGCCAAGTATGATATAGAATTTGACTTTGTCTCTAGTTCATTTAAATTGTGGGGCTATGCAAGACTACATTAGTATTATTATGAAATATATGGGCTTCATTCATCTAAATCAAGAACAAGTAAGTTGTGAGTTGTGACTTTATGTTGTGTAGTTTACTAGCACAGTGTCAAAAGAGAAGCTGTTCTTCGATCTTGAAGGACCTCCATGATAGTCATTTGACTCCTAGGCATTTATGATATGCCTCAACCCTCTCCCTTAGTTGCTTGTTTGGTCTGGTCATCGGACGCATTCGGCGAAGACTCTGTGGACGCTGCCATCTTAGGTGTCAGTTACACTCTATTTGCGTGAACTGAAACATGACGCTAATACTACAATTTGAGCATAGAAAATTGAATCACATTAGTATGCTTCTATAGTTAGAATTGATTAAGCAATCATGTTTGTAGAACCTTGATCATAGAGTGATAATCATCTAGGATTATATTCAACTGGATATTACAAATACCATAACTTCAAGGACATGCTTGACATAAAGAAAACCCTATTCATACTAATGTTTAGGTCAATCCAATTATTCCAGTTTATGAACAGTAGTAACATTCATGTAGCATTTTATTTTTCAAGTTGTATTCTCTATGCATGTCAAATATTGCATTTTTACTTGCCTTTTAATAGCAAAGGAATCCCAAATGAATTACCCCATTGCCGTTTATTAAATTAGATCACCTATGAAAATGTAGCATTACACTCATGTATATATCAACTATTCATACATGTCATGGCACTCACATTAGTATGAAAATGCATTAGAAATCAATGTGGACATGCACATGATGCACACCTTGAGCTTGGTCGATTGGTAAAAGTGAAACTTGGTCTCCTTGCTTTGCAATATTATTCACAATTAACTCTTCCAACATGTGGCAATATTCTTAAGTGAGAAACCGCAATAGGAATAGAGAAGGATGACAAATGTATTAGAGTCAGCTACAGATCCTAAACGCATACAATGAGCTACGCAGATTACTACGCGACGGGGAGCTAAGAAGGACACGACGACAATGGGGAGCCAGGAGGAGGAGCCGCCCAACTGGGAACTGACGAGGAGGCAATGGTGATGAGGAGTTGGGAGGAGGAGCCACGTGACGGGGAACCGAGGAGGAGGCAACGATGATGGGGAGCCGAGGAGGATGTGGTGGCACTAGAGGTGGAGAAGGAGGGGCTGAGAAAACGCATAGGTGTGTTGGAAAAGCTAAGTGTACGTAGGAGTACAATGAGTTAGATTTTTGCCTCTGTGTATATAGAAGAATATTATCACAGACGGTTTTCAAGGCCTTATTTGGAGTAGTGAATGAAGCTTTTAAGGCATTATCATCGAATGTTTCATTTCTTATGAGAAGTACACCTATGTTCTAAATGAGGACTAGTTTGCTACTCTGCTATGCCAGTCCTAGTTTGCTACTTTGCTATGCTAGTCCACCTTTTTAGTTCTGTGAATTAGTTAGGCCCTATTTGGTACAGCTCCTACTACCAGCTTCTCGTTTGGATCTGTAGAGCCCCACAAAACATTTAGCTTTCCAAAATAATCAGATTTTGATTCTCATGAGGGGCAGAGTGGAAGATGACCTAGAAAGTTGAAGCGACCTTGAGGAGGATTATCGTGGGAAGTCAGCACACCTTAAACAAAAATACCCCTTGAAGTTGGAGGTAATTATCCACAAAATGCCACCCAACTTACAACTACCCCCAACTCCCTCCCCACCTTGAATCCCTTAGGCGCACCCATTGCCAATCGCCTTCCTACCTGTATGACTGGAGTTGGGGTGATTCTCGACTGCATCGACCCCGTTGGCCCCTAACATCCCCATCTGAGCCTGATGCAGTCGCCGATTGTTGACTGCACCGTCGTAGCTGGCCTTGACTTCCTCGACGCCACTGTCCTCGGAGTTCGAAGCTGCTGGTCCCCGATGCCTCCTTCCAAACCATAAACGCCTTGAAGTTCACTGCCGCCGACCCTCGCCTAACTCGACACCACCGTTCCCCGAGCACCGACATTGGCCTCTAGTGAAGGTTAGTCCTCCCTGCTCCTCCCTTGGTCTCTTCTTCGCTGCCCACCCCTCCCCTTTCCCTCCCCATCCTTCCTCATCTTCGTCGGTTGACCTCCCCCTTTCCCTCCACTTCGCCGATGGCTCCTCCCCCTTGCCCTCCTCTTCACCAGCCACCCCTCCCCCTTGCCCTCCATAGCCTCCCTTCCTCTAGATCTGAGTGGGATGGATGATTGATCTTGTGAGAAAAGTATTCATGAATATGCTTGCTCTAGATTTATAACTTCATGAACATGCTTGCTTGAGATCCTGTGAGGAATATAGTAGGAAGAAGCATGATAAAAAAAACATGTTTGTCCATCTGCAAGAGGATGTTCTTTCATTTATGATTCTGTTAAATGTATAGTGAAACTACAAGTGTAATATTTTGCTACTGTGGATAATACATCTTGTGTTAAATGTATAATTCACATCTTTTGAGAGAATATTGCTAAGCTCCAATGACCCTAAACCCTAAGTGTGCCACTATTTTTTTGTTTTGTGCCCAGGTCTAGATTGTAGAAGTTTTATTTTATCAATAAAGCAATATCCATTTTAGGATGCTTATAATCTTACATTGGTAAAAGCAATATCCATTTTTATATGAAATTTGTAGGCCTGTTTTAATTTCATAGTGATACAAGAGAAAATTAGACCTATCATGTCCATTTGATATTTATTATGTTACTAATATTATATTTTCTTGCATATTTTACAGGTACATGATAAGTCTCTTTTATGCCAAACTAGGGATAGTATACTTGCAGTCCCTTGTTGGCTACAGAATATATGTTGTAGCAAGAGCCAGAGGTGTGTATGTATCTTAAGTGAAACTGTAGTTTATTTTCCGTGTGTATTGCTGCATGTAAGACTTGTTATGTTGTAAGCTTTGTTTAGAATCATGGTGATATGAATGAATGTGTTGCTTGCTTTTGAATCATGGTAGAATAGTTCTTTGTCTTGTGAACAGTATCAAGTTTGAAATATGTTTGTGTGATTTCATTCAAATAGATGCTCTGTCTAGAAAAAATTGTGAAGAAATTTATGTACAAATTGAAAGGAATAAGATACAAATAGAATTGAAGTGTTACCAGGCGTATCATGGTCTATTTGCCTCTAATCCCCTCTTTCAGGGTTTTTAGAGCCTACCTATTAGCCAAACGCTTTTTTGAGATAGCTTAAGATTATCAGAGAAGTGTATCTCTACTCCTTAAAAATGTGAGTTTGTGGTCGTCAGAGCATTTTCCCTCCTCTCTTCTCAGCCGTTTGATCTAAACACAGGAATCTTAACCATCTATATCCCCTCTCTCGCACTAATTGTTCCTCCTCTCTACTTCCACCTTCGGTTATTCTGTTCTCTCATTCTCTCCAGATCTCTATCCCATGTTCTCACCCTTGCAGATCCGTCACCTCATCTCCCCTCTCCCTCCTTGCCACCCATCGGGCATCTCCCCACTGCCACCACCCCATCTCCCCTCTCCCTCATCCCTTCGACCACCGGGCTAGACTGGTGGGAACCGTGAGGCGGCACAACGCTTGATGACTGTGGCTGGTGGATCCGAGAGAAGGGCGCTCGGCGATGGTGGCCAGTGGATCTGAGAGGCATGCTTGGCGACAGCAGTCAATGGATCTAGGAGGCAGCAATCAATGGCGGCCGGTGGATCCGAGAGACGGGCGCTCATAGACAGTGGCCATTGGATCCGATGGGCGCCCTTGCTCCCTTCTCGCCCCGCCCCCTGTGGCACTGCGTTGCCACGGTTCTCCTCCCCCTACTGCACTTGCCCTTGCTGCCATTGCTCAGTGCCATGTGGCAGCGGCTTCCTCTTCCTGCGCCCGCCCACGTGGCTCTCCCCCACTACCGCCACCCAGCGGTTGCACGCTCAGTGAGCCTCTCGGGACCGTGGTCAATGTCGGGGCCATGGTCGAAGTTGACACTGTGGTTAAAGAAGGTCGTGGTCGAAGGGGGCTCAGGTCAAAGTTGAAGATTTGTAGTCGAAGTCAACACCGTGTTCGAAGGGGGCTGTGGTTGATGTCAAAGGGTTGTGGTCGAAGTCGGGGCTAAGCAGGTTGGGCTGGCCGAGCTAGCTGGCGCCGTAGTCGGGCAACAAGGCACGGTCGAAGGGGGAAATGGTTGACATCAAAGGGTTGCGGTCATTGAAGGCCCATGGTTGAAGGGGGCAGTGGTCGAGGGGGCAGTCGTCAAAGTTGAAGCCATGGTCAAAGGAGGCCATGGTCGAAGGGGGAAGTGGTCGACGTTGAAGGGCCGTGGTCGAAGGGACAGTGATTGAAGGGAGCAGTGGTCGAAGTCGAAGGGGGCAGTGGCCGAAGTTGAAGATCCGTGGTTGAAGTTGGTGCTGTGGTTGAGGGGCCATAGCCAAAGTCAAAGATCCATGGTCAAAGTCAAAGCGGTGGTCAAAGGACGAAGTGGTCAACGTCAAAGGGTCGTGGTCAAAGAGGATAGTGGTCGAAGGAGGCAGTGGTCAAAGTCAAAGATCCATGGTCAAAGTCGGAGATCCGTGGTCGAAGTCGAAGCTGTGGTCGAAGGGGGTCGTGGTCGAAGGGGGAAGTGGTCAACGTCCAAGGGTCGTAGTCATCGAAGGGCTGTGGTCAAAGGGGATAGTGGTTGAAGTAGGCCGTGGTCGAAGGGGACTGTGGTCGAAGTGGACAGTGGTTGAAGGGGGCAGTGGTCGAAGTCGAAGGGGGCAGTGGTCGAAGTCAAAGGGGGCAGTGGTAGAAGTCGAAGGGGGCCATGGTCGAAGTCGATGCCTTGGTCGAAGGGGAAGTGGTCAACGTCGAAGGGTCGTGGTCGAAGGGGACAGTGGTTGAAGAGGACAGTGGTCAAAGTCGAAGGAGGCAGTGGTCAAAGTCAAAGGGGGCAGTGGTCAAAGTTGGGGCCGTAGTCGAAGGGGGGCCAAGGTCGAAGTCGACGTCGTGGTTGAAGCTGGCCGAGGTCGAAGTCAAAGATCCATGGTCTAAGTCGACGTTGTGGTCGAAGGGTGCTGGTTGATGTCGAAGGGCCATAGTTGAAGTCGGGGTCGAGCAGGTTGGGTGGGCCAAGTAGGCTGGCGTCGGCAATTAGGCAACAGGGTACGATCGAAGAGAGAAGTGGTCAATGTTGAAGAGTTGTGGTCGTCGAAGGGCCATGGTTGAAGGGAACAGTGGTCGAAAGGGGCAGTGGTTGAAGTTCAAGCTGTAGTCAAAGGGGGCCGTGGTCGAAGAGGGTAGTTGGCGACGTCGAAGGGCCGTGGTTGAAGGGGTAGTGGTCGAAGTCGAAGTGGGTAGTGGTCGAAGTCAGTGCTGTGGTCGAAGGGGGTAGTGGTCAATGTCGAAGGACCATGATCGAAGTCGGGGTCGAGTAGCCTGGCGCCGAAAGTTAGGCAATAGGGCACAGGTGAACTGGAGGCCTGCCAATGTCCGACCACCAGCGATGGTCGACCGCTCTCAACCTATGATCACGTGTGATGGTCGATGGCTTCCGACTTATGACCACGAGGCATGATCGACGGCTTCCGATTTACGACCACGAGCGCTGGTCGATGTGTTATGACTTACGACCACGAGGTATGGTCGATGTCTTCTGACTTACGACCACAAGCGCTGGTCGATGTGTTTCGACTTACGACCACGAGGTGTCCACAATGGCTTTCGACTTATTGTCAGCGCTGGTCGATGTGTTCCGACTTACGACCACGAGGTATCCACGATGGCTTCTGACTTACGACCACGAATGTTGGTCGATGTGTTCCGATTTATGACCATAAGGTGTCCACGATGGCTTTTGATTTATGACCACGAACGATGGTCATCGGTTTCCGACGTACGACCATGAGCCATTGTCGAAGGCTCCCGATTTAGGACCACATCGATCGTTGACCGCTGCCAACTTATGACCGCCAGCGATGGTCGACTGCACTTGACCTACGATCACGCATAATGGTCGACGGCTTTTGACTTACGACGATGAAGTGTGCTCGAGGGCTCCCGACCTACGACCATGAGGTATGGACCGTATGGTCAATGTCTTCCGACTTACGACCACAAGGTGTGATCGATAGCTTCCGACTTACTTGACAGATTTAAAAACTTTTAGAACATGTTTGTATGCATATTCTAAAATTTTTTTACCACCTGTGAGTTTCAGAACATGTAGTATGATAAATTTTAAAAATCCATAGCAACACATGGGCATTCAGCTAGTTATAAGATAATTAGAAATATGAGCTGAAAAATAAGAATCTAGCACTCTACCAAACATACCCTAGGTCCTTGAAATAAAAACTTCCTTCCGCTCCAAAAAGAATACGTGTGTGATCAAACTTTTTAGACATTGACCATTGATATTTTGTATGCAAAAATTACATAGGCATACTAGTCATTGAAAATAATTTCAGAAAATGTCAAAGTTGTACTGTAGAGGTTGTGCCAAGTCAAAACAAATTGACATGCTTTTCAGAATGGAGATACTAGTATATACATATGCACATGCAAGTATGCTTGTTATTTCCTAGTAACTCCGCACTTATGCAGTAAACAAGTCGAGGATAAGGCAAGGGTGCCGGCAAAATTTCAACTTTTTGCATGTTGGTACGTTTGGACTGCCAGCACAATCGAAGTTTCGCTCCATCTTCCGCCTGTGATGATGCGCATGGGCATCGCCGAGTCATAAATTTTCCTTGATGGGGACCATATAGAAAAAGAAAAACAGTAGTATGGGAGAGGCAAATAAAAAAAAGAAAAAAACTGTATATTCATGCCACAGAAAACAGCTTCTTTAATAAATTTGCAAACTTTCGTATCTACCCATGCAAAAGACCATGTTTATTTAATGTTAAAGGTGAGCTATACACTTAAGTCATCTTAAATAATATAGTAGCTTCAAACGGTAGCTTTAGGAGCGAGCACATATCAGGGCACTCCCAATGGGATATTAATGGTAGTTTCTATCCCTATTAAGTATCCTGCCAGCTAAGCAAAAAGATGACATGGCAGTCTAATTAATGAAGAAAGAGAAGAAAATCTGATGAAACCGTTTCTTAGGGCACTCCTAATGCATAAACTATGAGATAGTTTCTATACTTACCAATTAATGTTGACACTACCCATAGAAACTATACTCCCAATGGATAGTTTCTACAAATAAAATTTTCATCCAATCATCTATCTTCTCTCTCCTATCATCTACCTATCACAGCTCTTTCTATCTTAGCTCCTGTGTAGACATGGTGTCTATATAAGAAACTATTTCCTTATCTCTCCTCCTTAACTCTAATGACACATCAGCATTTTGCTTACTTGGCACCTTATTTAATGCCATAGAAACCATCCATAGTTTCTGCATTGGGAGTGCTCTTAGGAGAGAAACCACGTCTACACGTCAACCAAGGCACGAAGAAACCGCGACTTTGGTGTTGGGAGGAAACGAGCGGTTTCTACCCAGGTGGGGCCCGCGATGGGACTTCTCGCCGTTGATACTCCTCCGCGCTCGCTGCCACGCCGCAGCCGCGCGCTCGCCGTCCGCCAGAGCGCTGCCGTCACCCGAGCCGCTCGCCGTCCCGCACAGCCGCGCCGCCATCGCCGAGCCGCTCGCGTCCGCACGAGCGCGCGCAGTTGCGCTGCCGCCCGCTAGGCCACGCTCGTCGTCCCCTTGCCTCGCCGGCGTCCGCGCCTCCTCCCTCCCCCTCTCACTGCTCGCTTGTGCTTGTTCTGTGGAAAAAGAAGACTCGCGCTCGCGCCACGCCGCGCAGCTGCGCGCGCCGTCTGCTCGACAAAGCCGCGCCGTTGCCCGAGCCGCGCAGTTGCGCCGCCGCCCGCCTGAGCCACGCTCGCCGTCCCTTGCCTCGCCGGCGTCGGCGGCCTCCCCTCCCCCCCTCCCCATCTCACCGCTCGCTTGTGCTTGTTCACGAGGAAGAAGAGAAGATGTTAGTCAGGATGAAGAAGATGGAGTTGGGAGAGAGAAAGAAAAAAAGGGCAACATTTATTACGCGAAGACACCAGCATTGTGTGAGGTAGTTTCTATGGATGGTTTCTTGCTGACGTGGCTGCTATAGAAACCGTGCGTAGTTTCCAGCATTGGGACTGCCCTCAGCTGAAGCTACCATCCAATATCCCATGCCCAATTGCATAGTAGCATCAAGATGGGCCATAAATTCTAAAGCGAAACTACCGGTGCCACCTTCCAATGTACCTAAGGCCATTCTCAGTGGAGAGTTTCATGGCGTTGTTTCCAAGACTGCCACATCATGTAAAATGAAATGAAACATGGATGAAACATCCATCCTCAATGCATAGTTTCATTCTATTGTTTCATAGACATTTAATTTCATGACTCATATAGAGTTGGTAATCGTGCCAAGAGAGTTTCATCTAAGATGAAACTCACTTCTTCTCTCTCTTCTTAAAAATGTTGCCATATCATCAAAAATGCCTATGTGGCAACCTATTAAATGCACATGAAACTCTCACTGAGACTGGCGAAGGAATCGCTTCATATTAGGTCCACATAAATTAGTAGAAGCTAGCGTAGCCCTCTTGGAATTAAGCAATAATCTCTGCTTACATAAATGGTTAGTGCGATTGTCCATGATGAACATTAGAGACGCTCTTACTAGCCGCATAAGTCATGACCAAGCTCCTAAGTGCCCATGTAGTTCTACCCTGCAAAAGACACTGATGTCTACTTCTTTTTGTTCTCGAGTTATAATTTCCGGCCCATCCTTTCTTGTTCATGTACCGTTTTACCGAGCTTTCAAAATTATATGCTTAAATGCTTAATAGTTTTGTCTAAAATTGCATCATCAATATGGTCGGTGATGGAGCCACCCTTAGGGCTAGTTGGGACTTGGGCTTGGGCACCTGCCCAACCTCAGCATCGACGAACAAACAGTGGACAAGGAAAGAAATTTGTGCTACTGCTTCAGGTACCTTGTATCCGTCATTGTTTTGCCTCAACTAGATACCTGCGACGTGAAGGTTGGAAGTTCGCCCTACCTCCTCCGTACTCCTGCTAAGCCACTGCGTATCTGGGAACTCAAGAGGCATCAATATGGAAGTGATGTTTCAATCAACTTGCATTGGCACGTCAGTCAATGCAACAAGTGATCTATGTATATAGGGTGCTTCCAAGCAAGGGTGATCGGCCAGCCAAGACAGGTATCATAGAAAACCTGTTTGTCCATGTACTTTCGAATGAATAATTGACAGTGATGTATCACTGTAAAAGAAAAAGGTTGAGAAGCAATCAGCATAGGACTATTCTTTTCCTCCGAAGCTGACGACTTTTGACTTTTGCTATAATATCTAACTTTCAAACGGAGTATTTTCTCAAGAGGGGGGGGTCTACAAATTAAACGATGTACACGTTAAAAGCCTAATATCTGTACCAGCCAAAATCGCAAGTGAGTATCTCTCTCCGTAATCTGTACTGTAAACAGCTAAAATTCAAAAATTTTAGCTAAAATTTATAAGCCGCAGCTGTTGCCAAACAGGCTCATAGACTTGAGTAGGCATTGAAAACAATGGCATCATATCTTACTACTGATACTTCGGAAGATTAATAAGACTTCTCTTTCTGGCCACTTAGATTCGTATCATCATGGCGTCCACACCTGAAATGACAAGAGCAGGATATTACGAGTAATTTACTCTCTTTGGGATATCCTATCTCTCATTCTTGTCATTGGGGAATTCTATCTCCTCACCAAAACCTGTGAATGTGACATAAAGCATGCATGAACATTCGCTTTGGAAAAAGTTGTTCAAGTTCCTCTCTTGCTTACTTGCTTAATAGTCCTCTAAGTTCTAACCACATGTTAAGCTAACCACATGTTAAGCTATGTGCTATGAGTTAGACCAGTAAAAGTATTTGGCAAATGGTGCATCAGTGCAGCAAGTGGATCTGACCGGTCATAGACCAGGCCACCCTGATCCAGCTTACATGCATGCACGCATCCATGCCGTGTCTTATCCTATTCCCTAGTCACAAACAAGTGCAGTGTCATGCTATGAGACCACGTGAACGTCACCTCATAGTTATAATGAATAATTAATTTTTGATTTAGAGAGTTTATAGAGTTTGAGTTAAGTTTTTAAGAGTTTACAAATTTTTCAGTTACTTCTGTTGCTGACGGCATGATCGGCATTGAGGCCATTAGCTAAGAGCGGTCAGACTGGCCTAGGGCAGGCGGTCAGACCGGTAGTGGAGTGGCGGTCAAATCGGCATGAGAGCCGCTGTCTGAACGACTGGGTGCGATAGTATCGGATTTGAATGGCGATAGGACTGGGGTTGCAATACAATCAGATTCTAGTTGGTGGTAGCTATTTTCCAGCAAGTTTGTTTTGGCATGAGCTCAAGCGTTCACACCGAGCTTTGTACTGCGATAGTATTGGGGTGGTACTACCAGCATTGTACTGGTGGTATGAGCGGTGTCAGGCGGTTTGACCGGCCTTTGGTTAGCGATCATACCGGCTGAGGTGCTGCATGGCAATGGGGGGCGTTGCTTGTGTGCATTCATGTTGCATGGTACATTTATGAACTAACTATTAGAAATATTAGCAATATTTTAATTCCATATTTTATTAGGAGGCAAATATCGTAAATAACTAATGATGCATAAATCAGTGCTAACAACATACAAATCATTATACTTTAAAACATATGTAGAAATAGAATTTAAACAAGTTGACTGGTCACACAAACGACTTACAGTTGGGTGTGGGGAAGAACAGGAAGCAGCGCAGACTCGATACAGTGTGGAACGTAGATGTCATAGCGAAGCGAGTGATTGCACAGATGTGCGTTGCCCAGAAACCTTATTGCTGCCCCGTGCAGGTCTTCAAAGCAATGGCTTGGTGATACTGCTCTGTTTTTCATTGTGCACGCCGGAAAGAAGAGTCGACGAGGTTCAAACAGCATAACATAATAGCACAGATTTGCAGGAGAAAGAAATGGAGGCAGTGATTCTTTTCACTATACTTTGGACGTCTCCAAGCATATATATAGATATAGACTATGAATTGACATAATTAGGTAGTCATTTACCTACTAGTAACTGACACATTTAACCAGTCATTTACCCAATGTAACTGCTTATCATCAAAACCTAATAAAGCCTCAAATTCAAATGTTGAATCTTATTCAAACAGAGGGAGAGAGTGATGCACGGTTCAACAAAAATAAGGTGGACTTGGTCTGCCAAGTGGCACGTCACGTCACGACGCGATCACGCATTGCAAGTCATAAGTTACGTGATTTTCATATGAAAATACACAAATACACACGCATGCGTGTGTGATTAGCAAAAGTCCTCATGTCATCCCTATTTATATGGTACATGATTCAAAGAGTAGTAAGGACTCCACTTTGCCTTAGCAATATGATACTAAACCATACATGCTTTGGAATTATAGAAAATAGGTCTCACTCATATAGGCCTATTTCTAACAATTCCCCACCAATTCTAAAGCAAATAGCAAAAAGATGTCAAAGATATTGTACTAAAGTACTGTTAATATAACACTCTTTTAGTGTAAGTCCCATATGGTTGAACTTGCACCTAGAATAACAAGATTCATCTTCACATAGCTGATGAATGGACTATGCCTTGAATTCACAGCTTTTCGTGATTAGACATCACTTGAAATTTTAATTGATACCAGGCTGCCAATGAACCACGCCTAAATAGAGTGTTATATGGTCATGCTTCCTGATCTGCTCATGAACTTTCTAGAGAATGCCCCATTCTCATGAACTGTGACCACACAGTTAGACTCAAGTAGATGTATTTTTTTGTAAGTATCCTGCAGGCTAATATATTTTTCTCATTTGAACAACATAATACATTAAGCCTTTACGCCAATCTTCCATACAGTCGCGGGTACTTTTATTTATTAGTATATGGGTACAATGAATATGTACTCTCTTATTACAACATCAACTTATTTTTTCCTATTACCTAAGTCACGAGATCTCTCATTAAGAAGGTATGAGTTACCATTGTGATGTAACTCAAGTGGGCTTTATTCCCATGTCCATATATGCAATGAAAATCACTTTCTGTGCTAACCCCTTTGTAAAAGCGCCTACCAGGTTTTTGTTAGTGTGAATATAATTCACAGTAATCATTTCGAAGTTTCTTAGTTTTCTAACAGATTTAATTCTATGCTTCACATGTTTAGAGGACTTCATATTATCCTTAGTACTAGTGACTTTAGCCAACATTGTTTGATTATCTCATTGCATTAGGATTGCTGGTTTTGGTTTCTCAACTAATGACAAGTATAATAGAAGCTCTCTCAGCCATCCTGTAATACCCCGAATGTTTCCGAGAGCGAATAAATTAATCGGGGAGAAGGGGGCTTTTGGAAAAAGGATTTATCAGAGTTTTTAGGGAGGGGAATGCTGCAAATTAGCGGCAACCTGGGCCTGGGCCGTGGCCCAGGTGGTGGCCGGCCAAGAAAGGGGGGGGGAGCGCCCTCCCCCAAAACCCTAGCCGCCCCTCCCCCCAACCGCCCCTCCCACCCCTAGAGCTGCACCTCCCTCTTCCTCCTTGCGCCTCCCATGGCAAGCGGCGCCACCTTCACCCCCTCCATGGACGCTCCCTGCGATTGGTGAAGGTTTCATGGTTGCTGCCGATTGAAGGGAGGAGATCGATCGCTCGCCGGGAAGCGTTTTGGATCCGGAAGGCGGTGGAGAGGAAGGGAGAAGGAAGGGAGGGAGAGATCGTGGGGTGCTCTCCGTGTTCTTCAGCAATTCGTTAAGAGTAATCTCTAATTTCCCCATTAGATGCATATTTAATTGTTATAGCTTTGTCGGTTTTCGGATCTGCTAGGACAGATTTCGTTGGATGGCTGTTTTGGGTAGTTTCGTGGGGATTCAGGTCTGGACTTCTCCTAGAGATTTGTAGAGGAGGTCATTATCTTTCCATGAAGTGCTAGAACGCGTCATTCGGACCTTTGTAGCAAAAGTTATGATTTTTTCTAGTAGGACTGTTCTGTAGATCGGGGGATTTTTCTGTCA
Organism: Dendrocalamus sinicus; assembly: GCA_036346575.1. NCBI lineage: Eukaryota > Viridiplantae > Streptophyta > Magnoliopsida > Poales > Poaceae > Dendrocalamus > Dendrocalamus sinicus. Next base: position 18,984,732 of record CM070647.1, read on the forward strand.
GGTTTCGGTAGATTGGTTTGGGCGAATATAAAACAGGCGAATCAGAGGATCTCCATATTATTAAAGTTGTATATAATTTCCTTAGCTTTCCAGAACGGTCAATAAATCCTAATTCCGACTCTCGGGGTGAAAGTTATGACATTTTTAGTGCGCTGTCCAGAGAACCCGTTATGAAACTGATGTTTCAGAAAAATTGGATGGTGCGGGTAGAAGATGGCCGAATCAGGGAGACTCATCAACTAGGTTTAGTTATATAATTTAATTATATTTCCAGAAAGTCTAAGAACACCCTATTCGGACTTCTGTACCAATAGATACGAATTTTTGAAGTTGACTGTCCGTAGAGGGGAGACAGGATGGCCGTAGGATTTGGGGTTTTGAGTCAAGCTAAACATGTTGGGTTAGTTTGGGGGTGTTTTTATTTAATCTAAAGACTCACTACTGTTGTCTTAGCAATCATCATAATTATTATTCAGGAGGAGGACGGATCCCAGGGGCCGCACCTTATGCTCATTCCCCGTTTTCTCGTGGTTAAGGCAAGTATAATGATGGTTTAAACTTTATAGTGTGGATTGTTGATGATTGTTGGTTTGTGGATGTTTGATCTATATTATGAGTATATGTGATCTTGAATATGTTAATGATATGTGGATATTGTTTATGGTCGATTGCAATTGAAAGTGTTCAAGCGAATTTCTGATGCATAGATGTTGTGAATGCAAGTTTTATTTGTTGCCACATTCACGTTTGTGCATCATGCTGATTTATTGAAGTCTTGGTCACGAGATGACCAAGCGTCGAGGTCCCCGTCATGTTGATGACATGACGGGCTAAAGGTCCCCATACTTGAGAAGTATGGGCAATTGGTCCCTGTACCAGATGGTACAGGCATGGGTGTGCATTGACGGATGCACACTCCGCATTACCGGTAAAATGCGAAAGAGATGAGATAAAGAGATTTTTGATCATATTGCATAGCATGGTTTATTTTTATGATTGATGGATGAACTTGTGAATTGATGTTCACTTTTATTCTTATTACCACTTATTATATTTGCTGAGTCGTTAAACTCACTCTTGTTGTTGTTTGTTGTTGTGGTTGCTGTTTGTTTTAGGTACCTACATGAGACCGGCATGCATGGGGATAAAGAAGGATTAGTTTTGTTGCACTTGCACGGTCTATTCACCATGGAAGAAAGAACATTAAACACTATTGGCTGAATAATTTAAGTGGTATTTGATTAATGTCTATTAGGTTCAAAATGTAATAAAAGAATAGAACTCTTTTACATTGATTCTGTTCTTTATTTAAGTAGTATTGTTATGAGTGCGATGATGAACATAATCCAGTTTTGCTTATAAATGAATATATTGCTTACCGTTATTCATATCATTTGATTATGCTTGTTGGAACCTCTGATTTACTCAATAAACAAAGGAGGTTCTGCTGAAATTTTGTAAGATGAATATTAGTTTTTCCTTATTATGTTATTAGTTTGGTAGCATTCCAGGTCATTGTTTGGCTAGGGTGTTACACATCCAGCCTCAACAGTGGCTGTGTCAAGTGATACAAGTTCTGTTTCCATGGTTGACCTCGTCAATATGGTTTGTTTGCAAGACCTCCATGAAACTGTAGCACCAGCTAGAGTAAACACATAGCCACTTGTAACTTTGATCTCATCTACATCAGAGATCTAATTGAAGTCATTGTATCCTTCTAATATAGAAGGATATCTACTATAATAAATTCCAAACAATATTGTGCCTCTCAAGTAGTGCAATACACTTTCAAGTGCCTTCTAGTGATCATCTCCTAGGTTAAAATTAAGCCGACTTAATTTGCTTATAGCAAATGAAATGTCAAGTCTTGTGGCACCAGCTAAATACATAAGTGACCTAATGATTTGCAAATATCTCAATTCATCTTTTCCTAGCCCTTGGTTCTTTCGAAGCCTAATTCTAGCATCATTGGGCATTGGAGAAATTTTGCAATTTTCAAAGCCAAACCGGCTTAATATTTTTTTAGCATGATGGATTGGTTCAAAGTGATCCCATTTTAATTCTTGATTAATTTAATATTCAAAATGACATCTACCTCTTCCAAGTCTTTCATATCAAAGCATTGAGATAAAAAAGGATCTAACCTCATCAATTACAACAGTGTTTGTTCCAAATATAAGTACGTCATCCACATACAAACACAAGATCACTCCTTGACCCTCACTATAATGGTAATATACATATTTATCAGCTTTATTCACAACAAAGCTAGTGGATGTCAAAGTTTTATCAAACTTCTCGTGCCATTGTTTAGATGCTTGCTTTAAGCCGTATAAGGATTTCAATAATTTGCATATCTTACTTTCCTATCCAAAAGTCATAAAAAAATTTGGTTGATCCAAATAAATTTCTTCCTTCAACTCTCCAATAAGAAAGGCTACCTTCACGTCTATTTGATGGATGTGTAGACCATAGAAAGATACTAACGCAAGGAGCACTCTGATGGTGGTTAGTCTGATGACAGGAAAATAAGTACCAAAGAAATCTTCTCTCTCTTTCTGGGTATAACCCTTGGCCACAAGTCTCGTCTTGTACTTCTCAATAGTACCATCAGTCCTTAGTTTCTTTTTAAAAACATATTTATATACTACAGGTTTGCACCCGATGGGACAACCAGTGATCTGTCGAGTCATGATAAGAGTCAATATCGCTACAGACTGCCTCTTTCCAATGCTCAACATCATAAGATGCATAAGTCTATGAAAGAGTTTTTGGCACATCATCTACGAGGTATACAATAAAGTCGTTATCGAAGGTTTTCTCAACCCTTTGTCTCTTGCTCCTACGAGGAGCCTCTGCAACTAGATTGTTATTCTCCTTAGGGATATCACATATTAGTTCAAAAATGGTGGAAAGTTCATAAGTTTTATTATTCTCACTTTCAATATTTTTAGTTTGAATATTCTTAGTTCATGAAGTACTACCTACAGTTCTCATTGGAAAAATATCCTCAAAGAATGAAGCATCTTTAGACTCCATTGTTATGTTAGTAATAATCTCAGGAGTTTTTGATTTAACTACTAAAAATCTATATGCCATGCTATTATGAGCATACCCTAGAAAAATACAATCGACTATTTCAGGTCCAAGGTTTTTCTTTTTCTGCAATTGTATATTGACTTGTGCCAAACTCCCCCAAGTTCACAAAAAATTGATATTAGGTTTTGAGTAATCTCACTTTTTTAGTGATTACTCTATTTAGGACGAAAGTTGATGTCAATACAGCTTCCCCCCATGCCTTGGCATACTAGCACTCTCTAACATGGCATTAACCAAGTCTGTTAGTGCCTGATTTTTCCTCTCAGCTACCCTATTTGATTGGGATGAATACGATGGTGTAAACTCATGGTCTGTTCCATGCGTAGAATAGAATTGGAAAAATTCATGAGAGATGTACTCTCCTCCATGATCAAACCCCTAGTTTTTTTATTTTCTTCTCTAGTTTGTTCTCAACCTCGGCTTTGTAAGTCTTAAGGTAGTTTAAATTAGCTTCATCATTAGTTTTTAGCAAATACACATAGCAGTAGCGTGTTGCATTATCAATAAAAGTTTGAAATATCTTTTGCCTCCTTTTATCAATAATCCATTCATTTCATACAAATTTTAATGAACAAGATCTAATGGTTCCAAGTTCTTTTCATCCTCTAATCCCTTAAAGAGTTTTCGAGGTCATTTTTCTTGCACGCATGACTAGCACTTTGATCCTTTGACAATTTCATATTTTTATGAATTAAATCTAATATGGACATTCTAGCAATACCGTTACTATCAAAACCAATATAATAGAAATGAGAATGCCAAATACTTGCCGCTCATTTATTTAAACTAGTTGTAACATTCAGATTATAACAAGACTATAAAGTACTTAGGCAGAACAAGCCTTTGCTTTCATAGCCTTTACCAACAATGTTTCTGAACTTAGACATTATAATTTTATTTGACTTAAAGACTTAGCTTACAATAATCCTTGTATAGGAGAGAACCACTAATGAGGTTCTTATTTATTGTAGGAGCATGCTGCATGTTCTTATAGTGGACAATCTTCCCTGAAGTAAGCTTCAGATCTACCATAACAACATCAAGAATAGAAGCATGCAACTTGTTTCCCATTAGGATGGAGGAAGCCCCTACTGCCTGGTAAGAACAAAATAAGAAAATATTAGAACATACGTGGATATTAGTACCAATATCAACCCACTAATAAGTGGATTGACATGTTGAAAAGACAATAGGTGAATTGCCATACCCTCCTAAAGTCGAGGCCTCGCTTATGATCACGTTGAAAACCTTCTTTTTTTGGCTGTTCACCATTTGCTTTTGCGAAAGCGACAGTCTTTTGCCAGATGACCGTCTTTTATGCACGTAAAGTAGATGATTCCCTCAAATCCTTTTTCTCAGTTTTCTTCTTATTAAAGCTAGTTACCTTGTTTAGTTTGTTGAATTTGTACTTCTTTTCAGCTGTCTTTTTCTCTACTATATTGGCATGGTTCTGACTAGAAGTGGTGGGTGCATCTTTTGCTTTGGTCTTTTCTTCCAAATCGAGGGCAGCAATGAGATCGTCAATAGAAATCTCTTCCCTCTTGTACTTTAAGCTAGTGGCAAAATCCCACCAACCAACAAAAAGTTTGGTAACAATGCCCGCAACCACAGACTTAGGAGGCAATACACAGCCCAGGTGCACAATCTCACTAACTAGTAGCTGGAGGTCATGAGCTTGTTCAACACATGTAGAGCCAGCGGTCTACCTCAGCCTCTGCATATTTATGCTCTAGTGCATTCTACAACTTTGTGGTGGATGTGTAGTCCATATACACATCGTAAAGCTGATATGCCGGAATAGTCAGAATGTAGCCAAGTGTAGTGTTGTTTGCATTTTTGAACTACATGAACTATACAATTGTAAATGGATACTGTGGGTGGATAACCCACCACAGCTGCAAAGACTTGGCTCTAGTCTGCTATCTATGAAAGTTCTGACTAGAAAACCTCTCAAGTTTCATAATATCAGAAGCATCAACCATTACTGTATTGCAACAAAGTTCACAATAAGGTTTCTGGAATGTTAGAAATCTGAGCAATATTTTAATTCTATATTTTACCAGGAGGGAAATATCGCAAATAACCAATTGTGCATAAACCAGTGTTAAGAATAGGCAAATAATTATACTTTAAAATATATAGAAACAGAATTTAAATAAGTTGATCAAACACATGAACAACTTACAGTTGGGTGTGAGGAAGAAAAGAAAGCAGTGATACTCGATGCAGTGTGGAACATGAATGTCGCAGTGAAGCGAGTGGTCACGCTGATGTGTGCTACCCAAAAACATTATTGCCACCCCCATGCAGGTCTTCAGAGTAGCAATGGCTTAGAGATACCTTGTGAGCCTCCATATATAAGGGGAGAGAGAGAGGTGACTAGGTTATGCTTTTGGGTATAGTTTATACCTAGCCTTGAGAGGAGTTAGGGTTCTTGAAGAGAAACTTATAGGAGATGTGGGAGGCTCTTATGGTTATGCTTTTTATCATTCTTAGGTTTTGTGTGTGGCTAGGGAGTGGGCGTAAACATCCATCTCCAACTATTAATAGAGATCAAAATTCGTCCATGTATTTTCCTCTTATGCTCTCATGTTGAAATCTTGATTTGGCTTGTTTTTAGTGCTTCTCTCCCCTTCTTGATCTTTTTGGATGCCAAAGATGAGTAAGTGTTAGAGATATATCTTGAAAATCAAACCCCATCCATCTAGGCATCAGGTTTGACATGTTCTTGAAGTTGCCTGGTTTTTGCTTAATTTGGCTTCTCTGAGTGATTTCTTGATCCAATGTTTTTGCCTCGGTTCCTTGGGTGTTCTAGCTTGCTGTGACAAGCAGGAAAACATCTATAGCTATCTTGGCCATCATTCACTCACAAGCAAGTCATATTCACCGTTTTTGGCTAGTTTTGGTGCAACCTTCCTTCAAATGAAAAAATATCAAAACTTTGGCAATAATTCTCTTAATGACTGATTGGACTAGGTTACTGACATCCTAGAGAAGGTGCATACCAAGTTTTTTGTCATTTTGATCTATGGATGAAAGGTTACATGTATTATTGGTTTTGAAATAGTATTAATTTTATTGTTCATCGAGTTGAACTTGCCATTTACTGGAATGACCGATACTATAATGGTATGACTGATTTTGCTTTACTGGCAATACCACTTTTAGTGTAGCATTATGACCGGTGGGGTTTTGAATTTCTTGGATTCTTACTTTCCTGATTTGCTGGATTTTGTGCTGGTTTTCTATCCTAAATCTTCATAACTGTGTAGCTTTCGGAGAGAAGGACTTTAAGAATCTTGGGGGGGGGGGGGAGATTTTGTAAAAACTATTATCCATGTGGCTCCTATTCAACCCCTTTCTAGTCGTCTTCTTGGTCCTACAAGTTGTGTCAGAGTAAGGTTTACTCAAGTTAAGCAAGGTGAGCAAGGAGAAACTTATCTCAAAATTACTTCCTCTTAAGTTAGAGATGAGACACCTAGGGAAGGAAAAGAATGCTATGCTTGATAAAATTGCTAGGTTGAAATATCCTTTGCCATGTGAGTCTTATGAGATATTACTTATGTATAATGATAAGTTAAGAACTTCTCTTATATTCTTAAAATCTGAAAATAAATTATTTAAATCAAATGCTTCTATGCTATGTGATTCTTGTGTTTTCTTACATCATGAGTTTGATTGTGCTAGATTGGAGATAGTCAATCTTAAGTGTATAGCTAGGAATGAATGTAATTCTTGTACTAGCATGCTTGCTGAAATTGAGAAGTTAAAATTGGCTCATTCCATGTGTATAAAACAACTTGAACTTGCTAAAGCTGAAAATAAAAAATAGAATTTGAGCTTTTCCAATTGTCTTCAGTAATTAGATAATGTTAGGACTGAAATTGATGGGCTTAAGTCTAGTCTTCCTATCATGTGCTTAAAAACTCAGAGATTGTTTGATGATGATTTACTCTCTTACAAGAACTGTGATAGCTTATGAAATGATGTTGATGCTTTGTATTCTATACACATTATCAATGCTTCTTTAATCACTTAAGCATCTTGCATTGCCTTGAAGAATGAGCATGATTCTTTGAAGAGAGTGCATGATGATATGAGTGCTAAGTCATGTGACTCTTTTTCTCACTTAGATTTGGATTCTTTGTGTGCTTCTCCTAAGTCACTTGATGTTGGCACTTGTGCCATTGTTTTGGATAGCTTTTGCTTGAGTTTTGATACTTCTTGTAGCTCTTCTGGTGTTGTCTAAGGGAATTCTAAAGACAAGAGTGTTTCTTCCTCATATGATACTACATCTCTCAAAGAGAAGTATTATTTCTCTTTTTGTAAGAAGTATGAACACATTGTTGAGTTTTGCTTTCGCCGTGTTAAGCACGTGCATTGAGTTCATCATTGAGCCTTTAGAAACACACATCACCCATCTTATAGCATATGTGGACCTAGTGCCAATATAAGATCTTCATGTTTGTCCCAAGGGAGTTCTCCTTTGAGCAAGGATGGTGCTTTGTTCTCCCAGACCATGTTTCCTAGTAAACCTTTGCATCATTGCTCATTTTGTGGGAAGAATGGGCATCATGTAGACTTTTACTTTTAGCGTGCAAAACGCATCCATCAAGCTAATGGTTCTACGTCTCTGAATGTGCATAGCATTTCTCATGGCATGAACACTCGTGAGCCTAATGTAAGAGCTCGATTTGTTGATGACTTCTTTGACACCTTCTCTAGTGGTGTTAGGTGATGACATGGACTTGGTTTTCATAATTTTGGTTTTAGTCCACATGTTGTCCCAAATAAAGATTTTTTCCATTTCTCAAGTGGTGGACATCGTCTTTCCCATCGAGGTGTGCATCCACGACAAGGAGGATTTGCCAGTTCTTTTCGTGCTCCTATTGGTTCTCATCTTGGTGTTTTCAAGAAAGACATTTATCGCTTTCTTAGTTATGACACTCGTTCTTCTTATCAAGTTGTCCACTCACAGCATGCCTCCAAGAATGGATCTTCTTGCATGAACCATCTAATGCATCATACTCACTCATGTAAGAATACAATTACTTCTAGTGGCGGTGTGTCCAAGCTTTGGGTTCTCAAGTATTTGCTTACTAATCCTTCAAGATTCAAGACTTTGGCACCTTGTTCTTCCAATGTGTAGGTACCGGGGACACGGGATGGAGAACATGGATTGATGGGTTTAGGTTTTTTTGCTTCATTGTATGATTGGAACGCTTGATGGTTCTCCACTCCATTTGATGGCCTCCAAAAGGCATATGCTTTCTTGTTTGGTTATTCCACCTACTTTGTGAGTCTTCTCATACCTTCACATCCTTATATTCATATTTAATCATAATTGTCATGTTGTATTTACCCATGTGTTCCGTAGTACTATGTTGACATGCGTTACTCATGTTACATTATTGTCATGCCTTTATGTGTATTTTGCTTGTATATCCTTGAGCTAGCTAATTATTTATATTTTGTCGATATATTTGTTTTATTTTCATGAGCAAGCATTATTTTTGCGATATCCTATATCATGCTTTTGCTTGTGCTTCATGTATTCGCGTGCTTGTTTGATGTTATTGTACCATGTATTTGCACGATTTATCCATGTCATGTTTTCTATATACTTGGTAGTGTGATATATCATTTATAAATACATGAGCTTTAGTTTCTTGGCACTAGCATGTGTCATTCTCAATTTATCCTATGTTATGTTATGCTTATTCATGCTCACATGTGCATGGCTAAAAGTTTGACCATGATTTTCATGTATGCTTGAGCTTGGCTTTCCATCATAAGCTTTTGCTATCTTATTATATGCACTATCATGTTTTTCTGATATGTTGCTCTAGGTATCCATTATCCATTAGATATCCATGTCAGCATAATTTAGGCGTGTCTTGTTCAATGACATATTTTATGCTTACATGATATTGTTAATACAAGTGGTATAGCTAATTATAGATAAATGAGTTTTGCCATAGCATTTTTTGCATTCGTTGTCCTTGATTGTGTGCTTGTCATGCTATGTGTTTTGTTGCTCGTTTGCTTCAATGTATACCATAGATATATATAGAGCTTGATTTATGTCTCTAGCATGTAGTGTTCATGTTTTGCTCATTGCAATGCTATGTTCTTTCTTGTTCATACTCAAAATTGTTTGATTATGCTTATGTGAGAATTGAAATTTTATTGCCTACCTCTCACCTTGGATTTAGCACTCTTGCTTGTCATGTGTCTTGAAAGTGGATTTACGTGTCATTCTTCACGAACCTCAGTTCCGAGACACAATTGACTTTTTTCTATGATGTAGGCTTTATATGAGAAAGCGGAGACCAAGCATGGAATGCTGCAGTCTAGGACTAGGGGAGCAATCAGACAGCTATCCACCTGGCAATTAGATCAGCTGTCAGCAGTCATATCAGCCACATGATGGCAGTCCAATTGGCTTGGGGTAGACCCCTTGCTCTTGAGCTTCTGGGTCTTCTTCTTCCTTATTCCAACATCTGGTGATGGCTATCAATTTTGGAATGTGACTGGCTCAGCTTTTACTCCTTCCACTACATCTCACTGCCAGGCGGTCCGATCCAGGTTTTGTGTCTTGTTCTTTACCCTTACCCTTGATTCATGATTTACATATCATTTGGGGCCTTGTGTAGTTTGAGGGCTGGTTGGGCTAACGATATGATCACTTTCTACAGGAGTCCCTCTTAAGACACATTTTGGATCTTCTAGATTGTGCTTTCCTCTAGTCTAGGTCAAGGTTGCTTCTTCATTCGCTAGCGTCGATTAGTAGGGATTTCTAGTATTTTAGATTCACTCCTTAGCTGTGAGTCATTCCTCTCCTAGAGACCATGTGGAGTATAAAGCATTGCTTTATCTCCTTTTAGCCATTTCTTGTGAGGAGAGTGTTTGGGGAGTGAGTTTTGCCTGTTTGGATCTTTTGAGCTATTTCTTCCCTGCAAGTACTTTCAGATGTTTTATCTTACAGCTTGTTTTTTGGAGAGCTTGATCCTTTTTTACAAGTGGTCTCTTCCAATTGGTATCTTCTTGTAGTTATGGAGTTTTATCTTCTTGCTTCCCTTTTCATAATACATATATGGTATTTCATTGTGACATATGCATTTAGATATAAGTGTTGACTATTACTCACATGTGATGTAATTCTAAATTGATATTGCTCATTGCCATGTTATGCCTACATAGTTAGGTTTGTCATGATTTTGTATGTATGATTAAATCTTTGCCATGCTAACTTAATTTACAAAATTGAACTAAAATTCATAAGTGGTATCAATTTTTACAATTGGCATTTTTTTAATTTGCTAGGATGGATCTTTTGACTAGTTTGCTCTCTAGTGATCCTTCTATGATATATGTCATGTCAAAAATACTCTTTTGAATCTAGAATCTAAATTGAGCCTTACATTGAGTTATGCTAGTTTTTTATAGAAGCATGAGTTTACTTCTCCTAGTCTTTGTCGCTATGGTCGGGTATTGCTTATGGACTCTATAGTAGCTTATTGCTCTTGAACTAGAGACTAAAGTGAAAAATGATCATTTTTTGTGCAAAAAAACCGATCTCACCAATTCTTTCTCATGGAACGACTTGCCATTGCACTAGTTGTAAATTGGGGGGAGTTTTGGATGACCATGGCCATACTCTTAAGCTTATCGATTGGAATGGTTAACAAAGACTTGAGATCTAGCAAATGACAAATTAAATGTGTAGAGAACATTGAATTGTGAAAAATGGTTGAAATAAGACCAAAATGTACTTGTGGATGGCCCCTAGTCCAGGACTTGCTTTACTAATATAAGACCAAAATGTGTTTTCATAAGTGCTAAATGTGCTAATTATGCTCAATTCCATGTGTTAGAACAAAATGATTCAATGTTCAACTTGTAGCACTATAATTGATTTATTTTGATCTTCTTGATTCTATTTGACCCACTTGACATGGCTTATCTCATATTTGGATACATTTAGATAAACTTATCAATTTTGAAACCTTACTTATCTTGAAATTAATTTGAATGCTTTAAATTGTGCTATCTTGCCTTATTGATTATATATGTCTCATCATGATCTAGATAGCTTTGTATGCATTCAATAACTTTAAGTGGTATCTTTTTAATTTTAACATCACTTTGAATAATCTCCATGCAAGCATATATGCCCTCTCTTATGCTTCTTTTGCTCCAAGTGGTGTCATGTATATTTTGGCCGAGGGGGGAGGGGGAGTTAGACCTTGATGTCTATTTGCCAAAAGAAGGAGAATGATTGAGAAAAAAGACTTTAAGGGGTACAAAATTGCATAAAAGGGGAGAACATGAATGTTTGTGGTATAAGTAGTATAAGTTGCAAGTATAAGTGGTTTAGTTGCAGAACTTGCTCAATTGGAATATAAAATGCTAAAATAAGATATTTGTGTGAGGGGGAGCTTCATTACATATCATTTCATTTCTTTTATATTTTTGGTTATTTCTCTTGCTATGAGAATGATCATGGTGAGCAATTAGTTTTCTCTTTGGACCATGAGCAAGATTAAGTTTTTGTGAGGTTTTAGGTATGATTTGGATCTTTTATGGAAAACTTGCTATTATCTAGTGCTGCTCCATTCCACACTTTGCCAACATAGTCATGATCTACTTTATCTTTCAAATGGACCATGTATGACTTTTGCAACTTCTTGTTTTTCTTTTCAAAAACAAACTCAACTTCTTATCTTTTTTTGTGTTTGTCAATATACTCATCAAGAGAGATATTGTGAGACTATGTGGAGGTCATCACATGGTTATGATGACTAATTGACTTTTAGTTCATAGAGTTTGCAGAGTTTGAGTTAGGTTTTTGAGAGTTTTCAAATTTTTCAGTTGCTTATATTACTGGCAATATGACTAGCATTGGGGCCATAGTCATTACTGACTAGGAGTAATCTGACCAGTCTAGGGCTGGTGGCCAGACCGATGGTGGAGTGGTGATCAGATTAGCAAGGGAGTCGCAATCTGACTGGCTAGGTGCAGTAGAACTAGACTTGAATGGCAGTCGGACTGGGGTTGCGGTACAATCAGATTCTTGTTGGCGGTAGCTATTTTTTGGTAAGCTTGCTGTGGGGTGAGCTCAAGCGGTTATACTGGCGGTACTACCACTGTTGTACTGGCGGTATGACCGGTGTCATGTGGTATGACCAGCCTTTAGTTGGCGGTCATACTGGCTGAGGTGTTGCTGGCAGCCTTGTTGGTTGAGTGTGTGCACGGCATGGGAGCAGGTGCTTGTATGCATTCATGTTGCATTTATGGACTAACGTGGGTCAAGTTGCGAAGAACTTGTGTTTTAAAATGGTTGCTTGGTCTATTATTATGCAGTGGCTTGTAGGAGACTATGTCCAATGATGAGGAGACCGGGGCTAGGTTGGGGATAACTATGGTCTAGAATGGTCACGGATGTCGTGTGGGATAGTTATGCTCAAACATGGCACAAAATGGATAAGGACCATGAAAGGTGAAGTTTGAGCAAAGACCATGATGCACTAGAGAGGCACGTCATGCTTTTACGGTGGTGCTTCTTTGGATGGAAGCTTTGAGTTAAGTGTTCTCACTATCATCAATTGAGTATATTTATAATTTTATCTTGTGCGGTGCGATGTAACAGTTTGCTTGTTTGTGTTGGTTGTAGGACTCCAAAACTACATCATGGTGAGGCGGATGGGACCAGGACTAAACTAGGAGAGCGTAGGTCTAAAGTGGTTAGTAAATTGGGACTGCGCTCAGGAGGAGCTAAGGTCCAGATGATCAAGGAGCTGCTAAAAATGACTGAGGCTTGTCAGAGCTGAGGTCCAAGGCGATCAAGGGATCGAGGCTATGGTTAGGAGGAGCTGAAGTCAAGACGATCAAGGAGTCACCAAAGATGACTGAGTCATGCAAGGTTGAGATAACTAGGAGCTGGAGCGGAAGCTACTGGTGGTGGACATGACGAGCAATGACAAGGTGGATAGGAACTAAGCTCAGGGAGGAGCTGAGGTCTAGAGTTGTTAGGGAAGCCAGGTGCCGTCATGATACGGGAAAAAATATGTGGTGTGCCAAGTGACTTGGGTTGTTTGCAAGCGAGGATGGTTCAATGGGATTTGGACACGTGAGATGCTTTGTCACAAATCATTGGGGCCATATGAAAGAGGATGAGGCATGGGCGATGCTTTGTGACAAAGAAAGCGGAAAGCTTCGAGGAAGACGGTAGAGGGATATTTGATAAATTGCCTAATAATAAAAAGTTGTGGTGTGTAATGATGTGACGTGGCTTAAGTGGTTTAGATCTTAGTTGTGTTGAAAATATGAAGTGGATCAAATGTTGATTCACTAATAGGTTAATGGGTATGTGCGCTTTGAGAAGCGTACAAGTGTAAGTATAAAATTTGGTATGGTGTTGGGTAAACGGGTTATACCATATAACAGTGGTTAAAACCCAACTAGAGGTGCTAGTTAGGATTTTCCTTCTGAGCCTCAATATATAAGAAGAGAGAGAGAGAGAGCTGTCTACGTTAAGATTTTGGGGAGAGTTTAGACCTAGCTTTGAGAGGAGTTAGGGTTCTTGGAGAGAACCTTATAGAAATATGAGAAACTCTTGTGGCTGAGTTTTCTTAGTCATCTTTAGACTTTGTGTAAGGCTAGCGAGTACCTGTAAACATCCATCTCCAAGTATCAATAGAGATCGAAATTTGTCCAAGTATTTTTCTCTTGTGTTCTCATGTTGAAATCTTGGTTTGGCTTGGTTTTTGGTACTTCTCTCCCTTCCTAATCTTGCTGGATGCCAAGGACAAGTAAGTGACTAAGATGTATCTTGAAAATCAATTCCTATCCATCTAGGTATTTGGTTTGATAAGTTTTGAAGTTATCCGATTTTTGCTTGATTTGGCTTCTCCGAGTGATTTCTTAGTCCGGTTACTTTTTCTTCGATTTCTTGGGAATTCTAGCTTGCCCTGAATACATTTAGAGCCATCTTGGCCATCATTTACCCATGAGCAAGTTATATTCCTGGTGTTTGGTTTTTGCTCAGTTTTAGTGAAATCTTTCTTCAAACAAAAAAGTGTCACAACTTTGGCAATGATTATATTGACCGTTGATTGGAATAAGTTTCTGGCACCCTAGAGAAGGTGCATACCATGTTTCAAATTATTTGGATTTACGGATAAAAAGTTACATGGATTTATGGTTTTGAAATATTGCTGATTCAACTGTTCACCGATAGGATGAGGAACTTGGTCGTGAGATCGACATGAAGATCCCACTACAAAAGTAGGGTCAAAAATGTAGAGAGAAGTTGGATTGTTTTTCTTCTTCTTCAACTGTACCTCCTTGGAGAGGAAAAGGAACCACATCGGTGATCTTTTCTTCATCACAGTGGTCAGAGGGAATTTGCACTTCTCGACCAGGTACTTTTATTCTATCTTCGATTGCTTTTACTTCTATTTCGACCACCTTGGTGGTCGTAGCCGATTTCGCTTCAGTAGCAGTCCCCGCCATCGCCATAATAGTCGATTCTTTAACCATCTTCTCTGCTGTTTCTTCGAGTGCAAGGCGAATGGTAGGGGGCTTCTCGATGGAAGCATCCTTAGATGATGGGGAGCCAAGCTAAGGACATGAGAAGAGAAATGAATTGGCATTTAAGAAGACAAAAAGGGTAAATATTATTTTTATGCTCTTATTTGCATGCCTTACTTTCTTAGTCTTGATTTTGAATTAGAAGGAATCTTCCCTAAGGAAGGTTTCTTCGACTTCTTGTCCACAACCATGTCTGGTTGTTGAATGGCGGAGTCACTTCTAACCATGTCCGGTCGTAGACCCTGAGCAGGTGTTATTTCTCCCTACTTGTCTTGCCCTTCTTGATGGTCGAGACTAGTTTCGACAACGTGAAAAGCAGTCTCCTTTTCGATCAAATGTTCTGCTACCACAGCAGCCTCCTTCATACAAGATAGAAAACTCTTCCAGTTTTCCTTTTTGAGTCACTTAATAAAGCCTTGAGAAGCACCAACTGAGAAAGTTTTGTTATCATAATACAAGGGTACCTTAATCTTAGGAGCTGATTGCTCTAGTACAGCCATCCCAATTTCCTCTGCAGTAGTTATGTCTGCAAGGTACTGCTCGACGGGGGCAGACAGAGGAAAAGAGAAAGGAGCAGCACTCGAACTTTCACCTTGCTTGTTGACAGCCTTGGTTAGTCGACACTTCTTGGTTGGAGGAGCTTTAATCTCCTCTATCTCTTTTGTGAGTACCATCAATTCAACCTCTTGGTCGTTTTGATGGTTTTCTATGCCAACTTTCTACAATAGGAAAGGATGTTAAGTACTCATGGTTTACGGCTACAAAAGCCTAAAGAAGAAGTTGAAATTCGATTACCTTTAGGCGTTCATTTCTTTCCTCAGTGGATACATCCACCAAAATGCGAGCATCCTCCACGTTGAGCGTCAGAACCTTCTCATAGATAGCTTTGACTCAAGAATCAATCTCTCCCAAAGCAAGAAATATATAAACAGATAAAAGTGGTCGGTAACTACAACTCAAAATTTAGAGTTTAACTAAGAGAACGAGTTTCATTTACTACTATAAAACAGGCTATATTAGATGCCTCACCACAGGCGGTTCATGTGGAACCATTTGTGCTTTGGTTATTACAGACGGTTCACAGCTAAAACCATTTCTAAAACTATCACAGACGGTTAGGTTTAAAAGCCATCTGTGATATACACATTATCACATATGGTTTTAATTAGAACCGTCTATGAAACTATCACAGATGGTTTTTATTTACAACCGTCTGTGTTTTGTCCTTTTTCGTATGAACTACAGAAGCTATTGAGGTGAGAGACAAATTCAAGGCAAATTTGTTACAAAAGTCCCAAAAAAAGAGATCCCTAGATCTTAGTCTTCTGGGCTTCATATGCTTCTTCTTCGACTTTTGGAGTTGGAGGATCAGCCGCTGAGTTCTCGAATGCCATAAAGATTATCCTTGCCCCACTTCCTCCTCTAGCCAGACCAAATCATTAGCATGGCCCATAATTTCAAAGAGGATGCCATAATAAGCTTCCTCAAAATCGACCACTTCTGCTTTATCTGCAATGTTATCCATGTTTCTCTCCACTGCCGCAAGAGCTTCTTCTACTTTGTGCACATTGCAGAGAAGAACAAGGCTGAGGTTATGATGCGCATATTTAAGCGTTATCATAGACGGTTCGTATACCAAACTGTTTCTGATATGTGCCTTATCACAGATAGTTAGTATAACAAACCATCTCTGATATGTGCATTATCACAGACGGTTCATATAACAAACCGTCTTTGATAATGACACATCACCGATTCGTGGCGTGTCCCCTAAGATTTCGATCTCACCCGTCCATTCTCTCCATGTCGAATGGCAGGCACCGGTTCTTCCCACCGCTCGGCCCTTATTAATTACTCCCTATCTACCTTTCCACCGGTAGTCACGTGTGAATTCATCCACTATATAGCTTCCTGCATCCTCCCCTCGATGACGCCGACTACCACCGTGAGCTAGCACCTCCATTGTGACACCACGGTCGACTGCACAACACACTCTTGTCGTAAGTGTCGTAAGACTGTCTTCTGCGTCTCACTGTCGTGCCACAAATGTGGTGCTACCACACCCTCTCCATTGCCGGTGATATCCAACTGCCATTCGATGCCCTCCCCTCTCTTCCTTGATGGCAGGCGTCAAGGACATCGCATGCTGCATCCAGCTTATTCCTCGACGACGCTGACTACTACCGTGAGCTAGTGCCTCCATTGTGACACCACAGTCGACTACACAACACATTCTTGTCGTAAGTCTCGTAAGAGCGTCTTTTGTAGTCTCACCATCGTGCCACAAAGGTGGCGCTACTGCCGCCTCTCCATTGCTAGTGATATTCAGCCACCATCCAAAGCATGCAGCTTCTACTATCTGCTAGGATCTCTGCTTCTTATATATTCCTACCGTCTTAAAGAGTTGGGTTTGTTATCTTGTTATGTTGTAATGGTGGATTCTAAACTTAATGGAAATAGAATGTGTTGTTGTGTTTGCCATTGTATTTGCTTGTTTTCAAAAGGCAAAGGTAACATTATTTCTTGAGGCTAGACAAAAAAAAAGGTATAGAATGAACTATCACAGATGGTTTGTGCTATAAACCATCTATGAAGGACTATCACAGATTATTCTATATACCAACCGTCTGTGATACTCGCCAATCACAAACAGTTGGTAACTAGAACCATCTGTGATGTGTGAGTATCACAGACGGCCTTTGGTTTGAGCCATCTGTAATAGTTTTCTTTATAGACGGTTCTAGTTACAAACCATTTGTGTTGTCTTTATCACAGACGGCTCACAAACTGTCTATGATAACCTCCGATTATCACTGATACATAAGTACAGACAGTTCAGAAAACCATCTGTGATGATAGTTCTGAAACATCTGTGATAACCCTTTTTGTAGTAGTGCTTACTACTTACTATTCTCATAGTCTCTAGTCATATCCTTGGCCCCCGAGTATATCCACATCGCATGTGCTCATTTCTTCGGAGGGATGATATGATGAGTGATGAAGTATTTCACCATGTGCCAACCAGTAAGCCCTTTCTCCTTAGTTCTTTGATGGCTTGGATGTAGGGACTATCTGATTTAGATCTTTGGGGATCGAGCTTTAGGAAGAAAACTTCTCAGTACCCTTCCCCACAAAAGAAAGGCTATCTTTATTGGTGGTCTCCCATTAGAACCATTTCTTCTTCCAACTCGGCCATGACGATCGAGTAAACATTTGGAACACGCAAATCCAAAGCCGAAAGCATTTGACGGGCGTTGTCCGAGTCGGGGTATGTGAGATCGACCGCTCGGAGGTAGCTCAAAATCTTGTGGAATCTCGTAAAGCATTCATCAAGGGACTCTCCAGCGAGCATTTCAAACTTGTTGTAATCTCGCTTGAACTGGTCCTGTTGTACCATTTTAATTTGGGTGGTGCCCTCATGGTAAGCATCGAGAGTCACCCAAATGTCATAGGCCGACGTAAGATGAGAAATGCGATCAAACTACTTCGGCTCAAACCTTGGATTATGATGTTCCTTACCTTCGCATTTGCCTCAAAATCGGGCATCTTCGCCACATTGATGTTCTCATCGGCAGGAACAGCAAAGCGAACTTTGACCTTGCACCAAATCGCATAGCTCTGAGCCTGTATGTAGGTCTCCATCCGACTTTTCCAAAAGGGATAGTCAATCCCATCGAAGATCGGGGGCTTGGTGGAATACTTGTCCGTTGCCATGACTCACAGACCGGTTAAAGATCTATCAAGAAGAGCTAACCGGCTCTGATACCAATTGTAGGATCAGATATGACAACAGAGGGGGTGAATGGTGCTTCTTTAAAAATGCCCCCAAGTATCCACTAAAAATCTCCTCTCCGATAGATATGAAATCTATGAAGAAGGAGATCCATGCTCTCTGGAAACTCTAACATACAGAGGAGAAAACCATACATAAAGCATCAGAGAAGAAACAGATAGGACAGCACTTAAACTGAAAAAGCAGCAGTAACCTCAATGGTCAGAAGGCAGCAGGCCGGTCAGACCGCCATATAGGGCCGGTCAGACCGCCCCTACAAGGCCAATCAGACCACCTACTGGGGGCCGGTCAGACCGCCCTGTTGCCTCCAGTTAGACCGGGAGCGGTCTGACCGGTAGGGTTAGCGGTCTGACTGGTCTCGCGAGAACAGAGCAGACAGCAGCAATCCTGAAACTCTGAAACTACTAAACTTTGCTGAAATCAAAGAGATTTATGAAATTCTTCTGTTCTCCTCATGCCAAAAGGCTAGGGATGAAAACAGAACGGAAATATCCCGTACCGAACCGCATCGTTTTCTACATTTGACCCGATCGAATTCGTATTTTCGGACAAATTCGAATTCGGTTCGAAATACGGAATACCAAATTCGAAAACGGAGCGGAAACGGTTTAGGCGTTTTTCGACCGTTTTCTACTTTTCTACATTTTATTCGGAATATACCGTATTGTAAATTCGGTTCGAAATACGGAATACCAAATTTTTTGTTCAGATTCTAAAATGGTTGGATCAATTGTGAGTGATCTTGAGGTTGAGGCTTTGGCTAATGTTGTGGCTAAACTGAAAATTGAGGTATGTGTATGTTTATTGACTGCTTGCTCTGAAATATGCTATTGCTACATCTAATTTTAATTCACTTTGCAAACTTGTAGGAAAAGGACAAGGAGGGGGATGAGGACTCTGGGAGGACAATGAGGAAGCAAAAGATATGAAAAGCGATCCTGACCTCATGGATGATGCTGATGAACTGTAGATGTTCTGCTAGCTGTTAATTGCTTGTTCTAGACTTGTATTGTAGTTGTATTTGTGTCGGCTATTGTGTTAATACTTAAGACCAAGGGTCATGCACTTGTTAATTATTATATGCACTTGAACTTGATCATGCACTTAGTAATTGTTATGCACTTGGTCCTACAGGTCGGTATTCCGTATTGAATTTTTGTATACCGACCATGTTCGACATAATTCCGCTCGAATTGGTTCGCTTTCGAAATTCTCGATATTCCGTAAGTTCACGTTCGTTTTCGTGTCCGGCTTTACCGGTTTTGCTTTCGTTTTCGTATTCAAATGTAGAAGTAGAAAACGGTTGAGGAGTTTTTTGACCGTTTCCGACCGTTTTCATCCCTACAAAAGACCAAGGGCTAGACCTAAATAGCTTGAGGACCTCAGGAAGGAGAAATTGCAGCCAAAGATTCAATCACAGAGGCAATTTCTGTTTTTGCAGAAATGCTGATAGCCAAGGAGGCAAAACTAAAATTGCTCATTATTCCCATATCTTTTGCTCATGAAATTTTGAGTCTCAACAGGGAATAGATTCACAGCAAGAAAGCACAACCCCAGAGCAAATAAACCACTGAAAAACAAAGAATCCCTACAAGCTCTGGCTTCAAACCCTAAAGAGAAGAAAAAAGAGGAAATGCAGACAACACAAAAGTGAATGCAAACCAACAACTCTTCTTCTCATATTGATTCATTCCCATGAATGCTTACAAGAGATGAATGATTATACAAAGGGATACACCCCACTCACTACATGCTTGAGAGGGGAAATCACTACATGCTTATACTCACACGAGAGCACTACCTTTGCTCATTCTCTACGTAGACTGCAAGCACTACTTTGAGCTCACTTCCTTACCCAAATGCCTGCATACACCTCCCCTTTTATCTCCAAGCTCACACACCAAAGGAGAAAATCAAGAAGTGTCATATCAAACACACTCCATGCCTCACACACACTTGAGGCAAAAAGTCATCACACATAGAAATGAAGGGAAAACCAGCCATTTCTCTCATGCTTGAGTCAAATCTCCAATTTGCCCCTCAAGCGCCTTCCCGGAAGCTTCCCGCGTTCGGTACCTTGACCACCTGGACCTCGACTCCTCCCTGAGTCTAATCCGGTCCGCTTCGCTATACACGACCGCACCCGGCATCCTGACCGTCTGGACCTCTGACTCCCTGAGCCTAGTCCCGATCCACTTGTCGCTGCCCGTCGCGTCCACCCGACACCGACCGAGACCTCCGACTTCACCTGAGTCTAGTCTTGGTCTGTTCTGTCGCACACGACCGCAACCGACCTCCAACTCCTCCCGAGCCTAGTCCCGGTTCTCTCGTCATCGCCTGTCATGTCCGTCACCGGTAGCTCCAGCTCCAGTTCCTCGTCTCCCGACTCGCAACCACCTCATCAGCCTCGATCATCTTCGGCATCACCGACCGTCTGGACCTCAACACCTCCTGTGCCTAGTCCCGGTCCTCCTCGCCTCACCATGACCTAGCTCCGAAGTCCTGCAGTCACACAGACAAGCAAACCGTCACATAGCACCGCACGAAACAGCATATCAACAATAGCATAAATGAAAGGTACTCAACCCTAGAATACCCAAAACAAACTCAAACTCACTAAACCAACCATCAATTACTCATCACAAACATGGGGATACCTCCACATGGTCTCTCAATCTCCCCCTTGATGAGTATATTGACAAGCACAGAAAAAGCGTAAAGTTGAGTTTGTTTGAGAGTCAAACACGGTCCAAAAGAAATGCAAGAAGCTTATGACCATGTTGACAAAGGAGCAAAAGAAAGAGCAAGTTTTCCTCAAAGGCTCCAAAAGCTCCCAAAAAGTGGCTTTTTCTCCAATATTCTCCCCCTTTTGACAATAAAGTTATCAAGGTGCAAAAGAGATAATATAGCATGGATAAGCATGAAATGGTTGAATTTTATTCAATCTAAGCAATTAGAGCCATGAAGATTATCCAAAATGACCATTTAGTATTACACCAAGCCATAACATATAGAAATGCTATCAAAATCATAACAAGATATGCATAATCAAGCCAAGCCACATAAGTACCAATCTGAATTTTAGATGACATTTTGAGTATGTCAAGCCATTCAAGATCATAGTCTAGCTAAGGTATACAAAGATAATGCAAGCCATGGCAATAATCTAAGTGGAACCAAGAAGCTAGAATTGAGTCAATTTAGAATGCTACAAGTTCAAGAATGAATCATTTGTTCAAGTACTTGATTCTTTTTGAAGTTAAGAAAATTTAGCACAATGGACATATTGTTCTTTAAAACTCAAGGTCGTTTCCAACTAAAATTTGTCATGTGCTAGATCTCAAGCCTTGTGCGACCATTCCAAGCAAGAAACTTAAGGAGATGATCTTGGTCATCCAAAACACCCTCTGAGTTCATGCCTAGTACAATAGCAAGCAGTCTCATGGAAAAGAATTGGTGAGATCAGTTCTTTCGCACATAAAAGAGATCTGTTTGCTTTCTTAAATAGTTGTACTAACTCATGATTTATCAAGAAACTAGCATAGCTCAATCTAAAAATCAATAAAGATTCAAGACTCAACTCAGCCTATTTGACATGGCATAAATCATAAAAGGATAACTAAAGACAGACTAGTCTCAAGAGCTAACATGACATGTTTTAATTCAAATTGAGCAGTTTTTAAACAACTTATCAATGGCAAAGGCTTGACGACACATATAAAGTTATGATAAATCTAGTAAGAAAGCATAGATCATGGCAAGATGTAAAGCATTGTAAACATGTCAACTAAGGATAATAGTCAAGGCTCCATGTAATTATATTACAATGCAGAATGCTAAAATGAAATGTAGGAAATCCAGCTCCCCCTCAACATGTGATGCACTTTTTAGTTTAAGTTGAGTTATGTCAATATTAAGCTCTAGAAGCTCCCAAATGAACTCCTCCTGAACCAAAGCTAAAAACTGAGGAGCTGGCAAAGAGATCAGAAAAAGGCAGTCCTTAAAGCATAGAAAAGATATAGAGGATACTATGGCTCAGACTGACTCTCATCTACCCCATATGACACTAGGACTATCAACTGCCCACCTAACACACTAAGGAGCAAACACGTTCCCTGTCTACCCAAGGGTGGCCCAACCCTTGCTAGAACCTATAAGAAATGAGTGAGCTCAACCTTGTGAGAAGAGAAGCAGCTAATACACAGCATCCTAGAGCACAAGATGAGAAGAAGGAATGTAAGCAACTAGACAAGAGATACACTCTAATCTATACTAGGAGGACTAACCCGAATGCACCCCGATGCAATGCAACAAAATAAGAACAGGAGCATAATATACAAGATAAAGCAGTAAAGTACAAAACTCCC
Source organism: Dendrocalamus sinicus (assembly GCA_036346575.1). NCBI lineage: Eukaryota > Viridiplantae > Streptophyta > Magnoliopsida > Poales > Poaceae > Dendrocalamus > Dendrocalamus sinicus. The sequence continues at coordinate 19,007,586 of CM070647.1, forward strand.
CCTCACTACAGTCCATAAGGACAGACCACCCCAAGCTCTCCCCGCAAGGCTGAAAGCCTAGAGCTATCCAAAGGCTTGGTGAAGATATCAGCCAACTGGTGGTCACTCTCCACAAACTGGAGCACTATGTCACCCTTCTCCACATGGTCTCTAAGGAAGTGATATCGGATATCAATACGCTTGGTCCGAGAGTGCTGCACTGGGTTTTTAGCAATGTTAATAGCAGAAGTGTTATCACAAAAGAGTAAAACACTGTCTATAACTAACCCAAAGTCCCGCAGGGTCGAAGCCATCCAAAGTACCTAGCTGCAAAGAATCGGCGGCGACAACGCACTCGACCTCGCGGTGGATGCAACTCCGGACTGCTTCCTAGAAGACCAAGAGACGAGAGAAGTGTCAATAAATTGGCAGGTGCCAGAAGTGCTCTTCCTATCTATTCTACAGCCAGCAAAGTATGCGTCTGAGTAGGCTCTGAGGGAAAGACAGGAAGAGGAAGAGTACCAAATACCATAGTCAATGGTAGCTTGAAGGTACCGAAGAATGCGCTTCACCGCCTGGCAGTGAGATACGCGAGGAGAAGCCTGAAACCGAGCACATAAACACACAAAAAAGTGTATGTCCGGTCTCGAGGTAGTGAGGTACAAGAGGGAGCCAATCATGCTTCTGTACTCTTTTTGATCAACTGGCTCGCCATCCTCATCTGGGTCAAGTGAAGCTGTGGATGCCATGGGAGTTGACACTGGCTTACCATCACTCATGTCAAAGCGTCTCAGGAGGTCACGAGTGTACTTGCCCTGATGCAAGAAAGTACCCTCCCGAGTCTGCTTGATCTGGAAGCCAAGGAAGAAGGTCAACTCACCCATCATACTCATCTCAAACTCGGTGCTCATGACATCCAAGAACTGTGAAACAAAAGCATGGGAAGAACCGCCGAAGATGATGTCATCCACATAAATCTAGACGAGCAGAAGGTCATTGCCATGCCTACGAATGAATAAGGTCTTATCTACCTTACCCATCTCAAAACCATGACTCAACAAATAGGACTTAAGCCTCTCATACCAAGCTCTAGGGGCCTGCTTAAGTCCATACAATGCTTTGGAAAGCTTGTAGACATGGTTTGGATATTTGGGGTTCTCGAAACCTAAAGGCTGTCTCACATAGACCTCTTCCTCAATAAACCCATTGAGGAAGGCACACTTGACATCCATCTGGTAGAGCTTGAAACCCTTAGAAGCTGTGAAAGCAAGCAGGATTCTAATGGCCTCAAGTCTAGTTACAGGGGCAAAGGTCTCCTGAAAATCTAGACTCTCAAAAGCCCTGAGCTACCAGTCTAGCCTTGTTTCGAATGACTACCCCATCCTCACTCTGCTTGTTTTTGAACACTCACTTGGTACCAATGATATTGTGACCTCAACAAGTGACCAAACCTTGTTTCTTTCGAAATTCTCTAATTTCTCATGCATGGCATTGACCCAAGACTCATCAGAAAGTGTATGACAAACATCTTTGGGCTCAAAGGTGGCAACAAAGGCAAAGTGGAGACAGAAATGAGACATGCCAGACTTTGAGTGAATAACACGCTCAAAGAGGTCTCCAATCATCTGCTCGGAAGGATGATCTTTTTGGATGTTTCGGGAAGATCCTAGATGAGATGAGGAAGTGGCCTCTTCCTCATGAGCTGATGAGGTAGAAACAGAGCCACTAGCTCCAGAAGAAGCAGAAGGCAAGGGCTGATCTCCTCGAGGTGCAGAGGTGGAAGCAGGCACCTCAAGGGGAGGAGGAGGAACTGGATCAGGTAAGCAATCCTCATCTCCATCCTCCTCATCATCCACAAAGATGGTCTCGGACTGCTCTAAAGAATCTGAGATATCGGGCCTAGTCCCCGGACTGGCCTCATCGAATGTCACCTCACAGGTCTCTACCATTTTGCTAGACTCGCAGTTCCAGACCCTATAAGCCCGCGAAGAAGTCGAGTAACCCAGAAGGATACCATCACAAGAACGTGACTCGAACTTATCTAGGTTCCCAGACTTCAAAATGAAACACTTGCAACCAAACACGCGAAAATGAGATACACTGGGCTTTCGCCCATATCTCAACTCATAAGAGGTGCGATGCAAGTGTGCCCTCAGAAAAACTCTGTTCGAAACATGGCACGCGGTGGCTATAGCCTCAGCCCAAAACTTTCTCGGTGTAGAGTACTCATCAAGCATCGTCTTAGCCATCTTGACCAAGGTACGGTTCTTCCTCTCCACAACGCCATTCTGCTGAGGGACGTATGGAGAAGAGAACTGGTGCTCTACAACTGTCTCACCGTAAAATCTCTCAAAGTAGGAATTCTTGAACTCGGTGCTATTTTCACTAGGGATCGCTTGTAAGGCACCCGGGAGCTCAACAGAAAGCCTACTAAACAAACCCCGAAAATGGGTAAATGTCTCATCCTTCGAGGCTAAGAAAAACACCCAAGAGTACCTCGAGAAGTCATCGACCACGACAAGATCATACCACTTCCCTCCTGCTGACTGCACTCGAGCTGGTCCAACTGTGTCCATGTGGAGCAGCTGTCCTAGTGCATCGGTCATAGTCACTGTGACCGGAGGGTGAGAAGCGGCAACCATCTTGCTGTGCCGGTAAGGAGCACAAACTAGATCTTTGACCATCTTGAGTTTAGGCAGACCACGAATGAGATCGTGGCCGCTAACTCGGGTCAAATGGTCAAATCCAATATGACCAAGTCTCCTATGCCAGAAAGTGAGGTCACGAGACTCATAAGCAACTAGACACCTGAGAGGATCACCAGAAGACTCAACAAAATCAGCACGAAAGATCCTCCCATAACGAGAAATCCCGCAAACCAGACTCCCCGAAGAATCAAGAATTTTACAAGCATTTTTCTTAAAGCTCACCTCGAAACAGTCATCGGTAAGCTGAGAAGCTGAAAGTAAATTATACTATAGCTTACTCACTAAGGCAACATCTTTTAAAATAAAAGAATCATTAACACGCACAGTACCTTTAGCGATGATGCACCCAGACGAAGCGTCTCCAAAGGTGATCGTCTCATCACCTGGAGCACGGGCTAGGGAAGAGAACCAACGAGAGTCTTTGGTCATATGACGAGAACAACCGAAGTCCACAAGCCAAACCTCTCCCTTCCCAGCCCGGCGAACCTAAGTCAAACAGAGAGTAAAGGCTCAGTACTAGGATAAATCAAAAGAGATTTTGGAACCCAATACTGAATCACACGTCAAGCAGAAGAAGTAGTCACACACTACTGACCTCTAACTACTCTACACTCTCTGTCGCTCAAAGAAGCAGAAGGTCTATGTGCAGACCTGAAGCTGTTGCTGGGTCCGACTGCTATGGGAGAGCGAGTCGGAGCACTAACAACACGCTGATCTTGCCGTGGGTAGCCATCTCAACGGGGGAAACAAGATCTACCCTCAGAACGACGGAAGTCTCGACCAGAGGCATATCAAGGACGAAAACCAGAAAACTCAGAAAATCCAACTCCTCGATGCTGCCCAAACCCATGAACTGAAGCAACTCTCGACCTCGTGTTGATCTTAGGTGCACTCAAGGTCTAGGGATGACCCTGAATATGCAAAGCGCCTCAACATGGTCTCTACGCGCAATCTTGGCGCGCCTGAAGCATCGCTCGACCAAGTGTCCATCCTTCTGACAGAAGGTATAATGATACTTCACCTTCTGAAAGGTAGAAGTAGCATGATGAGGCTTCGCCTTCTGAGAGGTCGAAGCAACAGGTGAAACCACCTTACTGTCAGAGATCCCTTGGACAAAGCCCGCTGATTTGAATTGAACTTTCTTAGTTCTGGGTTCAATCTTGATCACACCTGCTGCTATGGGTCTAAGAACAGCAGGTGGATGCTTCCTACATCCTTAGAAAAATCGTATCCTAGACCTTGATTGAATTTGCAAATCTTTGATTGGTTTAGAATAAGATTTAGCTTCTTTTTGCCTCCTACAAATCTCTCGAGAGTGTTCATAAGATACTGACACTCCCGAAAGAGAGAGGTGCAAGAAGAGCAGGGGAAGAAGAGACAGCAGAATGTAAGGCAGTAGAAGAAGAACCAACAGCAGAAGAACAGAAGGCATGTGCACGCACAACCGCCTCAGAAGGGACAGTCCTACTGCTAGCCATTTGGTTCATGTCGCTAAGCGTCTCTACCATACCCTCGGACTTCTTCCCAACAGCACACACATTACAAGCAGATGGTGGCTTCTCTAGAAGGTCCTTGTTAGCTTCACACATTTTTCATCCAATGCAATCAAGTCAAATTTTAGTTTTTCATAGTTATTGCATGGTGAGCTAACAGGGTCCTTAGAAGCATATTAAGCCAATTTGTTATTGTGATCAATTAATTCTTGAAACTGTTTAGAGACAGATTCAAGCTCAGCAGTCAGCTTGGGACAATTCACATATGAAGCAATAGGCTCTAGCAGAAAAGCTTGTAACTCAGCAATTTTATGATCTGCCTTCTTTAAGTTCATCTTTAAATTAATGCAGCTTTCACATGATTCAGACAGATTAAGAAGCATGGTGTTGGAATAGTCCCACATTGGTTGTGGAAGGGCAAGAGACCTAACTTAAGAGTGGGGGAATCCCTCACCTTATTGGCTAGCTTTTGGGGTGAGAAGGCCCTGACGATCCTACAAGTGGTATCAGAGCCCGCTTCTAACATCTCTGGCCCAATGGACACTAGTGTGTGAACGCTTGATGGATTGTGAACCTGAGGGACCGTCAGTGTACGGTGAAGGGACCCTGAAGGACCGTCGGTATACGGTGAAGGGGCGGTGAAAGGCTGAGGGACACCAATGTGTGAAGGGGGAGATTGTTGGAATGGTCCCACATTGGTTATGGAAGGGCAAGAGACCTAACTTAAGAGTGGGGGAGTCTCTCACCTTATTGGCTAGCTTTTGGGGTGAGAAGGCCCTGACGATCCTACACATGGTATAAAGACCTCTAAATGCATTGTCCTTATCCTCACATGAGGTGCAAGATGTAGTCTCAACAACAGTAGATGAAAGAGCAACAATCCTACTCATCTCTAGTTCAGCTAAAAGACTAACATTCTCCACCTTAAGCATATCAAGTTCAGAAGATAGACTATTATGAGAGGTCCTTAATTTCTCCATGTCACCAAGCAAAGCAGAGCATGTATCACATTCGTCACGGGAGGAAGTAGATATAAGTGAAGTAAGCTCCCGTGACAATCTATCTACTTCCTTCTCCAACTCGCTACACCTAACTCTAGTACATTATTAAGCTGGTCATAAGAGGGGTATACCTCATCGGAGTCAGAGTAGAGCTCGTTGTCGCTGACTTCGCCCTCAAGGGCCACGAAGCACATGCCACTGAAGTCCTCGCCATCCTTGGGATCTTGATCGTCCTTCCCATCGTCGTCGCTCCACCCCTCCACCTCGCTGAGGTTGAAGTCGTCGAAGGCGATAAGGACGCGGTGGAAGAGTTTCTTGGCTTTGCCAATCGAATGTGGTTGGGGCCACCACACTCAAAGCAAATCACTCGACCACCTCTCTCTCTCCCTAACCCTCTTATATGCATGGGAGAATTTTTTGACTAAGAGGGCTAGCTGGTTTTCTCGAAGCTGTTCTAGTAGGTCATCACTCATCTCACAAACAGCAGCAAGAGAAAAACCAGAAACTCTATCAGAAGGAAACTCCGTCTGTGATAACCCTTTTTGTAGTAGTGCTTATTACTTACTATTCTCATAGTCCCTGGTCATATCCTTGGCCCCTGAGTATATCCACATCGCATGTGCTCATTTCTTCGGAGGGATGATATGATGAGTGATGAAGTATTTCACCATGTGCCAGCCAGTAAGCCCATTCTCCTTAGTTCTTTGATGGTTTGGATGTAGGGACTATCTGACTTAGATCTTTGGGGATCGAGCTTTAGGAAGAAAACTTCTCAGTACCCTTCCCCACAAAAGAAAGGCTATCTTTATTGGTGGTCTCCCATTAGAACCATTTCTTCTTCCAACTCGGCCATGACGATTGAGTAAACATTTGGAACACGCAAATACAAAGCCGAAAGCATTTGACGAGCGTTGTCCGAGTCAGGGTATGTGAGACCGACCGCTCGGAGGTTGCTCAAAATCTTGTGGAATCTCGCAAAGCATTCATCAAGGGACTCTCCAGCGAGCATTTCAAACTTGTTGTAATCTCGCTTGAACTGGTCCTGTCGTACCATTTTAATTTGGGTGGTGCCCTCATGGTAAGCATCGAGAGTCACCCAAATGTCATAGGCCGACGTAAGATGAGAAATGCGATCAAACTACTTCGGCTCAAACCTTGGATTATGATGTTCCTTGCCTTTGTATTTGCCTCAACATCGGGCATGTTCGCCACATTTATGTTCTCATCGGCAAGAACAGCAAAGTGAACTTTGACCTTGCGCCAAATCGCATAGCCCTGAGCCTGTATGTAGGTCTCCATCCGACTTTTCCAAAAGGGATAGTCGATCTCATCAAAGATCGGGGGCTTGGTGGAATACTTGTCCGTTGCCATGGCTCACAGACCGGTTAAAGATCTATCAAGAAGAGCTAACCGACTCTTATACCAATTGTAGGATCGGATATGACAACAGAGGGGGTGTGAATGGTGCTTCTTTAAAAATGCTCCCAAGTATCCACTAAAAATCTCCTCTCCGATAGATATGAAATCTATGAAGAAGGAGATCCATGCTCTCTGGAAACTCTAACATACAGAGGAGAAAACCATACATAAAGCATCAGAGAAGAAACAGATAGGACAGCACTTAAACTGAAAAAGCAGAAGTAACCTCAATGGTCGAAGGCAAAGCAGTGGGCGGTCGGATCGCCATATAGGGCCCTGGCCGCATCGCCCTACAAGGCCAATCAGACCGCCTACTAGGGGCCGGTTAGACCGCCCTGTTGCCTCCGGTTAGACCGCCAACTAGGGCCCGATCAGACCGCCATGGTCGGAGCGGTCTGACCACTAGGGTTAGCGGCCTGACCGGTCTCGCGAGAACAGAGCAGACAGCAGCAATCCTGGAACTCTGAAACTACTAAACTTTACTGAAATCAAAGAGATTTATGAAATTCTTCTGTTCTCCTCATGCCAAAAGACCAAGGGCTAGACCTAAATAGCTTGAGGACCTCAGGAAGGAGAAATTGCAGCCAAAGATTCATTCACAGAGGCAATTTCTGTTTTTGCAGAAATGCTGATAGCCAAGGAGGCAAAACCAAATTGCTCATTATTCCCAAATCTTTTGCTCATGAAATTTTGAGTCTCAACAGGGAATAGATTCACAGCAAGAAAGCACAACCCCAGAGCAAATAAACCACTGAAAAACAAAGAACCCCTACAAGCTCTGGCTTCAAACCCTAAAGAGAAGAAAAAAGAGGAAATGCAGACGACACAAAAGTGAATGCAAACCAACAGCTCTTCTTCTCATATTGATTCATTCCCATGAATGCTTACAAGAGATGAATGATTATACAAAGGGATACGCCCCACTAACTACATGCTTGAGAGGGGAAATCACTACATGCTTATACTCACACGAGAGCACTACCTTTGCTCATTCTCTACACAGACTGCAAGCACTACTTTGAGCTCACTTCCTTACCCAAATGCCTGCATACACCACCCCTTTTATCATCTTCGGCATCACCGACCGTCTGGACCTCAACACCTCCTGTGCCTAGTCCCGGTCCTCCTCGCCTCACCATGACATAGCTCCGAAGTCCTGCAGTCACACAGACAAGCAAACCGTCACATAGCACCGCACGAAACAGCATATCAACAATAGCTTAAATGAAAGGTACTCAACCCTAGAATACCCAAAACAAACTCAAACTCACTAAACCAACCGTCAATTACTCATCACAAACATGGGGATACCTCCATATGGTCTCTCAGTAAGAAGCTCTCCTCCGACCATAGCGTAGTTGTAATATCTTCTACGACCACTTCATAGTCATAAGATCTCCTACGATCATGACATAGTCGTATGTTATCTTGCAACCATCTTGTGGTCGTAAATCCTCGTATGACTAAGCCAAACTTTGACTGACCTGTCTACAACAACCCATTGCATCGTGGGTCTGGCTGACGAGGTGGTTAGCATGTGCATTTATTCTCTAGAATAATTACGTATAATCTCTCTCTTTGACAATAACCGTCGCACGATGCATGAGATACCACATTTCTCTGACAATAACTCCCGTTAGACGGTTATCATCCAAAATGTGAAGACATCTTTTGGTATGAAACAACTGTCACCGCTTTGTAAGCTATATAAAGATTGATGTCAGGATGAAGAGGGAATGAAGGATAGTTCCAACAGACCCGAGGGAGAATAAAAGTAGAGCAAGATATTTCGCATTGCTCTCTCGATTATAATTAGTTCATTAAGCAATAGCCATACAAGAGTAGGTTGTTATTCTCTCAGAAGAAGGCCCGAACCTGTATAATAATCTCTATGTCTTTTCTCTGTGTGATCGTAATCAGGTTGTAGTAAGAGATTCCCGAATCCAAAAAATCATACGTAAGATCGATACTAAAACATCTACGGTACTATCTTAGATTGTGGAAGTAATCTTCGTTAGTGTAGATTGCGCAAGTAGCCTTTGTTAATGTACTTTTAGTGCATATTTTAAAACTGAGCATTGTGGGGACTTGAAACAAAACCGAAATTGAAAAATCAAATTTGGAGTTCAATTCCCGTTCCTCTTTTGCCCTCTTGTTTCCCAGCCCTATCCTGCACGAATCTTGACCCAATCCCACCCCAAAAACCCCGTCGGCAACACGTGAATGAAGGGAGGAGCGTTGGCACCGTTGCCGTCCAAAACACCGACCCTCCCGATTTTTCTTGCCGCCAAGTCCTCCCGGCCTCTCCGTGCCTTCCAGCCCTCCCTTACATCGGCGCCCCGCCAACTCACCTTGCCGACCGCCACCCCGGACGCTCTCCAAGCCTCCCGAGCCGACCCGAGAAACCGCCGCCATGGCCTCTCGGCGCCGAACCGACCCGAGCTCCTATAAAGACCCCGGCCACTCCAACCTCCTCCAGCACTCCAGTGAACCCCGACGCGCCCAATTAACCTCCCATCCTCCATCGCCGATAATCCCGAATTCCCTCGGTAAGCCCTAACTCAAATTCTCCAATTTATCCAATGGAATTCCAATCACTCACGCCCACGCCTTCCTCAAGACCCCGAAGCCTACCCAAACCCTTGCCTTAAGCTCCCATGCTCCTCGCTGCTCCGCCGCCATGTCCGCCGCTCGACCTTAACCCTCGTCGTGGCGGCCTCGCACGTAACTCCCCACCAACCACCGCTCCCACGACCTTTCCCTAGCCCCAACAATGCTCGAGGACCGACCCAATTACCCTAGGAAGCTTCCATTCTCCTACAACTTTAAAATGGCGTGGAGAGGAAGCCTCACCGCCGGCAAATGCCGCCTCCGCCGGACCTCCCACCGCCAAAAATGAGATCCTCACCTTCCCGACTCGTTCATGCCCTCACCCACCGTCGCCGTCCATCCTACCGCCGCCGGCTGCCACCGCCACCCTTCTCTGCTCCTCGCGCGCACGGGCGGAGGTTGAAGACGACCGAAGCTAGCCGCGTCGCCGTCGCGTCCGATCGCGCCATCCGATCGCGCCGCGCGCGCCGCCGCGCGCCTGCCGTGCTCGATCGCGCTCGGCTGCGCCGCGCGCGACCCGCCGCACCGACGCGGTCGGACCCAACCGCTCGCCCGCGCGTTCGGCCGGCTCGAGTCCGATTGACTTGATTCGACCGAGCCCATTCGCCGAACCCAAGGAACAAGGCACCGAGCCCAATGAATGCGATTTGACCCAAAGTCCAAAATGCATATTTATACTCCCGGATTCGTTTGAGCCCGCCAACCCAAATCCAAGGCCCATTTCCTCATATAGCCCTCCTATAAGCCCAAAATCCCATTTTATTGGAGTTTTTCGGATTTTCTTTATTCTTTTATTTTCTTTATTCCTAGCCTAGTCCTTCAGGCATGGAATTAATTTATTTTAATTGTTTTACGCTAGCTCCGGAGCCAAGATTTCACGAGACCAGGAAGGAGAAGCTCAAGTCCAGGCCCAGCCCGTCGAAAAATACAAGTTAATCAAATAGTAAACTCGCAAGGCAAGTCGCACATATTTTTGAACATATTGATCCTACATTTCCTAAGTTATTTATTTATTTGTATTTCCATTATGCTATTTATGCTCTGTTATTTTATGTACATAAATGCTTAGAATGACATGATACTAATTATGTCCTACCACCCGAAAAAGCCTAGTCTAATCTGAAGGCCATATTCACCTTGACAAGACATAGTAATATTAAATATAGTAATAATGTAAATATGGTAGCTTAGAGAATCATCATTTGTTGTTATTAAAAGATTTGGTATTTTAGTTGAGGAATGGTTTCGGGATAAGCGAGGATCGTTGGATCCTATGACCTTAACCGAGGCTGAAGGCAAGTACACAAATCAGCGACAGTGTGGTGGCACTGGACAAGAATTTGTGGGAAGAAACTGCCACCGGTGAAAATATAAGGACTAGACCCTTATGCTAAGTAAAGGACATAGTGATCGCCCAACCACAAGCGTTGATACGTCAAACCTGGTCTAGTAACTGCTCAAGTTCGATTGAACCTCTACAAACGGCGGGCGGAGGCAAAGTGTGAGTACATACGGAAGGGTGTTAAGAAGGGCCGTATGGAAGTTGGCACAGTTATTGTTCTTACTATTAATTTGATTATCGGGTGTCCACACAATAGTAGGCTGAGGTAAGTCAGAGGTTACGACCTGGGCTTGTTGAGGAAGTCTACTAGGTAGAGACTATATAAAGAATTGAGCAGTGAACAACCTTGTTTTCTTAACTCATTAGCGCGGAGTTAAGGGATCTTGTGGGTAAAGCAGGGCAGCTTTGCAAAGTCATGACCAATTGTATTCGAATACGCCGTGCTTAGGTAAATGAAGTCGTGTTTAATGGGTGATTCCAACAAAGCAAGGCATAAGTAGATTTGGAAAGAGTTTGTTGGTAATGTTGGTGGTCCGTAATTGAACCTTGAAAACCCCTAAATCTTATAGAAAGCTATGATTTTATGTTTAAAATCTGTTTCCAACTAAAACCGCATCCACATGAAATAACAAACTTCCCCATCACTTGATATCCCATGCATGTAGCTATTATTGATTCCGTGTGACTTGTCGAGTACGGTGGTTGTACTCATACTTGCTAAAAACATTAATGAAATAGCCAGCAATAAGGAGGCGAGATGAAGGCAAAGGAGTGGAGTTCTACGAGATTGAGGTTACGTGGAATTAGGGTCGTCTTCCGCTCGTGCATGCCGTGGCGTTCTTTCATTCTCAGAATGTACAATTTGGCTTTTATGCCCTTATATTGCAATAAAGTCGGCTTTTGTCTTAAGCATGTGTTGGCAATGTTATACACTCAATTGATGTAACTCGCACTGAAAGCAGTCTGGCGATTGCGGGTTTCATAATACTCTTAAATGGGGTGTTACAGAGTGGTATCAGAGCCTGCTTGCTTGACCGTAGGATGACCCTAAGTGGATTAAGAGTATTTGCTAAAATTATTTTACTTATAAAAACGAGTTACATAAAATATCAATATTATTCCTATATACATTCTTTCCTGTCTACCTTATCTATCAGTCTTATTTTAAAATTAAGTTTTGTTTTCTAAGATTAATTATATTTATTCCTTGTCTAAATTCAAATTCGGCGATGTGAGTAGATGTCAAAAAAAACGGAAAAGAGGAAGTTAGAAAGTGTCGAGCTATGTGCGTTAGTATAGTTGAACCATTTGGTAATAGTATCTTTTGGCTGTGTAAAACAAGTTGAGATGTGTACCTGGTATGAATGGTATGTGTCCAACTTGTATAAAGAATAAAAACTATCTTTGCCTATCTGATAATTTGTTTGCTATAAGTATCTCTAGTCTTACCCTCTCCAAATCTCAGTCTTTCTATTTCGCTCTAAGTCCTTACCTATTTCATTCTAATCTTGCCTTAAGTTCTGAATCCTTACTTCCCTATTTGACTTTCTTAAAAACTCGCTGCAGACCTAGCTCCCAATCCCATCAAGAGCAATCAAGATGGCTGAAACTGAAAATGGGTCACGAGAGCAAGGCAATTCTTATCTAGAAGAATCAAGGCAGCCAAACATAATAAACCTATTGGTAGCAATGGAAGAAGACCGACATCAAGCGGAACGTCGTCGAACCAGCATGATGGAACAACATACTAAACTATTAGAACAGATGGCTATGGGAAGTGAAGGAAATAGTCAGCAAGGACTGCCTGTACAATCAAAGTGGACAGATTTTCACAAGACTAGACCCCCAGTCTTTTCTTCATCACCTGACCCGATAGTGGCAGAAGATTGGTTTAGAGATGTAGAAAGAAAGTTAAATACTATTCAATGCAATGACAAGGAAAAGTATCAGATGCCTCTCACCACCGCAAGGTCCAAAGAAGAATCGTGGACGAACTATCAAGCTATGGTTGAAGATCGAGAAATAACGTGGGAAGAGTTTGAGGAATCTTTTCGCCAAACCCATAAACCTACTGGAATGATTGAAGTTAAGCGTCGAGAATTTCTCACGTTGAAGCAAGGAGAACGTACAGTCACAGAGTATCTTCATCAGTTTAACACATTGGCGCGTTACGCCCCTGATGATGTGAAAACTGAGAAGGAAAAGATGGAAAGATTTAGAGAAGGATTGCGGATATCTTTAAAACATCATATCTCGGCTATAGACTTTAAAGATTTGCCTTCAATGGTAAATAAACTTATTATATCAGAGAAAGCCCAAAATGAGTTAGAGAATACACAGAAAAGGAAGATGGAACATGTAACACCATCATCAGATGCACCTCGAAAGCAAGTAATTTTGGCACCCTAGTCCAAAAACCAACAAGGTAAAGAAATGATATTTACTCTAAGCCCACAATCCCAAATGAACCAGAATACCACACCTCCTCCACAAGATACAGTGGGAACCTCAAATTCAAGATGCTTTAAATGTGATGGGGACCATTTTCAGAAGCAATGTCCACATTGGCACCCTGCTTGTTTCCATTGTGGCCAAACTGGTCATTTCAAGACTCAGTGCCCAAGAGGAGGATTACCTTCTAAAGTGGCAAAGGCCCAAGTCGAATGCGGTATCTTCGCCACGACAGGTTGACCTGTACCAAAACAGAGGAAGAAAGCCAAAGCCGACAAATTACAATCAAGCCAGTAGAATTCGGACAACAAACTACAACGCCAAAGAATGACAAAGACAAAGGAATACCGAGACTAGTCCAAGGAAGAATAAATCATATCCCGGAAAAGAAGGTGTAGAGCTAACGATGGCATCGTTGATGCATTGAGTCAGACGAAGCACCATAGCGAACAAGACCAGACAACTACATTAGAAATCCAGCAGACACTGACAGATCAAATTAAGATAGCTCAAGAGAATGATGAGGAAACACAACAGCTTGCGAAGAAAAGTCAAGAAGAAAATTCAACTAAGTTTGTCAAGGATGACCAAGGGATCCTGAGGTTCCGAGGTCGTTATTGTATACCCAATAATAAAGAGCTAAAGGACTTGATTCTACGAGAAGCCCATTCGTCTCAATTTTCCATACATCCAGGGGAAACTAAAATGTATCAAGACTTGAAGAAGAGATATTGGTGGAGTAGAATGAAAAGAGAGATAGCAAAGTATATTGCACGCTGTAACACCTGTCGAAAGATAAAAATAGACCACCAGAAGCCGTCAGGATTGTTAAATCCTTTACCCGTTCCAGAATGGAAATGGGAAGCAATTGGTATGGACTTTATCACAGGGTTTCCAAAAACCCGCAACGGCTACGATGCTATTTGGGTAATCGTAGATCGATTGACGAAAGTAGCACACTTCATACCCATCGAGCAAACCTATGGCAAGAACAAACTAGCAGAGTTATACTTAACCAAAATTGTGGCGTTACATGGAATTCCAAAGAGGATAGTATCCGATAGAGGAGCACAATTTACATCTGTTTTCTGGGAAAAATTGCATGAGGCAATGGGAACAGACTTGGCATTCAGTACAGCCTATCACCCACAAACCGGAGGACAGACAGAACGAGTAAACCAAATCCTAGAAGACATGTTGAGAGCCTGTGCGCTAGTGTATGGAGCTGCTTGGGATACGTGTTTGCCATTTGCGAATTCTCTTATAATACTTGATTACCAAGCTAGTATCAAAATGGCACCCTTTGAAGCCTCAGATGGAAGAGCATGTAGAACGCCATTGAATTGGACTGAAACCGGAGAACAACAGTTCTTAGGACCACCAGACATTCAAGATGCAGAAGCACATGTTAGGATCATTCAAGACAAAATGAAAATCGCCCAGGATCGACAAAAGCGTTATGCTGATACTCGTCGAAAAGACTTGAATTTTGCAGTTGGAGATTTGGTATATCTCAAGGTCACACCATTCAAATCAGTAAAGAGATTTCAAGTTAAAGGAAAACTAGCCCCAAGGTATATTGGTCCATTCAAGATTCTCAAGAGAATAGGGGAAGTAGCTTATAAATTGCAATTGACACCGAATCTGGCAAGAGTACATAACGTATTTCATGTATCCCAGCTACGGAAATGTCTCCGCCATCCAACAGAGCAGGTACCAGTTGATGACATAGACTTACGAGATGATCTATCATATGCCGAAGAGCCAATTCAAGTCCTAGAAACTACAGAGAGACAATTAAAGGGTAAAAATGTCAGATTTCACAAGATCCGGTGGAGAAATCATACACAGATGAAGCGACATGGGAAAGGAGTCGACCTACAATGAGAATTTCCCAACCTACTCCTTGGCAGAGTTGATCTCGAGGACGAGATCCTTTTAAGGAGGGTAGGTTGAAACAAAACCGAAATTGAAAAATCAAATTTGGAGTTCAATTCCCGTTCCTCTTTTGCCCTCTTGTTTCCCAGCCCTATCCTGCACGAATCTTGACCCAATCCCACCCCAAAAACCTCACAAGAACACGTGAATGAAGGGAGGAGCGTTGCACTGTTGCCGTCCAAAACAGCCGACCCTCCCGATTTTTCTTGCCGCCAAGTCCTCCGGCCTCTCCCGTGCCTTCCAGCCCTCCCTTACTGCCGCCCCCCCGCCAATTCACCTTGCCGACCCCCGCCACCCCGGACGCTCTCCGAAGCCTCCCGAGCCGACCCGAGAAACGCGCCATGGCCTCTCGGCGCCGAACCGACCCGAGCTCCTATAAAGACCCCGGCCACTCCAACCTCCTCCGGGCACTCCAGTGAACCCCGCACGCGCCCAATTAACCTCCCATCCTCCATCGCCGATAATCCCGAATTCCCTCGGTAAGCCCTAACTCAAATTCTCCAATTTATCCAATGGAATTCCAATCACTCACGCCCACGCTTCCTCAAGACCCGAAGCCTACCCAAACCCTTGCCTTAAGCTCCCATGCTCCCTGCTGCTCCGACCGCCATGTCCGCGCTCGACCTTAACCCTCGCCGTGGCGGTCTCGCATGAGACCTCCCGGCCAACCACCGCTCCCACGACCTTTCCTAGCCCCAACAATGCTCGAGGACCGACCCAATTACCCTAGGAAGCTTCCATTCTCCTACAACTTTAAAATGGCCGTGGAGAGGAAGCCTCACCGCCGCAAATGCCGCCTCCGCCGGACCTCCCACCGCCAAAAATGTGATCCTCACCTTCCCGACTCGTTCATGCCCTCACCCACCGTCGCCGTCCATCCTACGCGTCGCCGCCACCGCCACCTTCTCTCGCTCCTCGCACGCGACGGGCGGAGGTTGAAGACGACCGAAGCTAGCCGCGTCGCCGTCGCGTCCGATCGCGCCATCCGGTCGCGCCGCACCGCGCCGCGCGCCGCCCGCGCCGATCGCGCTGGCTGCGCCCGCGCGCGACCGGACCGCACCGACGCGGTCGGACCCAACCGCTCGCCCGCGCCCGCTCAGCCGGCTCGAGTCCGATTGACTTGATTCGACCAAGCCCATTCGCCGAACCCAAGGAACAGAGCACCGAGCCCAATGAACAGTACTTGACCCAAAGTCCAAAAATGCATATTTATACTCCCCGGATTCGTTTCGAGCCCGCCAACCCAAATCCAAGGCCCATTTCCTCATATAGCCCTCCTATAAGCCCAAAATCCCATTTTATTGGAGTTTTCGGATTTTCTTTATTCTTTTATTTTCTTTATTCCTAGCCTAGTCCTTCGGGCATGGAATTAATTTATTTTAATTGTTTTACGCTAGCTCGGAGCCAAGATTTCACGAGACCAGGAAGGAGAAGCTCAAGTCCAGGCCCAGCCCGTCGAAAAATACAAGTTAATCAAATAGTAAACTCGCAAGGCAAGTCGCACATATTTTTGAACATATTGATCCTACATTTCCTAAGTTATTTATTTATTTGTATTTCCATTATGCTATTTATGCTCTGTTATTTTATGTACATAAATGCTTAGAATGACATGATACTAATTATGTCCTACCACCCGAAAAAGCCCAGTCTAATCTGAAGGCCATATTCACCTTGACAAGACATAGTAATATTAAATATAGTAATAATGTAAATATGGTAGCTTAGAGAATCATCATTTGTTGTTATTAAAAGATTTGGTATTTTAGTTGAGGAATGGTTTCGGATAAGCGAGGATCGTTGGATCCTATGACCTTAACCGAGGTGAAGGCAAATACACAAATCGGATGGCAGTGTGGTGGCATGGACAAGAATTTGTGGGAAGAAATCGCCACCGGTGAAAATATAAGGACTAGACCCTTATGCTAAGTAAAGGACATAGTGATCGCCCAACCACAAGCGTTGATACGTCAAACTGGTCTAGTAATCGCTCAAGTTCGATTGAACCTCTACAAACGCTCGGGCGGAGGCAAAGTGTGAGTACATACGAAAGGGTGTTAAAAGGGCCGTATGGAAGTTGGCACGCTTATTGTTCTTACTATTAATTTGATTATCGGTGTCCACACAATAGTAGGTGAGGTAAGTCGAGGTTACGACTGGCTTGTTGAGGAAGTCTACTAGGTAGAGACTATATAAAGAATTGAGCGATGAACAACCTTGTTTTCTTAACTCATTAGCGGAGTTAAGGGATCTTGTGGGTAAAGCAGGCAGCTTTGCAAAGTCATGACCAATTGTATTCGAATACGCCGTGCTTAGGTAAATGAAGTGTGTTTAATGGGTGATTCCAACAACAAGGCATAAGTAGATTTGGAAAGAGTTTGTTGGTAATGTTGGTGGTCCGTAATTGAACCTTGAAAACCCCTAAAGCTTATAGAAAGCTATGATTTTATGTTTAAAATCTGTTTCCAACTAAAAGCGCATCCACATGAAATAACAAACTTCCCCATCACTTGATATCCCATGCATGTAGCTATTATTGGATTCCGTGTGACTTGTTGAGTACGGTGGTTGTACTCATACTTGCTAAAAACATTAATGAAATAGCCGCAATAAGGAGGCGGATGAAGGCAAAGGAGTGGAGTTCTACGAGATTGAGGTTACGTGGAATTAGGGTCGTCTTCCGCTCGAGCATGCTCGTGGCGTTCTTTCATTCAGTAATGTACAATTTGGCTTTTATGCCCTTATATTGCAATAAAGCTGGCTTTTGTCTTAAGCATGTGTTGGCAATGTTATACACTCAATTGATGTAACTCGCAGCTGAACAGTCCTGGGCAGTTGCGAGGGTTTCATAATACTCCCGGAAATGGGGGTGTTACAAGACTCATGTAGCTTAATAGTAAAGCATATTATTGTGGTGATTGAGGTCATTAGCTGAAGTCACTATCCTCCTTTAAATCAAAGATACACATATCCTTTTGTTGCTCATTCTTGTTTTCATAATTGAACATTTTGAACTTTCAAATTTAAGTCAAATATCGTATTCAAAGTCTCAGGTTCCACGAATTCTAAATCTCCAATCTTAATAGTCCCTGAGAATGTTGAGATACAGAATTACGCAAACCAAACATGAAAGTGACCCAAAGGTCTGTTGGGAGCGCAGAAATTTCTTAGAGATCTCCAAGGAATCTTACATAAGCATTATTATTCCCTACTAATCCTACAGATTTCTCGAGTTTCTACCGTGTGCCTAATTCTGGAATCAGATTCTCGGTTGTTGCTAAACTTGTGGACGGGCCGTCACTCTGGGAGATCAGCAATTACTGCAATTTTGGGTGACATGGGAAGTCTGAGCCGATGCTTCGAGGAGTTCAGATTTGTAGCTGTTCGGAGAACGGCTAATGCTGCGGGACACTGAGTGTGCACAGTATGCGACGTCGAGCCACCAGGTTTTCCTTTTATCTATTCTGTCAAAAGATGGTAACTCTATTTACCATGCTGAATAGGTCCCTTTTTCTGCCTACAGTTTATATTTTTTGGTTACGACTTATCTATCTATACTAATATAAAAAACAACAGTTTGATTAAACTATTTATCACCCAACCACGCCAATACCCTCATCTCCTGATGGTTAGAACAATATAATCCAGTGACAAACATTGTAAGTTGGTCCTGTCATCTGAATATCTAAATCGTTCATTCAGCTCATCCAATGTCCATCATTGCAATTTGGTCCTGCCAATCCTGGCCTCAATACCTCGCGCGTTTGTCCTACCCGGGTACCAAAGCCCCCCCCCCCCGGCCCTATGCCAATCATGCCCTCGCAATCCATTGGCGCCACCCAATGCTCCCCCACTCAACCCCCTCCGCTCCTGCAACACCACCTACCCTCCCGCTTCACCCCACCCCCATGCCACCGCTCCTCCCCCTCCGTCCCCATCCCAATCTGCCCCAATCCATGCACTACCCCTGCTCTAGCACGACCACACCACTTCGCCCCCGTGCAGCCCCCTTGTCGGCACCATACCCAATCCCGCGCGCCACTCCCTACTCCACCGGTCTGCATCGCTCCGTCCTTGTGCTACCTCCCTGCTCCAGCCCTGTAAATCCACTAAAATCCAGTAATAAATAACATCTTGAATCAATCTGGTTTGTAATATGTTGAAGATTTCTGGTGATTACTGTCACAGCAGAAAGCGTTCAACTACGTTCAAAGGTGATCTGGAGGCTCTACATCTGAATTGACGTTTTCAAGTACGTTCAATCTGGTCGAAGATTGGAACTGAGCAATCTGGCGAGCAGTTGAGCGTCAAGTAGTTGATCGAGTTGTTGAAACCTTCATCGACTACTTGAAGATTTCAAAAAGTGAAGGTAATCATTCACCCCCTCTTTGATTGCGCCATACAATCCTACACTTTTCATTGAATGACTTACAAATGCTAACAACAGGTACAATATAATTTTGGTCAAAAGACAATAGTTGAAAGCCGTAGCCCTAAGCTGGTTGGAGCGAGGCTATTTGTTTAGTAATCAAAGACCAGTGCTTTTCATTCATTGGGCTCAATCTAAAAAGCTAATTGCTCTTTTGTTCACCCTAACTTTTAACATTAGAGCATTGTGCGTTGGTCTGGGCACAAAAAGAAACTCAGGGAAATGCAAGAGTTTGGAGAGAAATAATAGCCAAACAAGTTCAGCCGCAAGTCGGCATACAGTAGCTCACAAAAAAATTTAGCTGGCAAAATGTGGCTGGCCCCATGGCATCAAAACACATCCTTTCCAATTTCTGAAAAGAAGAAAATCGGGAAAAAAAAAAGTAAAAATAATGTCCCCCGCGAGGATGGCTCGCTCTCTCCAACGGGAGAATTTTGAACCGGGAGCACACGTGCCGGCCGCCAAAAGGCCCAGGAACGAAAGGAGCTCGCGGGGCCCACGGGCAGTGTCGCGGGACGGCGGGCCCACCCCGGCCGTCGCATCGGTCGCTCGCAGCCCGCGACGGCGACGTCACGAGTGACGGTGGAGACGGGAGATAAAAGCGGATTGGATTCCGGGCTGGGGTCCGACGCTCCGGAGCAATCCGGAAGTATTTTCTTCCTCCGAGGAGAGAGAGAGAGAGGAAGCCGAGGAGGAGGCTGACGCGACACCACTCTCCCTGTCCGGACAAACCGCAGTTGCTCGCCTCCAGGTGAGAAGAGAAAAATCTCTCTCTCGCTCGCCAGCTGGAGCTTACTCTGATAGTTAGATGCGCGAGAGTGGTGGTGCCGATGCGGGAGTGGAAGCTGAGCTTGGGCCTGCTAGGGTTTGCGAATCTTGGTTTCTTGCGTGGGTTTTTGCGGGAGGAGGAGAGGAGGCACTTGTTTGCTCGGTGCTTTAAGGTGTGACCTTTTTTGAGCTTGGAGCGGAAAAAGCTGGGAGCTTTTGGCGGCCTAGCCGCTCGATTTCGCTCTAGTTCCTTCGATTTGGGCGCGGAAGGTGGGCTCTTTAGCTCCGTGCTGCCGCCCCGGATCTACTGTTCCTGGGGTTTGTCCGGTAGAGTAGAATTCCGTGGTTCTGTGTCCGCAATTGCAGCTCTGCGTTCTCGTTTTAGTGATGTGGGAGCTCGTGGAACAAAATGGCCTAGCTGTTGCTTAGGCTCCTTGGCGGAGGCCGTAATTTGATTTCGTCTTGCATTGCCCTCGTACGCCATGGCCGCCTCTATGGGTGTCGTCATTGCAGTGGCTTCCCTTTGCAGTGATAAATGGAGATATATTGGAGTAAATCTTTGCCATGGTTTTAGGAGGGAACGCACTTTTGTCGTTCGTTGTTCATTTACTTGCTTGTTTTCGATGAAATGTACAAGCTTTACATATTTATACCCATGTATCACGGCATACAATTAATTCTTTCTCTTAAATTTTTTCTTTCAGCTTCTAACACCTCACCTTTATGTACTTGGGTAAACCATTTATGTGCAGCTAGAGCAATAAGGGTCACTCGGGAGAACCAGTAATGGAGGAGGCTGCTGTAGCAAATGGAGGAGCAGCGCCTGACATCGCTCCTCCTGCTAAGAAGGACAACACCAAGAAGGAAGAGGCTGCCGAGAGCAAGGATGTGGTAGTAGTGAATAAGAACTCAGAAGAACAGAATAAAGGCTCTGAAAATGGCACCAAGGTCCCATCGGAGGGAGATGTCAAGATGGCGGAGGCTGAGGATGCAAGGGAAGGTGATGCAGGTGGTGCAAAGCAGGCAGGTACTGAGGATGTCAAAGTAGGTGGTGTGGAGGATGTAGATGCAAAGGAGTATAACAACGCCAAGGCAGCAGAAGGCAAGGATGTCAAGATGGCTGAGGCTGAGGCAGAAAATGCAGAGGTCAGCGAATCAGACAAGAAGGTGGAAGAGAATAAGGTGGAAACACCTAAGAACAAGAAGGCAAGGAGTGCTAGGGATAGAAGTCAGGGAAAGGATAAGAAACAGGACGGGTCCAAATCCAGGGAAGCCAAAAGTTTACTAAACATCCCCAGCCCTTATAGTACTGATCGCCCTCAACGTGAAAGGAAAACAGTGGAGAGGTTGGTTGA
Source organism: Dendrocalamus sinicus (assembly GCA_036346575.1). Lineage (NCBI taxonomy): Eukaryota > Viridiplantae > Streptophyta > Magnoliopsida > Poales > Poaceae > Dendrocalamus > Dendrocalamus sinicus. The sequence continues at coordinate 19,029,079 of CM070647.1, forward strand.
AGTGATTGAGAAGGAGACAAACAGGAATTTCGTAGTTGAGAAGGTTCTTTGCTTGCTGTAATTTTTATCCCACTTTTTTCGTTTTGGCAAGGCAATAACTGTTTGTAAATCTTTTCATTGCAGGGTCGTGGTACTCCTTTGAAGGATATACCAAGTGGTATGGTCCTCTTGTCATTGTGTTTACTGTTTGCTTGTTTCTATCTTTTTTAGCGCTGCATTGCAGCCCTTTACTCCTGTTTTTAGTTAAGGCAAAGAGGTCCTTTTGCATTAATCTTTTGACCGTACTTGCCCTAATGATGTGTTGTTTTACTGAATTTGGATGGACATCTAGTGTGAAACTTGGTGGTTTGTAGGTCCCAGTTAAACTCCTTTTCTCTCTCTCTCTCTCTCTCTCTCTCTCTCTCTCTCTCCTGTGTTCTCCATCTTCTATATTGGTTATGTGCTAGTTAAAACTATTTGAGGAACTCATTGGATGCTTCATGCTTGTTTTTTCCAGGGAAAAGTTATGTGAACAAATTAGGTGTTGGCGTTTATGCATTAACTTTAGAGTAGAATGGCACATATAGTGCAACTTCACATTTATGCAATGTGTCTAATCTTGGGGTAGATGAACAGTATCTGATCAGTAAATGTTGCTTTGTTTTCTCCCTGATGATTTGTTGTATTACCATGAATTATCCAAGAATAAGCTACATTGATTGCTACCTGATTGACAACTTTGATTGCACTTATGCATTGCTTTCGTATGCACAACGTGTCTTTGATAAAAATGAACGATTCTGGTTGACTCTAGTTTTAGTGTTTCAGCTCATGTTTCACTTTGAAATTTCTTTCTTTTTCTAATACACATTTTTGTTTTTTTTCCTTTCGCTGATTCAGTTTTTTGAAGATTTTTTCCTTTTGCTGATTCTTTTTTTTTAAATTTATTTACAGTGGCACACAGAATATCAAGGAAGAAACCTGCTGATCTTAAATTTCTTCATAATATTCTTTTTGGGAGGAAAGGCAAGGTGAACATTTGACATGTTAGAATGTTGCTGTTGGCATACGTGATGCAGAATTTGTCTATTATCTTCTAGCAGTTGAGTTTTATCCAGTCCAGCTGAATTAAAATTATTCAAGCAAACTGCCTAACTAAACTTCCCAAGAAGCACTAGTCCCTCCAAAGCCCAAACAGGTTATAAACACCGAGGAATTACATTTTAGGATGACAAAGGTGTATATTATTGTCACATCCGTTGTGTTAAACCTTTGACTCTGCTGCATATGCTGTTTTGCAACAAAGAAAGTAAGGGAACCAAAAATTAAAAAACCCTCAAAATAATACAGCACACTAAGTGATTAGCATATTGTTTTAAGCAGCAAATCCTAGTAAAAGTGAATTTGTGTAGAACCTTGCAGCCGACTGCATGGCTATTAAAATGCTATAGACAAGCAACGAAGCCTAAGGTATGGTGCATTGGGAAGCTAGCTTCACTGACCAGTTCACTTTCCTTTTGCACAAGTAATTCCCTCAATTTCTCAACTTTTAGGTGGTCAAAAGAGGGCTAGTTGTTGGTTTGGGTTGTTTTAGTAAAGCATGACATATTATTTCCATTTCCATTTCTTTTACAGTCACTCGTGTTATTTTTGATTGATGTAAATGCTGGAGTCCTCTTTAGCGTACTTATCCTGACAAGTAGACCGTTTTCTCAATGTTTCAGACTGTGGATTTTAAAGGCCATATACTCCAGTTCTCAGGATTTGTGTGGCATGAGAGTGATGTAAGCTTCTTTGCTCCACATTTTGAACAGTCCATTCTATTTAGCTGATAGAAATGGTTTAATCTTTAAAAAGTTTTTCCTATCTGTAGGAAAAGCAGAGAGCCAAGGCAAAGGAGAAGCTTGACAAATGTGTGAAAGACATGTTATTAGACCTATGTTGGCTCCTTGCTATTCCAGTTCCAAAAACAAACGTTAGAAAGGTTATTTAATGTTCTGTTCTTAGAACAATATTTTGGTTAACACAATGAATATAATGGCATTCTAATAGAGTTTGAGATAACTCATGTAGGAAGACATTGTGGTGAAGCTGTTGGACTTCATTGCTGAACCTCATGCTATTACTGATTCTGGGGGCTCTGATGGCCAGGTGAGAATAAGAGTTGTCATGCTATGTTCCTATCTTGGTATCAGTATCACTGTATCAGCTGTACCTTACTGTTGTTGATGTTTTATGGTTGGGATTAGAATGCATGGTAATTTATCAGATCTTTCTCTCTCTGTGCTTTATTCTCTCCCTACTGCCCAGGGATCAAATTCTAGAAAACGCAAGAGAGGAGGTGGTAGTGCAAGTAAGACTCCGGATGGCACACCCAAGAGGTCTAAGAAGGTATGGTGCCAAATTTGTCAGATGCAACTTCTTGTCTATATTTCTTCAATTGGAATATTCAAATATGACTTACTAATATATGTAACCTTTATTAGTGCCTTCTTTGCGCGATGTAATTAGTGACACCTTGTTGATACTGCATTGAGTATATGCTTGTACACCCAAGTGAAGTTCTGCTTATCTCATAATGATTTGTTAATGTTGGCACATCCATGATCATCATGCTTTGATCATTGTTAAAATCTTCTTGTCATTGTTTGTTGTTGTTGTAGAAATTTGGTGATGACGTAACTCCAAGTAAAAGGCAGAAGAAAGCTCTGGAGTATGATAGTGATGAAGACGAAGAGGATGAAGATCAACCCATGAGGTCTGATAGTGAGGAAGACAAAGATGAAGATGCAGATGAAGCTGCTGATGAACAGGAGGATGACTATGACTATGCGAAAGGAAAGGTGAGTAAGAAGTCATCTGAAGTAAAAGATTCTGCAGGTAAAAAGAAGGCTGCCACAGGGAGTACCCATAAGAAAGGTCCTCTAAGGACAACTAGCAAGAGTCCAGGAAAAATTTCCAAGGGAAAGGAGAGCCCCGATGACAGTGCAAAGGTCTTCTCTAGGAAGACGAAACCTGTCACGCCGAAGCATACTCCAAGCTCTGAAAAGGAGATCAAAGAAAAGAAGTCATCAGGTTATTTATGACCTTAGACACTACATTCTACTTTATATTACTTTGCATATGATACTTATACTCCAAATGTTCCCTTTTCTTTGATGTTTGGTAAGATTGCCTTTTTCTGTATTTATTTTCTGGGATCTAGCTGATTTCAAAATTTACATTAGGGTTTATGTTTATAACTTGAAGTAATTTGGCCACAGCCACACTTGTGCTAAATGTGCTCACAGGCCTAGCTGGTTGGAATTTACATTCTTAGTGCCTAAAGCATTTGTTGCTTTGAAATTTACAATTTGAGATATAGGAGCTTGATAAATATCTTTGTACTAAAACATATATCCTGGACAAGCGCTCCGATGCAGGATTTCTTTTGCTTATGTCATTAAAGTGTACTTTATGTGATGATTCAATTCTGCTTATGGCATAATCACACAAATATCTTCCATTTTAAGATAATCATGAAGACATATATGATGTCAGATTGTGTGACAAATCTGAACATTATGTTTTCATCTAGGTAAAAAGGTCACAAAGGGTAAAGGGGAATCAGCAGAAGCAGGTCTGCCCAGCAAGGATGAGCTGAGGAAGACAATCATTGAAATCCTTACAAGAGTTGACTTCAACATGGTGGGTTACACCTTGTTTCATGTAGTGGACGGAGAATATTACTACCTCAGTTCATTAGTGACACCATTTTGACTATTTGCTGTCAATTTATTTTCAACTTTGATAATTAATATACTGAAAAGTATGAATGGCTACATGAAAATGATACTGTTATATTTGTCGTCTAAGAGTATTTTCATAATGATGCATTTTTTCATGGCTGTTCTGGGTTATGTTATATTTAAAGAGTTTGATAGTGAAAAGTTAACCGAGGACAGATATTTTGAAACAGAGGCAGCCAATGGCAAATACTAGTATTTATGCTGGTTAACGTAATGAGTAAAACGGTTGTCTATGCCTCTCTGGTAGTATTGTTTCCGAAATGGGGTTGGTGTTTCCGCAAAAGTACATTCTTACTTGCACTTCTACAGTTGTACTACTACATTCTTACTTGCACTTCTACAGTTGTACTACTAACAGCCTACTTGCCCTTTTATTTTGGCTGCTCTCGTGTCTAGTTGACCTATTTTCTCTCGAAATTTCTTACGTGGAGCTAACATGTTTGGGAATCTGATTTTTGCAGGCTACTTTTAGTGACATTCTTAAGAAGCTCGGTAAGCCTTTCAAACATGTTTGTTGTAATTGCAGTTGTTTATAGACATTCTGACAAACTTCATCTTATAGATGACCATTACAAGATTGATCTGACTCCAAGAAAAGCAGCTATCAAACTTATGATTCAAGAAGAGCTAACCAAGTTATCGGAGGCAGATGAGGATGAAGATGGAAACGAAGATGCTGAGAAGAAACAACCACAGCGTCAAGCAAAAGAATTCGTGGTTTGAAGATTTGTGAAACCCCATAGCTGTAGCACCCACTGTTAATTATTTTGTACTTACATGTATGCCTCTTCTCTCTTTTGCCTGTACGGGCAGTCCTATGTTAATTATTGTTAATCCGCTTCCGCTTCCGCAAACGCCAAAACCCTTCGCCTGTTTGTGTATGTTAAAGCATAATCTGTAGGCAGCTCCACACCTGTAGCTGACTGATGGGAGGCACTACTAGGTAACTACTGTCTGTTAATTATTGTCATAGGTTTGAATAACATATGGATGTATTAGGCTGTAATTGTTTGTGTTGCTGTGGTATATTCTTTTTTAGTTCATTGCTTCAGTGGACGGTGATCTAGCTGTGTGTTTTGAGGAAATGTGAATGGGGGTAATTCGTTGCTTCCAAGACCTGCAGCTGTGTTGTGTCGTGCTACGCTACTGCAGTTTTAACTGATCTTGCTGGCTTCTCATGGTCTTGATCTGATGACTATCGGATTATAGAATCAATTTAGGAACACAGGCTTGATCAAACTTGACAATTTGAGATTTTGATCTTACCCGGTTTGTGTTCTTTTCAATTTCTAAAAGTTGCTTTTCAGCTTTTCTACAGTAAATTATTTTTAAATGAAGTATCTTTTTAAGATAGGAGCTGTTAGTTAATTTTAGTACATACTGTACCGATTTCATTTATATCGGTAAAAATCGTATGTGAATTTCTGTTGCTCTGTAATCTCTCGCACGAATAGCTTAAAAGCCATAAGCTGTAGTTAAAAGTCATAAATTTCAGCAAAAAGAACGGGCACATAATTGAATCGAGGAGCCGAATTGTACAATCTAAGTAACACCTATAATTGATGCACAAACTGTATTTTTAGGGGGCATTTCTAGTGCAATCGTGCAGACAGAGTTGGATAGATGGTCCAGGCATGGAAAGTAATACTTTCCCCATGGTTGAAGCATATATTGTTCATATGAAATGCCTACCATGGTTGGAGCATAAATTGTTCACATGAAATGTGAGCACAGGTAAGAAATTGAGTTGGTGGGAAAATGTAGATTCCCATCATAGAATGACCATGAAATTAGTTTTTGATTCGATGGTTTGCATGAGCGTCTTTCTTGTCCTTCATTGCAACCGGTTAAGCGTTAACCTAGTTAAGCGTGGTGCTTAGTTAGTAAATGCTTGGATTGCTAAGGAATTTATGATAATGCTTAGTCAAGCGTGAATGCCAGTACTGTGTAAAGTCCTATTAGGGTTCTCTCTCTATAAGCTTATTTTAGTAGCCTTTCGAAAGTTGTGTATCCGAGGGATAGAGGCTCATCTCGGTGAACGAGGTTAGAAGAACCCCTCACAGCAGCTTCCTTTTCACTTTTCTATTGTACCCACTATCGAAACCTGCTGCTATCCTCTGGTTGATAAATAGAAACTCTCCTCGTTCCTTGTGGATTCGATACCATATTGTCAAGATAACAATCCAATCCCCTCAAGCCAGGCTGTCCAGATTACACGCAATCAGATCCAGTCTGTTGCCATACCGTGAATAGTAACAGATATCCTTGTAATTCAGTTGGAAACCAATCCCTGTAATCTCGGTTCGGTTGTAACCTCTCTTTGTAATTGTTCTGAGTATATATATGAACTGTAGAGCCATCTGGTTAGATGAGCCGCACAACTTATTGCCTGACCAAATATCATCTTTGACTTGGTATCAGAGCCTTAGATCCAATCTAGCAGATCATGGCTACTTCGGCTGCTGTCAACAGCGGCACAGCCTGCGGAGCTCTCGTCCCGGCGAGTGGCGACAGCATCTCAATCCCGACTCTCGGCCACCCCATCAGCATCAAGCTTTCTCGGGAGAACTTCCTCCTGTGGAAAGCTCAGGTGGAGCCCTACCTTTATGGTCAGAACTTGTATGGATATGTTGACGGCAATTTGCTGCTGGGAGTCGGTGCCGATGCAAGACAAGTTCCGAACCCCGCCTTTCTCCGATGGTTCAGGCAAGACAAAATAGTGCTAAGTGCCCTTCTGTCATCCATGACAGAAGAAATTCTTGCGCAGGTTGTCCGGCACTCCACTTTGGCAGAAGTTTGGGCAGCACTCTCAGGGATGTTTTCATCTCAAAACTATGTGAGAATTATGCATATTCGTTATCAGCTATCAAATCTGAAGAAGAAGGATATGAGCGTGGCTGAGTTTTTCCGCAAGATGAAGGGCCATGCCGACACGATGGCATCAGTTGGCCAAGCTATTTCAGATGATGAAGTTATTGGCTACATACTAGCCGGACTGGGATCAGAATATGATTCTTTAGTCACTACTGTTACCACCCGCAATGATGCTGTAAGTCTCAATGATCTTTATGCATATCTTTTAAGCTTTGAGCTGCGGCTCGAGCAGAATAACACCTTCCAGGAAGTCCACTCTTCGGCAAATTACATGTCTCGACATCCTGAGGGACATCATGGGACACATGCTGGATCCTATGGCAATGACCACAATGGGGGACGCGGTGGTCAGAATCGAGATCGCGGCCGAGGACAGTTCCACGGTTAGGGTTGCGGCAGGTTTGGTGGCAAAGGGAAATCCACATGTCAAATATGTGGGAAATACGGCCACGATGCTCTGAGGTGCCAGCAACGCTTCAATCATGTTTATCAACCAGAAGACCATTCTGGAAATGCTGTCACCTACGGAAGAAATTCAAGCGATCCAAACTGGTACGTGGATATAGGAGCTACGGATCATCTCACCAGCGATCTGGACAGACTCACAGTCCATGAACGCTATGGAGGCAAGGACCAAGTTCAAGATGCAAATGGACAAGGTTTGAACATCTCACATATTGGTAATTCTGCTTTATTTGGCTCGAATAGTTCATTGATTCTAAAGAATGTTCTTCATGTTCCTCAAATTAGTAAACATCTTCTCCCTGTTCACAAGTTGGTTGCAGACAACAATGTGTTCATTGAGTTTCACTCTGATTCTTTTGTTTTCAAGGACAAGGACTCGAAGAGGGTTCTTCTTCGTGGTAAGAGCAAAGGAGGTTTATATCCAATTCCAATCAACCGAGCGTCCGTGTCCTCCAGTCATCAAAAATTTTCTGGAGCCGTGGTGTCCTCAACACAATGGCATCGTCGTCTTGGCCATCCTTCGTCTTCAGTCACTAGGACTGTTCTTCGTTTGAATAATTTGCCATGTTCACCTCCTACTAGAGATGTTTCCATTTGTGATGCGTGTCAACAATCCAAAATTCATACTTTGCCATATAATAAATCGACTCATGTTACTTCTTTCCCTCTTGAGCTTGTTCACATGGATGTTTGGGGGCCGGCTCTTACCTCATCTGGAGTCTTTAAGTATTACGTGAGTTTTATTGATGATTACAGCCAATTTACATGGCTTTATCTGCTCAAACACAAGTCTGAGGTTGAGCATGTTTTTTTATAACTTTCAAAACCTTGTTGAGCGTCAGTTAAACACAAAACTTCGTGCCATTCAATCTGATTGGGGCGGTGAATACCGTCGACTTCACTGGTATTTTGCACAAACTGGTATATCCCACAGGGTTTCGTGTCCTCATACATCTGCACAGAATGGGATTGCAGAGAGGAAACACCGGCATGTTGTCGAAACCGGCCTAGCTTTGCTTGCTCAAGCTTCTCTTCCCGTCCGGTTCTGGGATGAAGCCTTTCTGACAGCTTGTTACCTTATTAACAGGATGCCCAGCCCAGTGCTTCACAATTCCACTCCTCTCACTCGGCTTCTCAATGTCACTCCTGACTATGCATTTCGTCGAACTTTTGGATGTGCCTGCTGGTCAAACCTCCGCCCTTACAACAATCGAAAGCTTGAATTCCGCTCCAAACAGTGTGTTTTCTTGGGATATAGTTCGTCGCACAAGGGTTACAAATGCCTTGATCGAACTAGTGGTCGCATTTATATTTCCCGGGATGTTATATTTGATGAATCTGTTTTTCCTTTCTCCATTCGTCTACTATCTTCCCCTCCTCATTCACCTCCTGAATTAGTCGAGCCAGTATTGCGGAATATCTCCATATGTGATAATGTTTTGTCCTCTGTGCAGTCTCCTACTAATCTTCCAGGTACCAGTGCAGGTCCTAGTGCAGATCCTGCGACTACTGTTTTTTGTCAGGATGAGCTACATGATCCTCTTCAAGAGCCTTCTTCAGAAACCTTTGAGTCCGCTTCATCTCCTTCTCATGGCTCTCCGTTGGACCATTCTGGCAGCCCAACTGTGACTACTTTGGTACCCAGTGATGTGGTGTTTGTTCCCCATCCAACTCCTGTAATCAACCAACACCCAATACAGACCAGGCTCAAGAGCAACATCAGCAAGCCCAGGTTGTTTACTGACGGCACGGTCAAGTACTCCATGCATCGCAGAGCATTCTTCACTGCACCCACATCTCATCGTGTTGCTCTCTCTGATCCTCAGTGGCACTCTGCAATGCGGGATGAACTTCAGGCGCTTCTTCAAAATAACACTTGGCGACTGGTACCCAAATCGCCTGGTCAGAATATCATAGGATGCAAATGGGTTTACAAGGTAAAACAGCGTGCAGATGGTTCTGTTGAGAGACTCAAGACTCGGCTTGTCGCAAAAGGGTTTACTCAACAGTTTGGCATCGATTATCTGGACACGTTTAGCCTAGTGGTCAAGCCAGCCACGGTGCGCCTCGTGCTGTCGATTGCCATCTCCAAGGGCTGGTCTTTGCATCAAATTGACATCAATAATGCCTTTTTGCATGGCGAATTGGGTGAAAATGTTTATATGCAGCAGCCTCCCGGCTTCGAGGACTCTCGATACCCTTCTTATGTCTGCAAACTTCAGAAGTCTATATATGGGTTGAAGCAATCTCCTCGAGCGTGGTATTCTCAACTTAGTGGTCGCCTACAACAACTCGGTTTTACTCTCTCTACTGCCGATACCTCGCTTTTCATCTTCAATCAGGACGGCATCACTATTTGTATGCTTGTCTATGTTGACGACATTGTGATTGCTGGTTCTTCTCCAGCAGCTACTGAAAACTGTTATCGGCACTCAGGTCAGTCTTCCCTCTTAAAGATTTGGGTCCTCTTTCTTTCTTCCTTGGCATCGAGGCAGCTGCCACTTCAGGGGGGATGTCCCTAACACAGAAGAAATATGCTCTCGATCTTCTTTCTCGTGTTCACATGGAAAATTGCAAGGTAGCTTCAACTCCCATGTCGTATGAGAAGTTATCCTGTACTCATGGGAAGCCACTTGGAGACAGTGATACTTCTCATTATCGCAATATAGTTGGAGGATTGCGGTATCTCACACTCACTCGACCTGATATCGCGTTTGCAGTAAACAAGGTATGTCAGTACCTCTCACAGCCTACAGATGTTCACTGGGAGGTAGTAAAGCGTATCTTGCGATATGTCAAAGGGACAGTCTCTACTGGGCTGTTACTGCGATGTTCCTCTTCACAATTGCTTAGCGTGTTCACTGATGCGGATTGGGCCGGCTGTGTTGATGATCGTCGTTCCACCGGGGGATTCGCTGTCTTCTTTGGCTCCAACTGATCTCCTGGAGTGCTCGCAAGCAGCCAACAGTTTCCCGGTCCAGCACGGAGGTGGAATATAAAGCGATAGCTAACGGTGCTGCTGAAGTCACCTGGACACAGTCTCTCCTCAAAGAACTTGACATATCACAACCAAAATCTCCAATTCTGTGGTGTGACAGCTTAGGAGCCACATACTTGACAGCCAATCCAGTATTTCATGCCCGTACGAAGCACATCGAGGTTGATTTTCACTTCGTCAGAGAAACGGTTGCAAGAGGAGACCTGGAGGTTCGCTTCATTTCTTCCAAGGATCAGATAGCAGACGCTTTCACGAAGCCTGTGAGTAAACAGTCACTTGAGCATCTCAAAAGCAATCTTAATCTCTGTTCCGCTGGTTAATATTGAGGGGGAATGTCAAGATAACAATCCAATCCCCTCAAGCCAGGTTGTTTAGATTACACGCAATCAGATTCAGTTTGTTGCCATACCGTGAATAGTAACAGATATCCTTGTAATTCAGTTGGAAACCAATCCCTGTAATCTCGGTTCGGTTGTAACCTCTCTTTGTAATTGTTCTGAGTATATATATGAACTGTAGAGCCATCTGGTTAGATGAGCCGCACAACTTATTGCCTGACCTAATATCATCTTTGACTCATATAATACTCCAGGTGAAAACTACAGCGGTGTCCGTGTGCTTGTGAATTGTAAGTCATAAGACTCATCAACAAGTTTTTTGTCACCATTGCTGGGGAATGGTAGCAGTTTCTCTTCTGAACATGGTGTTAACTGCATCTTTTTAGCTCTTCAGCCAAGGACTTCGAACCCAAAACCTTATTCCAATTCTCGGCTCCTGATGCAAAAACATCGGAGCTACCCATTCCTTCAGTCCAAATCAATTCTAAAAGCTATGAATTTAGACGTGGGTTATCACAACGATACGACAAAGCCCACAAAAACCCCTACAAACACATGCGCAATTTTGCAGAAATCTGCGCCATCATGCAGATTTAGGGGATGCCTAGTGACACCATGAAATAAGGCGCCGGCTCCTTGTCCATCTTGTGCTTTAGTTGAGTTCAACCTTCTCGCCCACCCTTCATGACCATTTTGGACCTTGAATCACCTAGCCAAGGACCGATCCACCTCGCCGTTGACCAAGATTGACTCCAAGGCTACCTACACACATACAGATCAAGCAAACTATTTTCAGACACAAGTTCTTTTCTAGTAAACCTATGTCAGTTCATAAATGCACCATGCACCACATATGACTTGATTCTAATCCCCTAGAACCAACCCCAACTTAGTCCAAATAAATTCAGTTTAAACTAGTCCAAAGCCAGTCTAACCATCGTGTTGAGGCCAGTCACACGACAGCCAATTTCTCCCTGGACATTCTTGGTATCAGGGGACTAGTCTGACCACTGGCACCAAGTTGATTTGACCACGTCGGTCTGATTAGACCGCTTAATTGGACCAGAAAACACCATCTCTGTTTTCTGTATTTTGCTATCTAGTTTTGGCTCCAGTTTCAATTTACGATGCCACATAGTGCAAAGGCATCCCCAAATACGCTCGCACAAGGATACCTTGCTTGATTTTCTATTGTTCTCAAGGCTAGTCTAACCACTTACCTATGGTGATTAGATCACCATGAACAGTAACCCGTGCCTTGGTTTAGGCTACCAGTCAGACTTCCCCGGTCAGACCGCATCCACCCAGTGGTTAGATCAGACCCGCAAACTAGTCAAATTGCCTGAGCCTAGAAATCTTTCCAAGTTTTTAATCTTCCAATTTTATCAACTCCAATTCATTCTAGTTGGTTGGTGTCATATACTTATCACAACTGGGAATTGTCCTCCACATACTCATCATAACGTGGCAAAAACTTCGCATGAGGGTAATAATAAAAGCTCATCACTGCATAAAGAATGAAATGCATGGATGATACATATAATACAAGAAGATCTCAAACTCCCCCTCAAATTAGGCCGTAGGGGTAGATAATCCATAGCTTTCCCCCTCAAACAAGCAAACCTAGAAGAATCAAGAACTTTTGTGAAAATGTCTATGATTTGACCATTGAACTCCACAAATTATAGCACTATATCACCTTTCTGCATATGGTCTCTAAGAAAGTGATATCTAACATTAATGTACTTAGTCCTAGAGTACTGAACTAGGTTTTTAGCAATGTTAATAGCACTGGTGCTATCACATAGAAGTGGCACACTATCTAAAGCAAATCCATAGTCTCTAAGCATCGAGATGAGCCATAAAAATCTAAGAACAATAGCTAGGAGCTGCAACATATTCTACCTTGGTGGTGTATAGAGCTGCAGAGGATTGTTTCCTAGAATACCAAGAAATAAGAGATGTCCCCAAGAACTGACAAGTGTTGGAAGTGATGTCCCCAAGAACTGACAAGTGTCAGAAGTGTTCTTCTTATCAATCCTACACCCAGCAAAATTGGCATCCTGAAAATCCTCTAAGTGCAAGAGATGAACAATAGGAGTATCGTAAGCCAAACTCAAGAGTGGAATGCAAGTACCTAAAAATACACTTCATCGCTAGGTGATGAAAGCCACGAGGAGAAGCTTGAAATTGAGCTCATAAACACCAGGTGAAGTGTATATCTGGCCTCAAAGCTGTAAGATAAAGTAATGATCCAATCATGCTTTGGTACTCCTTCTGACTCACAGGCTCACCATCTTTATCAGGGTCAAGCACTGTAGTTGTCTCCATGGGTGTGGAAACTGGTTTTCTATCTCCCATGTTGAACTTCTTCAATAGATCCTTCATGCAATTCCCTTGGTGAAGAGATGCACCTTCCTTGGTTTGTTTGATTTGGAAACCAAGAAAGTATGTTAGCTCTTGCATCATGCTCCCTACTCATCATTTATGAAAACCTATACACAAGAGCATGAGACAAGACACCAAATATAATATCATCCACATAGATTTTCCCTAGAAGGAAATCACTACCACGCCTAAGGATAAACAATGTCTTATCCATTTTTCCCATTTCAAAATCATTTTTAGGAGAAAGTTCTTAAACATATCATACCATGCTCTAGGTGCGTGTTTGAAACCATACGATTCCTTAGATAGTCTATACACATGATTGAGAAATTTAGAATCTTCAAAACCTAGAGGTTACTTAACATACACTTCTTCTAAGAACCTATTCAAGAAAGTACTTTTGACATCTATTTGAAACAATTCAAACCCCTTGGGGAAGCAAATGCTAACAAGATTCTAATTACCTCAAATCTAGCTATCGGAGCAAAAGTTTCTTCAAAATTAAAATCTTCTACTCAAGTGAAGCCCTATGTTACAAGGCGTGCCTTTTTTCTAACTACAACCCCATCCTCATTTTGCTTATTTTCTAAAACTCATTTAGTTCTAATTATATTATGTCCACAAGGTGGTTCAACATGTGCCCAAACATGGTTCCTATCAAAGTTCTCTAATTTCTTGTGCATGCCATTGGTCCAAGATGAAGGATTGAGTACGGTAGTTAGAGGGGGGTTGATGACTCCAATAAAATTTTCCTTCAAGTATTTGAGATTTTTCACCTAAATAGCTATGAGAAGCTACTAGGATCAAATCTACCTTGCAATAACCGACACACCTCAACACAGTGGAAAAACAACCAAAATCTAGCAAAGACCATCAGGTTTGTCTAACCCACTAGTGGCGCGATATGATTGCTCCTGGCCAGTTTGACCACTAGGTCAGGGGTGGTCTGACTGCTCTGGCTCTAGAACTCAAAATCAGCACGACACCCAATTCATAAACTGACCTAAATTTTAATCTAGAGCTCTAAGTCCCCTAAAAACTTGCACACACACATTCCCTAGAATATCAGGAACCTATTCCAAACAACGATTTTAGGAATCACTATCAAAGTTCCAACCTTTATCCGCGTTAGAGAAAGTTGCACCAAGAACAAGCAAAATAGGAAAACTATGATCTAAGCTAGCTCGTGGACCCATGATGGCTAAGATAGTCTTACATGGGTTCTACCGCATCTCAACAATTTTTTCAACCACTCAAAGAAACAAGGAGAAAACCTTAGGAATCAAGAATCACCAAATCAACCTCAGGAAGGGAAGAAAATCAAACCAAATAGTAAGAGGGACATGATGAACAAAGTTTGATATTCTATTACAACTTAGAGAGGAATGATTAACCAGAGGACAAAGCCCCAAGGGAATATCACAAGCACTTCTCTCAAACCCTAGGATTTCATGGCACAAGTGCCCTCTCCTCCTCAACTCTCCTCTCTCTCTCACACACACAGGCCTCCTTATGTAGTGGAGGCTCAAACTCTAATCCTAATTCAGGATAGAAAGTGGATATTATCCACTACACAGTCATGGGAACCCAATAACCCATGACCCACATGGGTTTTTAACTCACACACGCATTTTAAAGTGTCATCTTCATCCTTGGCTCCAATAGCCAAAATCAATCATGCCTTGCCCTCCTTGGATATTCCTTGACCTAATCTGCTTAGGTCTTCACCACAATTTTGCAAACCACTCACTTTGCTGGTTTTGGGAAAGACTGATTTGCCCCTCAACTGATGTGTCATCCAGTTACAGCCACAAAGCATTGCCATTATTTGTCACCCTCCACATGTTCCCAATGACTTACCATCAAACCTCTCATACATCTAGATCCCACTGAACTATCCTCACTTGCAAACGAGCCCATCACTTGGCGCACCATGTGTCCTGCTTGACCTTGACCACTCGTGCCTTCCATAGTCCTTGTCCATCTTGCGCCTAGGCTGAGCCCAACCATTTCACTAGGCCTCCATGACCACATTGGACCTTGGTTCTCCCAACCAAGTTTCAATTTTCTCGTCGTTGACAATTGTTGACTCCCGAACCACCTACATAACAATTGACCAAGCAAACCATTTCCATGCATAAGTTTGTTCCAACTTGACCCAAGTCAGTTCACTAATGCATTATACAACACATATAACATCATGCCATAGACCAAGAACCATTTCCATGCACAATTCTCAATTTTCAAACCAAAGGCATTTTCACCCAAAAATCTTCAAGCCAGTTTGACTGCTCTCCTCATGCTGGTCAAACTGCTAGTGGCCTGACCGCCATAGGGAGGTGAGTCAGACTGATTAACTTTTAACCTCTCTAGAATTTTTTTATGTATTTTTAGTTCAAGTTTTAATTCACATTGCCATTTAGTTTAAATTCATCCCAAGGCATATCCACACATGTGTTTGGTGTCCATTCAAATGGTCGGTATGAACATCTTGTGGCAACCAAACCACCCCAAGCCATCTCAGACCAATTCATGTTGGCGATTAGACCACTGCCTAGGGATGGTCAAACTGCCACCTCTCAGGGTGTGACTAGCTCTACATGCCGGTCTAATTGTTATGCATGTAACTTCACCCCAGCAAGTTCATTTCCATTTTTGACAACTCAAACTCACCACAAATCGTACTCAGTAGTGTCATATATTCATCACAAGCATGGAGAGACCTCCACATAGTCTTACACAAGAACTATCAGGAAGTGAGTGGGTGACATCTCGAGGCTCAAAAGAGGGAACATATGTAGAATGTAAGGAACGATCAGAAAGATGTGACCTGGAGCGAGTGACACTCATGGAGATTGCTGATCATCTTCTTAGATGGATGCATCTTGGTGATGTGTCGAGGAGGTCTTGAAGAAGCTATAGAAGTGACTTCTATCTCATCGGCCACAGAGGTAGGAGCAGAGCCACTTAGTGTAGAAGAAGTTGTAGGAGCTGGCTGATCAACATGAGTGAAGAGCCAACTCACTTGGTTGGGATGATGAAGGGATAGGAATAAGATCCTCATCCTCACCATCAAAATCTTCCTCAACAAATATTCTGTCAGGGTCAACCTGTGTACCTGAAATGTCATGTCTAGTACTAGGACTAGCCTCATTAAAATTAACATCACAAGACTACATAGTATCCAGGTTAAGCACCATATACCTCACAAATGAGCAGGATATCCCAAATAGATCCCACTTGAGCTACTTGACCCAAACTTATCAAGGTTTCCATGCTTGAGAATGACACACTTTCAACCAAAGACCCTTAGATGAGACACATTGGTTTGTGACCAAATCTCAACTCACTAGGGGCGATTGGACTAGTCTAGCCGGTATGACCAAATGCACCATGATGATCTGATCGCTTGTGCTCCAGCCTAAATTTTCAGCGTAAGATCAAAACCACAAATCAACCTAACTTTTGATTCAAAGCTCCAAATGACATGAAATTTTAAACACCCTTCCCTAGGATCTCAGAAGCCTATTGCAATCAACAACTTCAAGAATTGTTGCCAAAGTTCCACCCTTTATCAGCTTTTAGGAAATCCACACCAAAATCGAGCTGAAAGGGAAAACATAGATCTAGGCAAGCTTGTGGATTATAGGTGGCTAAGATGGTCTTAAATGGGTTCTAAGATATCCTAGCAAGCCTTACCATGGTAAGAATCTAACTCAAACATGATGAAGCCAAAAAACCCCAAATCCAACTCAAAGAGGTAAGAAAACCAAATAAGAACACAAGAGAGACATACAAAACATGTTTGATATTCTATTGCCACTTGGAGATGAAGGATTACATTCCCTCCAATCAAAAGAATATCAAACATGTTTTGTATGTCTCTCTTGTGTTCTTATTTGGTTTTCTTACCTCTTTGAGTTGGATTTGGGGTTTTTTGGCTTTATCATGTTTGAGTTAGATTCTTACCATGGTAAGGCTTGCTAGGATATCTTAGAACCCATTTAAGACCATCTTAGCCACCTATAATCCACAAGCTTGCCTAGAATATCAAACATGTTTTGTATTGCCACTTGGAGATGAAGGATTACATTCCCTCCAATCATCTCTCTCTTCTAAGTCCCCCTTATATAGAGAAGGCTCACAAAGAAACCCTAAACCTGGCCACAAAGTGGATTTTATCCACCACAAAAACATGCGGAACCCACTACCCACACGGGTTTTTCACTTAATGCACTTACGCATGCTTTTGAACGCACCATCTTCATCTTTGGCTCCAATACCCGAATCCATCATGCCTTCTCTCCATGGAGTATCCTTGACCTAAATTGCTTAGGTCTCCAACAGTTTTGCAAACCGCTCACTTTTTGTTTTGGGTAAATGACCGCAATACCCCTCAACTGTCATTTCCCAATTCCTTTGCATCGAAGCATTGCTCAAGCTTCGCCTTCTTCCATGTGGACTTAATGACTTCCTGCTAAGCCTCTTAGGCATCTGCATGCCACCGAACCATCTCACATGCAAATGAGCTCAAGTCACTTAGCATACCACATATCCCATTTGACCTTGACCATTATGTCTTCCATAGTCCTTGTCCGTCTTCCATCTTGGTTGAATCCAACCATCTTACCTAGCTTCCGTGACTGCTCTGGACCATGGTTCTTCCAACCAATTCCCGATCCATCTCACTGTTGGACATAGTTGGCTCTAGAACCATATGCACAACAACAAACCAAGCAAATCATTTTTGGTCACAAGTTTGTTCCAACTTGGCTCATATTAGCCGATAAATGCATCATGCAACACATATGCCATGATTCCATAGCCCTAGAACAAATTCAACTCAATTCACAAATTTTCAGCTCAAAGCAATTCACCCTAAAAATTCTCTAGCCAGTCTGGCCATCCTTATCATGCCGATCAGACATCCATGATGAGGCTGGTTAGACCTCACCTCGACACCATAAATGCCCCACTCAGGACTTTTCTTTAAACTCTATCTACTTCTAATTCCAGTTTCCATTTGCAATGATACTTAGTGCAAATTCATACTTAAACATTCCTACAAAAGTGTTTGGTGTCCATTTTTCAAAGGCTCAAGACACAAGGGTCAGTCAGACTGACCCTATAGGTTAGTCAGATTGCCCATGCATATCAGTCAGACTGACTCTATAGAGCAATCAGACCACCAATGCCTAGACACCACCTACAACTTACCTAAATTCCTAATTCACATTTTTATAACTCAAACTCCTAACCATCACACTCAATAGTATCACATACGCATCACAAGAATGAGCTGACCTCCACATCGTCTCACAAATTCCAAAAAGAAAAATCCTTAAAACACCACAAATCCCACTCTGGTAGGTGTGCCAGGAGCTGGTGTGGTCAGAGTAGAGGTTGGTGTCGATGACTCCAGGCTAGGTGTTAGCTATAGAGTAGCCAACGTCCTTGCCGCACCACCCCCAGGCTCCGGTGCACTTATTCGTCCATGACCTGTCACTGGAGAATAAATGTATTCTAAGGAGAAGATTTCATCGGAAGCATACAGTGGATCATCAACTTCTAGTGTGCCCCAATCCCACTTCGCTTCTTCATCGAACACTACATTGCGCGATACATGAATGCGCTTGCCCACGGGATCATAGAGTCGGTATGTGAAAGATCAAGCTCCGTTTAAGTTGGTTTTGGTATATGATTTTGATGATAATGGCAAATACCATTATATTGTTTTGGTCATAATGACAAATGCATATATGAGACTAATATGTTTGTTTGAGTATTATTTATGCTTAGTCTCAGTTGGATGAAAAGGTGAAATCAAAGAGGTTTAGTCCCAAATTTTTGCTTGACGACTTGAATATGCATGCTAAGGTTAACAAGAAGATTGACATGGATCAAGACAAAGGTCATGCATGCATTTTAATTTAAATTCTAAATTCAACTATGCATCGTTAGGATAATCGGTAGTACCAGAGTTTGAACGGCGGAACTACCACAGCGTGGTATAACCGCAACTCCTGAGCGGTACTACCGGACCCCAGAAGTTCCAAATTTATGAAGCGGAACCTTTTTTCCAAAGAGCACCAACTCTCAGCCTCGGACCTTAGATGGCGGTAGTACCGCACTTTGAATTCAAATGATTTTATATTCAATTTATTATCTCATTATTTGTTGAGATTGTCATCAATTACCAAAAGAGAAAGATGGAGAATCTAGTCCCTCCATTATGAGTTAATGGTGAGTTTTGGTAATTAATGACAATCAATTTGTGGGACTAACATTTTCCAGGAGTTGGATGAATGGGTTAGGTTCCACAAATGAGGATGACTTGGGATAACTTCATGGGTTGAAAATCATCAAGTCAAGATCAAGAAGAAGATGACTTCATGTGTTGAAGGCCATGAAAGAAAAAGGACGCATCATGAGTTGATGCATGGTGATGATCATGTGTTGATCAAGTCAAGTGAAGACTATCATGTGTCGATGGAGTTGTAGAAAAGAATGCATCATGAGTTGATGCATATCAAGAAGATGACCCAAGACAAAGGTATGACTAGCTAGGGCTAAGGATGTGTTTCTAGTCTTTTACCGGTCTTGGTGTTTGGTTGAAAAGACCAGATTGCTAGTATAGGTTGCCATTCTATTAAGAGAGGTTATGTCTACTAGGTTGAGTCTCATCATGTGTTGATGGCTCAACCTCACTTGCTCTAGCTCATCTTGGCATTAGGCTTGCATTTGCGAATGTGTTTTGCAAATGGTTGAAGCTCATGTGGTGAATCCCTGTAACATGTGACTATACTTTGCAAATGTGTTTTGCAAAAGGTTGAAGTCCATGTAGCTACTCCTTGCGACATGATATAAGTTTGCAAATATATTTTGCAACAGTTAGAGATCATGTATTATCTCTTGGCATGGTCTAAGATTGTTTGTTACTATTTCCTTTGACAGTAGACCATGGTAGTGACTCTTTGGATGTATTTTGATTTTTGAATTGATCTAATGTGTTTGAGATTATTCAAATAAATGGGTTGTGTAGCCCTCTGAATAAGCTTTCCATAGAGTCCAAGATCACTCAATTCCGACATCGGAGTCAAAAATTATGACCGTTTTTCTGAGTGCTGTCTGTGCTAAAAAAACTGAAAACGGAACTACCGCGCCGACTTTGGGGAACTACCGCAGAATGGTAGTACTGCATTTTATAATTACGGTAGTTCCGTAAATGACTGAACAACGGTTATTTTTCTAGCCATTATGATGGGGAGCGGTAGTACCACTCCTATAACGGCGGCAGTTCCGAAAAATCCTGTTTTTGACTCCAACGGCTAGTTTTGAGGTGTGGGCTATAAATACTTCCTTGTGGCCGGTTGGGATAAGGTTTTTGGCACTCCATTTCACTCTTTTGAGCTAGTGTGAGCTTCTCCTCTCACTTGTGCATGTGTTGCACCTTATGAGCAAGGAGAGAGGTCTCTAGTTGCATGTGTTGCATCTAGAGGTGGATTTTGTATCCACTTGAGCTTGTACATTCGTTGCACATGGTGAGAGTCAAGCAAGGGGCTTGACTTATTACTCTTGGAGTTTGCCGACTCCTAGACGGCGTTGGAAGCGTCGTGCCTGGTGATCTTCTCAAAGAAGCTTGTGAGAAGGCCCAGCGTGTGTGAAGGTTGGAGCTCACCTACCCGGAGCGATGAAGAGCTACCACAAGTGGATTTGAGGTGGAAGGTTTAATTCGTGGAGCCGGTCCAATTCGTTTGGGCTACCTCAACATGAACTAGGGGAGACCGGCAAATCTTTGAACACCACGGTAAAAAGGATTGTGTCATTTATGATTTGCTTTCTTGTGCTCTTTTTACATTCAGCAATTTACTTCCTAAGCATTATTTTGATTGCTTGTAAACCTAGGGTTGCAAACTTTGACCTAGGTAGTATTATTGGTGCACTTAGGTGAATTTGCTTGTCTTAGGTGTTATTTGAGCTAAACCAAATTGATTTAAGCTTCCGCATTATTTACTTGGTTTAGACAAATAGAAAAGCTCTTTAATTGTTAGTATTAATTTGAAGAGAATTTTTAGACCTCCTATTCACCCCCTCTAGTCGGCCTCTTCGATCTTACAAGTGCTATCAGAGTTTGGTCTCTCATCTATTAGGCTTAACCGCCTAGAGAGTATAAAGGATGGCAACTAGTGATATTATGCACCTAGATGACACACCTCTATTTGATGGCACAAATTATAATAGTTCGAAAATCCGTATGATAGATGACACACCTTCATGTGTGCGACACACCCAAACGTGCGGAAATAATGCACGTTCGGGTGCCACCCGTACCACACTTCGTAGGGCATCTTGCCATGCACACTCCGTGTTGGTGCACGGTTGAGGAGGTAGACTGCCATCGTGACAGTTTCACCCCAAAACCTTGCTGGCACATCTTTCGCCTTCATCAAGCTATGCACTATGCCGGCCACCATTTGGTTTTGACGTTCAACAACACCATTCTGTTGAGGCGATTACGGCGTTGTGAGCTGTCGCTTGATGCCAAGGTTCATGCAGTACTTGCCAAATTCCGTGGATGTGAATTCACCACCACGATCAGTACGTAGTGCCTGTAGCTTGTGTGCGACCTCCAGTTCGGCTCGGGCTTGGAAGTGCTTGATGGCTACCGGTGCCTCATCTTTTGATGTCAGGAGCATTAGGCACATGTAGTGACTGAAATCATTCACCAGGAGGAGAAAGTACCGTTTCCCTCCTGGTGTCACTGGCGTGATGGGTCCGCACAAATCACCATGCACCAGCTCAAGCTAGTCCTGTGCGCGGTAACTCACCTCCCGTGGGAACAAAGCACGTCGTTGTTTCCCAACCAGTCAGGCATCACATACTCGATCCACCTGATCGATATGTGGCAATCCACAGACCATCTCATCGCGCACAAGCCATCGTAGGGACTGAAAATTTAGATGGCCTTAATGCGTGTGCCAGTGCTAAGCTTCTTCATCGCAACTTGCTGCCAGATACACCGGCTGCACTAAATTCAGATCAAGCACATATAGGCAGTTTCTAGAGCATTTTACCTTAGTTAGCAGGTGCCGCTACTAATCACGAAGCTAGTGTGCCATTCTCAATCAACGTCTGATAGCCGTTCTCATCAAGCTATCCGATGCTGATAATATTACTTTGTAGTCATGGGATGTAGTACACTCCGATGAGTGCGCGATGCTCCTTGGTGTGGCATGTGAACAACACGGTTCCTCGCCCACAAATATCGATGATGGAGCCATCGCCGAACTTCACGGTCCCCTTTACACAGATGTCCAGCTCAGCAAATGTAGCCTTGCACCCGGTCATGTGATTGGACGCTCCCGTGTCCAAGTACCAGGCGCCATCACGGTCATCCTCCTCCCGACCAAGGTGCACTTGCGCATGCACCTTGTCCAGCACAACGTCAGTGGGCACACCGCATGCATGCACCTTGTCGAGTGCAACATCAATGGGCGTGCCACGCATGGCTTTCTCTAGTGTACACACCTGGGCCATTAGCAGCGTGGGCTCGTCATCCTGCACTTGAACAACATGTGCTTGCACCTTACACACTTGTCTTGGCTTGTGGCAATCCCATGAGAAGTGCCCAAAATTCCTACAATTGTAACACTTTAGCTTGGACTTGTCACGGCTATCGACAGACCTAGCAGTCTCTTAGCCATCACAGGCAGCACCTTGCCCTCCTTGTTTACCATGGCCATGACCTTGCTTGCTACTGTTCCTACCTCCACCTAAAGAGGAGTCGCCTGCTCTTGCTTCCTGATGCGTGCCAGCCACTCCTCCTCCGTGAGGAGAAGACAACCACTGGCATCGTGGCCACCATATCGGCTATCATGTCGGCATCGTACCTCTCCCCCACGGACTTGAGCCAGCCCACCAACTCTTCTATGGACAGGGTCCGTAGATCGATCAGCTGCTCGATGGAGATCGCCACCTACGTGAACTTCGGAGGAACAACACGAAGAAATTTTTTTATCACCTTGACATCCTCCAAAGTTTCGCTAAGAGTGCGGATGTTGTTGATAAGACCGGCTAGACGCATGGTGAAGTCATCCACCAACCATTTCATCGCTCTTCATGCAGATCCCATCGAACTCCCTGAGCAGGGCCTATGCTTTCGCCTCCCGGACACGTTCCATGCTTGTGCACATTTATTTGATGGCGTCCCAGGCCTGTTTGGCACTATCTTTCACCACCAGTGTCGCCAGCATCTTTGGTGGCACCGCCTGGAGTATGGCCGCCAGCACCATTCTATTGAGCTGGTACTCCGTGAGCCCCGGCTCAATTGCCTCCCACACTTATTGACCCTCATGAGAAGAGCCCATTTGGTGTAGTTTGTTCGCGTGAGGATGGGGTATCACAACGCCACCCCAATCTCCTTTGGCATGACCTACGCCACCACTTCCCGGCCACCGCCGCTGCTGGAGGCCTCCCAACGACGGGCACTGCCGCCGAAGGTTCGGGTTGACGTAGGAGATACGGACCTTGTGCCTTGAGGCATCGCTGCATGATCTTCTTAGCACCGCTCTAATACCAATTGTTGGCACTAAGCTGATGAAGACTCAATGCGAACACGAATACACAACTGGCAACAAGAATGCATGAATATTTTGTGTCGCCCAAACTCTGCAACCTTTCTCTTCTTTTCTTCTACTATTTATACACCGAAGAGGGATACAAATATATGGAAAGAAACAAATACATGGTAAAGATCCGACCATCAAATCACAGCATGATCCAGCCATAATCACGCCATGATCCGGCCATATCACACCATGATCCAAAACATGAACCATCCTTAGTAAAGGTACAGATTCCTAACAAAATGCATGTAATACCCTGATCGTCGATTCGGCGTAAGTTTTAAAATAATCGCGGAGTCACCTGTTTTTCGGTAAATCGCGGGAAGGAAAAAATAAAAATTATAGAACAGTGTAAAATGAATAAAATAAATTAAAAATTATAATAATAAACTCGTATGGGCTATCGGGAGAGTGGGCCCACCACCTTGGGCCGGAGGCCCAAGGGGTGGCCGCACCTCCCCCTCTCCCTCCCCTAAAACCCTAAGCCACTCTCCCCTTTCCCCACAGCCGCCACCCCCTTTCCCACCCTCTTGGGCGCAGCCCCCCTCCCTGGTTGGTGCCCCCACCCCCCACAAGTGCTGCTGCCATTGGAGCCAAGGAGAGGAAGGAGAAGGAGAAGAAGGAAGGAGAAGGAAGAAGAAGAAGAGGAGGAGGAAAAAAAGGGGTGATCCATCATCTAGGTAATTTTTCCTCATCCCAAACCCTCTGTTCTATGGAATAATTAGGGTTCTTGGCACGGATTTTGAAGGTAGTTAATAGATTAATTGCCCGATTAGAGATTAGCTGATGTCTGTCTATAGATTGATTCGCGCAGCGTGTCTGTTCGCAAAGTTTTGACCTAGTAAACGAATTTTCCTGCGGACCTTCCCAAAAGGAAAGTTGTAGAGGACTTCCATATGCATATCCTATATTTGTTTCGGAATTTTATGCCTTGTTATCTGGGAGTTACAGGGTCGGGAATGCTGCTGTTTGTCAGGCGAGCAGATTGGTACAGACCGATGGTAATCTGGGAATTAGAGGTCGTAAATGATTTTTATGACCATGTGCGTAATTGAGAAAGTTGTAGATAATTCAGAGATCTAGATGCTGTATAAAATTCATAATTTTTAGACCCTTTTACTGATGTTGGGACGCTTTTGTTTATTGCTGTCCAATCTGCCAGAACAGAGTTCTTCCTCTGTTTTGGGGCATTAAATTACACCTAGCTGTGATCAAAATAAAAATAGGTGTTCTACATGAAAAATGTAGGCTTTTAAGTGATGAATCTAGAGAGATATCGTTTGCTGTAAATGGATCAGTATTTTTAAAGTTACGAAAATGTTAAGCAGCGCTGCAGCAGAGGGCAATTTGCTGAATTGTTGAGCGGAGAGGAGTTTGTGCGGGTTCGGGGTTCTAGCGACGTTTTTAATTATTAATGTCATGTTTGTATACTGTAGCTGTGTGCTGAGAGTTGCCTTTTGGACAGGTGGTCTTGTCCCTGAGCGCTCTGGATTTTACTTCGCTTCGTCGGTTTGAGGCAAGTAAACGTAGCGGTGGTTGCTACCGTTTAACTTGTTATTCCTTCTACTTGCAGTTTACATTATTATCATAATTTGATACATTATGCCATGATTGCATGATAATTTAATTGTGGAGATGGTAGCAAGTACTTATCCATTGATATGTTGATAATCTGCTAGTAGCCATGTGGAAATCTTGCTTAATGTTATAATGTGGAACATGAAAATAACATGTGGTGGATGTGGATATGCCGTGAGCATGTTGATGCTCCTTTGAGGATGGATTAATGTGATTTGTGATTATCATATCATATCATGTCATATGCATATGTGGATGTCGCCGCACATAGCCGCGATCGTGCCGTCTGACAAAGATATATTGCCGTATCGATGCACCTCTTATCCGCGGAAGCATCGTATATTGCCGTAATACGATGCACCTCAAATCCTGCCCTGGAAAGAGTGATGTGGAGCATAGCATTCATATGCATTGTGGAAAGATTCATTTGCATACATATGCAATATATTGTGGTGAAGTTATTTTGTGGAATATTCAACTCATAGTTGTAATGTGGATTATACAACTTCATAGTTGTAATGTGGAATTGGCTCATGTGAGCTATTTGTGGTATGAGGATTATGGTTGTGGACGTGGAATGGGGTTCATCCCTTGTGTACGGTAAGGGTTGTGATTGTGGCATGAGATTCTTTTCTCTTGTATTAATTGATGATAACAATTGTGGATGTGAGAAATAATAAAGTGTTGAAGTAAAACATACATATGTTTTATTGCTTTTACTACTGGTAGTGGTTGAGAATTTAAAGTAGTCAAACAAGATTTATTTGTTAATGCTTTAACGTCATTGATGGTGATTTGAGGTTGAGGATAATAACATTGTAATTGTGGAAGAATGTTGATGATTAACCTATTGTGGTTTGTAGAAGATTAAATGTTTCATTTGCATTTAATTGTGGAAGAATGTTGATGATTAACCTATTGTGGTTTGTGGAAGATTAAATGTTTCATTTGCATTTAATTGTGGATAAAATGACTGCATTCATATGCCAATTAAATCTGAAATTGAAGAGGTATGATTCATGAAAATTTGTGGTGGTTTAATAATTGTGGACATGAATTATTGTTGTAGTTGTATGGAATTATAAATGATGATGTATAATTGTTTGTAGTTTGAATAGCCTGTTAAACAGTTTGCTTGCTGAGATTTTTATCTCACCCTTGTTTCCCCCTCCCTACAGGTGGCCTTTGAGCATGCATGGGAAGGGTAGAACGGCACCACACTGATGCACGTGAATCATATTTTTATGCTGTAATAAAGTTGAAAGGATTCTAAACCTTGCATAGCTTTGTTTACATTATCTTAATAATGTTAAATTTGTGAACAATGTTTTAGATTAAAATGTTGGAGGATGTTTTAAATAGTGAGTTGCTATCACTATCCTGTTATTCCTTAGTTGCTTATGCTTCCGCTTATACTATCTTGTTTAGTAATTGTTGCCAGTTTATTTATCTTGTAAATTGGCTCGTTGTAGAGCGATTTTAGTAGCATCCCGGGTAATGTGGGTCTGGGGTGTTCTGATTGGTATCGAGCGGGCGTTAGGTCCGTGGTAATTAAATTATTAAATTGACACCTTGGTGCACATTAGGATGGGATGGGTCAAGCATTGCATTTATGCTTTTGACATGTTGTATTGATGATTTACATTATGAGATAACCTTGTATGATTATTATTTGCTCCTATGATATTATGAATGAAGAATTGTCAATGATAAGATGTAGAGGTTGTATTTGCTGCCTTGGCATTGCCGAGTTATACCACTTGTTTGTAGCATGGGGATTAGCGATGTAGTTACCTCGGGTAACTTAGTTGCGGATGTTGTGAGTGAGTTTATTTAGAAATGTTGATATCTTCCTTGAGTTGATTTTGGCCAATTCTTTGTCTATTGCAGTTAATGAATTTCTCTTGAGTTTGTGGTTCATTGTAGTTGAGGGTTTGCAATTGGTCTCTATCATTCGTTGAAGCAATTATTGTTTCTTTTCGGACTAGTAAGACACTATTGCTGCTTGTGAATATTGTTGATTTGCAAGGTTAGTCCCTTTGTGGGAATTTTGTCTTGTTGTGAATCATGACTCATTGGTTCGCTTGGTACTTTTACCAATGAAAGTTTTGTGTTGCAAACTCATTAATATGTTAAAGCCTTGGATCTATGTAATCCGTTTAGATTATTTTGAGTGTTGAAGTTTATTTCCACTCCTTTCTGAAAGAGAGTGTTAAAACTCTTTGTGGTGTTTTGCTATGCTTAAGTGGAAGGTGGTAACCATATAAACTAATTCATAAGGTATGAATTATCAAGTTGAGATGTTAGTATGGTGCATAATTAATTTAACTAGCATCCTCGGAAATATAGTTGATTAATTTGATATCGCCTTGTAATAGTTTCTTGAAGAACTGTGATTAAGAACTTGTCTATACATGATTGGAACTCATGGAGTTATTGAGGAGTGTGCAAAAGAATTAGAATGATTATTATGATTGTTTAAATTTCTATCATGTTGGATAAATTGAATTATTTTTGTTTATAGTAATTAATCGACCGTTTGGAATGATTAAGTAAGGAGGTGTTGGAATATTGCCTTGGTAATATTAACCTTTAATCTGTCCTTTATTTAGATACTTTATGAGCATGTACAATTGCTAGATTCATCTATCTTTCACCATGCTAAATTGTTGAAATATGTATAAAGAAATAGAGGAAGGTGGATGTATTGACTTGTAGAATCTTGTCTTACAAAGTGGTATTATTGAATTTAAAGTTATTTCATTCTAATTTCGAGCGTAAGGTGGGATCTGAATCTATGCTCATGATTGTTTTATGATTGTAAAACGGAGTTAGGATCATGAATGTTGTTATGATAAAATAATAACAATTATTGCTAGTAATGACTAGAGTACAATCAATTTGTGCTAAATTAGAGTTGAGCATCAATAAGAATTGAATATATGGAATCTAATAAGAGATTCATACTAGCATGTTTGTGAGATTGTCATGTTCTAGTATCATCTTGTTTAAAAGCTTTGATTTAATATGGTGGCTTATGCACTAGGATTTCCTAGATTAAGTAGTCGCAATCTTACTCAGATAATAGAAACATGATGAAGTGATTTCTTATGTTTCTTTTGGAAAAGTTTATGAAGGGATTTGTGGATATGATGATGCTTGTTAAGAATGTATTATTCTGATGTTAGCATGATGGTTAGTTGTGGTTGTGATGATAATGTTGAATGTTTCTTAAATAAAAGAATTTGATAACTTCCATGATACTACTTAAGTCAAAAGTTTTGAGATTTGCGTACGCAATCTTTTTGATCTCATGACTTATGTGGCAGCTGAAATTGTTTGAGCAAAGTGACGTGTTGAGAGCTTTTATTAGTTCTTAAGGGATTAATGTGTTGTGGTCTTTAAATCACTTTTGTTGGAATTGTCAAGGTGATACTGTAATCAAAGAAAGTTGTTCTCTTTGTTAAAAGAAAGAGTGCGGTAAAAGTATTGGAGGTTGAAGTCATGTCATGCAATTTTTTAGGTGTGTTTGACTTCTTAATTTCGCCGCTTAAGAGCTTCTTGAACTCAAATGGCAATATTTTTTTCCGCCGCCTAAGAGTTTCTTGAGCTCAAATGGCATCTGTATTCTTATTGGTTGAGATTTGGTATTTTCTTCTTGAGGGGCATGTGCCTTCAACTGTGATCTTATCTTTTGCTATCCAAGATTGTTGCTATTTCTTTTGGTTTTGCATTTATTGCGGATGGTAGCATCATCCTCTGTGCTGAAATTTACTTCTTTTTGCCTCTTCTAAGAAAGGGGTAATCAATTTGGGTTGCAAAGTCCTTTAAGAGGTGTATGGCATCTAGTTGGTGTGGTCATGTGATTGATTTTGGTGAGAATGTGGGTGTGATATGAATTTGAGTTGTTATCCTTAAAAGGATTGAGGTGTTTTAGGAATTATCATCAAAGTAATTCCATTGGTCGTTGGCTTGGCTAGAATGTATTTTTGTGGAGACAGAGAGTCTCTCTGCAAGGGTGTGGATGATGTACTCGGTTTGAGCGCATTGTCGAAGTTGCCAACCTAAGATAAATGAGTTGGTGTGTTGGGTGATAATTTGAAAATCCTTGGTTCGAGGAAGTTAAATTTCCAAAGGGAATGGATTGGGAATTATTAATAACTCGAGCGATAATATACTCTCTTGATTCTTGTTTAAATGTGTGTTTATGGCAGAGGTCATCTGCAAATTGAGTTGTTATATGTTGTGGTGTATTCTTTTCCAGTTAGGAAAAGAAAATGATTGTTTTAGTCTGTCGAGTGATTTTCACTCTTGGCTCGTCTGATGTGGTTTTCCAAATGTCTATTTGGAGAGTGTGAATGGTTTTGTTGTGAATCCTTTGTTTTGGATTGTGGTCCTTTGAAGGAAGGTTGTTTGCTAGTATGTTGCTTGAGAATCCTTTATTCCTCTTTTGGTTGGGTTCCTTCATGAAGTTATTGTTCGTGCTTTGAGTAATGTTATGAGTGGAATCTGTGGTTGAATTCTTTAAAAGGGGTACAATGTATTATCCCGATTATAATAAATAGAGGAAAATGTTTTAGGAAGGAGGATGGTATTAGATAGTGGCTTGATAGTTGTGGCGGAGAATTTTGTGAGAACAGCGGGATCATTGGCGCTCAGAGCCAACAAAAGAGTTGCGGGTGCTCGGCGTTCACCGGCGCGTGTCGTGGACTCATCGGAGTTGGACATGAGGAAGAGAACCACCATGTATGTGGAGGCCCTCTTGGCGAATCAATCCGAGCGGGAGGTGACGTGGGAGCTTGAAGTTCAAATGTAGAAGAAGGACCCGAGTTCTTCAAGGCGGGTGAGAACCCGTAGTAGTGGTTCCCTTGGGATGATCTATCCTTGGGATGCTCTTTCTTGTGGTTGTTCTTTCCTTCATTGCTCTTTTCTTGCTATTCTCTTGATTTGTGGTTTGAGGAGTTAGATTCGAGGACGAATCCTTTTTAGGTGGGGAGAATGTAATACCCTGATCGTCGATTCGGCGTAAGTTTTAAAATAATCGCGGAGTCACCTGTTTTTCGGTAAATCGCGGGAAGAAAAAATAAAAATTATAGAACAGTGTAAAATGAATAAAATAAATTAAAAATTATAATAATAAACTCGTATGGGCTATCGGAGAGTGGGCCCACCACCTTGGGCCGGAGGCCCAAGGGTGGCCGCACCTCCCCTCTCCCTCCCTAAAACCCTAAGCCACTCTCCCCTTTCCCCACAGCCGCCACCCCCTTTCCCACCCTCTTGGGCGCAGCCCCTCCTGGTTGGTGCCCCACCCCCACAAGTGCTGCTGCCATTGGAGCCAAGGAGAGGAAGGAGAAGGAGAAGAAGGAAGGAGAAGGAAGAAGAAGAAGAGGAGGAGGAAAAAAAGGGGTGATCCATCATCTAGGTAATTTTTCCTCATCCCAAACCCTCTGTTCTATGGAATAATTAGGGTTCTTGGCACGGATTTTGAAGGTAGTTAATAGATTAATTGCCCGATTAGAGATTAGCTGATGTCTGTCTATAGATTGATTCGCGCAGCGTGTCTGTTCGCAAAGTTTTGACCTAGTAAACGAATTTTCCTGCGGACCTTCCCAAAAGGAAAGTTGTAGAGGACTTCCATATGCATATCCTATATTTGTTTCGGAATTTTATGCCTTGTTATCTGGGAGTTACAGGGTCGGGAATGCTGCTGTTTGTCAGGCGAGCAGATTGGTACAGACCGATGGTAATCTGGGAATTAGAGGTCGTAAATGATTTTTATGACCATGTGCGTAATTGAGAAAGTTGTAGATAATTCAGAGATCTAGATGCTGTATAAAATTCATAATTTTTAGACCCTTTTACTGATGTTGGGACGCTTTTGTTTATTGCTGTCCAATCTGCCAGAAAAGAGTTCTTCCTCTGTTTTGGGGCATTAAATTACACCTAGCTGTGATCAAAATAAAAATAGGTGTTCTACATGAAAAATGTAGGCTTTTAAGTGATGAATCTAGAGAGATATCGTTTGCTGTAAATGGATCAGTATTTTTAAAGTTACGAAAATGTTAAGCAGCGCTGCAGCAGAGGGCAATTTGCTGAATTGTTGAGCGGAGAGGAGTTTGTGCGGGTTCGGGGTTCTAGCGACGTTTTTAATTATTAATGTCATGTTTGTATACTGTAGCTGTGTGCTGAGAGTTGCCTTTTGGACAGGTGGTCTTGTCCCTGAGCGCTCTGGATTTTACTTCGCTTCGTCGGTTTGAGGCAAGTAAACGTAGCGGTGGTTGCTACCGTTTAACTTGTTATTCCTTCTACTTGCAGTTTACATTATTATCATAATTTGATACATTATGCCATGATTGCATGATAATTTAATTGTGGAGATGGTAGCAAGTACTTATCCATTGATATGTTGATAATCGCTAGTAGCCATGTGGAAATCTTGCTTAATGTTATAATGTGGAACATGAAAATAACATGTGGTGGATGTGGATATGCCGTGAGCATGTTGATGCTCCTTTGAGGATGGATTAATGTGATTTGTGATTATCATATCATATCATGTCATATGCATATGTGGATGTCGCCGCACATAGCCGCGATCATGCCGTCTGACATCGTATATTGCCGTGTCGATGCACCTCTTATCCGCGGAAGCATCGTATATTGCCGTGTCGATGCACCTCAAATCCTGCCCTGGAAAGAGTGATGTGGAGCATAGCATTCATATGCATTGTGGAAAGATTCATTTGCATACATATGCAATATGTTGTGGTGAAGTTATTTTGTGGAATATTCAACTCATAGTTGTAATGTGGATTATACAACTTCATAGTTGTAATGTGGAATTGGCTCATGTGAGCTATTTGTGGTATGAGGATTATGGTTGTGGACGTGGAATGGGGTTCATCCCTTGTGTGCAGTAAGGGTTGTGATTGTGGCATGAGATTCTTTTCTCTTGTATTAATTGATGATAACAATTGTGGATGTGAGAAATAATAAAGTGTTGAAGTAAAACATACATATGTTTTATTGCTTTTACTACTGGTAGTGGTTGAGAATTTAAAGTAGTCAAACAAGATTTATTTGTTAATGCTTTAACGTCATTGATGGTGATTTGAGGTTGAGGATAATAACATTGTAATTGTGGAAGAATGTTGATGATTAACCTATTGTGGTTTGTAGAAGATTAAATGTTTCATTTGCATTTAATTGTGGAAGAATGTTGATGATTAACCTATTGTGGTTTGTGGAAGATTAAATGTTTCATTTGCATTTAATTGTGGATAAAATGACTGCATTCATATGCCAATTAAATCTGAAATTGAAGAGGTATGATTCATGAAAATTTGTGGTGGTTTAATAATTGTGGACATGAATTATTGTTGTAGTTGTATGGAATTATAAATGATGATGTATAATTGTTTGTAGTTTGAATAGCACTGTTAAGCAGTTTGCTTGCTGAGATTTTTATCTCACCCTTGTTTCCCCTCCCTCTGGTGGCCTTTGAGCATGCATGGGAAGGGTAGAACGGCACCACTGTGATGCACGTGAATCATATTTTTATGCTGTAATAAAGTTGAAAGGATTCTAAACCTTGCATAGCTTTGTTTACATTATCTTAATAATGTTAAATTTGTGAACAATGTTTTAGATTAAAATGTTGGAGGATGTTTTAAATAGTGAGTTGCTATCACTATCCTGTTATTCCTTAGTTGCTTATGCTTCCGCTTATACTATCTTGTTTAGTAATTGTTGCCAGTTTATTTATCTTGTAAATTGGCTCGTTGTAGAGCAGTTTTAGTAGCATCCCAGGGTAATGTGGGTCCTGGGGTGTTACAATGCATGCACGACACACACCTCTACGTGCATCTGAAGGTCAGCTCTTGGCATTCCTCAAGACACAGCTGCAGGCCTCGGATGTGCCTCGAATGCTATGCTATATATGCTTCGAGTTGGCAGTCATGCCACGACGAAAGCGATTCATCTTTTCGACAAAATTCAAAGCAATTTTATTACAATAGTGCAAAGAAAGACATTTCCAGATTCTTCGTTGAGCGCCGATATAGCCGACTTCTTGGTGGCGACTATCCATCGCTTCTTCCCACTCCTTTTCTACATCTCGGTCTCGTATCACGTGCGCGATGAGCGGCGATTCATCTACTCTTGAATCATCGCTCGCGGCGTCGTGATCCGAGACCGAGATGAAGAAAAGGAGTGGAAAGAGCAGATGGATAGTCGCCACCAAGAAGTCGACTATGTCGGCGCTCACCAAGAATCTGGGAATGTCTTTTGAACTTTGTAATAAAATTGCCTTGAATTTTGCAGGAAAAGAAGGATTGTTGGAGTGGACATCACATCTCGGCGATAGTCGGCATCGTCGAGGAACATGCAAATACTGAGAGGCAAGCAAGCAAATAAAATAATGTTACCCATACCCTCTGAAAACAATCAAATACAGAGGCAAGCACAACAACGCATTCAAATCTATTACAGCTAACGAACCCTTCATGGCACGACGGTGCGTGCGAACAAAGACACACTTACGACACTTACGGTAAGAGTGTGTTGTCCCGCCGCCGCGTGCGACGAGGCGCTAGCTCATAGCGGAGGAGATGCATGAAGGAAGCTAGATAGTGGATGAACTCACGCGTGACTAGTACCGCTGGAAAGGTAGATGGGGTTATTAATAAGGGTGAGTAGTGGGAGGAAGCTGCTGCTGCCATTCCATGTGGAGAGAATGGGCGGTCGAGATCGAAATCACAGGTATACACCAATTATTGGTCAACAATTATTGGTGACTGTGATATCACAGACGGTTTGTTACACGAACCGTGCGTGTTGGCAAGATTATCACGACGGTTTGAATTAAGAACCTTCGCGAAACTTCACGACGGTTCTAATACGAACCGTCTGTGATATCTCCATTATCACAGACGGTTCGTGTTAATCACCGACTGTGACAATATCACAGACGGTTACCCGTATAAACCGTCTGTCATAAGCTTCATACCAGAACGCTTCGCGCGTGTTTCGATGCCAGAACGCTTCGTGTTTCGATCATCTAGTTAACGTTTGGGTATACGAAGCGTCTATATCATTAATGTTTGGGTATACGAACAAATGCATGCTAAAGGTTAAATATGCGCGCCTAATCCAGGTCTCTTCTACGTACGTACAATACAATATACAATACAACATGGCTTCTACTACTGTTCTTGTGATCATCTCCTTCCTCTCATCTGTTCATCACGAATTGTTCGGCCGGAACCTTACACAGGCGGCCAGCAATTTGCATCTGGAGCAGCTTCTCCGCACCCGCCCTGCTCTCCTTCCCCGACTTTCTTGCATCCGTCAGCTTGACCTGATCCTCCGCCGTCGACGGAGGCGTCTCGCTGCCGCTCAAGAAAGGGAAACAGCCCTCACCCTGGTTCTTCTCCACAATGTGCGCAATGCGGAAGAAGCTCTACACGCATTGCAGAGACTGATGGATAGCCTTGCCGATCAAGCAGAAACGGCAGATTCTGAGGAATCTTTTCATGCTATCCTCTACGACATTATGGATGATGCTGATCATTTGCCCAGGCTGCATGAGGAAGTGCTGAGGACAAGGGCAATCTTAACGGCGTTCGAGAATTTAGCGGCTGATCCTCCAAGTCCCCAAGTTGAAGAAGAAGCACAAAGCCCAAAAGAATACAATCAGGAAACTCTTTACAATGCGACTTTTGTAATAAATTTACCTCTAATTGAAATTAATAAATTTATCTTTAATTTGTGATCTCTTGTCTCAGTAGTTCTGTAGTTAAGTTATTAGAAGCAATGTGTACTTATATATTAACATCTGATCTAGAATATGACAGACAAAGGGACATCACGGTGGTTCTTGTGAAAAACCGTCATGAACATTCCCAGACGGTTCTTAACAACAACCGGCTGTGATAGTCGACACAACTGACGGTTTTAATAAACAACCGTGCGTGATAATCAGATTATCACGAGCGGTTTTAATAAAACCGTCGTGATATTCGATATCACAGCGATTCAGCGGTAAGAACCGTCTGTGATACTCCTTTTCCGCCACAAATACCACAGACGACCTTCAAATTAAAACCGTCTGTAATAGTTTACATTACAGACGGTTTCACAAAACCGTCTGTGATTTGCTGTCTACTATTAGCCTTTCTGTAGTAGTGGTTGTTTCCTTGTTCACTGGTAACTAGTCAATTTTGGCCGTTACTGGCCAGTAACTGGTACAGAATTCAAATGTTTGTTTGACAAAATTTGGCTAGTTTTGAACCGGTAACCAGTCTCAAGGGTCTGATATTTTTTTGTATCCTGTTTTTGAATCCTTGGTGTGATAGGTTTGATGAAACCCTCCTTGTCGGACATTCTTTGAAATCCCATGCACGTATAAATGTTTACCATCATGGTTTGTTGAGTGTACTTATTTTTGCATATTTTGGTTCAAACAATGAAAAGCACGAGAAAGAAGCACCAGAAGGTGGTTGGTATTACGACGGCGAAGATCATATGTTCTAGATTGTGCCTACCCTCAAGTGTAGCCTATGGGTGTGCTTGTCTTTTTGGATCTTTTGCTTGCAATATAAGTAGGTTTTGATTAGATGCCTATAAACTCAAAGTAAGAATTATGCTGTATTAGTGTAATCGTAAGAAGGTACTGTTTATCATTTCATGTGCGATTGCATATTGCATGAATATGCACATGTACAGTCAGTTACTAATGTACACTCAAATACTTGATTATTCTCGATTCTTATTTTCTTTTGGTATTGCTTCAGAAACTTGATGATGAATGTACACCAAGTAAAATGCAGAAGAAATCTCTGGATTCAGAATTTGATGAAGAAGATGCCGATGAAAGGCATGCGGATGATGAACACATGGAGTTTGATAGTGAGGAAAAGAAAGACGAAGATGAAGTCGATGCTAAAGAGGAAGATGACTAAAGAAAAGGTAAATAAGATGTCTTTACGGTGCGTTTGGGTGGCGGAATACTCTAATCAAGATTACCAGAAATCTAATGAGATTACCTTGTTTAGTAAAACAATCAGTAATCTGAACCAGAAATCCAATATTACTTTGGAAACTAAATTACCACCAACTTCAGGAATCTGTTTTCGTAGAAAATTGTGTCTATATTAGATTACCGAGGGAAAGGAATCTTAGTTGTTGCAATTTTTATCATTTGCTTTTATTTTTCATGGTCAAAATTTGAACATTGAGAATTCAAAATAAAAATATGATTTATTTTAACATTTGAGTATCTAAATTATGAAATAAAAATTATTTTTTTCAAAATATGAATTTTTGAAATGATTTTGGAAATCCAAATTTTGAAATTTTGAATCTTCAAATTTCAAATTCTAGATTTGAATTTCAAATCCAAAATTTGAAAGTTTCAGCTTTTGAATTTCGTAATTTCATATCCCAAGAATTCCCAAACTTTTTGCAGTTTTCTGGATCAAGTCATCTGTGGTCTAAGAAATAGTTCTTACAGGCTATTTTGCAGTTTTTTTAATTTATGAAGTTTTTGACTGTCGAAATTTACTTAAAGTGCAAACCCATGTTGCAGCCCCAATTTCCTTTGGTGATTCCATTGCAGTACAGCTACTGCTCGTATGCGCTTCGTTGTTCGTGTGAATGCAAATATTTAATTCTTGCTTGCTTGTACGTGTGAATGCAAATATTTAATTCTTTGTAACTTGAAATAAGCTTTATTATATTTGCTTTTTATTAATTGATAGTGTTTCATATTGACTGGAATATGAACATGTGTAGTGACAGGTGTACACCCCAATACTTGATTGTTCCAAAATACAGTTGTGGTCATTTGTTGTATGTTATCACAGCTAACACCATAATCATTCTTGTGAATTATTTTCTTTTGGCATCGCTTCAGAAACTTGATGCTGGACGCACTGCAAGTAAAAGGCAGAAGAATCGGGTGGGTTCTTTTGGGTTGATGGCTAATGGTTTATGACTTAAATATTTGAATTCTGACTGTTCGTGAGAGACAGTACGCATAGAAAAATAGTCGTACGCGATTTTGGCGTTACAGCTGAACTTATTACACTTTTTACTATAATTTTCCTATTGATTCTGTCTTAAAAAACGTACTGTTTAAAAGCTAGTTACTGTAGACAGTATAAGTATAAACTAATTTTAAGCCTAAAAGAATCCGGCCGGTATCTTTGAAGTCGGAATTTGATGAAGAAGATGCCGATAAGGAGGATGAACACATGAGGTCTGTTAGCTAGGAAAAGAAAGATGAAGAATATGATGGTGAACAGGAAGATGACTATGACACCGGAAAAGAAAAGGTAAGTGATGTACTGATAAAATGAAGGTGGTCACAGGGACTGGCCCAAATACAGCTCCTGCAGTGACAGTGAGTAAATCCTCGAGCAAAATGTCATCATGAAAATTTCTAAGGATAAGGAGACCCCTGTTGAAGATACAGAAGTCTTCTCTAGGAATAGTAAATCCACTAGACCAAAGCGTACTTCAAGCTCTGAAAAAGAAATCAAAGAAGGTATGCTTATTACCTTATAAATTATTCCACTGCATAGTAGTTTGCATGTGATGCTCCAAATGATCCCTTTCCTTTGATATTTGACTGTTTTTAATCATATACCTCTACTTGTTCCATTGAACTTCTTTTTTTGTGTAATGACCAAGAACTATCTGTTCTCTTGTATTTATGGGCATATATAGCAGGGTTAGTAGATCACTTTTTGTTGTGCCATGACGTGTCATGAGCTATAAAAGCATGGCAGAATTGATGGATTTCAAAAGAAGATAATTTAAAATGTATATTCTGTTTTGATTTTTATACTCATAACTTGCAGCTAATTTAGACAGAATTGTATTTGGGTGGTGCTTGCAGCGTCTGTTGATTTGGCATTAACATTTGAGGATTCATTAGATGCCAGAACATTTCTCTATTTTATTGTTAGTTGATATTGTCATATCTACTTGGAAATTCTGCTTTGAGAGCGCTTGAAGATACTATCTTGTGTTTCATTCAAATATATAGAATATGTTCGGAATATTTCAAATTCTGGTATGGATCTTAATAGTCCAAAGGGTGGCAAACATTAAAACGACATCAGCAGCGGTAGAAAAAGCTCTTCCCAGCAATGATGAATTGCGGAGGACTATTGTTGTAATTCTAAAAAAACAAAGTTGACTTCAGCACGGTAAGTACATTGCATAGTAGCCAGATTCCTTCACTGTACTGACAACAGCTACAGTGAAATGCAACCAATTTTGTAGATTTAGGTTCATCACAAACATAAGCTGTGCTACTTGACACAAACATCTCTTCAAGGTGCATGAATAAAGTAATTTTCCAGCCTGTCTTTAGACTGCGAGTGTTGTTTTCCCCTCTTTTTTATTTCCATTTCAATATTAGCTTTGCAAAGATTCACAATAGAAATACTGAAGTATGTCACTTATCACTTCTATTTTGGTTTCTTTTGTTGCCATAGCTTCTCTCTATATTTCTCAATAAATAATTAGATCGTTTTCATAGACCTAACATGTTTATTGAAATTATTTTCCAGGCTACGTTCAGTGACATTCTTAAGAAACTTGGTAAGCTTCTTGAGCTTACTGCGTTAGAATTGTCAAATACTTGATGTTCTAACTTCTAACAAGCTACATGTTAAAGGTGACCACTACAAGGAGGACATGACTCAAAGAAAACATGACATAATGGTCAACTTTAGTAACTTTACGGATGTCCAACTCCAAAACTTACATCCAGAAGAACTGAATAAATCCCCGCTTGAGTGTAGTCGTAATGCTAACACGAAAGCTTAAAACATCCTTTCTTCTTCTGGTATCTATTTTGATGGAAATAAGCAAAATTGAGTACACTAGGTATTTAGCAAGTTACATGAGAAAATACTGTTTAACTAATTACTAGTATTTCAAGAGATAGAATGTGTGAGTTTTATTATTATATTGTAGATGCAATTTTATTTATAAACTATTTTCTAAAGGACAAAAGGTTAACTTCTTAAAGGAAAGGGATTCAATTAACTCAATTACCAATTTGAAATCTCACCAAAGCTACTTATGTTTTATTATTAGAATCACCTATAGAACACGATTTTATTTACCGGAAGCATAATGTATCCGAATATTGAAAATTGTAACTCTGCAGAGTTGCCTAGCTTTACTCACAAGATTTCTCAGCCTCTTAAAGGCATGCAATAGACACACAACAGTTAGTGTGTGACTGAGTTCAGAAAATAATGTCTTTTATTGCTCTCTTCTTTTTATAGCATCTACCCAGTAGGGACATGGCCACACACAGCTAGCAATCAACTAGCCAATGTGGAAGGCATGTCCTGACTCTATGTGATCCTACCGTTGTTAAGTATAGTTTTACCGTTTCCATACCACTCTTTATATATGGGCCATTCCACTTCTAGAATGCCAACACCCTCAATCGATTTGAGTAGCTACTAGACTTAGTTTGACAAATCAAAACTTCTAGTTAATTGATCACTATGTTTTTTACTTAGTATATGGTTTTAGTCCTTACTTTTCACCAATGAGGCAACCGGCTACAAACCAACAACCCATTGTGTTATGGTACTATCACTAAACCAACTAAAGCCTCCTCTCTTGGGTAAGGTCGTCGACTCCAACTATCTCATGCCTTTTCATGATTCATCCTTAACCCTAGTATTATTTTGTAATTCTATCAGCAAAATACCGGATCACTTAGTAGTATAAAACATTTGAGTTCCTGTCTACCATGGTATATTATATAGTAACATATTATTACTAAGCCTTACCAAGGTGAATACGGCCATGAAGTAAAACATGGCTCTTCTAGTGGTATGACTTAATTTACTATCATACCATTCTAAATAGTTATTTTTAATAAATAATAGTGAGTAAATAAAGAATAATGGCAGTACTGATAATTAATTAATTAATGTAGATTCAACATGATAAAATATATGTGACTTGCCTCTAAAGTCTAATTGTTTCACTGTAAGCTTCAGATTTACACCATCCATCGTAATTATTTTAGCAGCTTTTCCACTGGTCACTAGTTGAATCTAGACGCTAGTGCCGAAGAACGAATTCAAAAAAGTTTATGCTTTGCTGAATACAAGCTGGGAACAAAATGCAATAAAATAACCAGAAAAGATATAAAGAAAATGAGTTTGGTGAATAAGGTTTAAGCGGTGCTTGGTTTAGCTGAACAGAGTTGAAAATAGGTTAGAAGGGCTTGAGATGGTCGAAATGGGTATATTTACGTTAAACAAGTTTTTGTGTTTACGAACGGGTCTGAAATGTATTGGGCTTAGATTCAAAATAGTATTTGTGCTGGCTAGGGTTTTATCAGAGTCTATTTAGGCTAAACGGAGTTGAGAATGGGCTTCACAGGGTCAAAACGGTCAAAAATGAGTATAAATTTGTGATTTGGGTTTTTGGAACAGTAGTGGGTCTAAACAGTAACAGGTTGGGTTCTGAATGGTAGTGGCCCGGGTTCAAACAATGTTGGGTCTGTAGTCTTTGGGCTTGGTCCATTTCCTCCGATTTGTTGGGCCGGTCGACTTGTCTTCATGTGTGGCCCACCCAGGCGGCCTGCTTGTTCTTCGTTTCGGCATGGCGCCATGGCTGAAAGCAGAGCAAGCGGCAACGGCGCAATAGGGCTCCGGGCTCCGGCGAAGCTCATCGACGGCAAGTGACGGTGTACAGGAGCAAAAGGGATGCCTATGGTTCCATTTTTGAGCTGGGCGGGTTTCGAGGCATCATGGCGTGCTCTAGCAGCGGAGGGAGTTGATCAGACCACCTTCATGGCACGGTGGCAGCTCGGCCGGGCTCCGGTGAACAGAATGGGCATTTAAGCATATACGGAGGTTGGGGAGTCGATGGGTGAAGAAGGTTCCAGCTCTAATGGTTTGAGTTGGCCTGTCCACGGTAACGTGATTTAGGTGGCGGTGACGCTCGTCGCCGGCGTTCTCGGGATTAGGAACGGTTGTGGCGAGCTCACGGTTGGACTCAGGAGGTTCGGGCGGTACTTTTGGTGAAAGTAATTGGAAATTGGTTGAGGTTTTTGAGAGATTGCAATCTATGACTCACCGGGAATTTTGTGGTGGCGATGGCGATGCGATGGTCGGAGCGGGGAGAGAAAAGTGTAGGCGGGCAATTGGGTGACCATGTGGGCTATTGATGGATTGGCGTGACTTTATATGGCTTGGAAGGCGGTGCTAGCATGGCCTTGACCGGTGCGACGGCGGCGCGTGGCTAGGGGAGGTGACGCTCGGAGCTTCTCGGCGGTCACAGTGGCACAGCCGGTGGTTGTGGTGGCATCTTGGATTCGGCGCCTTTCTTTGCGCTAGCGGCTGGCAAAAGGCGGCGGTCAAATGGCGGGCACGCGCGTCGGCTGGGGAGGCGCTGCTTGGTGGTGGCGGTGAAGCGGGGCTTGGGCAGCCGTGGCGTGTGGCCGGCCTGATGAGATGGGCACCGAAGAGGGTGTGTCAGAGATGGCAACGCATGGTACGGGCTTTGACGAAGTTGGCAGCGGCGAGGGCGTTCGGTGGCGAACAAGGTTCGGCCGAATGGCGCTAGGACTGACTGAGGGGAGAAGGCGGGGAGGTAAGATGGAGCCAAGGTGTGGAGGAGACGGAAAATTAAGAAGGGAAAGCAGTTTTTGGCTGGAAAGTTCCAAAGTAGGTAAGAAACTCAAATTCAGACAAAATTCGGAGAATTTCAAAATTTTAAAATTTTCGGTTCGTTTCAAGTATGTCACTTATCACTTCTGTTTTGGTTGCTTTTGTTTCCATAGCTTCTCTCTATGTTTCTTAATATATTATTAGATGATTTTCATAGACCTATCATGTTTATTGAAATTATTTTCTAGGCTACGTTCAGTGACATTCTTAAGAAGCTTGGTAAGCTTCTTGAGCTTACTGCGTTATGATTTGAATTGCCAATACTTGATGTTCTAACTTCTAACAAGCTACATGTTCCTGGTGACCACCACTACAAGAAGGACATGACTCGAAGAAAAGCAGCTATCAAGCTCATGACCCAAGAAGTGCTGACAAAGTTATCGGAGGAGTTAGATGAGGATGAAAATGATTAACGACGATGCTGACAAGAAACAAC
Organism: Dendrocalamus sinicus; assembly: GCA_036346575.1. Lineage (NCBI taxonomy): Eukaryota > Viridiplantae > Streptophyta > Magnoliopsida > Poales > Poaceae > Dendrocalamus > Dendrocalamus sinicus. The sequence continues at coordinate 19,071,266 of CM070647.1, forward strand.
AAGAGAATCAAGCCAAGGGGTCTGCGAAGTTGTGGAACCAGATAGTTGTAGCCCCTGCTGTTAATTATCATGTACATGTATGCCTCTGTTTTGCCTAATTGCCTGTATGGGCAGCTATCCACAATAACTTACCCTGTTTACGGTACGCTGAGCGTAGGCAACTTTACACCTCCGAGCTGACTCATGGAGGTACTCCTAAGCAATTGATGATTCGAGATTTTCAAATGATGCCCCAAATCTCTCAAACTTTTGGAGCAGCCTTGACTAGTTCCTTGTACCTGAAACTCTGAATTTGTTGCTAGCATGTGACGATGTGAGGAAACTAGGCCCAATTATTTTGTTGCTGCTGTAATTTTTAATTGATCCTTCTGTCAGTTTCCTGGGTCAGACAATCTGTGGTTTGAGAAATAGTTCTTAGTTTCTTACAGGCTATATTCAGTTTTTTTTTTGGATGAGGTTTTTTCTGTCAAATTTGTGCATGATTATGGGATACTGAAGTGCAAGCTCATATTGCAGGCCTCGTTTCTTGTGGTGACCGCATTGCAATCGAACTACTGCTTTTATGTTTAAGGTGCAAATTGGAAGCTTGTTAGTCAGGGTGATCAGGTCATGATGTTGTTGTAAAATGAGCTTTTGATTCTGCATTGAAATCAAACAGCTGACACCATTCCGAGCTCCTCCCCAAGCTCTCAAGCTCCTACTCGGCTCCTCGCATGGAGGGCACAAGCGGTGCAGTCTTGGAAACGACGGCAGGGGGAGAGGCTAGGATGGCGACGAGAGCGGCAGTGGTACGCCTATGGTAGGATCGGCATCAGCGTCCGCTTCACCTTCTTCCGCTGCTGCACCACCGACGAGACTTGCAGGGGCCCGTGGCCGTCATCGTCGTACTCCTCCGCGTCGTCGGCCGCTGCGGTGGCGGACTCGAGAGCGGACACCTCCGCCAGCATCTGTGGGCAAGCAGGGCACCGGCGGGCTCCACGAGGACAAGGAGGTTAGGGGATGCAATTTACATACATGCTTCTGATTTTTTCTGAATTCACATGTATGTTTTTGATGGTTCTGAATTCGTCCCATATTTTCAAGCAATTTTCGGCTATTTTTTGAAATTTTAGGACAAAATCTACTGAATTTTCCGATAATAAGTAACATCGGTTCTACCGGACCCCGGGTAAAAATTTTAAACCAGTAATGAAAACTCTGATCACAACTCAATCATCAGTCATGTAGGAGATGACACTATCTAAGCCGGGGGTGGGGGTGGGGGGGGGGGTTGTTATTACATTGAGTGCTCTCACAAGTTAGACCTGTTGGCACTGCAAGTAAGCCGCCGCCTCCTCCTCCTCCATCCATTTAATCTTTCTTGTCTGGATGAATTGTTCAAATTTCTTGTTCAATTCGTCGATGTCTAGCTTCTCTAGCTCCTGAGCTGCTCCACCGGTTGGTTCCTCAACGACAACCGCCTCCAAGGTGACGCTGTTCGCTTCTTCGTGAAGCCCGAACAATTCCGGATGCAACGACACTGGTGTATCTTCTTGTTTCTCTTGCTTTTCCGATTGCATGGTGCTGTCAGATATTCTAGCATTGTTACTGCTCTCTTCGCCCTTTCTCGCTGGATGCGCGAAATTCTGTGACGCAATGTTGCTATTGTTGTGGTAAAGAGTGCCTGAATAAGAGACACATGGTTGAATGGCACATTGCTCTATCTCCTGAGGATGCTGTGCTTGTGTAGCCAGCACACCACTGGGCTCACAAACTGTGACAACACTAGAGGACGAAGACAAGCTGCAAATGCTGAAGAAGCAGCGGTAATCAGCAGCGAGAAAGATGAAGATGACGTTGGAGAGGACGAACAGCGCCTTCTTGGTCATGACAAAGCTGCACAATGCAAGGATCTGAGCAGATAAAGAGGAAGAGAGCGAGGTGCCCATGGAGAAGGTCGAAAACAAGGAGAGAAAAGTAATGGTGGCAAGCGCGAAGGCGACTTGCGAGACACCAGCGCTCCTTCTGATCCCTGCAATGCCTGGATTGCAATGCTTCAGGTTATGGTGTTCTAGCTGCAATATGTGATCCATACTCTTTGTTTCTTGCAGAAACAATAGGGAGGAGAAGAAAGGCTTTGGTCTGATAGAGATTGGTTGCTCTGGGGGAATCGCCTGTAACGTATTTATATATGCTTACAGTACTGCAACTCTACAAGCAATGATACATACATGGCTGGTTCCTAGCGTACAAACTGAGAGCAGTTTCAGATGCTTGTTGGGGTACTTTCCCTGCAATAATTTAAGCAGCGTTGCTACCTAAGGCCTTGTCATCTCCTTGGACCAGGAAGTGTCATGGAACTTGCTGATGCTTGGGCAGGAATTAATATTGCTGACGTTTACGATAATGAATAATTGATAATATTATTTATTGATGTTATATGATGTGTGTGGCGTGTGTGGACTAATGTCGGTTAAGTTGGAAAAAACTTATGCCAGGAAAATGTTGATTTGGTCTTTGCATGTGCAGGATAACTTGAAGGCGATCGTGATCTACGGAGAGGACCGAAAGATGGTTTGATGCGAAGTCATGGTCCAGAGGGTTAAAGATGCTAGAGGAGACGGTCATGCTCGAGTTGGGGCACGTGGAGATCAAAGACGAATGATACATGTTGGAGCTACAGAGGTACAGTCCGAAGGCTGCGATATATGACGGAAGTGAAAAATCCGTGTTATATAAGGGTTTTGGGTGGTTAAAGGAGTTGAATTAGGGTTAAGGACTTTGGAGTTGATTTCCGTATGCATGGCCGTATGGATGTATGACATGCGCTGCCAGATATGTATATGTGGGGCATGAGGTTCCTGACCGAGACGGGATATGAGTTTGGTGATATATAAGTATAGAGGTGGCGGCTGCAGGGAGTAGACGAGCCAGCCGTGACTTTTGACTAGAGGGGAGAGGTAATTAGGCCATGGTTAATGAGGTGATTCGGGAGAGGTGCTAATTAGCTTGCATGCATGTATTCATTGGGGTGGCTGCCGAGGCCTTTTGGTATAGAGATGTGGCTGGCTTTTGCATATGGCTGTCTTTCTCATTACTTTCGCATAGAGGCTGCGTCGGCTGCATGCATGGCGTTTCGTTTTGGCTGTGCTTACTCATGCATTGAGTGATGCGTTCTGGCTGACTGTTTTGAGTCTCGGCCGTGAGTTGGGGGTGAGTTGTGCGGCCAGACACAGATCACAGCAGCAGCAGCAAGAACAAGGAGATAGTTGAGAGAAGTTTTTTTTTTTGCTAACTTTTTGCTTTTGTGCTTTTGTTGTGTGTGCAGGTTGAAAAAATAAAAAACAGTAGATTTTAAAAATAGCTTTCGCTGTAGATTAATTACAATTGTTCATCCTCTCTCTAATTGCTCCTATAGTTGATCATATAGGAAACTAGTAGATGTACTACAGTAGTACAGTTACCTCCACAAAATTCACAACTGACAGCGACTTCATGAACCTTAATTACTTTGTTAGTCAATTTTTTCGCTGTTCGGTCCAATGCAAAACTTCGACGTCATGGAGATTGTTTTTTCTTAGCATTTAGCGCACGTACAAATGCAGCGCTTTCAGAATTTCAGTGACAGTGACAGTCATGTGTTCAGATCCGAAGTCTCCCTTCAGGAAAACTTCAAACTTCTGTGTGACGGACCAAGAAAGTGAAGAGAACATTCAGACCAATTAGCAACAGCCGCAGGTCACACGAAACAAACGACTCTGGTCAAGTCGTACAGTTACTGGAACCAACACATGTGCTGCTGCATCAGGATTTGGCAGCACCGGATGCAAATATTATCTTAATCGTTGGGATCACAGAGGCTGTCACCCAACTGCTCGCTACTTGGCATTAGACTTTTCGAGGGTTTAGGTTTTGGCCGCGCACTCGAATCGATACGGACAGTATCTAAGAAGGAAAATGTTCAAGAATATTTTGGCGATTCCTTGTCTAATCATCATGGGAGATAAAGGATGTGTGAGACGGCAATCCGACAGCTGATGATCAGTGTCTTGTCCTGGTGTGGGTCAGATAAGTCGCATTAACCAGTGTCACACCTGTTAGGAAACCTGGGTCCAGACCAGCAGACCTGGCCCATTATGAACATCTCATCGGAGACTATAAATAGGAAGTCGTACCGACATATTTTGTACACATGCAATTGAAAGCAATAAAAAAGACCAGGAGTTCTCTCTACCTCTCTCTATGTGTTCAATCTATTATTCTGTCTTTTATGATTGATTCAATTTGTTCTAAGCAGAGGAATCGATCGGACTGGTCGCCAGCGATGGTTCCTCAACACGTTATCAGCACGAGATGCTCCATGAATCGAAGGTAATCATCGAAGCACTAATAGATTGAATTATCTAGATCGCCTTAAATTCGAAGTTTTCTGCGTTCTAGATTGAATTTCTACGGTGCAAATCTGCCCTAATCTACCGCGAGCAGACCTAAAGTCGCCGGCACAATGTCGATCAGTAGATTACATCACATGGTAGATGTTGATTGCACTGTAGATTAGAAAAAAACGAAACGAAAAATTTGCATTCTTCGGTTCTGCACGGGCACTGCGCGAAAAAAAAGAAGGGAAAAATCGGCACGGATGGCCCCATATGGACGCCGCACAAGAAGCCGTCGCCGGCTCACCGCCAGCCCGACGCCGGTCGGCCACTTGGTCGCTGCCCCGAATGGCCGCCACCGCCGGCCGCCCGGCAGCCGCTCGAAGGAGCGCGCCTAAAGCCGCCTCACGCAAGTGCCGTCTCGGCTTCTCAGTCGGCCGCCAAATCTGCCGCGCCGACGGCACCATGCATGGAGCGCCGGCCGCCGCCGTGCATTGCTTGACCACCACCGGCCCTCCCTGGCACCACCCGATGCTGCCACCTGAGGCACATGAAGCATGGCCGAAAAATCCGCTCGCCGTCGGATCTGCCCGCATGGAATTGCCCCGCAGCGCAGCACCACACGGTCGCCCCGATTCCCATGCATGCGCACGCGTGCGTCGCCCACAGCCGCCTGGCCCAAGGCCGAGGCCGGCTCGCCACCGCTAGCTCGGCCGGTCGCCGCCTAGCCCGAACCACACGATGCCCCGCCTCGGCTGCACCTCGCCCGAAGCTGAGTTGGCCCCTTCGGCTTCCGAGCACCACAGCACGAAGCGCCGGCCGCCGCCCTAGGGAGATGCACCCGAACGCGCACCGGCTCGCCTTCCCACGCACGTACGCCGGCGCCCCAAGCCGCGTCGGCTCGCCTTCCCACGCGCGTGCTCCGTCGGCCCGATGCCGCGCCGGCTAGCCTTCCCATGCGCCGGCGCCCACCTCCGTGCCTTGCGTCCCGCAGCTGCCGCCGTCGCCAAATCGAATGGGGGCCCCGGCCCGTGCCTTAAACTTGCTGCGCGGGCCACTTTGGCCAAATGGGCCAGGGGGCGAGGAATAGTAAACAGGCCGCAGACTGGGCCAAACGGAAGCGCTGGCATTTGCGAAAAAGGCCCTCTATTTTCTGTAAATTACCGAAGAGTTCCTAACATTTGCATATGAGTTCTGAATTTTGCAGAAAAGGCATCGTAGTTCCGAAAATTATGACTAAGCCCCCAAATTTACGAACGGGTCCAGAATTTTGCAGAAAATCCCTCGGTAAATCAGGAAAATGCGCGAATTTTTCTCTAAACTGAAAATTTGCGTATAAACCCCCAGAAATTGCAGAATTCGCTGGAAATTCATATTCTAGCATAAAAGAACCTCGGAAATCCGAATTTTGAATTATTTTTAGCATTTGAAGCTTATTTATTTCTGCCATTATTATTTCCTGTATGTTCTGTATTTATTTACTGTTTTTGTTTAATTGTAATTGTTTAAATTGCTTTTAATCACTGAAATTAGCAGTAAAATTATAGAAAATACATAGAAAATTATGAAACATTACGAGAACCTATTGTACCATTTATTTACCCGTAGTAAATTATTCCATGCATGTTTACCAGTAGTAAACTTATTCTATTCATACACATGTAGATAACTAGCATCACGAACCGGGAGTTTGAGGAGCTGGCTCAGCATGGCCAAAACTATCTGACGTGGGCATCCGATGTCGAGATAGGCTTGGTGCCAAGAAGCTCTGCGCGGCTATTGGGATTGGCGGACTGAATGACGCCCAACCCACATTTGAGGAGAATGATCAGGCACTTCATTTTCTCAGTCACTACCTCTGCCTTACTCTCAAGAATGAGTATATGGTGGAGAAAAGCGCGCTAGCACTCTGGACCGCACTCAAGAAGCGGTTTGAGAGGCTAAAATACACTATTCTTCCCGCAAGTAAAGCAGGAGTGGATCAGACTGAGGTTTGCCGACTTTAAGATGGTCGGGAGTACAATTCTGCTTTGCACAGGATTTGTATCAATCTTCAACTCTGTGGCAAATAGATCACAGATAAACTGAAGATCGAGAAGACCCTGTTCACCTCTCACCCTAATGCTGTACAATCCTCCCATAACTATCGTCAAGACGGTTACAAGGAGTACGCCGAATCAATTTTGCATATGGCTGTCTTTCTCGTGACTTTTGCATAGTGGCTGCGTCGGCCGCATGCGTGGCGTTTCGTTTTGGCTGTTTTTATTCATGCATTGAGTGATGCGTTCTGGCTGATTGTTTTGTGAGTCTCGGCCGTGAGTTGGGCAGGGGCGGACCCGCAGGGTATGCCGGGTGGCCACGGCATACCCTGGGGCTCAGCCGGCCAGCCGAACTCAGTTCCCTGATTGTTCGCTGCCGCACGCGCGGACGCGCTGGCGCGCCGCCTCGATCGATCCTCAGCGAGGCACGCAGGCAGCCGCCTCGATCGATCCTCAGAGCGCGATCCGTTCTCCGCCGTTGAGTCCCGCCTCGTCATCTCCTCCCACGGGCGGAGGGGCCCGCTGCGCCTCGCCGACGGCCACCCGCAGGAAGGGCTCCCCCAACCGCAGCGGCGGAAGCGCCCGCAAGGTAGCTCGAGATCGCTTTCCCCTCCATCTCACGCTGACGCTGGTGCGCGCGGCCTCACTTTGCTTGTTCCGTAGGGGGTTCGGTTTGGGGCTGGTTCCATCCTTTGCGCGCGGTAGACATCGAATTTGCAGCTTGGTCTATGTGTGGGACGGCTCTGGTCTGGAATGTCGGATCTGCTCGGATAATTTTGGGTGGGGCTTCGGCCGGTGGTTTGGTGCGATGTAGAATTTTCTTGTTTGATTCGGTCTAATTTCTCTGCGTTTAGTGCTTCGCGGTCTTGATCTCTGCATTTAGTTCTTCGTAATCGCTACAGCTAAATTTCTAGTTAAAACCCTAGTTCTACTTGGGCCCTTCCGTGATGATATCGTCCAATTACTCGGCATCTCCGACACATGTAAACTCTGATATAGAAGTAGGACTATATATGATTTGATGTATTATATGGATCACTGTAACTTCGACCCGGTGGGTGTTAATTTCATAAAAAATGATTGCAGTGTGTTAACTGATATCCCGCCAATGTGATTTGGTTAATTCGCAAAACTTCTTGCGGTATGTTAAACTGATGCCATGTTGATGTGATTTCTCATCCTGTAGTTTGTAGAAAGTAGAAACACTAATTTATGGTTGGTTCAGCGGTTGATTTCAGTTCAAGTTGATGTCCGACCCATGTTGATATGAGCTCTGTTGGCGGTACCTGCCATTGCTACTTCTTTCCTACAAATAATGGATTTGGCGGCTGCTGCTACAAGCAATTATTTGAGACTATTAGTATGATGTTTGAAATATTTATATTGTAATTTGTGCAAGTTTCCAACTTAATCTTTGAATTTAAGACTTATCATATTATTTCGTACCTGTATACCGAATTACAGTGCAAATTTTATAATTATTTACCGAATTGGCAAATGATTTTACCGAATTACATATGAAAATTTTGATGCGGCATACCCTTTAGTAAAAACCTGGGTCCGCCACTGGAGTTGGGGGTGAGTTGTGCGGCCGGACACAGATCACAACAGCAGCAGCAAGAACAAGGAGATAGTTGAGAGAAGTTTTTTTTTGCTATCTTTTTGCTTTTGTGTTTTTGTTGTGTGTGCAAGTTGAAAAATTAGAAGACAATAAATTTTAAAAATAGCTTTTGCTATAGAATAATTACAATTATTCATCCACTCTCTAATTGACATTAAAGATCCTATAGTTGACCATATAGAAAACTAGTAGATGTACTACAGTTACCCTCCACAAAATTCACAATTGACAGCGACTTCATGAACCTTACTTTGTTCGTCAATTTTTACGCTGTCCGGTCCAATGCAAAACTTCGACGTCATGGAGATTGTTTTTTCTTAGCATTTAGCGCCATTACAAATGCAGTGCTTTCAGAATTTCAGTGACGGTGACATTCATGTGTTCAGATCCGAAGTCTCCCTTCAGGAAAACTTCAACTTTCTGTGTGACGGACCAAGAAAGTGAAGAGAACATTCAGACCAATTAGCAGCAGCCGCAGGTCACACGAAACAAACGACTGTCTGATCAAATCGTACAGCTACTGGATCCAACACATGTGCTGCTGCATCAGGATTTGGCGGCACCGGATGCAAATATAATCTTAATCGTTGGGATCACAGAGGCTGTCACCCAACTGCTCGCTACTTGGCATTAGACTTTTCGAGGGTTCAGGTTTTGGCCGCGCACTCGAATCGATACGGACAGTATCTAAGAAGGAAAATGTTCAAGAATATTTTGGCGATTCCTTGTCTAATCATCATGGGAGATAAAGGATGTGTGAGACGGCAATCCGACAGCTGATGATCAGTGTCTTGTCCTGGTGTGGGTCAGATAAGTCGCATTAACCAGTGTCACTCCCTGGTCTTTGTTGGATGTTCTTGGATCTGGACTTGTAACTGGAAAAAAAAAAAGGGAAAGTTGTCTGTTGAGAGAAATATTGGTGTGTAGTGAGGACATCTGTCAATTCGACACCCTCCAGACTCCTTAGTGATGTTTTTTTTCTTTTGAAAACTCGACGTGTGCATGAGTTAATCGTATTGGAGTGTACTGCCATGTGTTGTGGCACAAGTTGATTGGATACGTTCGAGGGTGGAGGATAGGGCAATCGTTCTTATCTGACCACGGATAAAATTTTTGTCTAACATGGTAGAGAAGTTCTAAGATTTGATTATAGAAAAAGAAGATTAGAGAATTTTTGATTTATTTATTGCTTAATAAAATTACATAATCGGTTACCTCTTTATGTAGGCGTCCCTAACAAACGATCCTCGGTACCTAAAACATATACTTAGTAACTAAGACATACTCGGTAACTAATAGATTAACTAAGATATAAATTAAGTAACTTCAAGCAATCCTGAACCAGTACGGATATATGTCCTAAACTAACTTATCCCTTAACTAACTAATCTTGATTTCCTACGTGCCTCTACTGCTTCCGCAGAAGTCACGGCTATGCTGGCTGGGACTTCTCGACTTTATTTTTTTTGTAAATAATCCAAATTTTAATCGATATTACAGAAATATACCGTGCAAATTTTTTTACATGAATAACATCTAGTCACCGAACCATTGGGCGACTGGAACTTGTCGCCCAACGGCCACATGACACGGAGGATATCCATAGGCCGTTGGACGACATAATTGCAGTCACCAAGCGGTCAAACGATTGGGACCTGTCGCCCAACTGTTCGGCGACTGCAATTCCAGTTGTTCAACTGGAACTTGCCCATTTTTGCAACTGGGCCCCCGACCACGTATGGTGGTAAATGATAATTGTTGTAGGTAGGTAACATTTATCAAATTTTATGTATGAGTTGTATTTTTCAGAAAAATGAGAGACAATGTCGGTTGATCCATTTATGATTTTCATAGATTATGAATGGTAGAAAATATGTTAGATTGGTAATAATAGTTTGCGATCATCGTATGTTGTTGTAGTGCAAGAAAATTTGTGAAATTTTATTTGATAATGATTTTGATAGCAACGTTGGTAAGTACGAAAATAGGTGATATTGTTACAAAATCGAGAATTCGTACACAGAAGAGAACTTATTTTTTCATGTTGTTGGATGGCTTACTACGCGGAAGAATTGAATGGAAAAAGGCGAGAACAAGTGTTTTTGCGAATTAAAATAGACTTCATAATAAAGCTGGATGTAACACGACGCACAGGGTTTGGTTACATGCACATGAAAGAGCATCATGTATGATGTAACAAACTGAAATACTCCTACGATATATATGTGCCTTTTTGGAATGGAAATAAATTCGACCTTTAGGGGACTAGTGTGGAACGCCCCGACCTACTACGTGGACTGGTGCCATTTTTCCTTCCTTGCGAGCTCGACATTGAACTCCTCGATGGCCTCTTTGGCTTTGGCCGTTATTTCTCTCTTTTTCTCGCGCTCCTGCTTGCAAGTCTCACACTCCTTGCACGTGGACAACTCGAGATGAGTTTTCGTCTCCTGACGTATACGCTCAGTTTGCTCGTCGTTGCGGTGCTCCTCCTCCTGGATCTCGCAGGCCCTTTGATATCCCACTCCTTGAAGTCAAGAGCCCACTGGTATCCACTCGCGGTAGCCACATAGCTGTTCTGGGGACTGCAGGTAGATGTTGCCATATCATAATTATAAATGTTGGCCTTTTTGCCATCTATTGTAGTGTTTCACCTGACGATCTCCCAGTCAATCGCACCTTCAACTATTCGTTGAACCGATGGTTGTGTTGTCTCATGGTTCAAACCTCTGTCTGGCCTAGATTCTCTTGGTGTAGCATATCCTTATACTCTTCAATATACGTGGTCACTTCAGTCATGTGTTGTAAAACTGTGAAATAGGCTTGAGCATATGTATCTAGATCCAGAGTTATTGCTTTCCTTCCGATGGTCCCGATACCCTCTAGCCTCCCCTTGTGACGAGATAGAGGTACACCCATCGGTTCAACCTAAGCCATGCAATCGATGTAGAACTCAATGACCTCTTCGGTTGCATAACCTTCTATGATGCTACCCTTTGACCGAGATCGATTACGTACATAGGACTTGAGAATTCATATATACCTCTCGAACGGTACATATGACGTAGAAACATGGGGCCGCATATCTTTATCTCTTTTCACAAGGTGCACAATAAGATGGACCATAATATCAAAAAAAGACAGAGGGAAATACATCTCAAGACAACATAGAGTAACCACCACCTCGGTCTGTAGAGCATCTGACTCATCAAGAACGATGACCTTCTGAGCAATTACGTTAAAGAAATAATACAGCCTCATGATTGTCACTCAATCCTTTTTCTTAGCAAAATACTTCTAATTGCAACAGGTAACATTTTGTGTCATTAGCACGTGACAGTCATGAGACTTCATGCCAATTAATTTTAGATCTTTCATGGAAACAAATTTCTTTATGCTGGCAGAGTGACTAGATGGAACTTTCACACCATGCAAGCACTGGCACAGTTCAGTTCTCTCGTACATAGACAAAGTGTAACAAGCTGGGAGAAGGTATGTTCGGCCTTTATCAGTTCCTATCAGTGCTACCTTAGTCCTGATGTTCATAGCGACTAAGTCACACCTTGCATCAACACCATTCTTTATTTTGTCATGAATATTCAAGTAAGAGACCAATCAAGCTATCACATACATTCTTCTCTACATGCATGACATCGATGTAATTGCGAACTTCTAAGTGCTCCCAATAAGGTAAGTCCCAAAATATTGACCTCTTCTTCCACATGTTCTTCAGATGTGTCCTCAATTTACGTTTCTTTCCAAGCACAACATCGATATCCTTGACCATATCATAGATCTCTTTCCCGATAAAAGGCCTTGGTACTGAGCCATCCTCTTTTTTCTGCCAAATTATTTCTTCATCTTGCGGTATGGGCAATACTTTGGAAAGAACCTACAGTGACATATGTATACAATTTTGTGCAAGTTGTTTAACCACACACTCTTGGTATAATCTAAGCAATGTGGACAAGCTTTGGCTCCTTTTCTACTCAACCTCAACAGGTTACCAAGGGCAGAAAAATTATTGATGGTGTAGAACAATATGGCGTGCAGAGTAAAATTCTCTTGTTTGTCCGCTTCCCATACCTGTACCCCTTCGTTCCACAGTATCATAAGATCTTCCACTAATGGTGCTAGGTACAGATCAATATCATTTCTAAGTTGTTTTGGCCCTTGGATAAATAGTGATATCAAAATATACTTCCGCTTCATACACAGCCAAGGAGGAAGGTTGTACATGTATACAGTCACGAGCTAGGTGCTATGTCGGCTACTCATGTTACCGAAAGGATTCATTCCATCTGTACTCAACCCAAACCTTATATTTATCAATTCCACACCAAAGTTTACAAACATCCTATCGATGTTCCTCCACTGGTCAAAATTAGTAGCATGTCTTATCATTCCATCTTTCTTACGTTGCTCCGTGTGCCAACGTAGTAATATTGCATCCTTTCAGTTTGGAAATAAACGCTCCAAATGGGGAATTACAGAAAGATACCACAATATCTTAGCAGGAGGTTCTTACTTCATCTCAATGCCCTCCCCATCATCGGAGTTATTTTTATGCTTGTATCGGCATGCTTTGCACACTAGACAAATATGTAATCTTGCATACTCTTTACAGTAAAAGATACAATCATTGGACATGCATGTAATCTTTCTACTTCTATTCCCAATGGATAAAGAATCTTCTAGGCTTGGTAGGTGATTCTCGGCAAAACATTTCCCTCTTAAAGGATATTCGCTAGGAGACCTAACAATGCCATGAAACATTTGTCGGACCAACTATTGCTTGCCTTCAATTTTAGCAGTTTTAGAATGGATGACAACTTTGTGTATTGCGGCTTGTAGTCCAGGAACAAAAGTTTCTCTGAGTCCTCCATCAAACTCTCGAATTTACCAAACTCTCTCTCACTATAGTTCCCTTCTGCATCGCATAGCATCTGATCCAAATTGTCATCTTGTGACCTATCCTCATCAAAAGCACAGTCTACAACCGACATATTGTTGTCTCTCTCGACGATGTCATAACTATCTTCCTGTATAATTTTCTCTTCATCATGACTGGTCCAATATGTATAGCCCTTTTTGAAGCCTCTTTGAATCAAGTGAGTTTTGATCTGTGTTGAGTTGACAAACATCTTCAGATTATCACAATCAATGCATGGACAATACATATATTCCATCCCCTTCTTCAACATATCTAGCTCGACTGCTCTTCTAAAAGCAGATACACTATTAATGTATTGTTTACCCACACGGTTCTCAACGTACATCCAGATTTGGTCCATCTATGCTACACATCTAACGAATGGGTGTCAAATAGGATTATTAATACTACTGTAGCTAATCAGCCTAGCTACTTACACACATAATTGTCTTTCACCTTATAATAAATTGTCCATATCTAAATTAAGTAGCTAGACACATAGTCATGAAGCAAATATCAAGCAAGAATATATTGAAGTAAACTACGAGTACTCACCCATTATTAAATTGGAGTAAACTACCATCTCTGTCTCTAAATCTAGTTAGCTAGATCTAAAAATCTAGCTATCATCTCTCTCTAGATATTACAAGGCATATAAGTTATTAGAAGCAAATACAAACCTCTAATCACCAAGAACAAATTGATCTACAAGCAGTATGTTTTCACCAAACTTCCCAAAGCCAGCCATCTCCTTCAATGCAGCACAATGAAGACAGATCTGTCGAGACCATGCTTTCTATTTAATAATGGGAGTATCCCAGACGGTTCCAACCACCAACCGTCTGTGATATGAAACTATCATAGACGGTTCCTATTAATAACCATCTATGAACTATCACAGACAGTTATTCATACAAACCATCTTTGATATCCGCCACTATCATAGACGGTTTGTATAAATAACCGTCTATGAATTATCATAGACGGTTGTTAATATGAACAGTCTGTGATGTCTTTCACTATCATAGATGGTTCGTATAAATAACCGTCTGTGATAATATCACAAACAGTTATTCATATGAACCGTCTGTGATAGTTGCCTATCATAGATGGTACACTGTCACACTTTATAAAACTGTCTGTGATAATATAGCATAGACGGTTCACTTAAACTGTGTGTGATGTATCCGTCCAGTATAGCCTCTTTTGTAGTAGTAACAGCCACTTCGATCACGGTGCCACGATCACGGCCACTTCAACCACAGTGCCACAACCACACCGTCTCAACGCAACTCCAGTCATATCGCTTACACAGAGCCGATTATAACCCACAAGGGATAGAATCAAAGTCTATCTCCGGTATGCATATTTGAAGGAAGGATCAAATCAGCCAACAAATAATATCTCTGCACCCAAGAAAAGGAATTTCACCAGCCTAAGATCTCCTCCACGCATCTTCAGGTCGGCCACAAGTTTTTTACTTCGACTCCATCTTTTCTTGGCCGAGAGCAATAGGTGCTACACCACCTTCCTTTGGACCCACATGTCATGTAATAGGATAGGAAACCTGGATTGTGCACACCCCTTGTCTTGTGCACCAACCCCTTGGCCGAACTTTCCTCTTCTCTTTTCTTCTCATAAATAGAGAGGAACTAGCACCTCCCTAGATGGATTTCTTTTTAGATTATTCTGCATAGCAGTTTCATCACACGTTTGGTTTGAGGAATCCCAACTTTGTGAGCTTAATCATTATTCGCAATAAAATTTCAGATTGTATCTTCTACTTTCTTGCTTGTGTTCTGATTCACTTGCAAGAGATAGCCTTCGTAGCGAGGTTGACCTCATTCAGCACGGTTGATAACCATCGGAGCAGCGGTGTGGTGTTTGTGAGGGGTTTGATTCGTTTTGGTCAGAGCCTTTGGATCATCAACGTCGTGTTCTCTATAATCGGCATATCATTACTTTGTGAAAGATTGGGCCACATTCACATTAGAGGGTGCACGCACAACGTGGCATTAATGCCGAAGCTAGGTCGACTTGACCAGAAACAGGGAAGTGGAAGGAGGAAGAGAGAGGAGGAGGTGTGGGCCCGGTGATAATGAAAGGAGAAAAGAAGAAAGAAAAAGGAGGCTAGCCCATTTGGAAAATGAGTTTAGCTTCAATTTCTAGATTCCAAAAGTTGAATTTCAAATTTCAAGCTTCGAATGATATTTTGGAACTTCAGAACTTGAATTCTCAGTTATAATAATTGGATGGGAAATTTAATGTTAACTTAAGATTTCAATTTCCATTCTCACTTTTAAGATTCCAAATTCTAATTTAAATTTGATATTTGAAGTTGCAAAGGGATTTGAAATTTTCTCGATTTGATTCCACAGTTTTGGTTATTAATTCAAAATTTTTATTTCCATTATTTAAATTATTTAGCAAAAATCCAAATCAAGAATCTCGGATGAACACCAACAATTTTAATTAACACTGGAAATCGATAAGAAATTTTAATAATAATTTTTCTTTTTCACAAATACAATATTTCCCGTATTTGGGATGTTACACCCTGCACCTCCCTTTATATAGCCTCAGGCTGAATCTTTATCCAATATGAGTAGAGATCGTATCTCACTCGGAGTCTATCATCCGGACCCTTATTGTTCTGACCCATTAAGTGTGACCCTGTAGGTTCATGTATATTTTGCCATGAGCCAAAAATTACTTTTTCAGTTTATAAGTCAGCAACGATCCCTAGCAGGACATAATGACTCCTAAATATACATAATACATCTCTATTGCAAATGAAAACTTACTTTATGCAAAAGAACTAGATAATATAGCCACCCCTTGTTCAAGCTTCCATATATTGATAGTATGGATTTAAAGCCTTGTGAAGTATATTTTTTACTCACAATTGCTTCTTTATAATTTTTTACTCACAATTGCTTATTGAACGCTACCAGTGGAAGAGGAAGAAAATCCTTCGATTGGGTACTTTTATGCTGTAGGCTTTGGTGATGATGACATTGAGTTCTAGGTGGTTAAACCAATTGGTTGCTTGTGGGCTAAGGCATATCACAATGACCCGTTATCTTTAATTATCATTTATTTCCTCCGTAAGTACTCTTTACATGAACATTTGGCCGGTCGCCCCTTTGTGCAAAACATGGTCATGATGGCCTATGTACCATTGTTTATTACTATGTGGTACTATTTTTATTTACTCATATATAGATATGACGCAACGATTTAGGGTGGGTTCTTTGGGCTTTAGCTTATGGCTTTAGAATTCTAGCTGTTCACGAGAGATATCACAAAGAGAGAGAAAGAGAGACAATAGTATGTGATTTTGGCCGATACAACTGAAATCAATACAATATCTACTACAATCAATTTATAGACTCCGTCTTGAAAAATGTATCGTTTAAAAGCGAGTTACTGTAGGCCGTATTTAAGCCACAAGCCATGAGTGGATTCGAACCCACCCATAATATGTATATGTTAGCCACTGATCATGAGACTAGTACGGTATATACATATGATTCAGAATTAATTTTTATGTTTGCCCAAGTCAATCAAATTTTGAGCCACCGGATCTAGAACCATCTATCCACCTCATCTCCCTCCTATTATATATTTTCCTCCCTCTACCTTGTTGAATAGTTAGAGACAAGTGTATACGACAGAACTCTTTAACCCCTTTATTCTGAATGTACAGTGCTTTATATACATGATGAATGGGTGGCAAAAGGTTCCTTTATGGAAAGACATCTGCTCCTTTTGTAATAACTGTACATTGGGCAGTTTAATAAACTGGTGTTTAACACTCCCCCTTGACCAATGTATCTTCACATGATCACCTTGATTCATCATCTTGAAATAACTCCTCCAAAAACCCTGTAGGGAAAAATATGAGGAGAACTGATAGAGTAGATATGCCATGAAAAACTCCTTTAAAACCCAGTGGGAAAATTCAAGGAGAAAAATGATATGGCATATATTTGATTATATCTCTTAAAACCCTTGTGGGGAAAAGAGAGATATATTTATGATTACATTGTCATATTGCCTCATTAAAAAAACTTTGATGAGAAACCTTTAGAGGGAAAACTCATAAAGGAAAAAGAGTACAATATCTGTAGTTGAACGGGTTAAGTCTTTAGGAGATTTCTCCCCCTGACATCTGCAAATCACGTAGTCTTCGCATACCAATTCCATGAACACATTTTTGGAATGTGGAGGTTGGTAATGACTTGGTGAATAAGTCTGCGAGATTATCACAAGACTTAGTTTGCAAAATATTTATTTCCCCACTCTCTTGCAATTCATGTGGGTAAAATAATTTAGGTGCAATATGTTTTGTGATATTGCTCTTTATGTAACCCGTTTGCATTTGAACAACGCATAGCGACATTATCTTCGTAGATAATGGTAGGTGATGCAATAGCATCTATACCACATGATTGTTGTATGTGGTTAATCATTCTGCGAAGCCATACACATTCACGTGATGCTTCATATAATGCAATTATTTCAGAATGATTAGTGGATGTAGCCACTAGGGTCTGTTTCGAAGACTTCCAAGAGATGGCTGTTCCACCATGTAAAAATACAAAACCTGTTTGAGATCTGGCATTATGGGGATCTGATAAATAGCCAGCATCTGTATATCCTATTAAATCCATATTGTTATTCTTCTAAAAGAATAGACCGAGATCTTTAGTGCCTTGAAGATATCTAAAGATATTCTTCACTCCTACCCAATGTCTTTTGGTTGGAGCAGCGCTATATCTTGCAAGTAGATTTACCGCAAATGCAATATCCGGCCGGGTGCAGTTTGCAAGGTACATAAGCGCTCCGATGGCACTGAGATATGGAACTTCAGGTCCCAATAACTCCTCATTGTCATCTCGGGGTCTAAATGGATCTTTGTCCCTGTCGAGAGATCGAACAACCATGGGGGTTTTCGATGGATATGCTTTGTCCATATTGAATTTCTCCAATATTTTGTGGACATAGGCTGATTGATGCACTAGGATGCCTGAATGAAGATGCTCAAGTTGTATACCCAAGCAAAATTTGGTTTTACCCAAATCCTTCATTTCAAATTCCGTCATAAGATGATTACGTGCTTCATTTATATCTTGTGTGTTACCAATGATATTAACATCATCAACATACACAGATATAATGCAAAACCCTGTTGAGGATCTTTTGATGAACACGCATGGACAATCATCATTGTTGGAGTATCCCTTTTTGGTTAGGAACTATCTTAGTCGGTTGTACCACATTCTACCCGACTGTTTCAAGCCATATAATGACTTGTTTAATTTTATACAATACATATTGCGATTTGCGTTCGGATTCGGAATTGAAATTCCATCGGGAACTTTCATGTATATGTCCGAATCAAGTGACCCATAGAGATATGCGGTCACTACATCCATCAACTGAAAAGATAGATGATTTTTAACTGCCAATGAGATTAAGTATCGGAATGTTATTCCACTCATTACTGGAGAATAAGTTTCATTGAAATCAATGCCGGGTCTCTGCGTGAACCCTTGTGCTACAAGCCTTGCTTTGTATCTCACCACCTCATTGTTTTCATTCCGTTTATGACGAAACCCATTTGAAACCGACAGGAATACTTTGGGAGGTGTATGTATCACATTGGTGAATACATTTCTTTTCTTGAGCGAGGCTAACTCGCTTGAATTGCATCCTTCCATTGATTCGGTCCGAGCGCTGTTTGCACTCTGCCATGGTCTTGGGATCTGGATCATTTTGAAGGTTGTTTGCAATTGTTGTGGAGAAATAAATGTCGACAATTGTAGTCTTACGATCGTATGATTCTCCAGAATCAGTATAGTTAGTGGAAATTTCTTGGACCCCTGATGACTCAATATTATTTCCCAAAACATTTGAGTCGGGGTATTCCGATGTCCCAGGATCAGTAATTGAGTGCACTGTTGATCTGGGTTCAAGGATCCTTTGGTGTCTATCAACTTGAGGTTGATTTGCATTTACATTCTTTTGTTTCCTTTGTCGCTTGTTAGAAGCTGTATCCGCCATTTGTACCGTACTTCTCCCCCTCTTATTTTGAATTGGGAGTTGAGTGGTATTTTGCGGTACCTCCACTCTTTCGTATATTTCGCGGGATTATAGGATTTTGTGACACCCTTATAATCGTAAATGCATCGCGAGTTATTTGCAATGTTTTGCAAATGAATGAGTTCGAACTTGAAGTTCGGTCTCTCGCACGTGGTGCGAGGCAGAATGCCTTCAACATTCCAATTAATTTCCTGGCATTCAGTTTGGTACTTGTTGTCTCCCCCTAATGCCGGGAAATGTTCCTCATTGAATATGCAATCAGCGTACCGGGCCGTAAACAGGTCCCCTGTGAGGGGCTCGAGGTATTTTATGATTGACGGAGATTTATACCCAACATAGATCCCAAGTTTCCTGTGCGGTCCCATTGAGGTACGCTGCGGTGGTGAGATCGATACGTATGTAGCGCAACCGAACTTTCGCAGATGGGAAATATCTGGTGGATTTCCACGTACTAATTGTAGCGGGGAAGTGCTATGATAAGCAGTTGGACGCAATTGTATTAAGTCAGCAGCGTGTAAAACTGCATGACCCCAACATGATATTGGTAAGTTGCAATTCTGTAGTAATGGTCTTGCAATGAGCTTGATTCTCTTGATTAGAGATTCTGCTAAACCATTTTGTGTATGGACATATGGAACAGAATGTTGAACTTGTATCCCAAGAGCCATGCAATAATCATTGAAGGCATGAGATGAAAATTCAGCGGCATTGTCCATTCGAATTGATTGAATTCGATATTCAGGGTAATGTGCTCGTAATTGGATTATTTGACCAACTAACTTAGCAAATGCATGGTTTCGTGTGGATAATAGACACACATGTGACCATCTAGTAGATGCGTCAATAAGAACCATGAAATACCTGAATGGTCCACATAATGGTTGTATAGGTCCACATATATCTCCTTGAATGCGTTCAAGGAATTTAAGTGGTTCAGCTCTGATTTTAAGATAAGAGGGTCTTAAAATCAATTTTCCGGTAGCACAAGAAGTGCATACAAAATCTGAGGATTCCGGAAATTTTGTTTTCTGGTATGTATGACCAATTGAATTGCTAATAATTTTCCTCATCATTCCAATGCCTGGATGGCCAAGGCGATCATGCCATGTTTGGAATGTGTTAGTGTTTTGGAAAATTACTTTGTACGCAATATGTTGAACGGGTTTGATGTATGTATAGTACAATCCGGAGTTTAAAGCTGGAATTTTTTCTAGTACTTGTTTGCCATATCCGTTGTGTTTGGTTAAGAGGAGATATTCCTCTTTGTTGTCATTTCGGGTTTCAACATGGAAACCATTTTTACGGATATCTCTATAACTGAGTAGGGTACGTGTTGAATCGGGATACAAGAGTGCATCCGTAATTTCCAATTGTGTACCCATAGGGAGAGTAATAGAGGCACGACCAGAACCTACTATTGTTGCATCGCGTCCAGCGATAGTTAGAACATTTCCTTTACTCCTAGTAAGAGTTAGGAAATATTTTGTGTCCCTAAGTATAGAGTTTGTGGTACCACTATCCACAAGGCATAATTCCTCCTCCATTGATTGACTCCAAAAATCTATATACACAAAAGAAGAATTTAATGAAATTCTTATAGTATATATATAGAATACATACAAACTTTATTTTACAATACCGAATGTGTTCGATATATGATTGTAGCATACAAGCTTACAATATAGATGACAACATTATTTATATTACAACACTATAGTACTTAGCTATGGAACTAGGAGTCTAATTTAGATCTCCAAACATGTCTTGAGAATGAAATTCTTCAAGTGTGTCCTCAACGCACATAAGATCATCCTTCTTTGGAGAAGCACATGTGTCTTTGAGTTCTTGAATGAACTTTTGAGAGCATCCGGCTTCATCATTGTTGGATGTGAGATTGAAGTGTGCTTCATATCTCTTCTCTTGAGTCTTCTTGCCTTGAGCCAAAGACTGGAGGTAGAGGTTTACAAGGTGCTTCGGGGTGCGGCATTTCTTGGTAGGATGGTTGTAGCAACCACACTTTTGACAAATGTCAGTTTTGTCAACTTTCTTACCAGAATTGCCTTTGCCTTTCTTGAATCCACTTGGTGTTTGCTTCTTGTTGCGTTTGATTTTACCTTTGAAGTTCTTTGAGTAGTCTTTTGAACTACCGAACTTGGTGTTATTTTGATTAGCATGTATTTCAGGAAGTGGAGCAGCCCCAATGGGACGTTGCTGATTGTTCTTTAAAAGAAGTTCAGCATGCTTTTCTGCCTGAAGCATAGTATGCATAAGATCAAAATAAGTTTGGTAATGGGCAGCACGCCATTCTTCTGCTGTAGGACCTGTCGGATGGGAGCATAGTTGAGAGAGTCTTTCTATTTTGTCCGCATCTGTTGGTTCCTTTTCACAAAATCGCAACTTAGAGCAAATAGCATGAAGGGCATGATTATAGTCTCCAATGATTTAAAATCTTGGAGTCTAAGATGTGCCCATTCATGATTAGCCTCAGTAAGATAATGACTTTCTCATTGCTCATATCTATTTTTGAGGGCTAACCATAAAGTGAGTGGATTTTCCTCATACAGATATTCCGCCTTTAAATCTGGATGTATGTGATTCCGAATTATGCTTAAAACGGAATATTTCACAATATCTGGAGGAATTTGATTTTCTGGAGGATTAAATATCACCATTTGCAACCCACGTGTGGTTAGGTTGATTTTGAGGTCCATAGCCCATGTAGGGTAATTGGCACCATCGAGAGCGAGTGGCTCAAAATCTTTGGTAGCCATGAAAGCCTACATATAAAGTACAACATAAATGATTAATTTACATGAGGTAAATTAATGTGAGGGTAATGTTGTAATGAAATGCAAAAAAAATGTGGAAAACAATATGAGTATTGTAATCCAAAAGAATGTATACCTAAATTAAATATAACATGATGTTATATTTATAATACCGTTGAACACAATATTGGTGGTGAACACCAATTTATTGTATGGCATATTGTACATAAAATGTAGCAAAGTGCCATAAATTGTGATTTTATGGTATATATTGTAGGTATGCATTCATAATATTTTGCAAAAAATTCCAAATTAATAAGTACAATGATACTTACGAAATGGGAATTTTTAAATTTTAAATTTGCGAAAGATCGTAAATTTAAATATGGTCGCAATACCTATTGTAAATAAATTGCAATAAAGTAGTAGTCCAACATATGTAAAATTAAATATTTACATATTTTTCAGATCCTGTAGGGACTGAAATGCTAATTTATAAATGTAAAAAAAAATTAACAGATACAATTATAAACAAGCAAAAAGGACTAAATTGCGAATATTACAACATGAATTTATTTGATATAAAATTCTGCAATTTACATAGAAACTAAGGGGGGAAATGCATATTTTCGGCAACTTGGGCTGAAGCCCATTTGGCCTTTAGGCCCATGAGGAATGGTGGGGTGGTTTTGGGGGCAAAGCCCATTTTTGGGCAGCATTATATATAAGGAATGGGGGGATTTAGGGTTCCCCCCAAACCCTAACTGCCAAGCCGCCGGCCATGCTTTGGAGCGCCGCCGCCACCAGCAACGCGCGCCGCCACGGCCGACACGCCGCTGCCGCTAACGCGCTGTCGCCGGCCGCCATACCGCCGCGCCATGCGAGCCTCGCCGCGCCATGGGCGCCGCGCCTCGCCGTTGCCGTCGCACGGCGCGCGCCGCCGAAGCCGCCGGCGCTGGCGCCATCGCCGCCGCCGCCACGCGCGCCGCCGCGCGGCCTCCACGCCGTCGGCCGGCCTCACGCGCGCCTCCACTTCCGGCCGCCTTGGCGCCGCCATCGCTTCCATGGCGCCGAAGCGCGCCCTTGCGCCGCCTCCCACCGCGCTGGCCGCGCGTGCCTCGGGAGCCGTCGAATGCCGGTCTCGGGCGCGCGCTTGGTGGCGTCCTCGCGAGCGCAGCGCCGCCATGGGCTCGGGCCGCCTCGTCGGGCTGCGCCGCGGTGCCAGCGCGGCCGTGGCGAAAGCCTCGCGGACTACGCGCTGCGGCGTCGGCTCGCCGCTGCGGCCGTCGCGTCCGGGCCGACCACCACGGTGATCCTGGTGCCTCTGCGACGAGCGCCGGCCACATCGGCTGCGTCGGATTCGGGTGCAGCCCGCTGGCCATCCTGGCGCCGCGCCCCCTCCCCCTCTTCTTCTCTGGTTACGTTGAGGAGAAGGCGTCCTCTGCGGAGGAGGCCGGTGGAGGGGTGCGGAGTCGGAGGCCGGGACGGCGGTTTGCCGCCGCAGAGGCGTGCGCCGGTCGCCAGAGCGGTCCATAGCGTGGAGTCTTCGCCGGAGGGAAGACGCCGTGTGACTCCCATGGACGACGACGACGCGGCACAGAACCGTGGCCGGTGGCGATGACGGTTGTCGCCGGTGACAGTGGTGGCCTCTCATGGGCAGAAGCAAGGAGAACATGCAATGATTCGTGCAAAGACTCTACCAAAGCGAGGATATCTAGGAATGCTTTTTTGTGTTTTTCGCATAGAGCCATTACCTGTCTCTGTTGCGTGGATGATTTGAGCGTGTGCTGATAACGTGTTGAATAGTTAGAGACAAGTGTATACGACAGAACTCTTTAACCCCTTTATTCTGAATGTACAGTGCTTTATATACATGATGAATGGGTGGCAAAAGGTGCCTTTATGGAAAGACATCTGCTCCTTTTGTAATAACTGTACATTGGGCAGTTTAATAAACTGGTGTTTAACATACCTCACCCCCACCTCAATCCTAATAACCTAGTTCCACCGCAACCCTACTATGTGGCACCGCCTCGCTGGGATTGGCAAGGCTCGTTTGACTACCTTCGCCGCAACCTCCTCCTGCATCCCCTCACCTCTTCCTACACCTCCATGTGATGCCTCCAGATATAAACACTACTAGTGTCAGAGACAAAAAAACTATAAATTGTAAATTGCACAGGATAGGGGGGGGGGGGGGGGTTGGATGGGCGGAATGCGGTGGTATTTGTCATTGTCACCGGCGACAAAGGTAAGGCGGAGGAATCATGATGTCAATCCAGATGTTAGGAATTCCACTAAGTTCCCCGCAAAAATCATGCGGTATAGCAATTCCAAAAAATATATAATGGTGTTTCTAGAAATAAAGAGAGAAAATCTTACAAGGCCCTCCACAAACTAGTGTACCAAAAACACAACTCTCACTCACTACTAGTTTTACTGCCAAATGCCTCCTCTAGTTTCAAATATTCTTACCAGTACATTTCTGTGAATTATAAAGGGAAATATTTGCATTTCGAAAAGGCAGTCACTGACACATTGGAACCACATGCGAGTGATTTTCTTCGAAAAAAAAACAATCGTCACCGTTTGACAGCACGAGATTAACTTTTCTTAGAGATGAGCTGGACATTAATTTTTTTAGAGACGAGCTGTACATTAATTGCTTCAACACCACCGGAGAACAGCAAGTTGGAGACGGAGGTTTTTCTTTCCTTTTGTTATTTTGTTCTCTTATTACCCTTCGCGACCGGTCACCAACCGCACCCCTGGGGCCTTCTCACTTCCGACCCTGCATGGCAGTGTCAGTTGACAGGTGGGGTCACCCATACACACCAGAAAGAACGAGAGACTAAGAGCATCTCCAACAATCCCCCTAAATCTCCCCCTAAATCAAATTATTGGGAAATTATGTAAAAAGTCTTCTCCAACAACTCCCCTAAACACCCCCCTATTTCTATTCCCCCCCAAAACTCTCCCAAAACTTAGGTAGAAACAGGGAACTTTCAGGGGTCCCCTTTCCTATTAGGATATATTTAGGGGAGCTGTTGGAGGAGGGGACTAAAATAGGTTAACAAATTTTTTAGGCTGCCCCTAAAAGGTGTCTTTTGGGGTGGGTTTTTAGGGGGATTGTTGGAGATGCTCTAAGTACGCGTCTCCTCTCTGAAAGCTTGTGTTTACGCCGTCACAGTTGGCACAGGGCCGGTCGTTGGATTTTAGGGGCCCAAGGCAAAATTAGAAATAGAGGTCTTAGTATAAATATCTAAATATAAATCTACACACACACACATACACACACACACACACATATATATATATATATATATATATATATATATATATATATATATATATATATATATATATATATATATATATATATATATATAGTATAAATAATGAGGCACCTAGGTGTCCTGACACCTAGTCTCCTACCTTTGGATTGCTTTTAGATGCGTGCTAGTGTGATTGAGACTTTCCATCCATGATTAAGACTTTCCTTCCATGATTGATTTAGCATACCTAATATATTATATACCATACATACCATTGCTCTAGCACGTATCTAAAAGCAATCTAACTACAGGGAGCCTAGGTGTCTGGGCACCTAGGTGTCCCATTTCAGCGTCTATATATATATATATATATATATATATATATATATATATATATATATATATCTAATTTTACCAACAAACATTTAATTAAAGAAAAATTCACATCAAAGAGTTCATAGATATTACCTTAAAATTTCTTCTAACATTTCTAGATGCGAAGTCATTGATGATGGTATTGATATTAATCTCATCCAATAATTTCTTCTCAATACATAAAGTTGCCAAACCGTTTAACCTCTCTTGAGACATTGTTGACCTTAAATGATTCTTCAACAATTTCAACTTTGAAAAGCTTCTTTCAGCTGATGCCACGGTCACAGGCATAGTAAATAAAATCCGATAAGCAATAGAAATATTAGGATAACAATCCGCTTCTCTGACAAACTCAAAGATCTCCAACTCAACATCAAAGGAACCATCTAGAGAGAAAGTTTCTACAAATTTTGTACAACATTCTTTTAATTCAGTTCGATCCAATGACTTCAATGTTGTTGAACTCATTAAAAATCCAAATATACTTCCGAATGTTTGGAGTTCTGGAAATCTACTTTTCAATGAATTGATTGCCATATCAACCATAACAAAAAAAAATAATTAACTTCAAATTCCTTCTCAGCTTGCAAAACTACTTCATCACAATCAATTTCATCAAACTGTTTCTTCCTAAGAACATGCCGCTTAACTGGAAATGATGGCTCTACATTCATTTGAGCTGCAATATCTTTGGCAATAATCATACTCAAAGCAAACCCTTCATTTCTATAAGTATTAAAGTATTTAACCATACCTTCTATTTGTTGCATGTATATACTCTACATAGTATATGGGGGGCCCCTGGATTTTGGAGGCCCGGGGCGACCGCCCCTCTCGCCCCCCTCAGGGCCGGCCCTGAGTTGGCAAGATCAATATACCAAGAAAGCAGCTTAACCCTATATATATCCTCATCTGCCCAGCCCAAAACGAGAGGAGAGGAGAGGAGAGCTGGAGGGAAGAGGAGAAACAGATCTAGATCAAGAACAGAATCACTACCGGGTTCAGCAGCCTTGCCGAGTGCCGGTGGCACTCGGCAAAGCACGAGAAACACTCGGCAAAGTCTTTGCCGAGTGCCACCCACGGCATATCTCACACGCCATAGTTTCTGACGGCAAAAAAATCTTTGCCGAGAGCTTTTTTTCGAGCACTCGGCAAAGTCTTTGCCGAGTGCCTAAACGACTCTCGGCAAACAAAGGAGAGTGGACGGCGAGAACACGGTGACGGCGTCGTTTGCCGAGTGCCAGGACGGAATGGCACTCGGCAAAGCTTTAACCTTTGCCGAGTGTCATGGTGAAGACACTCGGCAAAGATTTAATCTGTGCCGAGTGTCATGGTAAATACACTCGGCATAGTACGTTCCCAGAATGCCCTGGAACGTTACTTTGCCGAGTGTTTTTACCATGACACTCGGCAAACTAACAACACTCGGCATAGTACGTTCCAGAATGCCCAGAAACGTTACTTTGCCGAGTGTTTTTACCATGACACTCGGCAAAGCATCCCTTTGCCGAGTGTTACACTCGGCAAAGTAGCCCAGAATGCCCAGAATTTTAATTGTTTATTGCACCCCACTCAAACAAGTCACAATATACCACAGTATATCAACAATATATCACATATAGTCATTCACAATCATTCACCAAGTAGAACCACAATATATCATCCACAAGTATATCAAACAAGTCACAAAGTATCACATAAACATAAACCAAGTATCAATCACAATATTCACATAAACATCAACCACAAGTATCATCCACAAAGCACGTCACCCCGACTGATGTGGTGGGTCATGAGGCAAGTTATTCGAAGCCGCCGATTGATTCTGCACAAAGGAGAAGAGATTGCATGTGTGAGACAAGATTTAAGGTATGAACATACAAACTTAAACATTCATACTCCACTAGAAACTCACAGGAGTAGTTGCAGGAGGAGGTGGAGGGAATAGCTCCGGTGGCAGAGGTTGACCCATCCTCTCGCCAAGACTTTGCATCCACTGAAACATCTGCGTCATCCTCTGCCGCTCGGCCTCATTCCTCTGCCGATCGGCCTCCATCCTCGCCGCCATCTCCTCCCGTAGCCTCTTCTCTTCTTCCAGCTGGGCCTACAATATTTCACCCCAATGTTACAATGGAAAGCAAAGGTATGTAAAAATTAATGAACGACGAATAAAACAGAAATAACCTGGAGTGCCTCCATCCGGGAGTGTGCAGTGTCCGGCCGTGGGCGTATGGCCGGGCTTGAGCTCGTGCTCCTTGCTCGAATCTGGGTGAGAGTGGGAGTAGTGGCCGTGTCGAGTGTGCTGTCGCCAATCCAGTACCGCCCATGCTTCTTGCCTCCTCCCACCCTCATGACGACTTCTCCATCAAGGTCCCGGTGCTCGGATCGTACTCTGGCCCATGGACCGCCCTTGCCATCGATGTGTACTCACTGAGGCGGCTGTGGACGGTCGCATTGCTGTACACCGAGGGCGGGTCCTCCGGGTTGTAGTCGACGTCGGACGTCGCCTTGCCCTTGTGGGCCAAAGCCCATGCCTTGAATCGGGAGCAAGGCTGGCCACCATGTGACGACGATCGCGAAAAAACAGCAAGATGATTAGAAATTATGCAGAATTGAGCGTTATAATAAAGAAATGAATTCGCATACCCATGTAGCTGCGAATTGCCGAGGCTACGGTTGCCTTGATGGTGTGGTGCACTGGCATCATCAAACGCCGCTCCCGCAAGCGTTGCAGCGTCTCCTCCCACTCGGCGGCGCACCACTTGTCCACCATCTGCTCTCAAAGATCGAGATGTGGGCGCACCACCACGGAGGCACCTACACGTCATCAAGTATATAACATATAAGAAGATCAAATTAAGCGTACTTAATCTCAGAAAAAATCAGTATTAATGTTGTATATTTACCTGCATGTAGTCTTCCCGAGTCAGCCTCATGTTTCTTGCTTCAGTTTTGTTGATCTTCACTCCAAGGTAGGTAGCGTTGTATGTTACGATGGCCTGGACGCGCGCCTCGTAATGCATGTCCTTCACGAGTTTATAACAGGCTTTGTGAGCCACACTAGCCGCCTTGGCCTCATATCCCTCCTGGCATCTGAAGAAATCCTGCATGTAGACGCGATGTATCCAGTCATTATTTCAAGAAAGTCCAATGACGGCATAGTATTGAGCAATGTAGTGCGAGGAAAACTTACCCACAGCTCGGTCGTCACCCGCGCCGCCTTGTTGGCGAATACCCGCCATCCCGATCCGTAAATCGGGAAGGCGACGTAGTGGTCCCACGTAGGTGGTGGCTCGCCTCCGCCAAACGCAACAAGGCCAGGAAGTGTAGCTCGCACAAAGACCAGATGCCATTGACATGGCGTTTGTGATCACTGCAGCCACAAGCGCCCAACCCCGCCCAAGTGATTAAGATAAATTATTAGTTTCTATTGTGATTTTCAACATATCAAATGAAAAAGTAGTGATAACATCTAAAGTTACTTACCTAGCCCCAGTGGGTTGAATCAGCGGGCGTCTCTCACGAGGTATCGGTCGCCTCGGGAGGGTCGAGGGACCTCGCAACCAGACACCCGACGAACCAGAGGAAGCGGACCCCCCTGCCGCCTCCTCCTCCGGCACCTCCTGCTCCTCCTCCTCCTCCTGCTCCTGCTCCTCCTCCCGCTCCTGCTCCTCCTCCCCCTCCCGCTCCCGCTCCTCCTCCCGCTCCTCCTCCCGCTCCCTCTCAAGAGTGCTCCTGCTCCTCCTGCTGCTCCTCCCGCTCCTCCTACTCCTGCTCCCCGACTGCTCAGCTGCATCGTGCCGTCTTTGGTAAAGCGACTTTACGTTCCTCATACCGCCCACCATCTTTGTTCAATCACCTGCAATTAAAAACAATCACGTACTTTAGAAAGAGATGCAAAATAAACAAAACATTATTAGAAAATAACAAAGTATTACATGTATTAGAAATAATCATCATTGTCCGGATTAGCTGGATCATAAGTCTCATCATCACTATCAGCCATGTCCATATAATCAACACTATTCGAAAGAGCAATGTTGTCATCACTGTCATTGCCTAAATGTAATCGCTGAAGTAATTCTAAGTCCTTCACATTTTGAACCTCATCTCCAGCGTTCTCGTCAACAACCCTTTCATTGTCTACTTCCATTCCGATCGCTTCGGTTAAGTCTATCTCAAAACTCCTTCTAGCCCCTCTTCTTGAAAGAACTCTCCGTCATATGTGTTTGGGTCAAAGTTGTAATCTTCATTGTTTGGGACAGTAGTTTACCTCGTGGCGATACCTTGTACACAACATCCCAACCCTTAAGACGGTCGTCTTTTGGCACGGTATGAGAGATAATAAACTTGCGTGGCTGTTGAGCCACAATATACACATCGTCTCCTGGTAAGACGGATGACTGTCGAATTTCGACTAGCCCAAGATTAGGGGTCCGTCTCGTTACTTCAGGATCAAACCAATGGCATTTGAATATGATAGGATTAAGAGGTTTGCAACCATGAAACGTGAGTTCGTATATTTCTTCAATTCTTCCATAATACTCGACCCCATCAAGGCCAGGCGTAAAAACTCCGGTATTTGTGGTTCTTCGATTGGGCCGACTCTGCTCATGTCTTGTTGTGTGAAAGCGATATCCATTCACGTCATAACCGGTAAATGAGCTTACCCTATAGGCACAGCCATCGGCAACCTGTCTCAACTCGGCACTCATAGACGCATCGGTTTGGCCCTTCTGTTTGAACCAAGAAATGAAATCGGGTATTCCATTTCCGCACTCGCCTAAGAAGGGTCTCACTTCTGCGGGTAGGTTCCCTTGATTCACGCCAGAATTGATGATGAAATTCCCTGCACCAACGAGAAACAAGGGGGTTGGATGCAGAATAGTGACTACTCGAGAACAAGTTTGTTGACAACTTATCGCATGTACGGCTCCACTTCGGAAAGGTTGTTCAACACATATAGCATGATAGTGCGCCACTCTTCATGTTTCAAGGTCTTGGGGTCGATCACTTGCACTTCGAGTTGCCCTCGGAAAATGCCGAGGTTCGATTCATTTTCGCCAAAGATTGTAACGAGGGGTGGATTGTGCATGCTAGGAAGGTTGTCACCATAGTACGTTGTTGTGAAGTTTGACACCTCCTCCAAAATGTATGCCTCGCAACGGAAGCCTCAATTTTGCATTTATTTTTACATTTAGTTCGATGAACCTTTAGACATCTCTCAATTGATAGCACCAACGCTGCGCAGACGGCCCCCATTCGTGCCTCATACGGAGGTGCAAAATCAAATGCTGCATCGGATTAAAGAAGCCGGTGGAAAGATCTTCTCCAACTTACAGAGCAACACATGTGTCATTCTTTCCAAGTCTGCAATCACGGTCCGAGATAACTCCTTGGCACAAAGCTGGCGGAAGAAATTGCTCAACTCGCCAAAGACTATCCGGACATGCTCGTGGACATAGCCTCGAACCATCACCGGAAGAAGCCGCTCAAGCCATATGTGGTAGTCATGACTCTTGAGCCCATTGATTCGCATAGTAGATAAGTTCACCCTCCTCGATTCGCTGCATACCCATCGTGGAACATTAACGCTTGGAACCATTCTAGTACTTCCTCCTTTGGGGCCTGGTCAAGACGAATTCGGCCTTAGGCTTTCTCCATGTCCCGCCGCCTCTAGGAGGCTTCATTTCTTGCTTTGGTCTATCGCATAACGCTGCGATCCACTCTAGCCTTAATGTTGTCCTTTGTCTTATCAGAATGTCCATGATTGTTGCCCAAAGTGCCTCGGCGACATTCTTTTCAATGTGCATTACATCAATGTTATGTGGAAGAAGAAGGTCATCAAAATAGGGAGCCTCAACAAGCCCGACTTATGAGTCCATGCATGTTGCTCACCATATCCCACAAAACCGCGACATTCTTGATTGACCTCGAGAGCATCTATCCGAGCACGAACCGCGCATCTGGTCATCATCTGCGGTGCAGGTCTATAACCACGACACCTTTCGTAAAGTTCTTGATGTCTCGTCAATGCATGGTCAAGAGGGAGGAATTGTCGATGTTTGTCGAACGAAGAATACTTGCCACCCTTCAAGAACCAAATGAACTTCGAGTCGCCTTGCATACGGGCATGGGAACTTCCGTGAACACACCAAATGCAGAATATCCCATACGCCGGAAGTCATGCAGGAGTAGTGGTACCAAACATGCATTTTGAAGTTTCTCTTTGTAGCTCTGGTCGTATGTCCATACCCCTTCCTCCCAAGCACGGACCAATTCATCAATCACAGCTCCATGAACACACCCATATTATTCCCGGTGTTCAGAATTATCAACGACAAGAATATGTTCGTCGTTGGAAGAGGACGCCGGGGAGATTGAGGGGATAACGAACACGGGCCAACAAGTGTATGGGGCGCCATCATTCCATAAGGATTGAACCCATCATTGCCGCCGCAACACGCACATTACGAGCCTCTACGACTTTCTCACGATGAATCACATCAAAGTGGGTCCATGCTTCACCATCGGATGGATGTACCAGCTTCTCGTGATTGTATCGACGCCCATTTTTGTGCCATGTCATCTGCTTCGCGGTTTCCTCGGTCATGTATAGCCGTTGGATCCTCGGTATGAACGGAAGGTACCGAGGATTTTCACGGGATCGCAAGTCGCCTCTTCGACCATCACCGAGTCTACCTCCCAGAACCTAGAGGATCCACACTTTGCATGCACTTTGCTTCGCGTGTTCTTTCCTAAATAGGATGCACCCTTCGGACAAGCATGTATCTGCTCATATGGCATCTTAAGTGCACGAAGGAGTTTCTTTGCCTCGTACATGCTCTTCGCGAATGTGACCCTCCGGAAGCATGCCGCCAAAAGCGTCAACATAGCATCGGCGCCTCGACTCAAGCTAAACCGGGACTTCAAGGCCATTACGCGCCCAATGCCATCCAGTTGAGAAACCTTCGCCCGCCGTGAAGGGGTTTCGTCGCGCACAACATGTCGTAATACGCCTTTGCGGTTGCCTCTCGCTCCTCCTCCGCACGCCCTTCAAATAAGTGTGCTTCATGATAGTCATTTAACATGTCTCCTACCCCGCCATCAGCATCATAATCCACGACGCGTGGTCTCACGACCTCCTCTCTCATACGATCGGATTCACCGTGGTAGATCCACCGGGTATAGTCTGCCGTAAATCCAAACTTGCAAAGATGTTTACCCATGACCTCCTTTGTTTGTCGACGCGTGTTTGCACATCCGCCGCAGGACACCAAGTGGCACGCGCTCCTTTAACCTTGGCAAATGCTAGTTCCAAGAAAGCATCGGTCTTCTCAATCCATTCATCGGACAATGAACCCTGACTTGAGCGGCCCGTGTACATCCACTCACGGTCATCCATCCTCTAACATATCAGCCCTCAGCCTAACTAGGTTACGTAATCTATGAACATGAATAAATACCTGAACTGTAAACCGAGCAAGGAAAAGAGGTACACCGCGCGATCGGGAGTTTCAGAACCGCCTCGGCCAAGGCGACGGCGGCGGCGGCGGTGGGCGGTGCAATAGCCTCTCCGCAAAAAACAAACATAATAGTGTCAGTTGAAAATTTCGGCAGCACCTCCCCTGCACGGTGAGGTTTCCAAAACCTGCAACAAACGAACGGCACGATGGCCGACAACCACATATACGGCACGATGGCCAACAACCACATCAATGATCTGATTTACAAATAATAAGATTTACAAATAATAACGATGGCCAACAACCACATCAATGGCATTCATCAGTCTACCAGCTTGATGATCCCATCCACATCAATGGCATTTACAAATAATAAGATTTGCATGGCACTATTCAATAACTTAAAAAAATTAACAATATAATTTCAGTCAAAAACTAATAGCAAATGTGAAGTGAATGGATGCAAACAAATTATGTTTGTTTCAACCACCTAACGGCGTCAAAATTCAATATATACTTGCGATCCATGTATAGACTCACACATTGATCTAGCAAGCATGCATGCAGTATATATCCATACTACTCGCTACTTCACAATGAAAATTGAATACCTAATTAAGTAGGCACATGCACGCTCACTTATAAGGCTATGACAAGACTGCAAACAAAAAAGAGGGGAATGCATTGTAATTCAACTAGATATTTCAAACAGATTGTACTTGATGTAAGACAAATGCATGGAAGCAACTTGCAAGGTAGATCTCTATATGACTTGGTATCTACATAGCACAGCTAGCATAACAAGAAGAGAATCAAAGTACCCAAAACCTACGTATATATATACGATGTGATTCAGAAACATATAGCATTGTCCATACCTAATCGATCAAGAGAGCGCCGATGTCACCGTGGAGTGGTCGAGAGCGGAGCGCGGCGGGGCGGGCGCGGCGCGCGCGCGCGCGGCGCGCTGGCGCGGCGGCGGCGGCGCGCGGCGGGCGGCGGCGCGCGCGCGCTACAAGCGGGGCAGCGGCGCGGAAAAACTTAATTTCTTGCGTGTGTGAGCGTGGCCGCGGGGACGGGGAAGTTTTGTTTTTCTCTTGTTTGCCGAGTGCCCCCGATCTGGCACTCGGCAAACTTTTCCTCTTTTGCCGAGTGCCCTTGATCTGGCACTCGGCAAAGCTTCTCTTTTGCCGAGTGTCGCCCACAAGGCACTCGGCAAAAATTTTTTTTTAAAATTTTGTCTCCCTCTTTTCCATAACATGTTTTACAAATTTTTTCAAATGTATTTTGAAAATGCCATGTCAAATTCACTCAACAATGCATATTCGATGCTTCTACGAATATTAGACCATTATTTCATGCAGTTATAGCTCAAATTCAATTTATATCAATTAAAATTCTATAATTGCAGTTTAAAAATTAAAATTATCAAAAAATTTCACATGAATTACCAAAAATTCACATGAAATAATCTCTGTTGTCTATTGCCTATACAAAAAGTTTTGTAGTCAAACCACAATTCAACCGTCACTTTGACTCCAAATCTTACCGGATCCTTCTCAACTCTACGCTTCTTCTTGTAAAAGCTTCGGTTTGTAAGCATCGTACGTGACAACTTATGCGAAATCTTTTCAATTTTTTACCACAGCCTCCGCGTATGATATCATGACATCTTGACAAATCTCATGATTTTCAAACTTCGTTTGCTTTTTTTTTTTAAAATTTTAAAATCATTCGGCCACACGTTCGTGTTCGTGTTTCCTGAACAAGATGTTTGAAATTCCTTTTCATTTCACAGGTAAGGCATCAAACCGGGCTGAATAACATGAATATCATTTTTCTACTCATTTTTCCTATTATTTGAATCACTTGCAGTTCAAATTTGACTTGATAGAAAAATTGCTTAAAATACAATTAATTGATTAAATATAGCAAACATATACAAAAATATACCAAATTTTAACATGGAGTACCATATGTTGTATGTGGAGAGTAAAAAAAGTTTGAAGGGTAGGAAAGGAAAATGTTTTATTTATTTGCCGAGTGCCGCAAAAAAAACACTCGGCAAAGAGATCTTTGCCGAGTGTCAGCTCCAGACTCTCGGCAAAGTTCTAACGGCGGCGGCTGACCTCCAATGGACGGCGGTTGGTGACGAGTGTTTTATTTTTGCCGAGTGTTTTCCCGTCAGCACTCGGCAAAGAGCTTACTTTGCCGAGTGTCTAATAGACAACACTCGGCAAAGATCTTACTTTGCCGAGTGCGTTATTTTGCCGAGTGCAATTTACCGGGCACTCGGCAAAGTTATTGTTTGCCGAGTGCCCGATAGATTGCACTCGGCAAACTTGAAGGCACTCGGCAAAGTACGGGTTTCCGGTAGTGAATGGACCTTGACTAGATGTGAGATTTATAATTCACGCTGCTATCCATCTATCCTTGCTTGTTTGTCTGCCGATGTTTCTTTGCTCATTGCCATATTTTCTTTGCTGGGCCAAGACTATCGTTGTTGGGTTGTTTTTCTTGCAGATCGAAGAAACCCTAGACACACTCAGGTAAGAACCTCTAGTCGGCTGATATCTATTCTCTACGTACTTTCTTGTGGATTTCGCCGAAGGGTTTCTTCCGTCTTTGCAAGATTCGGTTTGCTGTTTTGATCGCATAAGGGAATCTTTTCTTCCATTTCTTGTTCCTGCATATGTTATGTTAATGTTGATCTATGCTATGCGGAAGGATTTTTGAACGCCTCTTTTCACGAGAGGATTTTAGTGTAGGAGGAAAGCAAGCTCGTGTTGGATAGTGAAAAACCTCACCTATCACCTCAAGTTGCATGCACATCCTAAACTTGAGTTTACAAGCCCTGACCTTAGCACTTTGTGCGGCCACCGGTCGGAGTAGGGTGTAGGGAGGCGATGGTGTCGCGGAGCCGCAGGGGGGTTGGGGTTTAGAGGCTTGTGAAGTCGATGCCCAGCAGTGATGGGAGCGAGCGCATGTGATGATGTGGAAATGAAGTGCTGGGGATGGGTGTGATTTAGGAGGGGATGAGTTGGGAACGTGCATGCTGAGAGGCAGGGCGGAGCTAGGTTGAAGCAACGCCTCAGACTAGATAGTGCATTATAGATGATATTCACTATATATGAGGTATTTTTTTTAAATTTTACAATGCATTTTTGATTTTAGGCTCAGGGCTGAAGTCTAGACAGCACTGGGTCTGAATCCACCACTGCTGGGAGGGTGCAGCAGCGATGTCGAGGGCGGTGCTAGTGTGGAATGGGAGAAGACGGACATGAGGCGCAAGGGTAGGACTAATTAAGAGGGGCGGCGAGTAGTGATTGAAGGGAGGAGGAAGCAGCGGCCTTTGCTGGCAGCGGTAACATTACCTTCAGATGATATACTTGGAGGAATGGGTATACGTGGGAAGAAATGCAGGC
Source organism: Dendrocalamus sinicus (assembly GCA_036346575.1). Lineage (NCBI taxonomy): Eukaryota > Viridiplantae > Streptophyta > Magnoliopsida > Poales > Poaceae > Dendrocalamus > Dendrocalamus sinicus. The sequence goes on from CM070647.1 coordinate 19,107,628, forward strand.
AGTGTTCTCATGAACATGCTTTAAGCTCCTGTTCTCATGATCAGCATCGGAGAACATGGTTCTGTGGAATAGACGTAACATTGGCGCAGGCCTCTGATAACCATATCTGATGCCAGTGCCAGCCGGTCCATCCGTATATACCTGCCATGCTACCATATGTATCACAAGCATGTACGTACGCATTGAACATCTAATAGGTATTTTATTAAGGATCGGAGTTACACACACTTGTGCTCCCATCGCTAGCAAGGAACCCATCCTGGTCCATAACATGTACTAGACTAAAAGATTGAGACTGTGTGATCAATTCGATACGTAATCCCATTCCATCATTTTAGGCTGTCACCATGAGCCCAAAAAATCATAGAAAGCAAATTTGAAATGTCCAACTGTGGTTTGCTATATGGATGTATCAGACGCATTTTCATTAGTTTTTCTTCCAGTTCATATAGGATTTATGGAACTATTTTATAGGTTAGTGAGAATTTTTTTATGCATTGAGGGGCAAACATGGAGCCATTTCAGTTCGTCATTCTCTATTATATCTGATATATCAGTACCTACTCTAAGTCTCTCACCAGATCAGAGAATGCAAAAAAGAAAAACTTGCCCCTACTGCTCGGGCACTATATATGTGGTTCAAAGTGCCGATCATCTGATCTGGTTGTGAACTTGTGCATGTTGTTCAAAATCCTCATAAAATATAGAATAGTAGCAGGATGAGCAGAACTTCATGAGGCTTGTTGAGATAGATACTTCTTTTCCACTTTTTCTTTTGTTCGCTTAGTGAAAACTTTGTCTCAGCGACTCCAAATTGCCAAGATACAATGGAGCGTACAAAGATGATATACGACTTGGAAAAGCTGTTGGATGCTAAGCAGAAACTTGAGGTAGAAATAGAACAATTGGAGGGAAAGTCTGAGAATCACATCAGAAGTGAAGAAGATTCTGAGTTAATAAAAAATATTTATGAGATGAAACAAAAACTGAAAGACATGGATGATGATTTTCAAAATATGGATTCTCTTAACAAGATACTCATCCTTAAGGAGCGCAGGGCAAATGCAGAGCTGGAAGAAGCCAAATCTGAGCTTATAGAGGTACACATAAAGGTTTCTAGTAATTACTTTGACGTGGTTACTGATAATATATATATACCAAGACACCTTTTTCACAACAAAATGCTCGCTGCTGTAGGGATTAAGAGAAATGACTGGAAGTCAATCAGTTATTGGTGTCAAACAAATGGGTCAGCTTGATCAAGAGGTGTTTGTCAAGGCTTGCAAACTGAAAGGAACAAAAGGTGACTTGGAAAGAGAAGCGGCACTTTTGTGCTTGGAATGGCAAAATGAGATCAGGAAATCAGAATGGCATCCTTTCAAACATACCATTGTTGATGGAAAGGCAAAGGTAACTATTTTAATCATGCTGATTGATATAGTTTCTGGATACATTTTCTTCATAGTTGTTTTGTTAGTATCCTATTTATCCATTAAATCTTCGTATGTGGTGCATGTAGTCTAAAGCCTTCAAATATTCATTTTTTACTTGTCATGCATTGTTGCTTTGCCAACTGATGTCCTTGTTCCAACCATAAAAATGGTGTCAAGTGTGTATTGAGGAAGTATCTTGTTTTATTTTTTATATTAGAATATCATTGTTGAACACTTCTCATTTCTAATAATACACACAGGTTTGCTAATATATTGTTGGAGCCGTTTGAAAGCCTGTTGTTTGCTACATGATGGTGGTACTATTTCTGTAGGTAGCATTTGGCACTCATGGAAATTTTGATAAAAACTCTGTTGGTAGCACCTTGCAAAAAAGAAAATCAAGCCAAAACTTACAAAAGGGGGAATATAGATAGTTGCACAGACAGTAACTCATGATGTAACTATTTTATTGGAGCAGTGCGTGTTGCTATCTTCTTGTCCTTTTTTTTGTGACGACGCGCGCTGATATATTGACAGTGGTAAACATTGTACTTAAGTAAATCTGCGAAATTATATCGCTTTATGAACTAAAAATTTTGGTGAGGTTCTATAATCAATAATGAGACTAACTCTGCCCAATATCGCTATATCAAATTACAATTTGGTTATGTACTACTATAATCAATAAATATCCTTATTGGTTTACTTCGTGTAATTAGTTCTAACCAATACTATGTTTATACCCCTAAGATATCTCACTTAATTTGTTTATATTAAGATATCTCACTTAATTTGTTTATATATATGTTGCCGAACAAAATTCAGAGACAAGCATGCTAATTGGTTATCCCGAGTCTAATTGAGTCTTAACCACGAAAGATAGTGTCGCTATCGCCGAGTGAAATTTTTACTCTCCTATATGCTATATCTATGCAATTTATTTGTTGCTTCCCCTGTATCTCTTGTTTGGCATCAAGGTACATCCATCCATTTAATTTGATTTGTATTTATTCAAATATTTTCAATAGTTGTTTCTCTTGTTGGTATTAGATGTCTCTAAAATAGAGGTGACCTGTGGTAATGCATGCAACTTTTTGCACAGAACATGTTTACAATCTGTAGTGTCCTTATATACACACGATGATGCAGGAAGTTATCATGGAGGATGATGAGAAACTTCAAGCTTTGAGGGAAGAATGGGGGAATGAGGCATACAATGCCGTCACCCAGGCCCTTCTTGAGTGCAAGGAGCACAATCCGTGTGGGATGTACCCTGTGCCTGAGCTATGGAACTTCAGGGAGGACCGAAAAGCCTCCGTTGCAGAAGCAGTTGCCTATTTGGTGGCAGACATGAACAATGACATGAGAACTTCAACATAATTTCAGGGACTGTCTATTACTCAGTTGACTAAAAATTTCTTATGTTTCAGTCTCTTTTTTGGTCCGTTTGATCACTATCTGACGGTTGTGGTGGTTGTTTTTATCTCTGTATTGTGCTGTTCTGTTTTCATATGGGCTAGTCTGTTGCTGCTATTTATCGGGCTCGTGTATTTCAATTGTTGACCTTTAAGACATGTGCTCATGGGCCAGCAGTGAAGCCTGAGAATTTAACTCTTGAAGCTCTATTTTCCGGGCTGTTTCTTTGCTGTTTTTTTTCAATTGGCGACTAGTTTTGTCTCAGTCTTATTAACGGGTATTCATTAAGCTGTACCCAAGTGGACTTAACCCATTACGGATTAGTGTGGGCTAGGCTTGGCCTGAACAATAAACTATCAAAGAAAAACAACACTTCCGGTCTTTCTTTCAGATTTTTGTAAATCTCAATATGATGTACGCCTAAATCCTTTGGATTTTTTCTGCAAGCATAGTGGATAACAAATGTCAAAGAACAACAAGATATAACTTAGCTGGGACATCTCAAAGAGGAACAAGATACAAGTATGAAACATAACAATCCTACAACTCCTCTCCTTCCTACACTTGTACGTCTCCGATTTGACTCATCTTGAATATGCAAATATAATTTATGCCAATTCATGGAAAATCTCATCCTAACTTGAATATATATAGATACGATAAATTGTTATAAACATATTCTACCTAGTCTTTCTTAGCTTTTCTTTAATTCTTCAGTAATGATCACGAGATCAAATTGGAAATTTAAGCACCATCCTCCATAGTGTGTCATTCCATCTCTTGATTATCAAGTTCTGATACACACTCCTACATAGACATAAATAAAGAATAACTTTTTATACTAGACAATAAGGGATTGGTGAACCTCTACTAGATATAGACAAATAATTCTAAACATTAGTTCAAAGCTATTCACTCAAAAATTTGGACTTCCCCAACCTAATGTAACCTAATAAGATTGCACATTACCTGATACTGAAATTCTAATTAAACTAGTATGCAAGTTGTAGTTTGTCTATTTCTTCGATTATATTTGTAGGTATATTTTTTAGACATGCATCAAAGGAAAAAAATCTATTAAGAATTTTCATAAAAATTGCTATACTACATCAAAACTGAACACACTCAACAAAGAAATTGGACATGACCTAATACTGCAATAAATATAATATTGTGGTGTAACAATTCAACTGAAGGTGTCCTACGTGATTATGCCAACAAAATATGTATCACAATTCAGAAGAGAAAAGCTGACACCATGAATGAGAGGATGAATCAAAATGAATTAATATTATCACAAAAATGAAGCGCCTTGTCACAAGTCTTATTCAATAAATGAGCAACTTCGCACAGTTACATAGCAAAGTTTCTAGGGAAACTAAGTTATGTTGCGTGCATTGATGTTGGGTAAAATTAGTTATCAAACATTCATACCGACCATTCAAAATTAAATTGGGCACAAGCACCATTTGGTAGTTACACCTATCTGCTCAAAATACCTATAGGATTTGAGGTAAGACAAAAAAAATTCAAGTGTTAGACAACTTAGAGAATCATAGAAGTATACACTAATATATTGTTCTTTAATACTTGCATTTATCACAAAACAACATGTTTATGAGTAGCAAATAGACAATTGGCCAGTCAACACTTGCCATCTGACCTAGCTAACAGATACAAGCTATGAAAATATTCAATTATCTTAAATTAAACAAACCATAATAAAATGTAGAAACAAAAGGGATTATTCGTTATTCTATTCTAGACAAAATATCCTAACCTAGGTGTACCCTACCAATAACATAAACAAATCAAATTATTCTAAACTAGACAAATAATACTAGCCCAGGTGAACCCCACAAAACCATAAACATAATGAATTATTCTAAGGAAGGCAAATCATCCTAATCTTGGTGAACCATTACAAAATATAAACACAACTAAATAGAAAAATAGAGAGCCTAATTGGCTGATATCCTCACTTAATAATTTTTCTTACAGGATGACCTATAGAAGTGAGGTATTCAAAAAGAGTTGAACAAACCAGCAAGACTACATGCCTGTTCTTTTTGGCTAAAGCTTATGGCTTTTGGCTGCAGCTTGTGGCTTTTGAGCTATTCGTGCAAGAGATTACAGAGTAACAGAAACTCACGTGCGGTTTTTGCTGATATAAATGAAGTCGGTACAGTATGTACTACAATTAACTAGTAAACCCTATCTTGAAAAGATACTCCATTTAAAAGCTAGTTACTGTAGAAAATCCAAAAAACAGCTTTTAGAAGCTGAAAAGAATATGCCCTACATTCAACATGATGGATGTAAGCATTGCTGGCATCATTTGTTGGATAACAAATTTTGAATGGTGGATAAATGATTTAGACTGGGGTGATTGAAAGCACTGTGTGATCATGCTATGTGACAGCTCTGTGAATCTTTGTGTAGTTAAAGAAGTGGGTAGTATCGTCTTGGTTAATGAAGAACTTAACTTTGTGCCCCATTGAATTAAGCCCCTCGTACAACCATATGCTATATGGGAAGGGCCTAGCTCAGTAAGTTACTGAGTTCTGGTATTGACTCCTCAGGTTGTAGGTTAAGTTTTGAGCCAAGCACTACCACAGAAAGGGTCATCATAGACGGTCCAAAACCATCATCACAGTCAGTTTCTGAATTATCTAAATTTATATATCTATGATAACAGGTGATTATCACAGACAATTCTCAAATCGTTTGTGATAAATTACAACATAGAAGATTTTTCAAAAATACCGTCTGTGATATGTCATATATCACAGACGGTTCTTAAACATAGCCGTCTGTGATATCTGATATATTACAGATGGCTAATACAAAAAGCCGTCTATGATATGTCATATATCGTAGAGGGTTCTTAAGCATAGTCGTCTGTGATATCTTACACATCACAGACAGCTAATACTAAAAACCATATGTAATATGTCGTATATCACAGACGGTTCGGTGTTACAAACCGTCTATGATAGCTATTTCAATATCTATAATATTTCTATTTTTTGGCTAGCCTCAAGAAATGCTAACCATACCCTCTAAAAATAAACAAACAGATCACATATATAGCACATGACAATCATTATACAGATCTCACAAATGAATTGAACAACTGAATGAAGTACAATTGAATGAATTTTTGATTAAGCACAATTGAGTGATTACAATTGTATCAAATATTTAAACATCTAATCATTATCGCCGGGGTTGAACTCTCCATTCGAGTTAATAACCTCCACCATCAAGGATTTGGAGAGCTTTCCTTGAACTTTGGTGAGGTTGTCAAGATCGTATGCACTTGAGTCGAATTCTACGCCCTATCGCTAGGAGTGTTAAATTCATTAGCATATATATACATATGTAGAAATTGATAATCACGAAATAAATATTGGCTGGTTGACAAACATTTGGATCTTTTATCGTAGTGCCCATGATTTCCTGCATATGTCTGCAAACGTAGAATCCACATACGTTGCACTACAAAAATAGAATTACATACATAAATATTGTCAACTCTAGAGGCATTATTACAAAGTGTGATATAGGATTGTTGTATTATAGCAGGTACCGAAAATTTCGTCCTATATCGTAGTGTGACGCTGGATTCCTTGTGTCTCCCTCCCTAGCAACGTAAGCGCTGAACGACCTACGTGATTTCAAAAGGTTAGCCTTGGCCATTGCAAAGAAAGAGAAGACTACAATAGAGTTATGTATGAAGAAAATGAGTTTACCTGTCAATTGCTTATTGCAAAAGGTGAAGTCATGGTTGCCCCTAAGTAAGGAATCAAGGTATATTACCTTGCTGCACTTTGGTACAATCACAATCAGAATCTAGTAAGACCTAGTCATGTATGTCACCATAATGATTAATCCTAAGTTTATGTTGTGTATAAAGTAAAAATGAACTTGTATGGAAACTAGTGAAGTACTTACCCTTGGTTGAAAAGTACTATGATGTACTCCTTGTCACTCTGAGCAAGCAATCCCTTTGTTATGTAATCTTCGACGAAGGATGCATTGTTTTTGATGCATTGCTCAAAGACCAAGTGTGGGTCGAGGAAACCCACCAGTTCTCGCTATCGCCGGACTTGTTGGATCATGGATCTATACATAAGCAATGAGTTATGACATTTATCAGTATTACATGAATGTAGAACTTGATTGTATAGTACACTTACAGTGTCCAGCATCATAGAAGTTAGGTGTCGAGTTTATCAAGGTTGAATAGTAAGAATAAGTTTTCCAAGGTCATGACCAAATAGCCCAAGTCATAGAGGAAATGCGCCTCCGTGTATCTCGCAGTGAATTCACTTTGCCGGTTTGGCTTCTTGTTGGACCTCTGCATGTATCAGGCATGCAAAGACTCACAAACCATTCTAAGGCTGGATAATTGTGATTTGGGGACTAACAACACTCTGAGTTTAAACTTCCAGGACCCAAGAGGCACCTTAATCTTTTTCGGTTGGGCCTTATCATGGGCCTTAGCATCTCGTTTGTGATACATCTTCAGTGTCATCTCTATAGAAGACTTCTGAAGCAGAGTTTGAGGTGGAGTTATAGAGGGTTCTGTTTGACAAGGATGGTCGTGTGGAGATTGCAGTATGGATGGGTCTAGGGCGATGTTCCTCTTGGGCCACTAGATGAATATGTGGATGGCATCCCCTAGTGTCATGATCTCTTTGTTAGGGGCTTCTCAAGTGGGATGGCCCTAAAAATGCTATTAATTATGTACACCTGGACCTTCATGAAATCGGCCCCTAGCTAGGCAAAGTGCACTAGTATCCCTAGCAGGCATGGATACGCCATCCCCCGCCCAACGTCAATGGGAATGGACCCAACAAGCCTGACTCTGAGGATGCACGACATGGGCTCCTACATAACGATACATGATGAGCTAAGGCATCCATCAGGTCTATCTATGTAGCATTCTAAAAATATAAATTACCTGGATGCCATCGATAGGTAAGCTAGTATCGCTATGTTCAGATTGCTCTAACGTTGAGGGGGACTGGGTACCGCAATAATGGTGGTGGCTTGCAAGTGGTTGCGGACTTCTCTCAGTTCTTCCTTCAATGAATCTATCTCTCCTTGAAGTGAGGCAGTTATCTCCTGAAGTTTTGCATCAAAGTCTTGTTTCATACATTCCTCACGCTTGACTTTGGATCTCTTCCTACTCCTATACATCTTGGAGTCGTTTGAGAATCCGTGCCTCTAAGATACATAAACCCCTAAGCCTCGCATGCGACCTGTGTGCTTCTTGTTTCCTAGGGCCATAGAAAGTATATCCCTCCCCCTGACTGCTTTGACGGAGCCTTTAGAAGATTCAATAGTCAGTGTTTGCTGCAGGAGGAAATCATGTTATTTTAGACCCCATGAAGTTATGGATTTATAAACAACTAAAACATGGTTGATGACCTTGCTCTTAACCAGTTTTGGGTGCGCTTGTTTGTGATCCCAGCAAATGGTGGGGAGGCCTCCGATCGGATTTTACCCGCGTACCCAGCAGTGCCGAGTCTATGGGAATTAGTGTTTTGTGTCTAGAGAGCCTTGTACGCCGCACTTTCCTATTGAAAATCAGTCATCGTCTTCATCCGCACAAAGGCCTCCCATGTTTCTGGTGACATGAAAGGATATCTCATGAAGGGTGTACGATCCTTAGTCACATACTACATGACAAGCATGCTCTTGAAGGCCTTCCAATTATTCTCTAGGTAGTGTGAAGTGCTACCACTGCTTTCTTCAGTTGCAGAGGGACCCCATCTGGAGAGACCGCTGTGATGGTCATTTGGCCCTCTGGCCTTTTCGACACTCCTTTGCCATGCTTAGTTACCCTGGTCTTCGGCAATGACAATGGTGACGATGATGACATCATTTCTCTTATAAGAAAAGCTAATTACAGTGAGCTGTGAGCGTAAATATTGGCACATGGTTGATTTTACTAGAAATAGGACATTCAACAACATATATTATTGCTACAAGATCTCTTTGCAATACTAACTTCCCAAATCACACAGCCTAGTGTCTCAGGTTCTATAAAGTAACTTACTCTGTAGAACCTGACACACTAAAATACGTGATTTGCCATTCCAAATAGATCTTGTGGCAATAACAAAGTGAATCACACAGGACACTAGAGTATGTGATTTGCTTTATGCCCTTTGAAGGTCTATTCGGCATATATTATTGCTACAAGATCTCTTTGGAACACTAACATGCCGTTCCAAATAGATCTTGTAGCAATAGATCATTCCCTAACTATTTTATTATTATTATTTTCACCACAATTTCCATCCTCATACACCATAACAATTTATTTCTCCCCAACTAGGATTTTGAGTGATGTGACGTATTTCTCAACAACTACAATATGAACATTAAAGCACCGTACAAATGAGCTTCAAAAGGGCTAGCACTACAACAAAATGAACACATTAAGACGTTTTGTTTAAGACGCTTTGAATCATGTCTCTCATTTTAGAACCACAATTGAAATAGAGACGCAGTTTGAGACACTCTAAAGGGTTGCACGCTATTAAATTCTATTAAAACGGCTGCTGAGACGTTTTGGAGTACGTCTCATGCATAGAGACGAAATTTTAGATGTCTTATTGACATGCGTCATTTTTGCATATATTTTGCCATCATTTTACCCTCATATTTTTCATATTTTTTGACCATTTATCATCATTTACACGTTTTTCCATATTTAATTGCTCAATTTGGACCATTTTACATTTTTATATGTTTTTCTGCAGGCTAGCGCGATCGAGGCGTATAAACGACAAATTTGGCATTTTGGGGCTGCTCCGTACAGATGTACGCGTCAACATGAATGCGTAGGATCTTTCCGCGATGAAATCGGAGCTCAGAAGGGCTGGAATGGAAGAAATTACATTGGAAAAGGACCTAATTGTAAACCCTAAAAAATTGGGAGGACAAAATTGCAAAATACCAAAAATCCCCATCTCCCATCAAAGGCCAGCGCCGCCTCCTGGGATTTTCTTTGAGCCCGGTACTTCTCCTTCTGCCCCCCTACTGCTTCTCTCCTTTGCCCGACTCTTCTCCATCTCCGGCCGCCGGCGAGGCCGGGCCGACTCGCCGGCGCGCCACCAGCGCCTCCCGTCTCCACCGCCACAGCGCCGCCGCTATTCCCATTACTCCGGCCACCAAGCGCCGCCATCCACAGTGCCGCTCCCCTTCTCCGCCATCCTACTCCACCGCGCCTCCCTTCTCGGCTGCTTCTCCATCCACGCCGGCGACCGCCCCGTTGCCTTCTCCACCCTGCGCCACCTCTTCTCCTTCTTCTTCACATCCGGCCGCCCCTTGCTTCCTCCCCCTTCCTCTCCTACCTCGGCGCCGCCACTTCTCTTTCATCTCTACCACCGCCGCATCCTCCATTAGTGCTCCTTCCTTTGCTTTACGCCGCCCCCAAATCGTCCACGCCGACACTCCTCTCCACTTCCCCTTCGGCGCCGGCCAAACCGCCTCACTTCTCCCTTTCGCCGCCTCTGTGCCCTCATCCTTCTTCACACGAGCGCCGCATCTCCAGATCCACCTCGGCGCCACCGTCCTCACCTGCTCCTCCACTAGATCCCCTCGCTGGCCGCCTACATCGCCCCTCTCCCGCAAGCAACGCGCCGCCCCTGCGCCATCACCGTCGCCCAAGCGTACCACCAAGCGCTGGGCGCGACCGCCCTCCAAAGACATCCTCGAAGTTCAACCGCAGCGCCAACTCCCTCCCTCTGCATCAACCCTTCACCGACGGTCCTCGGCCCCACCCGTCCGCCTCCTCCTCCGCCCCACCTGTCACGAGATCCACCGCCGCCTGGGCCGCGGCATTCGTCCCGCGTTCATCGTCGAGATCCACCACGGTCTCCCGCCGCATATTCCGCAACGGTACGTCAGTAGAATGTGAGAATCTTGTTAGCTATCTTATCATCTTGTTGCTGTATTAGATCGTCTCTTGACTGTGTTGCAAGTATGTCATAGATTACAAGGTATTGTTTCACAACGTGAGCTTGTGATTGGGAAATCCAGAAATTCGTCAGTGTAATTTCAATAGCTTTAGGTAGCAAATTTACCCTCCGATGGTCAAGCAAAGTAACTAGTAGAGCCAGCAGGCTTTCAGGTGACTGCATTCCGATTTTTGTTGGACTGTTGGTCGCCAGATGCACAATCTTAAGAGTTTGTGGAGCAATTTCGTCATTCATTCTGGGAAATACACTGAATGGAATGCAAATTCGACAGAAGCATCACATGTAAAGCTTGTCCCACCATATGCATAATCGATCGGTTCAGTGCTGTGATGATCTGCAAATATGATGATATGCGATGATCAGCATATGCTGATTTATGCTCAACGATACATACAGCTTTAACTAGCAATCGAAGATCTCGCCGCCAAAGACAGCATAAGGAAATTAAGCAACCAGGACAAGAACCATTTGCACTTTTTTCCCTTGTGTTACCTGAGTGTTATCTATGGGTACATGTAGATTTTGAAATATTTGTAATTATGCCTTCATAAAATGGAAGAGAAATGTAATGCCTTAATAAAGAAATGTAAACCGTAAGATTTTTCATGATTGCTCATATCTGATATTTTGTTGTTAATATTGCTATGTTTGCAGGATATGGAGGACTATGAAAAGAAATGCAGTGGAAGACCGATGCACAATTTTACGATTGAAGAAATAGACCTGCTGATTTATTATAGCAGTTTAAAAAAAGATGTGTGTCAAATTGGAGGATGTTTTACCGACATGTGTTTATCGCATATTAGATTTTTATTTAGTTGTGAACTTGTTGATTTAAAGGGATGCTATAATTATTTGTAAACCTCTCTTATGCAAACTTCTTTGGGGTTTGGAGGGTGCAATGGTGACGAATTTGTCAATTGCCAATGGTTTGCCCGGGGTGTGGCGTGGTTCCAATTGTAGTTGGTTTGCTTTTCTTATAATAGTATACCTGTTGTGCTACGCCCATTTCTTATATTTTATAAAATATGTACTCAATATTATGGTGCTGCCTATAAAATTATTATATATACATGTATATATAATAAATATATGGAATACTATATTCTCATACGGATACGTATTTGTGTGTATAGAAGAAAATATATACCAATCAAAATAAAAATACATACTACATAGGACATCTTGAGACGGCACATAACGTTTCATCACACGTGCCTATATTAATTGAGACGTGGTGCAGTCGTTTTTATAAAAGCGTCTCTAACTTTATAGGGATACAGTGCAGATGTCTCTAATGAACGTCTCAAATAATATAGGCACACCTTAGAGAGCGTCTCTATATTTTTGAGACGGTTCATGTAGAGGCGTTTCTATGACGCTTTATAAAAGCGCCTCAGTTGTCTGTGGGAGACGAAACAGAACGTCTCTAACCTACAAATATGATGTCTCCCCACGGATGTTTTGTTGTAGTGGCTGAAGCAAATTAATTTGCTTCAACCCTTTTGAAGATCAAGTTGTCATGTACTAGTCATATACTAAAGCGGGCCTTGTGGTTGAGTTAGTCCTGTATTGTGTTAATCATGTAAGCATTCATGCTAACCTGTGGGCCCAAGGAGAGTTGTGACAGGTGGGGAGTTTATTAGCCACAAGTTTGTAGCAAGAAAGGGGAATGGGAATATAAATTGGCTTAGGCCTTTCTTCCTCCTTACTACTCTCTATGTTCCCTTCCTATGTTCTTCCAAAAATGATCTAATTCTTGCTATTCTACTCTAAACTCCATGCTATACCTGTTCTAAACTCCATTCCTCCTCTCCTAGTTACCTATTACCTATCAGGACCGTAACACAAGTGTATAGTACTGTAATGTTCCTCTTGTACAACAAGGGACCTCTATCCATGTCATCATTTGTGTGAGGACCACACCAAGGCCACCCCCAATAACCTTACCACTTCTAGCCCGATGCAAGTAGACCCACCTTCCCTCTCACATCCAGTTTCCCCATTCCTTTTTGGGCTCCATATAGAAAAGACACTAACAGATATGGATGGATGTAACACACATGGGGTAATAAGTGGGATTTAGGATCCATACCTTCAGGAGGAGAGGCGACGGGGAGGAGAGAACTCATGAACACATATTAATAGATATGGATGGATCTATCACACATGAGGTAAATAAGTGAGATTTGGGATCAATACCTTAAGGAGGAGAGGCGGCGTCGGGATGAGAGGTGATGGAAAGGAGAGGCGGCATGAGGAGGAGAGGTGGCGTCGGGAAGAGAGGCGACGGGGCCACCACACTAGGTGAGGAAGGAGAGGACAGAGATGTCAGGTTCTTTGGCGTCAACGGTGGTAGTGGGGGACGAGGAGACTGAGGGGTGCACGAGTGAGGAGTAAGAGTGCAAAACTTAGCAGGTGCCATACTTATAGAAGAACTATCACATATGTTCTATTGAATAATCATCTGTGATATCAATATCATTGACAGTTCCATAATAGAACCGTCTGTTATGTGTAGCATATCACAAATAGTTCTCTTATGAAATCGTCTATGATGTTGTACCTTATCACAGATGGTTCTATTATGGAACCGTCTGTGATGTTATAGATATAACAGACTATTTTATTATGCAGCTGTCTATGATGTTGTACATATCACAAATGGTTCTATTATGAAACCGTCTGTGATACATATATCACAGACACTTTATGCCACTAAACTGCCTATGATAGTTACAACATATCAGGTTTTTCAGGTAGCTAGCATCAGGAAATTCTAGCCACGCCCTCTAAAAATAAGTAAGCAGATATAATCATAGAAGTAATTATTTCTAAATTGTTTAATCAATTATAATAGAATAATTCCTTAATTACATGATGAGTTTCTTAATTACATTGGAATAATTTCCAAATAGATGTTCACCATGTGGGATCATTCTACTTGGCTATTGTTCTTTTAAATAAAGCCCTTCACAATGATCAGCACACATATAGCTTGCTTCATCTCTTGGTTCTTCCTCGAGCCTGATGCCATCTCCAAATGGAGGCAACTCATCAAATTGATTATACTCTTCCTCATCCATGATATTTTCAACTCTGACAATACTCCTTTACTATGAAGAACTGTGTGGTGTTTTTTATTTTCCAGGTCAATTACATAAAAAACTTGAACAACTTGCCTTATGAGTATGAATAGTTCGTCTTTGTATCCTATACATTTGAGGTCTATAGTAGTGACGCCTTACTTATCGACCTTTACACCCTATGGGAGTTGGACCCAACGGCACCGAAAGAGAGTGATCTTGAAAATTATATAGTTGAGTACCCAAATCACCTCTACAAGCCCGTAGTAGGAGCTTGGGGTAGTGGTACTGAACTACTTATGAAATGCATCTATGCGGACACCTGAGTTCTGGACTATGCTCTTTCTATCTTGATTTATTGTATAAAATGTGTACTCATTAATGTCGTATCCTTGCCGTTTCATAATTATAAATTTGGCCCTTTTGCCAACCATTTTAGCGTTTCACTTGATAACCTCCAAGTGAATCGCACCCTTAACCATTCATTGAACTGATAGTTCTGTTGCCTCGTGATCCAAACCTTCGACTGGCCTACATTATCCTGGCGTGAAATGGGCTTGAGTGTAAAGGTCCCCGTATATAGTCTGTGACTACCACAATAATAATAATAATAATAATAATAATAATAATAATAATAATAATAATTCATCGATGAATACAAGTACATAGACCCAACCATATCCCACACATACCACCAATAACCTTCAAAAGATCCCTTAACCACCCTTGCAACTAAAAGAACTAAATCATTAAAGTCTAATAGTGACAGTAATGGTTCTATGGTAAACAGTAATGGGTCGAGCATTGGAACAGTACGGGTTGGGCTTTAAAAAGTAATGGATCATGGCTTTTGGGTTTATCCCAATTCCTTTTGCCTTTTGGGTGGCCAACTTGGCCCAGGCGCACACACATGCATTTAGCCCAGCTGGCCCATGCCTTCTTTGTCTTGGCCTTATGAGCGCAGCTCACTAAGTCAGCCTGTTTCTTCCTATCCTCGACTCGGCCAAGGCGAGGAATAGAGCAAGTGACAGTGTCATAATTGGACTCCAGTGAAGCTTCTTGGTGGTGAGTGATGGTGTGCACAGGGTTAAGGGATACTAAAGGTTCCACTTTTAGGCTTAGTAAGGCTCGAGGAATGACAGTGAGGGCTAGTGGTTGTGGAGGCTAGCTGAGCTACTCCCATGACATGGTGGTGTTTCAGTGAGGTTCTGATGAGGACATCACTTCTATTGATATGAACACCCCTCTTACTGCTTCCATGAATGATGGGCAAGGTCCAATCACTCGGGCACGTGCTCGTCAACTCAACTATCAGGTAAACTCGTTTTTAGGAGTCAATAATATTTCCGCTGAGCATTCGATACTTCCTAAGACTTGTGATTTTCTTGTCCTTAGGAACCATGGAGAAGAACCACGCGAGCTCAAGTGTAGAAGTGGAACCGTCAAGCGCAAGCCAACTCATATTCGCGAGTTCGACTCAGATTCGGACTGCTGGACAGCGCCTACTTCAAATGACCATAACTTTTGATCTAGAAGGTTTCTCGGGGCCCGTGAGTACTCGTTGGAAAGATCTTGGAGTCTACTTTCAGATGAATCTGGTCTCACCTCAAAATTCCATCCGAGCCGATCAGAAACTGCAAAACAAGTGGCGTCACTTTTCCAGTCCGAGTCAAAGTGGGCCTTGGGCCTTGTAATCACACTTAGACTATTTGGGCCTGCACTAATCATGGGTGTACTGTTCACATGAACAGTACCCGTGAATAGTACCACATCCCCTTTTGTTAGATAAGTACGGCCTCCCCCACTCCTATTTAAGGAGGTCACACCCCTTTAGTTTTCCTCGGGTTTTTCTTAAGAGTTTATTCTGCTTAGCAGTTTACGCATGTTCGGTTTGAGGAACCCCAACTTGTGAACTTAAACATTATTCGCAATTTCAGATTGCATCTTTTACTCTCTTGCTTGTGTTCTCGATTCGCTTGCAGGAGATAGCCTTCTTGGCGAGGTCAATCGTGTTCGGCACGGTTGATACCAACGGAGCAGGTGGTGTAGTGATTGCGAGGGGTTCGATCTGTTTTGGTCGGAGCCTTTGGATCATCAACGTCGAGATCTCCACAATCGACTTATCAGTACCTCTCGGAAGATCGGGCCATCGTCACATCAGTTGGTATCAGAGCAACGGTTGCCCGTGAGGTAATTCTTGTATCCCTAGTTAGTAGATTGGTTTTATTTCCTATAGTCCAGAAAAAATTGCCCCACAAAAAGAGTTAATTTCGCTGTCCAAACCCGTTGTGCCTTTCAATCTGTTAGTTTTGGTTTGCTAAATTGAATTTGTGTCCGTCATAGTATTGTCTAGTTGCTGGTCATATCTTTGTTCCATTGAAAATCCAAACAAAAAAAAAAATTCCCCACCCCAAACCCTAATTTCCAATTTCGGCTGATTTTTCCTTCCTCTGCAGCCGCCACCAAAAACATCATATCTTTTGATTCCGAGATTATTTTTGAGTGGGACCACCGCCATTAGATTCAAAATTTCCTTATCCATCTATCTGTAAAATTTCACGTCATTCCAGACAGGCAGTTAAGAGATATGTGCGGTGAAAGTTGACCTAATTATCTGTTGTGAATCTGCAACAGTCAGCAGTTGTGATTTTTGTGCGAATTTCTGTGTTGGGATTCAGAAGTTGGCCCCAAAACAAAATCTGTAGAAAAATCAGTCATAAAACAGTAAAAAAAAGAATCAGTGAAAAAGAGGCATCTGACAAAAAGTTACGGCCGAATTACCAACGTGCTGTCCAGTGGACAGAAATCTGAAGTTTTCAGTTTTGGGTCAATCCTTGTGTTCTTCAATTCCAGTTTGAATTGGATTGAATTATCTTGTATTTACCACTCCTACACTTTGCCATACACTTATTCTTAGCCTTCTTCCATCCTTGGTTGATCAGCAACATAGGCTAAGTGCTAGATACGAACTATAATTCAATTCTATGCAATTCTGAAATGAACTGATTGTTCTCCATTGCTACCATATTGTGCCTTCCAAGCTACACCTACTCTTGATCGAACAGGTTCCTCTGCAATCGTACCCACGCCGACACGGTGTCACGAACCAGCCACCGGTTGTACCACCTGCTACATTGGTAAGAACACTTGTAAGAGTGTGATAAGACGCTTGAGAGTGTGTGATTCTACTTCTCGCCACCTAGTAGTTGATAGGGATAATACCTTTGTGTTGTCTTTTGTTTGCTACTAACCATGGCGGTGAGACGTCGATGCGCAAGAGTGTGTTTTAAAGGGAGAGCTCATGACGCTTTTGGATGAACAACGCGCTGCCATTCGATGACATCGATAGGAAGATGGATACAATGCAACTTTCCATCAATGAGAGCATTGCAACACTCACTACACGCCTTGAAAGAATGGTGAATCGCCACCAAACAATGGAGGCCAAGATCATGAGGAGGAGATGATAATGAGAGACAAAACCGTGACGCCGGTGCTGCACGGCCACGACACCATCCTCATCGAACCGTCATGGTATGGGAGGTAACAATAATTTTCAGTATCACAATGCTCATGTTCATGATGACCCGTTTGCTAAAGTTAAATTTTCCATACCATCTTTTGCGGGTACCTATGATGCTAAAACTTATCTAGATTGGGAGATGACAGTTGAACAAAAATTTAATGCCCATCTAGTTCTGAAGTGCATAGAGTCGGACAAGCTACTAGTGAATTTAAAGATTTTGCTATCATTTGGTGGACTCAAGTAGTTAATTCGCTTAGCCCCGATACATGGGATAGATTGAAGGTAGCTATGCGTGCTAGATTTGTTCCTCCTGCTTTAAACGTGAAATGCGTAAGAAATTGCAGCGCTTAGACCAAGGTAATAGATCTGTTGAGGAATATTATCAAGAACTGCAAATAGGCATGCTGCGTTGTAATGTTGAAGAGGATGAGGAGGATAAGATGGCTCGTTTTTATGGGGGATTAAGGCGTGAAATTCAGGACATAATTGATTACAAAGAGTATAATGATATCAATAGATTGTTCCAGCTTGCTTGTTTGACAGAGAAAGAATTGCAGGGTAGACAACAAAGGACAAGGAGCAATTTTGGAGGTACGTCTACATCGAGACCAACACAGGAGCAACCCAAGACAGCCCCACCTCCTATTTTTCGAGCTGCTGCCCCTCTCGTGAGTAGGCGCGTTCAGCAAGACTCGCCACCACCATCACGAGCACCGAGGCGAGCAAATCTACTAGTGTGCAAGCACCAGCAAAGAGCTCTTCATCGGTTGCTTCCACGGGCGTCACGACGGGCATTGTGTGCCACCGTTGTAAAGGGATGGGCCACGTCATGAGAGATTGCCCAAGTCGGCGGGCGTACATTGCGACAGAAGATGGTGGTTATGTAAGTGCTAGTGATGTTGAGGATGAATATGCTCTTGCAGCTAACCTTGCGGTGATGATGATGATCATGAGACAGATAGTGATGGTGAGGAGATTTTAGGTGCCGCTGCACGGCGAGTTATAGAACCATAATTGTGCAGCGAGTAATCGAGCACTCAAAGAGAGCAAGAGGAGAAGCTACAACGTCATAATTTGTTTCAGATGTTCCTCATCGTCAAGGATTGCCGTGTTCGTGTTATAATTGATGGCGGAGCTGCAATAACTTGGTGGATTCAGGATTGGTCAAGAAGCTTGGCTTGACCACACGTCGCATCCTCACCCATACCACATTCAGTGGTTCAACAACAGTGTAAGGTGAAGGTAACACAATCTGCGAGAGTGCAATTTTCCATTGGTTCTTATCATGATGTTGCTGATTTCGACGTAGTACCTATGCAAGCCTGCTCACTTTTATTAGGTCGCCATGGGAATTTGATACCGATGCAACTCATCATGGTAGAAGTAATAAATACTCTCTTGTGCACAAAGGAAAGAAAATAACTTTGCTACCTTTGACACCCACTGAAATTGCTAATTGTGATAAAGAGCTAGCTGAAAATAAGAAGAAAGAACTTGAACATGAATCTGAAAATCAGCAAGTAGTGAAGGATGTTTTCCCACCTAAGAAAGAGAGGTTGCCATCTAGTTCTAGGACCGAGGGAATTAAATTAAAGGGTTGTGTCATGCTTGCAACCAAATCTGATCTTGCTGAAATTTGTCATGATGAAATGCCATGCTATGCTTTGATATGCAAAGATGCTTTATTTTCACTTGATGATATATCTAGCTCTTTGCCGTCTGCAGTCACTAACCTTTGCAGGAATTTGAGATTGTGTTTCCTCGAGATACCCCTGTGGCTGCCACCAATTAGGGGTATTGAACATCAAATTGATTTGATTCCAGGAGCTTCCCTACCCAACCGTGCGCCATACCGAACCAACCTGAGAGGAGACTAAGGAGATTGAGCGTCAAGTGCGAGACTTGCTTGACAAAGGGTACGTACGTGAGAGCCTTAGTCCATGTGCTGTTCCTGTACTTTTGGTTCCAAAGAAAGATGGGTCGTGGCGTATGTGTGTTGATTGTAGAGCTATTAATAATATTACCATTAGATACCGTCATCCTATTCCTAGGTTAGACGACATGCTTGATGAATTAAGTGGCTCTACAATGTTTTCTAAAGTTGACTTGCGTAGTGGATACCACCAAATTAGAATGAAACTTGGAGATGAATGGAAGACGGCATTTAAAACTAAGTTCGGGTTATATGAGTGGCTAGTGATGCCTTTTGGTTTAACTAATGCCCTAGCACTTTCATGAGATTAATGAACGAGGTTTTACGTGCTTTCATTGGTAAGTTTGTGGTAGTTTACTTTGATGATATATTGATTTACAGCAAGTCACTAGATGAACATCTTGAACACTTACGTGCTGTTTTTGTTGCTTTGAGAGATGCACGTTTGTTTGGTAACCTCGAAAAGTGCACCTTTTGCACCGATCGAGTTTGTTTTCTTGGCTATGTTGTTACTCCGCAGGGAATTGAGGTTGATCAAGCCAAGATCATCGCTATCCGAGTTGGCCGCCTCCTAAAACGGTCACACAAGTGCGGAGTTTTCTCGGCTCGCTGGTTTCTATCGGCGCTTTGTTCGGGATTTCAGCACCCTCGCTGCACCATTGAATGAGCTTACAAAGAAGGGTGTTCCTTTTACTTGGGCCACCAATCATCAACAAGCTTTGACACTCTCAAAGATAAGTTAACACATGCCCTTTGCTTCAACTTCCGATTTCAGCAAGACTTTTGAATTAGAATGTGATGCTAGTGGCATAGGTCTTGGGGTGTGTTAATGCAAGAAGGAAAACCTGTTGCTTACTTTAGTGAAAAGTTAAGTGGTCCTAGTTTGAACTATTCTACCTATGATAAAGAATTATATGCTCTAGTTCGAACTTTGGAAACATGGCAGCATTATTTATGGCCCAAAGAGTTTGTAATACATTCGATCATGAATCCTTGAAACATATTCAAGTCAAACCAACCTGAACCGTAGACATGCTAAGTGGATTGAGTTTATTGAATCTTTTCCTATGTCATTAAATATAAAAGGGAAAGAAAATGTGATAGCCGATGCGTTGTCTAGGAGATATACCATGCTTTCACAACTTGATTTCAAAATCTTTGGGTTAGAGACAATAAAGGAGCAATATGTGCATGATGCTGATTTTAAAGACGTGTTGCTAAATTGTCAAGGGGAAAGGGTTGGAATAAATTTGTTGTGCATGATGGTTTCATATACCGTCTTTGGCAAGCTATGCATTCTGTTGGCTACGTTCGTCTTTTGTTGTTACAGAGGCGCATGGAGGAGGATTGATGGGCCACTTGGCGTGAAGAAGACTGAGGACATTCTGTTCCACCATTTTTATTGGCCAAAGATGAGGCGTGACGTCGAACGCTTCATTTCTCGCTGCACCACGTGCCAAAAAGCTAAGTCACGACTTAATCCTCATGGTTTATACATGCCTCTTCCTGTTCCAAGCGCACCTTGGGAAGATATTTCTATGGACTTTGTTTTAGGCTTCCTAGGACAAAGAAGGGAGGGATAGTATTTTTGTTGTCGTGGATAGATTCTCTAAGATGGCTCATTTTATACCATGTCATAAAAGTGATGATGCTACACATGTTGCTGATTTGTTCTTTAAGGAAATTGTTCGCTTGCATGGTATTCCGAATACGATAGTTTCAGATCGTGATGCTAAATTTCTTAGTCATTTTGGAGAACCTTGTGGGGAAAGTTGGGAACTAAACTGTTATTTTCCACTACTGTCATCCCCAAACCGATGGACAAACCGAGGTAGTCAATAGAACATTGTCTACTATGCTTAGGGCTGTGCTTAAAAAGAACTTAAAAATGTGGGAGGAATGTTTGCCTCATGTGGAATTTGCTTATAATCGTCGCTGCATTCTACCACGAAGAAATGCCCTTTGAAATTGTTTATGGTTTCATACCTCGTGCACCTATCGACTTGTTGCCTCTTCCGCTTCGTAAAAGTAAATTGTGATGCGCAACAACGTGCTGATTTCATACGTAAGATGCATGAGACAACTAAAGAGAACATTGAGATTATGAATGCTAAATATAAAGTTGATGGTAGTCAAGGACGCAAGCATATTACTTTTGAACCGGTGATCTTGTGTGGTTACACTTGCGTAAAGAACGATTTCCTGAATTGAGAAAGTCTAAACTCATGCCTCGTGCAGATGGTCCTTTAGAGTGCTTGAACGTATTAATGATAATGCACATAAGTTAGACTTGCTGCAGATTTTGGGGTTAGCCCCACCTTTAACATTGCAGATTTGCGACCTTGCTTGGGCGTGGAAGATGAGCTTGAGTCGAGGACGACTCCAATTCAAGAAGGGAGGATGATGAGGACATCACTTCTATTGATATGAACACCCCTCTTACTGCTTCCATGAATGATGGGCAAGGTCCAATCACTCGGGCACGTGCTCGTCAACTCAACTATCAGGTAAACTCGTTTTTAGGAGTCAATAATATTTCCGCTGAGCATTCGATACTTCCTAAGACTTGTGATTTTCTTGTCCTTAGGAACCATGGAGAAGAACCACGCGAGCTCAAGTGTAGAAGTGGAACCGTCAGCGCAAGCCAACTCATATTCGCGAGTTCGACTCAGATTCGGACTGCTGGACAGCGCCTACTTCAAATGACCATAACTTTTGATCTAGAAGGTTTCTCGGGGCCCGTGAGTACTCGTTGGAAAGATCTTGGAGTCTACTTTCAGATGAATCTGGTCTCACCTCAAAATTCCATCCGAGTCGATCAGAAACTGCAAAACAAGTGGCGTCACTTTTCCAGTCCGAGTCAAAGTGGGCCTTGGGCCTTGTAATCACACTTAGACTATTTGGGCCTGCACTAATCATGGGTGTACTGTTCACGTGAACAGTACCCATGAATAGTACCACATCCCCTTTTGTTAGATAAGTACGGCCTCCCCCACTCCTATTTAAGGAGGTCACACCCCTTTAGTTTTCCTCGGGTTTTTCTTAAGAGTTTATTCTACTTAGCAGTTTCGCCGCATGTTCGGTTTGAGGAACCCCAACTTGTGAACTTAAACATTATTCGCAATTTCAGATTGCATCTTTTACTCTCTTGCTTGTGTTCTCGATTCGCTTGCAGGAGATAGCCTTCTTGGCGAGGTCAATCGTGTTCGGCACGGTTGATAACCAACGGAGCAGTGGTGTAGTGATTGCGAGGGGTTCGATCTGTTTTGGTCGGAGCCTTTGGATCATCAACGTCGAGATCTCCACAATCGACTTATCAGTACCTCTCGGAAGATCGGGCCATCGTCACATCAGATTCAAGAGTAGCTAAGCATCTAGGAGGGATGGAAAGCTAATAGTGGCATCGGCTTTAGCTATCTCAGCTTGTGGTGAGCTATCCACATTAGCATGGTTTTTAGTAGAGGTGTTGCTCATCACTGGCGGTTTAGGGACTCATATTGGCTAGGGTGAGGCCAGGGTTGAGTTCGGGGTGTCAGTTGATGCTAGGGGTGAGGTTAATTGGAGTTTTGTGGAGTCTCACATGAGATTGAGTGTTAGAGCTCACTGGCGTTCTCACGGCGGTGATGGTGTCAAGGTGGTCGGGTGGAGAGGAAATGGTTCATGTTGGCGATCGGGTGGCTATGGGGGCTGATGGCGAGGTTGGTGTGGTTTTGTACCTCACGAGAGGCAGTGGGAGCAATGCCTCGTTGGTTATAATGGTGAAGCATGGGTGGTAGATGGGAGACGTCGGCATCCTTGGTGGTATGGCCAGGGTTACAGTGGCATCTTGGGCTTAGGGCTACCCTTGCCATTGCGGATTGCGAGCAGCGGTGGTCAAATTACGGGCGCATGTTGGTTGAAGAAAGCTCTGGGTAGCGACGGTGGTGGAGGTGGTTGTGGCATGTGGCGAGAGTGAGTTGATGTGTCATAAATAAGGATGTCAGAGTTCTACAGAGCAAGGTTCGACCTTTGACAAGCTTGGGCAAGGCAGGTGTGAATAGCGGCAGTGACAAATGAGGGCAGGCCGAGTGGCTGGAGGGAACAGGAGTGAAGGTGCATTTGGAATGTTGAATTTGGAAAGAAACTCAAATTTGGCCAAAATTCAAGAGATTTGAAATTTTACAAATTTTTTGTTTGTCAGTCTACCCCCTTAAAAAGAATCCCATCCCTGAGATTTACCCAGGTAAGAGAATGGGCTGAAAAATAAAACGTGTTGTAGTCCTGATTCCCTTTTCTTAAGTCTTGTCCTTTGTCTAGGGAAATCTTCATGAATACTTGCCATTAATTAGTAATTTTGTCAGTATCAGTCTTTTCTTGTTACACGCGCGTTTCCACACACACTTCTCTCCATTGCATATTATATCATCCTTGTGTATGCTACGGACTTGATGTTCCTTGTCATTTTCCCTGTAAATTAGTTGACTCAGCTAGTTGAACATTATGCAAATATCAAATTTGTATAGGAATATTTTATGAATCCCTCTAGTAATTCTTAGACATTCTTGATTTATGTTGTGTCAGTATTTTCTTCACTATAGTTAATTTCTATCTAGTTTAAGTTGGCTTCTTCGAGAATCCTTTCCTTGCGTAGCCATTTAAATTTCCATCTTTGTCTCATTCATTCCTTTATTTTGTATTTGAAGTCGATGGTCAAGTTCATTGTGATTTGTGCAGATAGCTGTAAAATCCCAAAATTCGGAATTTCAGAAATATGAAATTTTTAAAAAACTTTTTTTGTATTTGCTGGCGTTCAAATTCTTTCGAATATTTATTTGGAACCTCTCGAGTTTTGTGACATACAAATTAATATATTGAGAAGTAATATCCAAAAAAATATATAAATACTGAAAAATCCGAGGATCAACACACAAATTAAAATTCAAATATTAGAGAATGGAAATAGAAAGTCAAAGTTCAAATTAACTAAGTAAATAAAGAAATGGCTAAAGGAATAATAAAGACTCGCATCTAAATGATTAAACCTGAGAATTCAAATTTCTAAAATTATGCAAAACTCAAAATCAATAAATCATAACGTGAGTTACGACTTATATTTAAGATTCAAATTACCAATTTTGGCTTGAGCCCATCATTTTCTCTTTCTCTTCCCTTCCCTTTTTCCCCTCTTCCATGTGGGCCCCACTTCCTTTTTCTCTTTCCTCCTCCCTCTCTCCCGATTCCTCTCTGCGTGCGGGCTCGCCATCCCTTTTCCCTTTCTTCTCCCTCTTGACGTGCTCTTCTTTCTCTTTGCTCTGTGCGCATTCCTCCGTCCTCCTTGCGTTAGCCACGCCTGCCCCCATCCCCGCCAACGCTCTGTGTCAGCTGCGTCACCTCCGTCGCTTCCTCTATTCCTCAGTCATGCTCACGTCGTCAGCCTACTCCACGTCGCCCTCGCCTGCGCCTCACATGCCCCCGCCATACCCTGCTCTACCGCTCCACGCCGGGTTCCATGCCACGCACTGTACCTCGGTTGTTAGCACTAGTGGTGCCACAACCAACCCCTTTCTGTCACTATAAATGGTAGCCCGGCCATCTCCCTTGCCTCTGCACCCCTCTTCTTCCTCCCTCACCTCCGTCCTTTGCCGCCGTGAGCTTCCATTGCCACTCCTCGCCATTCCCAATCCCCTGGCGAGCTAGTTCAGTTTTGATTGCGTCACTTCGTGCCTCCACCTTCCATCTGCCTCCTCTCCAGGTTAATTGAACTTTCGTTCACCAGAGCTCACGCGTCGCCCATCTTTCCCAACATCGGCCACTGCCGCCATTACCATCGCCAACACCTCCCCGGTGGACCTCCCTCCAATTACTCGCAGTGGGGGCAGCTTCTTGATGCCCCGAAGACTTCCCCGCCACCAGCCGGAGCTACGGTCCACCCCAGCTCGTCGGCGCCGTGCGCTCGCCTGCGCCGCCGTAGGTCCTCATCGCCGGCCAGTCTCGGACTCCCTCCGGCGTGACCAACAGCACGGTAAGCATCCACCTACCATTCTCGAGCTCATGTTCTTCCCAATTTCTTTCCTCCTCCACGCCAGTGCCATCGCCCCGAGCTCACCTCAACGCCGGCCGCTTCGAACAGCCGCCCGCCCGCCTCGCCGTCGCTCCGACCAGTGTGACGCTTCCCAGAGCCCCCTCACCTCCCTCACCACCCATTTTGGTGGTCCTCAACCCCTTCCAACCGCTGCTCGCCGCCGGCAAGACTGCTCCTCGCTGACGCCGCTTTGCTCTGTTTTGAGCCCAGCCGCCACCCAGCATAACTCAATTGCTGCGTCCTCTTTGTCAGCCCAGGCATCCTGCCCATTTGGCTAGCAGCGCGCGCATTAAACATTCTGGCCCGAGGTCTTCAGTTTGAATCGAGCCGGCCGTACCGTTTCCACCCGCTTTTATTCTAATTTTTGTGATCCATTTCAAGTAAGAAAAATCAAGGAAAATTAGAGAATAATTTAGAGAAGCTAATAAAATTTAATTAGGAGGTAAATAAGATTATTTGAGATTTAAATTTGGATTAGTTCATATATGAGTACTCACGTAGTTTGAAACATTTAATTAGCACCTGATTACTAATTAAAGGCATGGTGAGAAATTGAGTACAAATCTTGCAAAGTCCATGCTTTCCTAAAATGATGATTTAATAAATGAAGACTTCCAAACAAATATATATATATATATATATATATATATATATATATATATAAAATAAATCATAAGACCTTGTATATTAGTAAAGATCATAGAACTGACCACTAAATGGTTTAAATCATTGCATATCTGTTATTAAATCACGAGGCTTTAAATTAAAGATTACCCATAATTACAATTAAAATATGTGCCCTAGCATTTAACATACCACCATTAAATAAATCTCAGTGGTAGATTTAATTAAATAACAATATTGAAATGTAATCCCGTATAGCAAGTTTGGCCCTATGTGAATGAAATTTAATTAAGATTACAACATGTTAGAAGTTAAGTAAAGGAATAAAATATAAATGTTAGTTGATTTTCAGAATACTTTCAATTAAAATATCATAACTAGGTATTAAATTATAATGGCCTTGGAACATCTGACATTGGATTAATCTCGCCAACAAATAAACTGAAGGACAAATGTAATATTAAGACCAATAGCTGCAAAAAAAAGTTGTAAATAAGGATATACTAAAAACTAACTATTAAACATCAAATAGATAATTAAATAGCCCCTTGCTTCCATGAATTATTGCACTCGATGAATAGTTGGTAAATAGAATCCCATAAAATACCACTGCCTGGATTGCTAGGAATACAAACTCTAAAAAATTAATTTAATAAACTAAACACATATGTCTGTCCGTAAGTCTAACCTAGTTCATGGAACTTCCTAAATAGATATAAAAATGATAAAAGAAGTTATTGAATAAAAGATCGATCCATGACATTCTAAAGTCGGCTATGCCTAGCCATCCTCAAATCCGAAGCAGACTATTCCTGTGAATATTTGTAACACCTCAGCCAAACAATGACCTGGAATGCTACCAAACTAGAAGTAAAGCAATGTTAACTAATTGTGTTATATATAATTTCAGCAGAGCCTCCTTTGTTTATCTTTTTAAATCAGAGATTTCACAAGCAGTATCGATTATAATAGTCAATCCTCAAGTAATAAGTTCAATGCTAAGCAAATAGAATAAAGATTACTAAACCATTCATGGATATAATACCTAGAGAAAGACCATGAGCATCATAAATATTCTAAACTCTTATTACAATTAAAATCCAAGGGTAATAATCAAATGGTACTTAAATAGTCCTTGCGTCTTATATTTAATTTTTTTCTTCCTTTATTTCCATTATGGGTGGAACGTGCAAGTCAACAAGACTAATCCTTCTTTTTCCCCATGCATGCCGACCTCATAACGGTACCTAAAAAAACAACAACAACAAGAGTGAGTCCAACGACTCAGCAAATATAATAGATAGTAACAAGAACATTCATGAACATCACTTCACACATTCATCCATCAACCATATAAATAAGCCATGCTATGCAAGATGATCAAAAATCTCTTTATCTCTTTCTCTTTTGCATTTTACCGGTAATGCAAAGTGTGCATCCGTCGATGCACACCCATGCCTGTACCACCTGGTACAGGGACCAATTGCCCATACTCCACAAGTATGGGGACCTTTACCCCGTCATGTCATCAACATGACGGGGACCTCGGCGCTTAGTCATCTCGTGACTAAGACTTCAATAAAACAACATGATGCATATGCGTGAATGTCTCAATAAAATAAATCTTACATTCACATTATCTATGCACCAGAAAAATATTCATGAACACTGTAAATTGCAATCATCCATAAACAGCACCAATACATCCTTACCACAACCATGAGCACATATATTTGTATTATAAATCAAACATCGACATTCCACACTGTCAATTTTAAACCATCATTATACTTGCCTTAACTGCGAGAAAACGGGGGACGTGCAGAAGGTGCCACCTCTGGGATCCGTCCTCCACCTGAATAATAATTATAATATTTGCTAAGATAACAGTAGCGGACCTTTTCCCAAATAAAAACAATCACGAACTAATAAATTCATCTAACTTGGTTCCAATTCCCAAATCCTACAGGTCATCCCGCCTACCTCTGTAGACAGTCAACTTCAAAAATTCATATCTATTGGTACAGGAGATCGAATAGGGCGTTCTTAGACTTGCTGGAAAGATAATTACATTATCTAACTAAACCTAGTTGGTGAGCCTCCCTGATTCGGCCATCTTCCACCCGCACCATCCATTTTTCTAAAACATCAATTTCACGTCGGGTCCTCTGGACAGAGCAGTAAAAATGCCATAACTTCCAGACCGTGTGTCCGCATCATGATTTCTTGACCTTCCTGGAAATCTAAGACAATTATCTAAAACTTTCATAACATGGAGATCCTCTGATTCTCCCGTTTTCTAATCGCCCAATCCAATCTACCAAAATCTGACAGAAATCTCCCGATCTGCAGAATAGTCTTACAAGAAAAATCATAACATCTGTTACAAAGGTCTGATCGACGCGTTCTAGCACTTCATGGAAAGATAAAGATGTCCTATACAACTCTCTAGGAGAAGTCCGGATCTGATTTCCCACGAAACTACCCCAAAACAGCCGTCCAACGAAATCTGTCCTAGCAGTCCAGATTACCGACATTGAAACAACTAGTAAAAAATGCATCTAATTGGGGAACAACGGGGATTACCCTTGATGAACCGCTGTAGATTATGATGAACGCCCTACGAACTCCTCCTCTTCTCCTTTTCCCCTTTTTCCCTTCCTCTTCCCTTCCTTCGGATCCAATCGCCTCGCTGCGCTTGATCTCCCTTCTCCGTTTGACCGGCAGCCAAAGGAAGATTTTTCCCACCGGTAGAAGAGCTTCAATGGGGGAGGGAGAGGGGGAGGAACTGCTGGAGGGGGCGCACAAGGGGCAGGGAGGGGCGGTGCAATGGGGGCAGGGGAGGGGCGGCTAGATTTGGAGGGGGCTGGGCGCCTCTCCCCCCTCTTTGGCTGGTTTCCCCTGGGCCTTGGCCCAGGCCCAGGTTGCCGGGATTTTTTAGAAATCCCCCTTTAAAAATCATTGTTTAATTCTTTTCTATAAGGCCCCTCACTCCAATTAATCAATTAACTCTCGAATCGCTTTTGGGGTATTACAATATTCTAGTATCATGAACTTTCCTTGGCAATTGTCTCAGTACATCTTCCGTTGCCCTTTAATCACTTCGCTCTCACCCCTTTTGACTCCGTCAATACTCCGCGCCCCATTGACTTTGCCTCGAATCACCTAAATCCTCCATTAGCTCATAATAAAGCTAAATTGAACTTATTTGAGCTTATTTGGATCTTTTGAGTTATTTGCCGTTATTTGGATTCAGTTGTTTAGCGTGTAATTAGAGGTTGGAGTCCTGAGGATTCATTGGATCAAACAAGACCAAGACCTAGACAAAGACGAGGACCAGGAACTCAATACCATCGAATGAGAAAGCTTTCAGTAAGCTCAAGACTACGGTAAACCGCGCAAGGCGAGTCAATACTTTGATCGTGTTGAGCCTACCTTTTTCTGCAAATTACTTTTGTTTAAATTATCAAATTGCATGTTGTTATTTTATATGCAAATATACGTTTGATTTATGATTCTAGTTATATGCCCATTGTTTAACTTGATTAATATTACACCTCCCTTGGAATATTTGAATATGTGAACCTTGTCACCCTAGCAAAATTATAATAGTAACATTTCGAAAATAAGTCCATAATTATATGCCATGCTTAGTTTTGCTTAGATATTGGGGGTACCAAGATGCTCCAAGCATCACTTTAAATTATGAGAAACTGATTTGGGAAGCCATGGTGAAAATGGCTGGTGTATTTGGACAAGGATAATCTATGTTTCCAGAAACCCCAACTTGCTTAAATATCTGGGCGGATGGATCGGGGGTGTGGTGCAGCGGTGCACGAGAGTGTGGTTAGTGGTAGCACCACCCAGATAACCCTAAGGACTAAATCTTGTGATGACCTCCTAAGGTACAATAGTACAACCACAAGCTGGCAAAGTGTAGACAGGGCTAATTAATTTGTGTGGCTCTAAGGTGGTTACGTGAAGGTATGACCACGAGCAAAGGGATGGATGGTCTCATCCCCGCATTTGCCCGTGATGGCTCACGAGGGACCCTTCTCGAGGGATATACACATCCTACAGAAGATAGATCTTAGTGGGCGTAACCACAGTAGGACTATGCATTGTAAAGGCCCTGTGATAGTCTACTCAACCGCATGGCTAAGGAATCATGTGGGGTAATGAGTAGCTTTATCTCAAGTGAGTAAAGTGTGCAAACTCTGCAGAGTCAAAACTATTCGAATAGCCATGCCCACGGTTAAGGGTGGACATGGGAACATAACCAGATATAGTTCTATTTCAAAAACTTTGTGGGTGGAATTAGAAAAGTCGAGGGCAGTGGAAAGCCCTGATTTGTGTTGCCCTGGGTGTCGTCCCAGTGATAATGTAAGTGGCTATAACGCTGAAGGTCTAGCATATGGTGCAGAGACTATGTAACGGTGGATGAAATCTAGATCGCTATTATTATTGCATTCTTTTACGCATTATGTTTTAAGTTCGAACTGCTAGGTCTCAGGAAATTACTATGTATCATAATCTTTTCTTACAAAATAAAATATAAGGAAGAATAAATAGAGTCATAAGTAAAGAAGATGGATGTTTGTGGTAAACACATAAAGATGTTGGTGGGTTTCGTGTCGATCATAAAAAAGAAATGATAGTGTGAATTTTGGAAAGATAAATTGGTGGAGCCTAAATAGATTGGCTAGATGGATGAATTAAATGATTTTTGGAGAATTGGGGAGTGTGAAAGTAATTGTTGGATCACGACACTGATAGAATATGATCGATTACTAGATGTGTCAATTAAATTTTGGGGATTTGTAGAACTATTGGAATATAAACTTGATCAATCATATTCCTAGTGGATGTATACTAGTAAATTAGTTAGAGATAGATAATGGGAATATAAGGATGAGTACTGGAAGAGCAAATTATGGTTTTGGATTAATAGCAGAAATGATTGAATTATTAGGAAGTCCTAATACAAATGATACTGGTGGATTTGAAAGTAATTATGTGGGATTATCATTAGAATTTCAGAAATGAAGAGTTGATGAATAGCAACTGTAAGATTGGATTATTAGGAATTCAGAACACACAAGATGTTGGTGGATCTAAAATAAAGGATACTAAATTTTTGTTAGACTGAGGAACTGATTGAATTGGTAACTAATGAATCTGAAATTGGATCTATAAATTGGTGGTAAAAATTTAGATTCATATGAGAGTTGGTAACCCCAATTTGATTAATAGAATTTTTAGACAATGCAATGGGAATTGTTTGATTGGTGGATCCAAATTAAAGGTATTGGATTGTCATTGGATTGTAGAGTGAACATATTGGCATATAGTGGATCTGAGATTGGGAATATACAACCATCCGAAATTGATTTACAAATTTATGGTGGAAGTTAAGATTTATGTGAGAATCAGACACCCTTGGCTGGATTAATGAAATGGTAGGTAACAATATAGAAAGTGTATGATTGATGGATTAAATAAATGATGACACTCGCTGTTTGGAGTTTTAGACAGCAACAATAACACCGTGATTAAATAATAATAATAATAATACTAAAAGCAATTTATGGCAAATAAAATAACCCGAGCCTCTCCTTTGATAAGCTTGGCATATTATTTATTAGCATCCTGTGTATTGGCTCACGGAGCACGGTGGTTTGTGCTCACTCTCGCTCTCACAACAAATCCAGAATCGGGAGCCAGATTGCTACACTTCAGCAACACTCTTGGTCATGATGACGAAGATGATCAAGATGCCAAGGGCTAAGTCGCGAACCCCCAGTTGGCTGCCTGTGGGTACGTCCTGAGGGTCCCACCTGTGTGCTTCATTTCCGCTACTGCAATTTATTGATTTCAGCCTAATCAGCCCATGAGTAAGTCTACTATTATATTTACGCTTCTGCGTGATATGTATTTTGATGTCCAGTACTGTATCTATGAGCACTATCCACTGATCCAGGGAATAGTGCGGTGAAATCACAGAGGATTCCGGATTGTAAAATCTGGGTCCGACAATAGCTTACATATATTTATGTAGTCTTATAGCATACCTTAGTTCAAATAGTTTACAAGCAAACTATTTGGTTTTTCTAAACTTGCTTACACAAAAAGAGTATAACATAGATTTTATTCTACTTCTTGTTCTTGACTGGTGGTGATGTATAACTCACGCTTTTTAGAATATCTCCTTTGCCACTTTTTTCTGTTCATGTCATTCTTTAAAGTAGATATGTCTCCTCTCCTGCCTTGACTCTCTTAGGGTGAGGTCTTCCTCCCTCCAGTGGTGGTTGTCGGCATTGGCTTGATTGATATAACGTAGATGACTGTCTTCTTGTTTGCATCCTAGCCTCTTCCTTAGGTAATTATTTTATTGGGCATTGGCTACGATAATGTTCATTCAGTTTGTAGTGAAAACAAGTTATGTGTTCCAAAATCAAAGTATTATTTTGTTTTTTAACCTTTGAATATTCTAACATTTCTTATTCCATCCAAAGTGCTTGGTCAACTAGGGTTGTAAATCTAAAAAATTGAAATCTATAGCTATAATACTACGCTTCAGACTTGGTCATAGACCTTTAATAAAGTACTCCTTTTTAGCTTTTGTATTAATATCTTCTTGAGCATACTAGGATAGGTGGCAAAATTGCTACAAATACTCCCTGATAAACTTCTCTCCTTGTCAAAGAATAATAAAATATTGATGCTTTTCTGTGAAAACTCTAGAAGAAATGTGGGCCTTATGAAATTTCATTACAATTCTTCTCATGTAATATCGCCCTTCTTCAGATATATCTACTGAATAGCATTCCACCAAGTAACTATTGGTTTTGATAACTGGTAAGTAGCAAAAAGAACTTTGTCCTTATCTGTACACTGGATAGTATCCATTCTCCTTTCAATATTTTATAACCAATTGACTATACTAAGTGGCTTTGTTTGCTTATGAGAATTTAGGTGGTTGAGTCTTCAAAGAGGCTGTAAACTTGAATGAAGTTGCACTTAATGCTGACATTGATTCTTCGGTGACATCTTGATAGTGAACTATTGCAATAGCTTTACCTGTCGTTCCAGTATCTTGGCTTGTCTTTACTCACATTTAATCCGATTTCTCTCAATAACAGTTAGGATGTCCATCATACTGGAGTACTTTTCAAGATTTTTTTTCTATTTATCATACTGCTAGATCTTTAATTTGTTCAATGGTATTTTGTTTAACAGAAACCAAGATTTAGGAATCAATTCTGTAATATTTTTGGGCATAGCAAGGGAAGTTAGACTGAAATAAGGATGAGCACAAGAAGAAAGTAGGAGAGGATTAGAGTGAAATGAGATTAGATAATCTTCTTGATTGCTTTCCTAGAACACTTTTCTCCAAAAATTTCCATATATTTACAAATGTTTTCCAATATTTAATATCAATCAATGAACTAATTCATTATAATATTACCTCTATACATATGCTTAGAATCCAATGGCCTTATCGTCAATTTAATCACTACTTATTGCTATTTATATATATGATATCTTCTCTCATCACTTAGTCATGGCTATCTAAAACTCCAACAACAAGTGCTGTTATTTATCTAATCTACCAAACATATACTTTCCAATTGTATCATCCAAAACTTCATTAATCAAATCCTATGGTTATCTAAATCTCACATAAATCTCAACTTCCATTATGAATTCATAAATCTAATCTCTCCACCAATATCATTTGCATCAAGATTTCCTAATAATCCAATCATTTCCACTACTGATTCAAAATCATGATCTGCTCATCTAGTAATCAACTATATTCCTTTCTATTTACTCCCATATTTATTCACCATTATAAACATCTACAGAGAATAATATTATTAATCAAGTCTATAATCCAATAATCATCAACTCTTCTGCTATTTCTCCAAAATTTGATCAATCCAATCCAATAATTCCACCATTTTATCCATCCAAATGATCAAGATGAATCCACCAACATTCTTCTTTATTAATCACTTCTTATACAAATTCCTTATGACTCCTATGGGTGTAATTTAATCTACTTTTGTGGTTTATAGTCTGATTGGTAAGAGAAGAGCAAGAACAGGAAGACATAGATAAGGATCGAGATGAAATGGGATAGAATCCGAAGGCGTTAAATATAGTCTTTATTTGAAACTAGAACTAGTTTTACATAAATTACTTATATAATAACCTAATGGGCCGCTAATGCAATTTGGCAATTAATACAATCAAAAGAAGTTTGTCTACTCAAATGGTTTTACTCATAGTATCACGAAAATCAAATGGGTATTATTAACTAACTATTTGAGTGATGACCTTATAACTTTTCAAAAGGAAAAGCTTTGGTCAAGGTACTCATACTATTTTTCTTAACACCATCCTTAGTACTCCTACTGAGGTTAGTTTTCATTCTATTTGGTCAATACCTACAACAAAAAAATTAGTCTAAGCAGCTACTAAAGTTTTGAAGATTTTGACAAAATCAAAAGGAAATCTTTTAATGCATGCTTAAGAGAGGTGAGATAGAATTAGGAAAGATGAGATAGCAATATTACTTATGGTTTTCATAATTCTGTTGTTATTAGAAATTTAAAGTTTTGTGAAATTATTTTCTTATCGAAACCAAACTTATACTTAAGGTTACAACCTATAGTAAAGTATGCTCTGATACCATTTTGTAACAACCCTATTTTTGGGAACAGGGTCATCGTACTTCCGGCAATAGTCCAGGAGTTCAGCTGTGGATAGAAACAGTATTATACCTACTCACAGACATTTAAAAAAGATTAATTTGATTAAAATTTGACCTGAAAGTCAACTTTAAAAATTTTATAGGCTTCCAAGCCCAAAACATAACTTATATTTAGAAGAACAAAAGAAATCTTCACAGGAATGCTTGAGTGCGGTCGTAACCCTAGCATGAAAACTGAAGCATCCTTTCTTCTTCTGGTATCTGTTTTGATGAAAAAAATAAGATTGAGTACACTAGATACTCTGCAAGCCACATAGGAAGGCTATTAATGGATGCAAGTTTGTTGGTAAAGATCTTTGTATTTTAAAATAGTAAAATGATACTTAATTAATAGAAGCAGTTTGTTATTCACAATTTCCATGTCAAAATCCTCCAAATTCTACTTATGCCTTGTTGTTGGAATCACCTATGAAATACAGGTCCATTAACAGGGAGCACAGCGCATTCGAACACCATTTATTATACTCTGTAGAGTTGCTCAGCTTTACCCACAAGATTAGACTCATAATGTCAAACTATAAACACGTAATGTGTTAGCGTGTGACTGAGTTGAGAAAACAAGCTCTTTCACTGCTCTTCTCTTTCTAGTCTCTACCCAATAGGTTGTGGGCCATACATTGTCGGCTATCCACTGGTCAATTCAAAACATTACCACCTAATTTTGAGTAGGCCTACCATTGTCAAGTATGGTTTTATTGTTCCCATATCTCCCACTTTGTCCTTGGGCCATTCCCACTCTGGGAACCCCCACACCCTGTAGATATTCAATTGATTTGAGCAGTTATTAACTAGGTTTGACAATTCAAAACTTGTAGTTGAGCGATTTCTGTGTCCTTTAAGCATAAAATTCTAGTCCTTACTTTTCACCGAGGCAGCCATCCACAACTAGTAACCCAGTACACTACGGCACTGCCACCAAACCAACCAAAGTCTCATCCCCAGGGTAAGGTCATCAACTTCAACCATCTCGTAGCTTTCTACAATTCATCCTTAACCCTAGTATAATTTCATAAATCTATCAACAAAACGCCGAAATACTTAGTACTGTAAAACATTTGAGTTCCTAATCTACCATGGTAAGTTAAGTTTTATAGTAATTTATTGTTACTAAGGCTTGTCAAGGTGAATATGGCCATCAAGTAAAATAGGGCTTTTCGAGTGTTAGGACATAATTACTTATCATGTCATTCTAAATAAGTATTTTAAATAAGTAATAGTGCAAAAATAAAGAATAATGGAAGTACTAATAATTAAATGATGTAGGCTCAACATGATCAAAGACATGTGACTTGCTGTCGGAACCCGGAGCAACAACTCCTAGGTCCTCTGTGTAAATCGCACTAGTCCAGGATCAGCTAGTGCACACAGTAGAACAAAGATACATATCAAGCACAAATGACCATCTATATTAAATAAAGAGTACGGCCTTATGGCCAAGTCTCACATCAATGCTCATTGGCAACAATAATAAGACAAATAACTGCGAAAGCAAACTGATAAGAAGTGAAGCCTAAGCCTGCCCACAGGCAAACGACAGTAAGACGCGGCCTACTTGTCTAGGTCATCACCGTAGTCGTAGTCATCTTTCTCTGTATGGAGATTGCAAGGTGAGTACAAACTTGTACTCCACAAATCACACGGAGAAATGCAACATAATGATAAAAGCATCAATGGAAGGCTTATAGGGTTAGTTTGCATAAAACAGCATGTAATGAAATACAGTAGATACATTGAAATTGCTGAATTTAATACAGTAAGTAGTAACATACCTTGTAATTGAAAATAGTACCGTCAGTGTAGGCTCCGACCAAACACCAACCTATCCACGGGCATCTCACCCGGACCATCTTTTCCAAAAGATCACGTATGGATTCCATCCATCCACACGCTTTCACTGCGCAACTCTGATGGATTCCATCTATCCACCAGGTTTCAATCTCTCACGGATTCCATCCATCCGCAAAGTTTTCATCTCTCGTGGATTCCATCCATCCACAAGGTTTTCAAAAACCATTTTGAAAAACAAAATCTAATCCATGAAAAACTCTTACTCAGCATGCCCATGACCGTGGGCATGGCTATCCAAGATAGATTATACACTCTGCAGAGGTTGTACAGCTTTACCCACAAGACATGATCATCCCATATTGCCACGCGATTAACACACTTCCTTTGGTGTGCGGCGAGAAGATCATGACAAGACCTTTACAATGCAAAGCCTTCAACCTGGCCAAACCAACTCTAAGGTTTCACCCCAGTAAGGAATCCACCAAACAAGGACCCCCTCTTGAATCGAGTGAGACTTCACATGGCACTGACCACGCTCACTTCAACCTACAACTTAGCCCAGGTTGGGACTCCACAAATTATTTAGCCAGGGCTATCCTATACCAGCCTTATGGTAGTACAATAGGGCTTTGCAACAGTAGCTCACAAACCGGTCCTTAATTGACTTAGACCCAACCACATACCCCTGTGCCCGACAATTAACCCTGTGTATCCGAACAACAGGGCATGCCTACACCCACCACCTAACCATTAGCCTAAGTCTAAACCAGGTTTTATATTTTATTTTGAAAACATTTCATAAGATTTCTTGACTCTCCAAAGTCAAGAATACATTTATAAGCTTCATCATTTTATGTGAAAAAGGTATCCCAACCCTAAAGTTGTATCTATGCCTGACTAAGCATTTGCTACAAAAATTCTCTAGGCATACTAGAGTACTAACTAGAGTTTGATTCTAGGGTGACAAGGTATAAGGATTTGCAATGTCAAAGGAGATATTAACAAACAGGTATTAATTAAATTTAAACTGAATTGAAATACAATGAATAGAAATAAGCATGCAAAATTTATTTAAAACAACATAATTTTATTTTGAAATCTGGGATCAACATGTTCAAGGAGTGTAACTTGCCTTGCTCTTGGGTTGGGTGCAAATCTTCGTCGAAGAATTATCCTAAATCGTCGAAGTCTACACATGAAAATAACCCACCAAATTCAAATAAATTCAAAATAAAATTCAAATTAACTTTAAATATTTAAATTGAGGCCAGAAATAGATAGAAGGGAATTTTTGATGAATTTAGAAATCTGAATGGGCTCAATCGAAGTTAGGATGAAGAAGAACGGGCTCTCGGAAGTTTAAAATCAGGGAAAAAGGATAAAAGGGATTTTCTAGAATTATTTTTCTAAAGAAAAATTGGAATTATGACATCAGCTCTGAATTTATTTTCGGCCGAATTAATTTTCTACGGGAAAATCCAGATTATGACGCCAGCTGACGTCAGCCCTAGGGGTGGACCGACTGACAGGTGGGCCCTAAGTCTATGGACTGGGTCCATGGACCGAAGAGGCTGCTGAGGTGGCAGGGATCTGACATGGTGCTGACGTGGCTGGCTGACTAAGATAGTTTTGCTGACATGGCGGCCACTTGGGACAGATCGGCTGAGGTAGCGGTGACTTAGCGCTGTCTGTGCGAGCGCGAGCTAGCGTGGCACTTATCCAAACGGGTGGTGTGCTGGTGTGGCCGAGGTGGAAGCGGCGGCGCAGCTCAGGCTTCGGCGGCGACATCACTCCGGCGGGGCTAGGTCACGGCCGAGGGGCGGAGGAGGCAGAGGGGACCGTGGTGGAGCTCGGCACGTCGACGGTGGTGCACGAGGAGGACCGTGGTGACAGCAATTGCTCGCAGTTGCCTTCACCGACGCTCGGGAAGGGGCTGCACGGAGCTGAGGAAGGGGAGAGCTCGAGAGAAGGAGTGGAGGTTGGGGCGAGGTGTGAAGTGAGGAGAGGGGTCTCGGGGGCCTTTTATAGGAGGGGTAGCCGAGCGGCGAGCTAACCACCCACGTAAAAATGGCGGCGGCCGTTGCGGTGAGGGAGTGCGGGGGTGGGGAAGTGGGGAGGTGGCGTGGAGCTTGCAGGAGGGTTTGGTAAGTAGGAGGCGCACGTGTGGAAGAGAGGGAGAAGGCCGGGAAGGGCGGGGGTGGTTGCGGCAGCGGCGCGGTGTGAGGAAGAAGAAGGCGGGCATGCGGGGAAGAAGAAGGAGGCACGGGGATGGGGATGACAGGTGGGGTCGGCCGGCAGTGAGAGAGAGGGAGGAGAGCGGTTGACAGGTGGGGCCGGGGAGAGAGGAAGAAAGGAGAGGGGCTCGGCGGCTTAGATTGCGCCACGGGGATGGGGAGGAAATTGAATGGCTGCGAGAGTAAGTGGGAGTGAACGGAGAGATGGGCTGGGAGGCGGGGCGACGTGGCCAAGATCAGGCCGCACACGTGTCGACCAAGGGAAGGGGAGAGGCGGGATGGAGCGAACAGTGGGGATGGGCCAGGGAGAGGTGATGTGGGCGGATCGGGGCCGGCCACTTGTCAGCCCGGAGGGAGGGGGTTGGGGTTTGAATTTTTATTTTTAGATTTTGGGATTTTCAGAAAAACCAGGAAATTCAATAAAGCTCTGAAAAATATAAAATAAACTCCAAAAATTCCAGAAAAATGTACAGAAGTTCCTGGAGACATTGTGAACTTAGATAAAATATTTCCAACTTAATTGTGTATTATATTTTTTATATTTTAAAATACCTTTTAAGTCCAAAGATAGATTTTAAACTCTAGAAAACTCAGAAAACCAAACAAAAGCCAAATAAATCCAAATAATTAATTTGACATAGGATTTTTATAGAAAATCAAAATATCCCTTTGTTTAATAATATTTTTAGGTTTTTACTTAAAATACTTTTCAAATCCAACCTTTTCAAAACTGAAATTCAGGGCAAAACAAAATTCAAATTTAGGCACCAAAAACACTTATTTTTATTTTAAACCAAATTAATTTAATTTAATAATTTTTTCCTCTCAAAAATTTAAAAATAAATAGCTGGGCTGTTAGACTTGCCTACTTATATGTAGTCTCTGATTATTTTATTGCAGGCTTCATGTTTGCACCATCCACCTTAATTGTTCCAGCTGCTTCTCCATTGGCCAACTAGTCGAATCTGGATGTTAGAGCGAAATAACAAGTACAAATAAGTTCCTGCTTTACAAAAGGCAAGCTGGAAACAAATGTAGTATCGAAATGGCAACAGAGGGGGGGTGAATGGTGCCTTCAAAAATTCGTCCCGAGTATCCACTTAAGACTCTTCTCCGATAGCTATAAAAGCTATGAAGAAAATGGATTGAAAATCATTAGGCAGACTTGCTTCAAATACTAAGTGAGTTCACTGGAGAAACAAAGCTAAACCCAAAACAGAGGCAAAACTGCCAAAAGGATCAGAGCAAGAATCATATGAACCTAACTACCATTCGACCAAAAACTAGTACTGAGCAGCGTATAGGTAGGTGCATAAAAGAAGTTGACAAGAACTGCATACAACTGAACTCACAAAACTGAATCGGAAGTAACTAGCTAAGAAAAGCTGCATGTTGAAAACATATTGCCAAAATAGTAAACTGATCAAAGGAAACATATTTTTTTGTTTGTTTGCCCAGACTAAAGTGACAACTAGCTCTAGGTGTTAGATTGGTCTGAACGGAAGCTTCAATTGAGCTGAAAAATCTGTTAGTCAGTTTCACAAAGTTCTTTAAAGAGTAGCAATCCGACAACCATACTGCAGTTGGCCGAAAATAGCAAGTAGACAATACTTGGTTCAGATTTGAGCTCTTGTTTCAGCTGAACAAGACAGCAAAACAGCTGCAGCCGAAATCAGTTTTTAGCACTTGCCAAACTGCACAACAAAAAGGCTGCAAGCTCAACCGAAAGAAGGACTGAACATAGACTAAAAAGGAAGACTAAAGAAGCTGCCTAAAGTCTGAAAAAGATGAGACAGGGAAATCGAAATTGCAGCTAAAAGAAATGAAGAGCAAACAGCTGCTGTGGCTGGACTGATTTTTTGGAGCAAGAACTGAAGACAACTTGACAAAACAAAAAGAATCAGATGGCACAAAGAAACAGAGATAAAAACTGCTTGATGCTCTCTAAAACAAGCCAAATACCTTGAACAAAATCTCAGTTTATATTAACAAGGTTCTACAGCTTGAAACGAAATCCACT
This sequence comes from Dendrocalamus sinicus, assembly GCA_036346575.1. Taxonomy (NCBI): domain Eukaryota; kingdom Viridiplantae; phylum Streptophyta; class Magnoliopsida; order Poales; family Poaceae; genus Dendrocalamus; species Dendrocalamus sinicus. The sequence continues at coordinate 19,148,528 of CM070647.1, forward strand.
CAAATAAGCAAGAGACTAAGAATAAAGTGCAGAGAAGAGAGAATCAAGAGCAAGAAGGACAAACTTGAAGCCATAGCATCTCAAACAAGGATTTTACAAAATGATACCAAGAGATGAATGATTACTCAGGGTTTTGCTACAGCCAACTCACATCATCACCATACGCAATTAGGGATTGAGGAACTCACACTGCTACACACTCATACATGGAGAGCAAGAACACAAAAACCCTCTCATCTCATGCATACATGGAGAGAACTAAACATAAAACTCTCACACCCACTCTCTCTAAAAATCACTCTCATTTCATGCATAGCTACTAGAGAACACCCTCTCTATTTATAGCCTCCACTACCGGGTTCACATTTGCACTTTACCCAATTACTCCACCAACTCTTGCGCTTTATCCATTAGCTCAAAACCAAATCCGCTTCCTTTTGTGCAGTTTTGCATATTCACCAAAACGACCCTCTTGCACCATTTGGGAAGCTTCCTCATTTCTTGCCGTCCAAGCCTCGCAACCACCTCGAGTCCTCGCCGTCTTCGGCACATCCTGACCGCTCCGACCTCAGCACCACCTGCGCCTAGTCCGGTCATCCCGTGCCTCGCCACGACTTAGCCTCAACGTCCTGCAGCCATCACAGACAAGAAACAAATCACATAGCACCGCTCGAAATATTGTAACCATACATTAGCATTAGATGAAATACTTAAAGCCCAAACCGATCGAAGCGAAAAATAAACAACTTAAGCACGTTCGACCTAGCTCGACCGGTCCGACCGAAACCGACTGCACCACGCAATGACATAGCTCGAACCACTCAAAAACAAACTCAAACTTTCCCGAACACGCGTCAATTACTCATCACAAACATGGGGTCATATCCACATGGTCTCTCAACAAAATATAAAAAACAAGAAAAGACATAAAGGAAATGGGTTTGGGTGAATATGGTTTAAACGGTGCTTGGTTGGCGGAATAGAGATGAAAATGGGTTAAAGGAGCTTAAAATGGGTATACTTGTGTTAAACAGGTTTCTGTGAATAGTAATAGGTCTAAACAGTATTGGGCTTGGTTCAAAATTGTATTTGGGCTAGCTAAGGTTTTATCCAAGTCTATTTTGGCTAATGGGCTTCATGGGGTCAAAACAGTCATAATGGGTGTATGTATGTCTGATGGTTTTTGGTGAATAGTAATGAGTATTACTATTCACAATGGCTCAGGTTTAGGAATAGTGTTAATTCAGTTTAAACAGCAATGGGTTGGTTTTGGGAACAGTGGCAGTGTTGGACTTGAATGGTACCAAACCAGTTTGAATAGTGTCGGATTTGGGTCTTAAACAGTAATAGGTCTATGGTAAAATATTAATGAGTCGATCATTGGAATAGTGTGAGTTGGGCTTTAAATAGTAATGGGTCATAGCTTTTGGGTTTGGCCTGATTCCTTTCGGTTTTTGGGCCGGCCGACTTGGCCCACGCACACGTGCATGCATTTAGCCCAGCTAGCCTATGCCTTGTTTGGCTTGGCCTTATGCATTTAGCCCACTGAGTTAGCCTGCATCTTTGTCCCCTTGACTTGGCACCAAGGCGAAGAATAGAGCAAGCAGCGGTGGAACAATTGGACTCCAGTGAAGCTTCTTAGTGGTGAGTGATGATATGCATGGGGTTAAGGGATGCTAAAGGTTCCATTTTTAGGCTTAGTGTGGCTCGAGGAAGACGGTGAGGGCTAGCGGTGGTAGAGGTTGGTCGAGCTACTCCCAAAGCACGACAGCATTTTAGCCAAGTTTTGATGAGGTTAAAGGGTGGCTAAGCATCTAGGAGGGATCGGGAAGCTAATAGTTGTGTCGGCTTTGGATTTCTTGGCTTGTGGTGACCTATCCACAGAGGCATGGTTTTGTGTAGAGACATTGCTCGTCACTTGCGATTTAGGGACTTAGATAGGCTAGGGCGAGGCTAGGGTTTGAGTTTAGGGCATTCAGTTGATGCTAGAGGCAAGGTTAATTGGAGTTTGGTGGAGGCTCACACGAGATTGACTGTTAGTGCTCACTAGCACTCTCACGATGGTGTGGTGTCATGATGGTTATGGGGGTTCAGGTAGGTGATTTGGTGGCTATGGGGGCTGATGGCGAGGTCAGTGTGGTTTTATACCTTGAGGGAGGTGGTGGGAACAATGCCTCGCCGGTTGTGATGGTGAAGCATGGGTGGCAACCAGGAGACGTCGGCGTCCTTAGAGGCACAGCCGGGGTTGCAATGGCGTCTTAGGCTTAGGGCTCCCCTTAGCGTTAGCAGACTGTGAGCAGCAGTCGCATGTCAGTTGGAGAAAGCTCTAGGTAGTGGCGGTGGTGGAGCAGCTGTGGTGCATGGCAAGAGAGTCGACATGTTATAAATGAGGATGTCAGAGTTTTGCAGAGCAAGTTACGGTCTTTGATGAGCTTGGCCATGGTGGGTGTGAACGGCAGCAGTAACGAATGGGGGTGGGCTGACTGGCCAGAGACAATAAGGGTGAAGGCGCATTTTGGAATGTTGCCAGCAACCAGTGGAGGCAAAAAAACCAAAGAAGGAAGGTGTAAATGGCTAAAAGTTTTTGAATTTGGAAAGAAACTCAAATTTGGCCAAAATTTAACAAAATTCAAAATTTCACAAATTTTTGGTTTCTTTCAGTCTACCCCCCTAAAAAGAGTCTCTTCCTCGAGATTCACCCGTTAGAGAATGGGTTGGAAAATAAACTTGTTGAAGTGCTAATTCCTTTTTCTTAGGTCTTGTCCTTCGTCTAGGGCAAGCTTCATGAAGCACTTGCCATTAGTTAGTAATTCTATTAGGACTAGTTCTTTCTTGTTACACGTGAGTTTCCACACACTCTTCTCTCCATTGCATGTACCTGTATATCATCCTTATATATGTTACAGACTCGATGTGCCTTCTCATTTTCCCTGTAAATTTCTTGACTTGGCTCGCTAAACATTATGCAAATATTAAATTTCTACATCAATATTTTATGAATCCCTCAAGTAATTCTTAGACATTTTTAATTTATGTTGTGTCAATATTTCCTCCACTCTAGTTAACTTCTGTCTAGATTAAGTTGGCTTCTTCGAGAATCCTTTCTTTGTACATAGTCATTTTAATTTCCATATTTGTCATATTCATTCCTTTCTTTTGAAATTTAAAGTCGTGATCAAGTCCACATTGATTGACTTTAATGTGGCACAACCTTTTTATTTCTTATATCTTTGTGCAGATAGCTTACATATATTTCTGTAGTCTTATAGCATACCTTAGTTCAAATAGTTTACATGTAAACTATTTGGCTTTTCTAAACTGCTTACACAAAGCGAGTACAAGATATATTTCATTCTACTTCTTGTTCTTGATTGGTGGTGATGCATAACTCACACTTTTCTGATTATCTCCTTTGCCACTTTTTTCTGTTCATGTCATTCTTTAAAGTAGATCTGCCTCCTTTCCTACCCTAACACTCTTAGGGTGAGGTATTTCTCCCTCCATTGGTGGTTGTCGGTATTGGCTTGATTGATATGATGTTGATGATGGTCTTGTTGTTTGCATCCTAGCCTTTTCCTTAGGTAAGTATTTTATTGGGCATTCGCTACAATAATGTCCATTCTGTTTGCAATGGAAACAAGTTATGTCTGCCAAAATAAAAGGATTGTTTTGTTTGTTAACCTTTGAGTATTCAACATAACTTCTTCCATCCAAAGTGCTTGGTCAACTAGAGTTTGTAGGTTTGAAAAATTAAAATATGTAGCTATAATACAACGCTTCAGGCTTGGTCATAGACCTTTAATAAAGTACTCCATCTTTTTAGCTTCTGTATTAATATCTTCCTGAGCATACTGGGATAGATGACGAAATTGCTACAGACACTCCGTAATAGACTTCTCTCCTTGTTGAAGATTAAGAAAATCTTGATGATTTTCTATGATAACTCCAGAAGAAATGTGGGCCTTATTAAATGTGGGCGATTGGGTGGTTGTGGGGGCTGATGGCAAGGTCGACGTGGTTTTTATACCTCACGAGAGGCGGTGGGTGCAGTGCCTTGCCAGTTGCGCTGGTGCATGTGGGTGGTAGCCAAGTAGCTTTAGCATCCTTTCTAGCATGTCTAGGGTTGTGTTGGCATCTTGGGCTTGGGGCCCCCTTTGGCATTAGCAAACTACAAGTAGCGCAGTCAAGTAGTGGGTGCGCGTGTTTGTCGGAGAAAGCTCTGGGTAGCGACGGTGGTGGAGCAGCTGAGGTGGCTATGGCGCATGGCGAGAGTGAGTCAACATGTTGTAAATGAGGATGTCAGAGTTTTGCAGAGCAAGGTATGGTCTTTGATGAGCTTGGCTGCAGTGGGTATGAATGGTGGCGGTGACGAATGGGGCTGGGCTGAGTGGCCAGAGGGAACAGGGGTGAAGGCATATTTTGGAATGGCATCAATGACCGGGGGAGGTAGAAAACCAAAGAATGAAGGCGCAAATGGCTGAAAGTTTCCGAATTTGGAAAGAAACTCAAATTTGACCGAAATTCAAGAAAATTCAAAATTTCACAAATTTTTTGTTTGTTTCATTGTCAGACCAGTGTTAGAGGTACAATTATGGGGGAACTGTATGCAGAGCTGCCATCCATGGACCAAGGGGAGGCCTTGTGCGTACTTCCAAGGTTTTCTGTAGTTTTTAACCCTTTAAAATTAAAATTAAACGATACTTTGGCCTTTTTAAGATTATACCAGATTTTTCTTTGATCATGTGTCAGGCCATCTGTAAGATTTCTTAGTTTATGATTTCAAGTTAAAAAAAATGGTGTAGTGAGGAGCTTTCGACGTGAATCTTCGCATGGCAGCTGAATACCGATGCGTTGGCCACGAAACAGGCCTACAAAGAGGAAGCATTCAGACGGACACCACTGTTGCACCGGAAGCTTGTAATCATTTTTCTTTTTTGGCGTATTTGGAAGCATCGGAATTTATTCATTCCATAATGGAGACTGGGGAAGAGGAGCTCTCACTAGAGAAAAGTTGCCGAGTTGCTGGTCACCACGGTACACTGTTGCAAATCTGGCACAATCCCGACAATACGAGTACCAAATGTAAATGCCTCGGGAACGAGCTATCTTCGAGGTGATTAACGGATGGCAAATTCTTCAGCAAGGCTGTATAAAAGTGAATGCCGATTTCGGATAAGGCCGAGCAAAAGCTAGAAGCCATGGTACGCAAGGGAAATCGCCTCCACGTTGGGATTAATCCCTAATCCTCACCGCCGCCGGCTCGCTCACGACATGCATTGCACAGTTCTGTCCCTCGGCTTTGGGCTCATTGCTTTTGGCTTTACTATAGTAACTAGTTTTCAAACGGTGTTTTTTTAAGGCATATGCTATGAGTCGATTGTAATAGATATTGTACCGATTTTAACTATACCGACCAAAATCGCATACAACCATATCTCTCTTGTACTCTTGCAAACGCCAAAATTCAAAAGCCATAAGGCAAAAGCCATCCCATTGTATCTCACACCCTTGGTTACATTTGTGGTTCCAACACTGATGCAAAGCGAATGCTTCTTATCAAGTACCAGGCATTTAGCATTTGCTCTTAGTCGAAAAGTATATAGGTGAAAAGCTCTAAATCGCAAAGTACATGCGGTGAACTTGAACCAAATCAAAAATTATATGTGGGGGATCGCCAAAATCAAATGTACATGTGGTGTAATTTCCCCTGAAATAAAATCTGAGAAGAGAGAAGCAGGCCGAGAAGAAGTAGCAGGCCTTGGGTTTTTGGACTGGGCCCAAATCAATCATTCTCCCCTCCACTTCCACTCCTCCCCCATGCTGCAGACCACGCCGTCAGGAGAAGCCGCCTCCTCCCGTCCGCAGCCTGCAGTTCTTGGCTTCTTGCCTCCTACTTCCGTCATCAATCCAGGACTAGAAATCGACGATTCCTTGGAGAGAAGAGGGAGGGTAGAACAGATACAGTTCGTACAGGATGCAGGCGGTGAGGAGCTTGGTGCTGCGGCATCTGCGTCTTGGTTGCCGCCGCGCGCCCTCAGTTGCTGCGCTTGGAGGTGGCGGGAGGCCGGCGCTGAGCGCATTCGCTCGGGAGATGAGCGCGTCGGCGAACCAAGACGGCAGGTGGGATAGCTCCGAGAGCGCCGTCAGGGCGCGCGTCGTCGAACTGGTTAAGAAGTTCGACAAGATCGACGCCGACAAGGTCGGTTCTTGGCTCTGCCCTGTTCTCTTCTGCCTTCCTTGTCTTTTCTTTCCTGTATTTGTGATAAGGGCATGCGGCGACGAATGTTCGGCAGAAATTTCTCCAATTCAAGCTCCTACTTTTGTCAGGATGAAACATTGAAATCTTACATCTAAGATTAAAGTTACCATCCATTATTTCCATCTAATGCCATTGCCACATAGTATAGTTCCAGTGCCTTTTATTACTTGTGGAAGTTGCTATTGCTGCTTATGCTTAGTTAGGTTAGCATGGGTGTATTATCAATTGGTCATTAAATTGCAAGTCAAGATTGAAATGCCGTGAAGGTGAGACGGTAAAGCTGTGTGGCTGACAAGAATTCAAGGTTGCATGGCTCGAACTGATTTCTAACTAGGTAGTAGAGAAGATAGTGGGAAAATTTAGAAAAGATCACGGAGTGTATACAGACTATAAAGTCAACTGCTAATTCCAACTTCCTCACTTCATAATGCTGCTTTTGATGGAGCAGTGTTGCTATGATTGATCAAATAAAGGCCACTTTTGGGTTTGCCCTTTCCCTGGGTGGCCATGTTCTTTTGGACTACGGCTAATGGCTTTTCGCTGCACTTTTTGAGACGGCAACAAACAGCCGAGACACGGACGCAAAATGCACACATGGTGGCAGGTTCAGGAAGCTGTTTGGAGAATCCGCTTCAAGATGCCGTCTTATTTGTTTCGATTTTTGGAGAAGCCAAAATCCCAAAAGAAGGGGGTTGTTACAATATTTGTTGAATTTCATAGTGACAGTTGCCGCATGCCATTGCCAGTAACTTATCACAAATGGGGCTTCTCCGCATGCCAAAAGCCCAACTAGTTTGGCTTCTCCGATAGTCGAAACAAACGAGGCGGCTTCTTAAAGCGGATTCTCAAAATGGCTTCCCGAGCCTGCCACCATGTGTGCCATCCACGTCCACATCTCCGTCGTCCGCTGCTATTTCGAAAAGCATAGTCAAAATCCATCAGCCGCAGCCTAAAAGAACAGGGCCACCATCTTGAGTTTGTTATTGGAATTTTTGTTTTTGTTATACAAAGATGTAGGACAGTTTTAAGGACCAAGGAATCTGTAGGTATAATAACATTAGATTGACCAACATGATGAATTGACAAACCAGCATCATTGACAATCTGAACCTGTTCAGTGCCATCGTATTTTTTCCTTGATCACTGCTGATATGATCAGTATCACCAATATCCATGTTGTAGTTTGGATCAATTTGATATGCTGGAGTTGTAGCCAATGCAGCAAATTGATTCTCTTCAGCTTTATAATAGTGATCAAAATGTAGATCATATTGAAGAGCCGGATACCTAAATTGTCAGCACACCTGACAGACAGATCCTGATTTATGTAATGGAGTTGGGACAGATTAAGCACACTTGTGGTGGCACATTTCATTGTATGCAAAAATTGGAAATTGTTTATGTTTATCATTTAGTACAGAACAATTTATCCATGGCATTAAAAAGTTTTGTAACTGGAGAAATGTCAGTGAATAAAATAACTTTATATTTATATGGCAAAGTCTGACAAAGGAAAGCTGTTATTCACAAAGTTGTGATACTTAAAGAAAATACTATTAGTGTTGTGGTCGGTGGTTGGGTATGGCTCCGAAGACCGGGGATAGAGCTCTCGCCCTCATCTAACCGCCAGCAGGGCTCTTCCCTGATGAGGTAGAGAGGCTCTGAGGTTTATTTGAAGAATCTTTGTTTATTCATATAGATGAGGTTAGCCTTTAACAATATGGAAACTAATACAATCTAATGCAACTAAAGATAATGTCATATCCATATTAGAGAGTGAGCTCAGGGGCTATGCCAAATTGACATATGCATAAGATGTCGAATCGCAGGTTGTGGTTGTTGTTTGTGGGTGGCAACAACAAGAGGCCTTTTGCACAAGGTTGTCCAGGAGGTGCTTTACTGGGTGTTTAGTCAAGGCTGAGGCTGGACATGGTGGGATGAGACAAAAGGTAATGGAAGGGCTGGCATTTTCAGGCACACGCCATGGGTGAGTGAGAGAGGTCACATGAGAGGAGTGGATGCATTATGTGTCCAATTTAACCATGCATCGCTAGGCGCAGTCAGCAGTTGTTTGTTCTATCAAAATTATAAAAACAATAGTAAGTTTTGGAGCAACATTTTTATGATCTTATTTGTGAGCTGTACAATCTACCGAAGGTCCGAACCTAATTTCCCATTTAAATGGGTGTACCAGTAGTCTGATCTTTATACATGTATCACCGTAAGTAGTGGAAATGTCTGTTCTAGTGTTGCTTATTAAGTATCTTCATAAAGCATACTTCTTTTGCAGCATTTTTCGATCTGCATGTGTTAGCATCAGAACTCTAGCTCATATTTACCATTCAAATGCTTGCAGGTGACCGAGACAGCAGATTTCCAAAAGGACATGAATTTGGACAGCTTGGACCGAGTGGAACTCGTCATGGCCCTTGAGCAAGAATTCTCCATTGAAATTCCCGACGACAAGGCTGACAAGCTTTCCAGCTGTGCCGATGTTGCAAAATACATCATTTGTGAATCTCAATCCAACAATAACAATGCTAGTAGCTCCTGATGGGTGAATGGAAGTGAGAGTGCAAAGGATAGGCTTTTTCTTTGAATTTCGGTCACAAAGAACAGCTTACACGCCGCCTCTCCTTTTGGTCCTTTTGTTAGTGCCAAGTTAAATGCTTTGGTACTCTGTATTGCGTTTTGTGTAGTCGGAAAGAATCTTTACCTGCAAGTAATTTTTTTGGTTGTATGGAAAGATTTTGAACGTTGATGATGGTTGATGATTATGACCGAAGACATTTGGTTCAGCAAGATATTTCACTCAATTAAATGAAGCTACCATTAAGTGTTCTATTAAAAAAAAGTCGATCCTTCTTCTGATGAATTCAATTGTTTCCTACTGCTGTTATGGAAGGTAAAGTCCAGAAAATTTCTGACTTCTGATATCGTGGTAGAGCCGTCACAAGGATGGAACTTGACGTGGTAGCATATGGCTGGACCACGTCAGCACATCTTGTGAGTCCTGGCCTGTGCTATGGAAGAGAATGAGCCAGAGTAGCACTCACCTTATCTAACTCTCTTGTCCCTGAACATTGTCTCACAGGCACTACTACATCATGTGACGTGCATGAGGCAGGGAAGCTCTTTTCTCCTCCACACCAACCCTACCATAGCCAAGGTTGCTTCCCCCCTCCTTGCTGTCAGCAGTGGTGCTGCCTTCGCTATCCCAGCATCGAAGAGAGGTATCACTTTGCTTCGTAATCGTGTTGTCAGCAAGCGTTCCAGAATTTTAGCCAAATTCGGTATGATCCTCAATCCTCTTTTGCTCTTCATTTGTTAAGCCTGTGTGATGCGCAGGTGGAGATGGAGAGGCCAAACCTGCAGGCAAGAGGAAGTTCATCACCAGAGAAGAGGAACCAGACCAGTAAGCAATGAAGCTCAACTCTCCTGAGCTTATGCAACTCTGCATTTTTCTCAGACCTGTAGTGCTACAAAGGGAACATGTGATTCAGCCATGTTGATGGGTGGAGCAGGTACTGGCAGACTCCAGGGGAGAGGAAGGGGGAGAACCCAATGATGACGCCGCCGCTGTACATCATCATCTTCGGCATCCTCGCCATCGCCTTCGCCAACGGCCGGGTCAAGGTCCCCGTCCGGTGAGCTGTTGCTGTCGACGGACCGGAGCAACGGCGGTTGCGTGATCAAATATTGGAAGTAGCCAAACACGTCTTCACTGCCTGTACTTCCAGCGAGAGCCCTAAGAGTTTTACTTCCATAGAGAAAAGCTACCTACATGTTTGTGAGCATCAGCATCCCCTGTATGATATATGTAATCAAATACTTCAGTACTGTAAATCTGTAAGTATTTACCTCTTTAACCTCACTCTTCTTTCTGATTCAAGAAGATTTCATTACTTCCTATCGATCTTAACACAAGAAAAGATTTTTACATCATCTACATAGTTCAACAAGAATCACTTCTGCATAACTACAACCTATTCTTAGATAAGACTCACATCAACTTCAATTAACAAAGACCATGTTGATCAAACCGCAAGAGATACACCAGCAACTACAGAAATCAACCACGAGGGCCCAAGAATATAAACATAAAAGCACAATCTAAGTATGATTGCATCTATCAATTGAACACAGATACATAAGAAAATTTGACACATACACCATCTTCCAGGTTACAGATAAGAAGCCAGCTTATTTCCTCGTTTTTCTCTTTGCGACAGCACATGTAACAACATTGCAAATTGATACGATGTCGTCCGATCTTCTCGACGTAGGATTGGATACTCACATGCCCTCTCTTGAATCATAGCGATCCTCTGTTGCCAATGCAAGAACGAACGTTCTCAACAATACAAGAGTTCTTTAAGAAACAAATTAACCTGTTGTCGAAGTAATTTAGCTCTTGCCCTTATCATTGGCCCCTTCGGTTCATCATGATTTATAATCTCATGCACATTTGGAGAAAATGCCATAGAAGTTGTAGGGATGCCCTCATCACAAATTCATCAAAAATCAGGCTTGGCAGCATTTCAACGAGATGGCTATGATAATAGATACTGGAATGGATTTCACCACATAAACATTTTCCTTTCATATATTATCTGACACAAGGATATATTATTGGGGAATAACACACACATAAGTGTACAGTATCAACCTTTTATTTAGGTGAAGGTATCATCATTTGGCAGATGCCTGGTGTGGTTTTCTATCGAATTCAGACTCGTGACAGTGTGGGTCGAGCCAATCACGAGGAGAGCTCTTTGCCATGCCTATACTTTCTGTTCTATCCCCCATGAGCTCCCTCAGGAACTCCACCTTGTTCTCCTGAGCATTGCCAGTGAATTTCCTATCTGCTTCCTTTAGCTTGTTTCTGAAACGCTGCTTACGGCCATTGGTGTTCAGCTCCTGCTGCTTTGCTTGAGATGGTGGAGCCCCATGAGGTCCCAAGTATATCTTCTCCTCTTTCGCCTGTTCAAGTATGAATTTACATCTCAATGAAATAATGAACACCGGTGGTCCAGTAGTTGATGAAGGCAAAATTACCGAGGGAGACCTAAAAAAAAAGCATTCTGGAACTTGCCTGTAGAGGTTCAGGATCCGTGGCTTTGGGGACACTAGGCTGAGTAACATCATCATCTTGAGAGGCAAAATTAGGAATAACAAATCCATCTGCATCTGTAGTTGTACCATGAACATTAGGAGAATGTGCAAACTAGCATCAACGCACCTTCTGCAAAGCTCAGAATGGTATTGTAACACCCCAATTTTGTGGCACTTCGAAAATTTTGAAATAAATTTTTTTGAGCATAATTCAAATTTTGGCAAAAACAATATTCAAAATTGAATTCAAATTAAAAACCAAAATTGAAATACAAACTCAAATAAAAAATCAGAGAAAATTGAAAAACATTTTGGGCCTAGCCCAATTTCTCTTTTCCCTCCCGGGCCCACCTGCCTCCGACCCAACCAGCCTGTCGGCCCACCTACCTTTTCTCTTTTCTTTTCCTTTTCCTGGCCCAACGCCACTAGCCCATGGCCCACTCTCCTCCCTTCTTTCTTTCTTCCCCGGCCCAACCATGCGCCATGTCAGCTCGCCGCCGCATTTGCTCACCGCGTTGCCCCGCTTTGACCGCACCTCTCCTCGTTGCATCAGCGTTGTCCCATTGCCACCTGCCTCAACTCACCCCATGACACAATGCACCGTACCCGCAAGGCTCTACCACGTCGTCGCGTCGCCCTGACTGCTGCGCCGATGACCGTGCCATGAGAGTGTCTTCACCACGATCACTGCACGCTCTATCCCTCCGCCTTGTTGCGTGCACTCCGTCCCATCGCAACCATTGTGCCCACACCGCCATGACACCGACTGTCATTAAGACCCACGTCATACCCTACGCCGCGCATGCGACACCCATGCCGCCCTGCTACCCCCGCCGGCTATAAAAGCCACTTGGAGCTCCCCATGCCTCCTCATCCCTCTTCCAACCTCCCTCCTTCACGCTCCTCTTCTTTCCCTCCCGAACCAAGCCAAGCTCGACCACTCAACACGTCCGCGTTGGCCACCGCCTTCGCCTCACAGTCCGGTCGATTACGGTGAGTGCCCTCAATGCGCTGGCATCAAAATGTGTCCTAAACCCTTGTCATCACTTCCGCTCACCCGATTCGGCTACCATCCACAGGAACTCGCCATGCCGTCATCTTCCTTCCCTCCGGCTGAAAACCACTATCGTCATTGCCATTCCCTCTCTGGTGAGCTCCTGTACGAATCCTTTCGGCTAGAGCATCCCCTCGCCTCCCTCTTACTGTCCCCGCTGCAATTTAGGTCGCTACCAACTCCAACTCGCCACCACTGTGAAGCTTGTTGTGCCGTCCCAAGCTTTGTCGCTAGCTCTCCTCAGACCTTCCCTGACCTCACCGATAGCTCTACTACACTCCCCTCCGCTCCCTCATGCTTTTGCACACCTTCTTTTTCCCTCTTTCCCTCCGATGCCACCACCCCTTTTCCCTCCCTGACTCTAGCCGCCACGCTCTATCGTGTGCTCTCCGCTATGCCACCCAAGCCATGCCATCACCACCCACAAGTGCGGTATGGATTCGACAACCCATTTTGAGGGTTCCCGGCACACACCATCGCTTCCCTCAGTGGCACCCTGTCTCTGCTCTACCCTATCTCTGCTCTATTTCACATAAGGAAGAAACACTTAGAAAGTTAATTAGCATAATGATGTAATTAGAACATAATTAATTTACTTAATGAAGCTCATTAATTAAGGTTAATTAGTCACTAGGGTGTGGGCCCAACCAATTAAGAAATCTAATTAAAACTAAATCTAAATTTTGAGCCACTGATATGTAGGCCCCTACTATGTCGAGTCCCTCATGTCAGTCACACCGAACATTTCCTTAAGACAAATAAACCGAAAAGAAATTAAATAGCAACCAGCCCCACTTGCCAGTCACTATAACATTTTCAAAAATAAATTAAAAACTCAGCTGGCCCAACATGTTAGCCTCCGGTGTATTTTCAAAAAGGAAAATAAATCAGAAAATAAATTAAAGTGTGGAGCCCAACTGTCAGTGACATTATCTCTCCTATGTTTATTTTAGGATTTTTCATAAAATTAAACTTTAGAAAGCCTGTTCTCACTCATCTTAAATACAAATCAAATGAAACTTATTTCTAAATTCAAGATCTTTCTAACAAAAGTAAAATCATGAATTTTGGAATTCATTTGGAGTTTTATTTGGATTTATTTGCATGCTTGTGTATTTATTCGCTTTTTCGTTGCAACCGCCCAACTAGATTACAAAGGCCTGGAAGAGTAGCAGTTCGAGCCAATGTTCAAGTATGCGCTAGGCGGGCGGCAAGCAGGAGCCTAGCGCCTAGGTGGGGACTAAGCAGGGCCTAGGCAACCGACTTTGGCATGGTATGCTGCGAGCGATGTCAAGACATATGTGATATTTGATGGAAGAATATTGTTACTTGGACTAACTTGTAATGTTGTAAATTTGATAGATGATGCTTCATATAATCCTGCACATTAAGAATTAAGCAATGCATGAGACTCTTCATATGTGGACAAACGACATCCTACATAGCATAAAGATTTTGTTTCACATGTAACGGATGCAATCAACAATTCAACATAGAAAATTAGCAAAGTATTAATAGCAGTGTAATGTAGTAGCATCACCAAATTGGCATTCACTAATCAGTAATCACTAATTAACTATTCGCTAAAATCAGCACTCAGTAGAGCATATACTCCTCAATCAGCTAGTCCCCAGTCGCCTGCACACGTGCACCTACCGATCTCCCTACTCCCCAGTCCCCTCCCATTCCCAATCTCCTATCCGGCTTCGGCGGTCTGGCCACCTCCCCTCCCTATTCCCGTGTTGTGGAGGGCGGCAAGTAGGGCAGTGTGTTTGTCGGCTGCGGCGGCGGCTCAGCACGCAGGGCCTCCTCCCCTCCCTATCTCCCATCCAGCACCACCACCATTGTTGGAAGTCAGGATCTCGTTTCCATCACCGCCACGAAGGAGAGGACGGGGGAGGGAGAAGATCGGCGTAGCCTTGTAGGGGAGGCAACGGAGGGAGAAGCTCGGCAAAGGGGAGGAGAGGCGAAGGGGAGGAACACACCTGGGTTGCGGCGCAGCCAAATCCGTCGAGGTGGAGTGTGAATGGCGAATTGATGGCGCATGGGAATCCTTGGATGTAGAAGCGACGTGAAGTGAGACCTAGCCCAACTCGGCACTCTTTTGCAACCCTAGTTGCTCTGTTATGACTTATGAATAGTGTTTCCCCTTTCCCTTCTTTATCTTACTGCATTCGCGCGCCTAGACATCCTCAGTGTTCGCCTAGGCACCGTGCTGCCACCTCAAGCACCTACTTGGCTGCCGCGCTGAGCCCACCTCGATCCACCTTCAACTGCCTCCTGCCCGCCTTTGATCGCCCAACCGCCCACCGAGGAACCAAGGCGCGGCAGTCGACCGGCGCCCAACGCCTACGCACCGCCTCAACGGCCGTCCAGGCCGCCTTTTGGATCGTTGGTTCGAACCCAGCCAAAACCACCAAGACCAACAAGCCTGTGAGCAAGATGAGTCAATACTTTGACCATGTTGCACCTACTTTTTGAATACAAATTATGTTGATTTAAATTATCAACTTGCATGCTTTATTTTATTATGTAAACCATATTCATGTTAAGCCATAGTTAAGTCCTTAATAATAATTGAGCTATTACACTCCACTCCTTGGCTTTGGACATAAATCCTTGTCGCCATAGAATTAAAGGTAAACATATTAGATATAAATCGGTATCGAAACGCTATGCTTAGTTTTGCTTAGATACATAGGGGCATTAATTTGCCCTGACATCATTTCAAATATGAAAACTTGGTTTGGGTAGCTACTGGAGGGAAGTGGTTGGTATTTAAACTAGAAATGATATTTTGGAATCCCTAAACTCTAGATTTGCTTAACTATCTAGTGTGGATGGAGCACAAGAGTGTAGTTTGTCGTAGAACCGCCCAGATAGCTTTAAGGACTGAATCTTGTGACGATCTCCTAATGTAAAACAGTACAACCACAAGTCTATAATGAGTATGATCTGACTAATTAATTTACAGTGACCCAGCACAGGTTGTGCCATTCGGATGAACACAGGTCGTGTCGCTGGATGTAAGTCGCCGTACAGCTCAAGAGGGTGCCTCTGGAGTGGGTGGATGTAACCCCACAACGGTGAAAATCTTAGTGGGTATAGCCTCATTGGAAAGATGCATTGTAAAGCCCTTGTGGTGATCTCCTTGATCTACATGTCCAAGAAAACATATAGAATATAATAAGTTGATTATCTCTTATGGGTAAAATGTGCGACCTCTACAGACTGAAAAATGTTCGAACAAACATGCTCGTGGTATGGACGGGCATAGAACTTACTCGAGTTAGTGTTTATTTTACAAAAGAAACTTTATGAATGGGATGAAAACACGATGGGTGGATGGAACCCTGAGTTGATTTCCCCTGGGTGGATATAACTCAGTGCTAATAATGGGTGGATGGAACGCTGGTAACAAAACTGGCATATGGTAGATGGAACTATGTAACAGGTGGATAGAACCTACACTACTATTATTACTGCACACTTTCACATTCTTTAGAAAACACGTTTAGTTAAAAAGGATAAGTCTCAGCATTTTTTTACTGCAATTCAACTATGGCATTTCGCAGATAAAAAACTCAAGCTTTCCTTGGTTAAATCTTGCATCTATATTACTGCATTCTGTGTGTTGACTCACGGAACACGGTTGTTTGTGCTCACTCTCACTCACTAAATTAACTTAGAATTTGCGGATCAAGACCACTTCGCCAACTACGCTGCTCCGGGATTAGACAGAGAAGAAGATAGTGGAGATTAAAACGCACTCTAGTCGTCTAGACCTTATCTTAGCTAGACAGACTTTGATGGTGATTGTGTGCACATCTATTATCCAAACTCTTGGAAAGTAATATGATATTTTTAGCCCTTGTCACTTGCCTATGGCAAGGTGTGGTCTCACCTTTTGCTTTTCACATCCGCTTTCGTTTTTGTAATATAACATTTGGCTTGATCGGCCCGCCATGTAAACTTTACCCGATATGGGTTATTTAAATTCTGATATGTAATATAAGTATTTGGTATGATTCATGCGATATATGTTATGATCTAGCAATGTATTTATGTGTACTATCTACTAATCCAACGACGTTGCAAGCACAGAGGGTTCTAGATTGCTAATCCGGGGTCCAACAGTATTCAATTCATGAATTACAATTACCATTCTGTAAACAATACATGTTCATGTTTCCAGATGTAAACAATGCAAGTAAGTCGCTAGTATAACAGCTGGTAGAAGGGACCAAATGGCATATGATGCTCTTGTGGGTTATAAACATCTTAAGACATGACAAAAGCTCCAAACAGCTTAAGACATAGCAAAATAATTCCTAAGGAAAAAGATTGACAGAGTAACCCAGGCTACATATCCCTCTGACTAAATCCTGATTAGATAATTATGATGTGCAAGAACAACTTAAGATGCAAGTAGATTAGATTTAGAGCATTACTCTTTCCATTCAATGAGGTTTGTATGAAATGCCTCATGTCATAGGCCTCTCCTATTTAACCATGCAATGAGAAAAGGATCTTAATGGTTATCTTCTTTTATCACCTAATGCCATTTGTTTGGCATTGCCCATTTTATCAGAAGAAAGAGTTCTCAAACTGAATCAGGAAGCACTCGCTCGCAAAAGCCACCAAACAGATCAAGACCTAAGAACTGGATGCTAGTAAACATTGCAATTTTCAGTTGGGACTTCTAGTGCAGATATTCTGTTCAACTTTTTCATGTGTGAATCTAAATGAAATTTACAACTGGGTTTCTCAAAACCGACAGCATTTCTTCCAGTTTAAAACCTAAGCACAATGACCAAAAGCAATACATTTTTCTACATCAAAATTGACCCAACGTAAACTAGTTTCAGCAAATTTATGGACACTATCCCATAAAGATACACATAAAACACTTGAACATACCCTAGTCTGATTGTTCCCCAGTGACCCGTAGTTTTCTTGATTTGCTACTGTTGCTATTCCGCAAAAAGAACATGTTTGCAATGTCTCAAGCAATTCCTGAATAAAAACAGTTACAAGTGGTGTCCACATGGATGGGTACCAGCAAGAACCAACCAGTCACCCACACCATCTCACCCTCCAAACCGAACTTTTTTTTTACACATTTATAGTAAAAGAACAAGAGTACAATACACTGAGAGCTTAAGCTAGCTAGTAGTAAGCGCGGTAAGAATACGATGGTGCAGAAGTGGATAGTTATTTACCCCACTCGTCTTCGCCGCCGCCGCCGCCGGCGTCCGGTGGCGGGACTGCTTCTGCCGGCGAGGGGGAGGAAGCGGCCATGGAGACCGGCGTGGTAAAAAGGAGGAGCCCCGCCGCGATGGATCCCTCTCGGCTCTCGCTCTGGATTTGGATTCTGATTCCGGTGCGCCGTCTCGTCCCTCCTATTCTACCCTTTTCATGACATCAATTGATTCTAGTGAGCAAGAGAAGCCCACGGTGCGAGGCAGGCCAACGCTGTTACAGGGCCCATGATAAATTTCTGTCTTGTTACCTGATGTTCATAGGCTGACTAAAAAACCAACCAGCCTATACTAAGGCAGGCACTTGGGATGCAAGTGTGGGTTGTTTGTTACCTGGTTGTGGTTAGCTTGCATCTATGGAGATTGTTGTAGGAGCGGCTGCACTAGCCGCACCGACCTAACGAAGCCATCATGTAAGAGCCCTCACACAGAGCGTAGGGTCGTCGGCACGATCCCCTTGTTGAGCAACCATCGCTGGCAACCAGTCCGAACGATTCCTCTGCTTAGAGCAAGAACGAATCAATCACAGAATTACAGAAAAATAGATTGAACACAGAAAGGTAGAGAGAACAGTCCTGGCATGGGCCCAAGTTTCTCAACACTCCCTCTTGGGCACTCACCCAACACGTTCATGCCTCACTAAAACTCCATAAAAACCCAGTGGAAAAAAATTGGAGAAAGAGCACATGATACATGTTATGCTGCGATGCACGAATTGCCTCATTAAAAACCTTGGTCGAGAAACTTCATGGAAAACTCGTTAAGGGAAAAAGAGCACAATTCACCCAATTTCATTCGATCTTCAGGACCTTATTCTTTAGGTACATAATCTTCATGATCAAGATTTACTAGCGGGCTTGAGAGAATTCTCCCCCTGAATTCTGCACTTCTCTAAGTCTCATCATTCCAATTCCACGCACGCATCTTTCAAAGCTAGATGCGGGGAGTGACTTAGTGAATAAATCTGCGAGATTTTCACATGACTTAGTATGCAATACTTTAATCTCGTCCATCTTTTGCAATTCATGTGCATAGAAGAACTTGGGGTTGATATGCTTTGTGAGATGACTCTTCACATACCCATTTGTACTTGTGCGATGCAAGCTGCATTATCTTCATAGATAATCGTGGGGGTTTGCACAATGTTCATCCCACATTACTGCAGATGTAGTGAACCATTCGGCGGAGCTAAGCACATTCTCGTGCGGCTTCATACAGTGCTATAATTTCTGAGTAGTTCGTCGAAGTAGCTACAAGGCTTTGCTTAGACGATTTCCAGGAAATTGCAGTTCCACCACACAGAAATACATAGCCTATTTGTGACCTTACGGTATGCGGGTCAGACAGGTACCCAGCATCTGCATAGCCAATCAAGTTCAGATCTTGATTCTTTCTGTAAAACAATCCAAGGTCCTTGCTTCCTTGGAGGTATCGGAAGATGTCCTTTATACCCTGTCAATGCCTTTTGATGGGCTATGCACGGTACCTTGCTAACAGGTTCACGGCAAATGCAATGTCTGGTCTAGTGCAGTTTGCTAAGTACATGAGTGCTCCCACCGCACTCAAGTATGGGAATTCCGGTCCCAGGACTTTCTCCCCCCTCTTCCCTAGGTCGGAAAGGATCTTTTTCTTGCTATAAAGACCTCCCGATCATCGGTACTTTCGATGGGAATGCCTTCTCAAAGCCAAACCTTTCAAGCACCTTCTGAGTGTAGGTCGACTGATGTACCAAGATTCCTTCAGGGACATGCTCAAGCTGCAAACCTAAGCAAAACTTGGTCTTGCCCAAATCTTTCATTTCAAATTCTGACTCCAAGTAGGAGCTTGCTTCTTTTATGTCTTCGCCTGTCCCAATGGTGTTCAGATCATCTACATACACAGAGATTATACAGAATCCATTCTGGGATCGTCGTATAAATACGCAATGACAGTCTTCATTGTTCGTGTAGCCTTTCTTGCAGAGAAAGTCGCTTAAGAGATTATACCACATTCTTCCAGATTGTTTCAGTCCATACAGTGACTTTCTGAGCTTCACACTGTACAGATTTCTATTTGCTCTGTCTTGGTTCGGGAGAGGGATTCCTTTAGGGACTCTCATATAAATATCTGAATCCAAGTTACCGTAAAGGTATGCAGTCACAACATCCATCAATTTCATTTCTAAATTCAAGTTCACTACCATTGAGATCAAATATCTAAAGATGATTCCACTCATGACTAGAGAGTAGGTTTCTTCATAATCAACTCCAGGACGTTGAGTGAAACCTTGTGCTATCAGCCTTGCTTTGTATCTCACTATTTCGTTTCTTTCATTTCTCTTTCGAATAAATACCCACTTGTGCCCAACAGGGTGCATATGGGCCCAAACACCTCTCTTTTGTTCAGATATAGCAATTCAGTTGCTATTGCCTTCTTCCAATCTTCTCAATCTGATCTTTTCTTACATTCAGCAAGCGATGCAGGCTCGGGATCACGATCGATGATTGTGACAATTTTCTTTGCGAAGTAGATATCGATATCTGCTGTTGTCCTATTCAGGGACTCTCCCGTGGGCACATAATTTATAGCTATTTCTTCATGAGTTGCTTCTTCTGGAGTGATTGCCTCTTCTGGAGTTTCTTCTTGCGCATTGCTTCTTTCAATTGCGGTGGCAAGTCCCTTCAGTTTTTCGGCTCCGATGTGTGCGCACACATCCATGCCGATGGGGATATTCAGATCTGGTATGCCCTTTTCTAAAGGTGTCATACTTGTGACAGGTCTCAACTGGCTCCCTTCTCATTCTAGGGGATTTCAATGATCGGCTGTGATAAGTCCTTCATATCCTTTTTCGCCGGGCGTCCCCGGTTACTTTGGACTCGAGGAGCCGGAGTTCTCGCCCTTTTATTCTGAGGCATCTGGACGGGATTAGGGATATCTTCAATTTTCTTTGGTATTTCAACTCTCTCCGGTGCGTTGCGTGTAGGCACATGCGACTTAATCACGCTCTTCAAATCACTAAAGTGATCGGGTAGTTGGTTTGCTAGTGCTTGCAGGTTGATGATCTTCTGGATCTCTTTTTCAGTTTCACTAGTACGCGGGTCATGTGCATGAATTCCCGTGGCTTCCCACGTAATTTCCCGATATTTTTCATCATGGGGCTGATTTCCTCCCCCTAATGACGGGAAATTATCCTCATCAAAAATACAATCAACGAAGCAGGCAGTATGCAAATCTCTCGTCATGGGTTCCAAATACCTGATTATGGATGCAGTCTCATAACCAACGTATATCCCAATCTTACGGAGAGGGCCCATTGCAGTACGCTGCAGAGGTGGTATAGGTACATAAACCTTACATTCAAACCTCCTAAGATGGGAAATTTTCGGTGGTGACCCTTGCGCTAGTAGCATAGGTGAATGGATGTTGTAGGCCGAAGGTCTAAGATTGATGAGATTCGCTGCATGAAGGACTGCGTGTCCCCAACATGTAGCTAGCAAATTACTTTTATGCAAGAGGGGTCGGGCAATAAATTTAATTCTCTTAATTAAAGCCTCTGCCAAACCATTCTCAACTGCAATTCCCATCGCCATGCAATAATCATCAAATGCCTTTGAAGTAAATTCTCCGCCGTTGTCCATTCTGATGGACTTGATATGATGATCTGGAAACACATTTCTGATGCGAATGATCTGCGAGATCAATTTTGCAAAGGCGTGGTTTCTTGTGGACAATAAACCCACATACGACCACTTCGATGAAGCGTCAATGAGCACCATGAAATACTTAAATGGCCCTGAGACGGGCTGAATGAGACCACAAATGTCTCCGTAGATGCGTTCTAGGAATGCAGAGACTTCATCCTTCACTTTCAGAGTGGAGGGTCTAGTTATTAGTTTATCGGTGGCACATGTAGGGCACACAAAATCTTCATGATTCGAGAAATTCTTCACATTAATATTATGCCCATGCGAGTTATTTATTATGTTTCTCATCATCCTAAGACCTGGGTGGCCTAATCTATCATGCCAGAGACAGAAGAGTTCAGAGCTTCTAAATACTGTCTTCAGGACAATGTACGCTGCAGACGCCCTAATGTTGGTATAATATAGCCCAGTTTCTAGTGAAGGAACCATTGGCGCGAATATCCTTAAAACTTAGGAGAGTTCTAGTCGATTCTGGGTACAATAAGGCTTCTTCAATGACCAAAGTTGTGCCCATTGGAAGTATAATTGTGGCTCTTCCGGAACTGATTATACA
This sequence comes from Dendrocalamus sinicus, assembly GCA_036346575.1. Classification (NCBI taxonomy): domain Eukaryota; kingdom Viridiplantae; phylum Streptophyta; class Magnoliopsida; order Poales; family Poaceae; genus Dendrocalamus; species Dendrocalamus sinicus. The sequence goes on from CM070647.1 coordinate 19,170,453, forward strand.
TGCATCACTTCCGGCGATTGTCGTAAGGCTGTCAGTGCTCTTACGGATCGACTGGAAATATTTAGTCTCTCTTAAGATGGTATTCGTTGTGCCGCTGTCGGCAAGGCATACTTCCTCCATAGGGCGCCACACATGTTCTAATATAACGTATTTAATTAACATGTATTAGAAGGCTTTCAACACATAAATAAAATACGCCAATATCAGAATATAACATGCCATCATAAACTGAATAAATGAATGTATTATTCCAAAATCATCCAACCATTATGAGAAAGCAAATCCTAAAGCACCATCCATGCAAGTTCTAAGCTTGTCCATTTAACACAAAATAAATGACAATTAACGTCTAATGCATTCTGTGCATCAGACGGAATCAACTAGAAAATCATCAACTTCTTCGGCTATTTTCTCAGGAGTGATGTTCTCTTCAAGAGAGATCATGGTTGTGGCTGCCTCTAAATCATAAGAGGGCACTGCTGCTGGGATGGGTTCAACATCCATCAACTCAGGCAGCTGCTCAACATGCTCCTCCTCGACTGCTGCAAAGTGAGCTTTAGGCTGCCCTTTGCCATTCTTCTTCTGAGCTTGGTGGGCATCAATGACATGTTGCGGTTCTTTACATATCCACGACCAATGCCCCCATTTGCCACACTTGTAGCAACTCTGGTTCTGCTGGCCATAGGTCTTGCCACTCTTCTTAGCCTTTTTGTTGTTTGGAGCATCTGACTTGCCTTTCTGGGCAATGATCTTACCCTTCTTCCCCCCTTCTCTTCATCAAGGGCTTTCGCACCTTGTAGCTACTAGCGTTGGCTTCATGGCCAGCGGAGCTGCCTGGTGGCTGAGTGATGTAATTCTTGTGGAGAAGTTCGTCCTGAGCCTCCGCCACCTGCATCATATAAATCAATTCGGCATACTCCTTGTAGCCGTCTTGACGATAGTTGCGGGTGGTTTGTACAGCACTAGGGTGAAAGGTGGATAGGGTCTTCTCGATCTTCTGCTCATCTGTGATCGGCTTGCCACAGAGTTGAAGATTAGTACAAATCCTGTGCAAGACAGAATTGTACTCCTCGACTATCTTAAAGTCGGCAAACCTCAGTCTGATCCTCTCCTGCTCTGCTTGAGGAAGAATGGTGTACTTGAGCCTCTCAAACCACTTCTTGAGTGCGGTCCAGAGTGCTAGCACACTATTTTCCGCCATATACTCATTCTTGAGAGTTGGGCAGAGGTGGTGCCTGAGAAAATGAAGTGCCTGATCATTCTCCTCAGGTATGGATTGAGCGTCTTTCTGTCCGTTTAATCCAATAGCTGCGCGAAGCTTCTGGCCCCCAAGCACAATCTCGACAACGGATGCCCATGTCAGATAGTTTTGGCCATGCTGGGCCAGCTCCTCGAACTCACGGTTCGTGATGACAGTCATATACATGTGTATGAACGAGATAAAATAAGTTTACTTCAGGTAAACATGCATGGAAAATTTAATAAATGGTACAAAAGGTTCTCATAATGTTTCATATTTTTCTGTGCATTTTCTATAATTTTACTACTAATTTCAGTGATTAAAAGCAATTTTCAGCAGTTACAATCAATCAAAAACAGTAAATAAATACAGAAAATACAAAAGAATAATAATGACATAAATAAATAAGCTTCAAATGCTAAAAATAATTCAAAATTCGGATTCCTGAGGCTCTTTTATGCTACAATATGAAATTTTAGCGAATTCTGCAATTTCTGGGGGTTTATACGCAAAATTTCAGTTCAGAGAAAAATTCGCACAATTTTCTGATTTACCGAGGGGTTTTCTGCAAAATTCTAGACCCACTCGTAAATTGAGGACCTATCGATAATTTTTGAAATTACTAAGACCTTTCTGCAAAAATTCGGGACTTATACGTAATTTTAGAGGGCCTTTTGGTAATATACAAAACTTCGGGGGCTCTTCTGCAATTTCGCCATGATTCCCAACCGGCTGGGCCCTTTTTCTTTTCTTTTCTTTTCCCGTCCGGCCTGTTTACCCCGCTCCCCCGGCCCATAAGCCCCGAGCGGCCCATGAGGCCTTCCCGGTCAGCAAACAAGAGGGGGGGTTTTAGGGTTTCCCCTCCCCTCACTCCACTAGAAGCTGCGGCGGGAGTTGCCACCGGGCCAAGCGGCTCGCGTGTGGCGCGGCGCGTGTGCCACGGCCGAAGCCGGTGGCGGGACTGGGGTTGGAGCAAGGCGGCAGAGCGGTCGATTCCGCCGGCCGGCTTCGGCGGCGGCGGCGGCCGGTGGCGGCGCGCGTGCGCGGCGTGGCGGCGCGGGGCGGCGCCATGAGGGGCGTTGTGCATCGGGCGGCGAGGCGGCGCTGGTGGCGGCCGGTGCGTATAAGCGCGGGTAGGCGCGCGCGAGGGGAGGCGAGCCGGTACGGCTTCAGGCCAGCGGCGCTCATGAGGCCAAGGCGGCTGTGAACCGGCAGCACTCATGGGCCGAAGCGTGCGTGGTCCGGTTCAAGAGGCTACGGGGAGGGCCGGCTACGGCGGCGCCATTCGGGGCTACCACCCGTGCGAGGAAGGCGGCCAGTGCATCGGGCGGCTGCGGGCGGCGGCTGTGCATGGGAGGCGAGGAGGCTCCGTCCAGCGGCGCGTGCAGGCGCGGGAGCCGGAGCGTCGGTCAGCAGCGCGTGTGGGCATGGGAAACGGAGCGTCAGCTGGCGGCGCATGCGGGCACGGGAGCCAGAGCATCGGCCGGCGGCCCGTGTGGGCATGGTGCTTGGGTGATGGCGCCCCATGCGGGGGGCAGCTCCGACGTTGGCGGCGCCCATGTGGGGCGCAATCGCCGACGGATCAAGAAATGCCGGCGGTGCCTCGTGCTCCACGGCCGCCGCGGCGCGGCACGCATGCGATGGCGATGTTTTTTCTTTTGTGATGCCATGCATAAACCGAACAGGAAGAACAGATGCATAGATTTTTGTTTCTAATCTACGATGCAATCAACATCTACCCTCTTTCACAATCTACCGATCGACATTGTGCCGGCGACTTCAGGTCTGCTTGCGGTAGATTAGGGCGGATTTGCACCGTAGAGATTCAATCTAGAACGCGAAAAGAAAATACAGATTCAAAGCGATCTAGACAATTCAATCTGTGCTTCGATGATTACCTTCGTTCACAGGAGTGAAGTCGTGCTGATAACGTGTTGAGGAACCGTCGCTGGCGACCAGTCCGAGCAATTCCTCTGCTTAGAACAAGAACGAATCAATCGCAGAATCACAGAAGAATAGATTGAACACAGAGAGGTAGAGAGAACTCCTGGTCTTTCTTTATTGCTTTCAATTGCATCAGGAGTACATAGTTGGCAGGTATAGGTCCCTATTTATAGCCTACGGTGGGGTGCCCATATTGGGCCAAGACTCCTACCCTGGGCCCAGGTTTCTCAACACCCCTCACCTCTAGGAAGTCTCCAGAAAGTACCTCCCCCTCCATGCTAGGAAGTCGGTAGCAAGTACCCCTGCTACGAAGCCCGCCACCTTGACCTTAGCAAAGGGGGCTAGGAAGAAGACGTGGTAGACGAAGCCCAAGGCGGTCCATTGTGCACCAAAAGCTGCATGGAGGAAGATGAAAAGACTATGGAGTCCCTGTGGTCTGAGACCTTTATTGGGGTAGCGTTGTATATTTATGTATCCCTGATTCAACAGTATAAATAGACCCCCTAGCGCCTAGGGAAGGTGGAGCTATCTTTGAATATAAGAGTTTGTTCATTCACATCAAGACCACCCCACTCTTTTGGGGAACTTCGAGGTCCTGATCCTCCACCTTGCTCGAAGGCACTTGGAGATCGTGCACTCTCTATTGTTTGGCATGTAACCACAACACTTAGCATCGGCCGTGGAAAGCGGCAAGCAAGCAACACCAACATGGCTCCTAGCACGAAGAAGGTGAGCGCACCTAAGGTCTCAACGGTTGAAGCAACAGTCACCAATGTTGCACCGAAGGCTCCACGAGCCAAGCGTAGTAGGACCTCTGTGGCCACAGCCGTTGTAGCCACGACCACCGCCAAGGTCACGGAGGAGGAAGCAAACAATTCCACACATGGGGAGCTCGTTGGGAATGACACTTGACAAATAGAAGCCTTGCTGCCCAAGGGGACATGGTGAGGCCTCTACCGCCTGCCGCCAAGGGTGTGACCATAGAGGCATATGAGGTGATGCAAAAAGAACCGGCTGACCTCCACCAGGCATTACAGAGCCTTCGACAACATCACCAACCCGTCGCAACCCGGACGGTTGTGGCCTCTGGGCCAAGTCTAGGGCCTAAGGAAACCATCGGTCAGGACCTCACTATGGTCACCACCACACCCACCCTAGTGGCACCCACCCCGATGACCTATCCTCTGCAATGGCTAGAGCTTGTATTCTTGAGAGACCCAAGCTCTCTACTGAGTGTTGGCCTCGAGGCAGCCAAATGGCTAGCAGACTTCAAGATGGCCATTGTCAAGACATATGAGGAGGATAGCAACCCTACAAAGTTCCTCCAAGTATACGAGATAGCCATCGAAGCCGTGGGAGAAGATGACATTGCCAAGGCGAAAGGCATCACCTTTGCTCTCATAGGTGTAGTGTTAACATGGTTCTTCACCATACCTCCCCAATGAATATATCTGTGGGAACAATTGCGGGACCAGATCCGTAATAATTTCCATGGAAACTATGCTGAACCTAAAGATACGAAGCACCTGTTAGAGGTAAAGCAAATGTCGAACAAGTCCCTGTGAAGCTTCTTCAAAAGATTCATAGAGGACAAGTGCCATGTAAAAGGCATCAACAAGACCAACATCATCAACGCTATGACCTTCAATCTCACAAAGGGCCCCTTGGTAGAGAGGCTCACTGAGAGACCATGTGGTGGTGATCCCATGTGTATGAGGAGTAATTGACATCAGTTTATGAGAGTCGAGTTTGGTTTGAGTGGTTCGGAGTCGAGTCGTTGCATGGTGCGACGGGCTCGGTCGGACTTGGTCATTCCTGGTCAAACGGGTTAGGATGCATATTCTGATATTTTGACAGGTTTGGACTTCAGTGTGTGTAAGTATGGTGTGTTTATACCATTTACGCTTTCATGTATCGAGCAGTGCTATTTGATGTGTTTCTTGTCTGTGTGGCTGCAGGACATCGGGCGGAGTTGTGGCGAGACACGGTGGACCGGACTAGGCGCAGGTGGCGCTGAGGTCAGAACGGTCGAGGATGTGTCAAAGACGACGTGGACTCGAGGTGGTTGCGAGGCGTGCGAGACAAGGAGCGCAGAAGCTTCCCGGAAGGTGCAGGAGGGGCGAAACGTGAATTTCGCAAGGCTGCACAAGCGGGAGCGGGCTCCGTTGGATTTAGCGAGCGTAACGGGGTGGAGACCCGTTAGCCATGGGCTATAAATAGGTTGGAGGGGCTGCATGCCCACTTGAACACTTGAAGGGATTTTAGGGTTTCCTTTAGTCAAAATAGGCTTTAGAGTTTGTTTTGGCTTTAGGCTTTAGTGGTTGAGAGTTGTTGGTGGAGGCAGAGTTGTGTTCCTCTCGTGTCCCCTTCGATGGGTTTCGAGACCTCTCGTGTTGGTGTTCCTCCCAAGATGCATGTGTAGCTCTTGGTGTTCTTGAGGATTGAGAGGGTGAGGAGAGGGATTGAGTAGTGAATCCATGTAATCATTCCTCCGAATGTCCATGCGTATGGGGACGTAGTTCCTTGTATCCCTTGTAATCTTTGAATAGTTGGAATGAAATTTGAAGTCCTTCTCCCGTGCTCTCTGTTTCCCTTCGATGCCTCATTTCTTGATTTCTTGAGTTTTTTGAGTTCTTGTGTTTTTCTTGTTGAGAAGGCCCAAAATGGGTTGCTCTAGGTTGGGATGATTCTCCAAGATCATTTGATCAAGTTGCCCAAGAGCAAACTTCATTTAATCTCAAGATTTCATTTTTGAGGCTTCCCTGTTCTTCAGAGCTTTTCTAGGGTTTGGTTGAATTCTTTATTCTCTTAAGGAAATGCCCTGAGTTTCTGTCTGAGGAGTTTTATGGCTATTGCTAACATATCTGCAAAATATCTTGGCCATAGGATCAAAGGTTGGAAAGCAATTTGATTTTTGGCTCAGGTCTTGCAAAATTTCAGATTTTTACCCATAATCTGAAACTCTTGCCTTTTGGTTTGATTCTCTTGTTTCTCAGGGTCCCCTTACTATTTGGTACGTTGTAGTAAGGCTTTGGATCAAAGAGATTGAGAGCAAACCCTCTTTTTAGCCAAAAATCTGAAGTTTCGGTCTGGTGCCTGAAAATCCTGTTTGCTGTTTTTCTCGAGAGGTACTACCGCTCAGAGGTACTACCGCTCATCCTAGCGGTACTACCGGTTTTGTTCGGACCAGTCCGATCGGCAGCAATGAAACGTTCGGACGGTCCGAACGGTAAGAGGTACTACCGCTCGGCATAGTGGTACTACCGCCCAGAGGTACTACCGCTCGTTTCAGCGGTACTACCGCTTGCAGTTAGATTTGCTCTGAATTTATTTTTCTTGACTGCTTCTTTCTGGATCTGGTTTTTCCTTGTTGCCTTGACTTCCAGTAAGTGCATATCTTCTACCTCATAGCTTCCATAGCTATTGGAGATGAAGTATAAGTGTGGGTACTTGAGGGGCGAATTTAATTTTTAGAAAACGACATTCACCCCCCCTCTGTCGTCATTTTGGTCCCACAATTGGTATCAGAGCCGGTTAGCTCTAATCAATAGATCTTAACCGGTCTCTAGAGTCATGGCGACGGACAAGTACTCCACCAAGCCGCCCGTTTTCGATGGCATCGATTACCCCTTCGGAAGGGCCGAATGGAGACATACATCCAGACTCAGGGGTACGCCATCTGGCGGAAGGTGAAGGTGCGATATGTTGTTCCAGCCGATGAGAACATCAACGTGGCAAACATGCCCGATGTTGAGGCAAATGCGAAGGCAAGGAACATCATTATCTAGGGCTTGAGCAGAAGCGAATTCGATCGCATCTCTCACCTGTCGTCCGCCTACGATATCTGGGTGACCCTCGACGCATACCATGAGGGCACCACCCAGATTAAGACGGTTCGACAGGACCAGTTCAAGCGCGAATACAACAAATTCGAGATGCTTGCTGGTGAGTCCCTGGACGAGTGCTTTTCGCGATTTCACAAAATCTTGAGCAACCTCCGAGCGGTCGGTCTCACATACCACGACTCGGACAACGCTCGTCAGATGCTCACGGCACTCGATCTGCGTGTTTGGGAGATGAAAGTGAGCACCATCAAAGACACGACAGACCTCTCGACCCTGACTCTTGACGCGCTGTACTCGCGCCTCAAGACTCATGAGATTGACGTTGTCTCTCGTCGGTCGAAGTCACAGTCGATGGCCTTGGTCACCGATCCGTTTCTTCTTAGGGCCTTCTTCGATTCTTCTTGCGATTTACGCCTTGCTCGCTCTCGTGACATAACCGATGATCGTTAGAGCACTTGCAGATGATCACCGCCCTCCTAGCCGAAGGTTTTCCCATGCCTACAAGGGTAGGAGAGACAGAAAGAGAGGAGGACCCGTGATTTTCTTTGAGTGTGGTGGCCCCAACCACATTCGGGCAAACTGCCCCAAGCTGGAGAAGGGCAAGAACGACTACGGCGATTCGGGCAAGAACGCCTACACCGACAAGAACCGCAACAAGAAGCCTCCAGCTCAGACGCCAGGAAAGAAGAAGTTCCGCAACTTTGGCAAAGCCAAGAAGCTCTTCCACCGTGTGCTCACCGCATTCGACGACCTCGACCTCAGCGAGGTGGAGGGATGGAGCGACGACGACGGGGCGGGTGACCAAGTGCCCAAGGATGGCGGCGATGACTTCTCCGGCATGTGCTTCATGGCCCTCGAGGGCGAACTGAGCGACGGCGAGCTGTACTCCGACTCGGACGAGGTATGCCCCACCTACGACCAGCTCAATCATGCTTTTCTTAATCTAGGTGGTTTTCATGCTAGAGCTAGGGCTAGGTGTACTGAGTTAGAGAAGGAAGTAGATAGACTATCACGGGAGCTTACTTCACTTACATCTGCTCCCTCCCGTGATGATTGTGATACATGCTGTGCTCTGTTGGGTGACATGGAGAAACTAAGGACCTCGCATGATAGTGTGTCCTCTGAGCTTGATATTGTTAAGGTGGAGAATGTTAGTCTGCTTGCTGAGTTAGAGTTGAGTAGGATGGTCATACCCTACTTACTACCGATGAGACTACTTCTCCCACCTCATGTGAGGTTAAGGACATTCTTTGCTAGAGGACCTTATGCCATGCTCCTTGATCTGCCCGAGTCTTGTGAAATTTGCAATAACTTGAAGATGAACTTAAACGGAAGATCATAAAATTGCTGAACTACAAGCTTCTTTACTTGAGCCGATTGATTCATGCTTGAACTGTCCTAAGTTAATCGCTGAACTTGAAGTCGTCTCCAAACAGTTTCAAGATATGATTGATCATGATAGGAAGTTGGCTCGCTTTTCTTCTAAGGACCTGTTAGCTCACCATGCATTAATTGTAACAAACTAAAATCGACTTGATTGCATTGGATGAGAAATGTGTGAAGCTAACTAAGGACCTTCTAGAGAAGCCACATTGTGCTTGTAATGTGATTGTGGAGAAGGGGGAGAAGCCCCAGGGTAAGGTTGAGACGCTTAGCGACGTGAACCAAGCGGCAGCGAGGACTGGCCCTTCGAGTCGGTTGTGCGTGCACAAGTCATTCTTTTTCTCGCTTTGTTGGTTCTTCTTTCGCTTCCTTACCTTACCTGCTGTCTCTTCTTCCCCCTGCTCTTCTTGCACCTCTCTCTTTCGGGAGTGTCAGTACCTTATGAACACTCTCGAGAGATTTGTAGGAGGCAAGAAGAAGCTTAATTTTATTCTAGACCAATCCAAGATTTGCAAGTTTAATCAAGGTCTAGGATATGATTTCTATGAGGATATGAGGAAGCATCCACCTGCTATTCTCAGACCCATAGTAGGACGTGTGATCGAGGTCGAGCCCAGATCTGATGAGGTCAAATTCAAATCAGCGGGTTTTGTCCAAGGGATCTCGGCGAAAGAAGGTGAGTCCACCTGTCGCGTCGGCCTCTCAGAAGGCGAAGCTTGAGCGTGCTACTTCTACCTCTCAAAAGAAGAAGTATCACTGCACCTTCTGTCAGAAGGATGGGCACTCAATCGAGAGATGTTTCAGGCGCGCCAAGATCACGCGTAGAGACCGTGTTGAGTCTCTTAGGGGTATTCAGGGTCAGCCCTAGATCCTGAGTGCACCTAAGATCAACACGAGGTCTAGGTTAGCTCCTGTTGCGGAGTTTGGGCAGCATAGAGGACTTGGTTTATCTGAGTCTTCTGTTTTTCGTCCTCGTGCTGCCTCGGGTCGTGTCTTCCGCTGTCCTGAGGGTACATCTCGTTTCCCCCATCGAGACAGCTACCCGCGGTGTGATCAGCGTGTTGCCGGTGTTCCGACTCGCTCTCCCGTAGAAGTCAGACCCCGCAACAGCTTCAGGTCTACTCATGACCTTCTGCTTTTTTGAGTCACAGGGAGCGTAGGGTAGATAGAGGTCAGTCGTACTTGACTACTTCATCTGCTCGACGTGTTGTTCAGTATTGGGTGCCAAAATCACTTTTGATTTACCCCAGTACTGAGACTTTACTCTCCTGTTGACTCAGGTTCGCCGGGTAGGGAAGGAGAAGGTTTGGCTTATAGACTCCGGTTGTTCTTGTCATATGACCGGAGACTCCCGTTGGTTCTCCTCCCTAGCCCGCGCTCCAGGTGATGAGACGATCACCTTCGGAGACGCTTCATCTGGGTGCGTCATCGGCAAAGGTACTGTGCGTATTAATGCTTCTTTTATTCTTAAGGATGTTGCCTTGGTTAGTAAGCTGCAGAACAATTTGCTTTCCGTTTCTCAGCTTACCGATGACGGTTTCGAGGTGAGCTTCAAGAAAAACAACTGCAAAATTCTTGATTCTTCAGGCCGTCTGGTTTGCGGGATTTCTCGTTTTGGGAGGATCTTTCGTGCTGATTTTTCTGAGTCTTCTGGTGATTCTCTCAGGTGTTTAGTTGCTTCTGAGTCTCGCGACCTCTCTTTCTGGCATAGGAGACTTAGTCATATCGGATTTGACCATTTGACCCGAGTTAGCGGTCACGACCTCATTCGTGGTCTGCCGAAGCTCAAAATGGTCAAAGACCTTGTTTGTGCTCCATGCCGGCATGGCAAGATGGTTGTCGCTTCTCACCCTCCGGTCACAGTTACTATGACCGATGCACCGACACCGCTCCATATGGACACGCTTGACCACTCGAGTGCGATCGGCGGGAGGGAAGTGGTATGTTCTTGTCATCATCGATGACTTGTCGAGGTATTCTTGGGTGTTTTTCTTAGCCTCGAAGGATGAGACGTTTTCACATTTCTGAGGTCTTTTCAGTAGGCTTTCTGTTGAGCTCCCAAGTGCCTTACGAGCGATCCGTAGTGACAATGGCACGGAGTTCAAGAATTCCTACTTTGAGAATTTCTGTGGTGAGACAGGTGTAGAGCACTAGTTCTCTTCTCCATACGTCCCTCAGCAGAATGGCGTTGTGGAGAGGAAGAACCGTACCTTAGTCGAGATGGCCAGGACGATGCTTGATGAGTACTCTACACCGAGGAAGTTTTGGGCTGAGGCCATTGCGACCGCGTGCCATGTTTCGAATCGAGCTGAGATATGGGCGAAAGCCCAGCGTCTCTCATTTTCGTGTGTTTGGTTGCAAGTGCTTTATTCTGAAGTCTGAGAACCTAGACAAGTTTGAGTCACGCTCTTGTGATGGGATCTTTCTAGGTTACTCGCCTTCTTTGTGGGCTTATAGGGTCTGGAACTGCGAGTCTAGCAAAATGGTAGAAACCTGTGAGGTAACCTTTGATGAGGCCAGTCCGGGGACTAGGCCCGATATCTCAGGTTCGTTAGAGCAGACTGAGACCATCTTCGTGAATGACGAGGACGATGGAGACGATGGTTGTCTACCTGATCCAGTCCCTCATGCATCCCTTGAGGTGCCTTCTTCCACCACACCTCGAGGAGATCAGCCCATGCCTTCTGCTTCTTCTGGAGCTAGTGGCTCTGTTCCTACCCCGTCAGCTCACGAGGTAGAGGCCACTTCTTCATCTCATCCTGGACCTCCTAGACATATCCGTAAAGCTCATCCTTTGAGCGGATCATTGGAGACCTTTTCGAGCGTGTTACTCGCTCAAAATCTGGCTTATCTCAATTCTGTCTCCATTCTGCTTTCATTGCCTCCTTTGAGCCCAAAGATGTTTCTCATGCTCTTTCCGATGAGTCTTGGGTAAATGCCATGCATGAGGAGTTAGAGAACTTCGAGAGAAACAAGGTCTGGTCGCTTGTCGAGCCCCCACGAGGTCACAATATCATTGGGACTAAGTGGGTGTTCAAGAACAAGCAGAGTGAGGATGGGGTAGTCATTCGAAACAAGGCTAGACTGGTAGCTCAGGGGTTTTCTCAGGTTGAGGGTCTAGACTTCGAGGAGACCTTTGCCCCTGTAGCTCGACTTGAGGCCATTAGAATCCTGCTTGCCTTTGCAGCTTCTAAGGGTTTCAAGCTTTACCAGATGGACGTCAAGAGTGCCTTCCTCAATGGCTTTATTGAGGAAGAAGTCCACGTCAGACAGCCTCCAGGTTTCGAGAACCCCAAATATCCAAACCATGTCTTCAAGCTTTCCAAAGCGTTGTATGGACTTAAGCAGGCCCCCAGAGCTTGGTACGAGAGGCTTAAGTCCTACTTGTTGAGTCATGGGTTTGAAATGGGTAAAGTAGATAAGACCTTGTTCATCCGCTGTCATGGCAATGACCTTCTGCTCGTCCAGATCTATGGCGATGACATCATCTTTGGCGGCTCTTCCCATACTCTGGTTTCACAGTTCTCGGATGTCATGAGCACCGAGTTTGAGATGAGTATGATGGGCGAGTTGACCTTCTTCCTTGGCTTCCAAATCAAGCAGATTCGGGAGGGTACCTTCTTGCATCAAGGCAAGTACACTCGCGACCTCCTGAGACGCTTCGACATGAGTGATGGTAAGCCGGTGTCAACTCCGATGGCTTCTACAGCCTATCTTGACCCACATGAGGATGGCGAGCCAGTTGATCAGAAATAGTTCAGAAGTATGATCGGCTCCCTTCTTTACCTCATCGCTCGAGACCGACATACACTTCTCAGTGTGTCAGTATGCTCGTTCGAGCCTCTCTCGCGTATCTCACCGCCAGGCAGTGAAGCGCATCTTTCGGTACCTCCGAGCTACCATTGACTATGGTATCTGGTACTCTTCCTTATCCTGTCTTTCCTTGAGAGCCTTCTCAGACGCAGACTTTGCTGGCTGTAGGATAGATAGGAAGAGCACTTCTGGCACTTGCCAATTCATTGGCACTTCTCTCGTCTCACGGTCTTCTAGGAAGCGATCGGTGTTGCGCGATCCACCGCAGAGGCCGAGTATGTTGTTGCGCAGCCACCGCGATCAGTACTACTGGATGGCTTTGACCTGCGGGACTTTGGGTTAGTTATCGACAGTGTTCCACTCTTTTGTGATAACACTTCTGCGATTAACATTGCTAAGAACCCAGTGCAACACTCTCGGACCAAGCACATCGATATCCGTTATCACTTCCTTAGAGACCATGTAGAGAAGGGCGATATAGTGCTCGGTTTGAGAGTGACCACCGGTTGGTGACATCTTCACCAAGTCATTGGATAGTTCGAGGTTTTCACTCTGCGGGAGAGCTTGGGGTGGTTTGTCCTTATGGGTGTAGTGAGGGGAGCTTTGGGCTTTATCGCTTACTATATTGATTATGCTTCTGTCTCATTTCGTAGCTTTGCACTCGGGGTGCATTGAGCTTAGTCATTCTAGCATAGGTTAGAGTGTTTCTCTTGTCTAGTTGCATAGACTTCAGATTTTATCTTGTGCTTCCAGGATGCTTCTTATTAGCTATTTCTTATCTCACTAGATTGAGCTCACTCACTTCTTGTAGGTTCTAGCGAGGTTGGGCCACCCTCGGGTAGGCAGCACGTGTTTGCTCTCTAGTGTGTGTGTTTACTGGTCAAGCTAATAGTCCTGGAGTCATATGGGGTAGATGAGAGTCTGTCTGAGCCATAGTTGTCTCTATATCTTATCTATGCTTTAAGAACTGCCTGTTTGCTGTTTTCTTTCCCAGCTTCTCGAATTATTGCTTTGGTTCAGGGGGAGTTCATTTGGGAGCTTCTGGAGCTTAATATTGACTAAACTCAACTTGAACTAAAAGTTGTATCATGTGTTGAGGGGGAGTTGGATTTTCTGCATTTTCAGCATTTAGCATTGTAATATAACTACATTGAGCCTTGATTATTATCTTGTTATGACATGTTTACAATGCTTTACACCTTGCCATGACTTGTGCTTATATGCTAGATTTATCATGACTTCATATGTGTAGACTAGCTTTTGCCATGATAAGTGAATTAAAATTGATCTACTTGAATTAAAACTTGTCATGCTAGCACTTGAGTTTAGTCTTTCTTGAGCTATCCTTTTATGATTCATGCCATGTCAAATAAGCTTAGTTGAGCGTTGAATCTTTGTTGAGCCTTAAGTTGAGCTATATTAGTTTTTGATGATGCATAAGTTAGTACAACATGTTAAAAAGCAAAATGATCTCTTTTGTGCGAAAAAACTGATTTCACCAATTCTTTCTCATGAGACAGCTTGCCATTGCACTAGGCATGAACTCAGGGGGAGTTTTGGATGACCTAGACTATCTTCTTAAGCTTCTCGCTTGGAGTAGTCGCATAAGGCTTGAGATCTAGCACATGAAAAAAAATGGGTTGTGTTGTGGCTACAGACCAAACAGAGAGAGAGAGAGAGATGGTAGTGGAGAGTTGGGATAGAGTAATCGTAATGGCCTGGGCTTTCCCATGGCCTGTATTCCATATATATATATATACATGGGGAGTGCTTTTACAATTATACCCTTACATCGAGTATCCCCTTTAGGGGCACTTATGTCATTACACATGGCCTATTCTGGGCCTTATAACCTTCTAACAGGCCTACTGGGTTTAGGTGGGGGCCACCCCTACAACAGGAGCCTCTCATGGTGAAGGGCTTCACAGGGCTGAAGCCATGTTGCCAGTCCTTTGCCCCCTCCGTCCCTGCGGCCTGTGAACTTCCCCGAACTTGCGGAGCTTCGATGTGCCGCGGGTCGGCTGAGGCCGTAGCCGAAGCCGATGCCCGGATTGCGTCCGAGGTAGACGCGCGCGCTCCGTCCCCTAGGCTTCGAACGGGTGGCAGCGGAGCTGGCGCCTAGCCGAAGTAGACGCGCGCGCTCGCCCCCACCTTCGAACGGTGGCGCGAGTGGCGCCAGCCGGTAGACACGCGCGCTCCGTCCCCTACCCTTCGAACGGGTTGCAGCGGAGCTGGCGCCTAGCCGAAGTAGACGCGCGCGCTCCGTCCCCTACCCTTTGAACGGGTGGCAGCGGAGCTGGCGCCTACCGAAGTAGACGCGCGTCAGACTTCTTGGCTCCGAGGTCGATATTGGGGACCCAGTCGGAGTCGCGGCTGACGCTGTAGTGGGAATGGGCCTTACGCCACGGAAGTTGGTGCGCTTCGGGACAGTTGTGCCCCGTGGTCTGGTAGTGTGCTTTTAATGGCGGCTGGAATCATGCCGACGCCTGGCCTGTCAGAGGGAGGGCTGTCGCGTCGCGCAGTCTACCTTCCGTGTGTGGGGTACGTGGCGGTTTATGCCTGGTGCGTCGTGGGATGTTAGCGGTTGCGTGGGCGCGGCCGTTCACCTCTTCCCTAGGCAAGCGGGACGCGTGTCGGTCGTGTGCTGGCGCTGTGCGCTGCCTGGCCACCTACCAGGCATGCTCCTCCAGATGTCGGCGGTTCTTTCCAGTCGTGGGTAGTCGAACCGCTGGGGTTTTTAATCGGGCTGCGCTTCTGGTCGTGGAGGGGGCGAGCGGGCTTTATAAAGCGCCATCGCCGTGGTAGGGGCGCTTTATCTCGCCTGCCGCCTAGCTCTGCTTATCCCGCACCGATAGCCCTTTTTCCCTAATCTTGGAGAACGATGGCCGGTCATGACGGTGCCTCCCGCCATCCCGGCGATGGCTCCTCGTCTAGCCGGGACGAGTTGTCCTTCCCTTCCGAAGATTACGAGCTGGTGCTGCGGGGGCGTTTGCGTGGCGACAAGCGGTGGGACTCCATGGAACACTCGGGGGGTCGCTGCTCCCGTGTACTGGGGAGGAGCCGCGTGACTGAAGAGACGCTGCAGCGGCTTGTTCGGGAGGGGAAGATCGAGGAGCGCGATGGGGCTCTCCTACCCCATCGCGACGAGACGGAGCGCGATCATTTTCGTCGCGTTCTTTGACGCTGGCCTTCGAATGCCCTCAACAATGTTTGTGGGCGAAGTCCTGCGGACCTACGGGTTGGAGCTAGCGCAGTTGACACCAAACGCTATAGTCCGCCTGGCTGTCTTCACATGGGCTACGCGGACGGAAGGCCGGCGTCCCAGCGCGAGCCTGTTCGCCACCCTGCACGACGCGTGCTGTCGGCCCAAGAAGGTTGAGGGGGCTGTATGCAATTTTGGCACCGTGGATTTCGTGCTGCGAGGGTCCTGCACGATGCTATTCCCTGCGCCGGCCAGTCTGGAGAGGTGGGAATCCGGCTGGACGTGCCAGTGGTTTTATTACGTCGTGACCAGCACGAGTGGCCTGCTATGTCGAGGTGGGCCAATCTCGTTCAATAGCTCGCCGAGTGTGCAGCCGGAGGCTGATGACGCACGGAGGCTATGGAGGCTTGCTGGCGTTGCACGCCGGCTGAGTATGCGCGACTTGGCTGAAGAATTTACGATGTATGGGGTGGCGCCACTCTCCGCCCGGTGGAAGTACAGGTGACGGGGCGACGACCGAGAGGACGGGGTGCGCCCGTCATTGTCTTGCCTGTGTCCGCCCTCCACTCCTTGTAAGTCGCACCGTGCATTGGTGCACACCCGTTTGTCTGCGTGGTCCCCGGCTGACCAACTTGTTGCCTTTTGTGCAGTGGCCTGGCTAGAAGATGCCGAGCGCGCGGTTGCAACGTTCCTGGGCCCGTACACGCTCAAGGAGCACAAGCTGCGCGAGGCCGCGACCAAGACGGCGAAGCAAGGGCGGGTAAACCGCACGTGCGAGGTTCTGCGCATGGCTGTGCCCGAGCGCGCGGTGCCGGCGGAGACTCCCGCAAGGGCTTCAAGCCGTCGTGGTGGCGGTAGCCAAGCGGGGGCTTGCTCCGAGGTTGCCGCAGCCAGCCCGCCATCCACCTCGACGGCTGGTACCGGGGGGGCTGGCACCGGCGGGATAAGACGTGCGGCCGGTGATGGATCCGGCCGGACCAGCTCGGGAGGGCGCGTCACCCCGAGCCCATTGGCGGTCTCCTCCACCGGCGCTGTTGAACCCGTGAGTACGCCTCTCGTTGTGCCGGAACTTGCCAACCCGGGGGAGGACACCACTCCTGGCGGCGCTTTACCACCCACGGTGGCCATCGAGGAGGCGCCCGGGGTGGTAGTGATCGAAGACGCGACAGAAGCTGCAGCTGCTAACGTCGCGGAAGAATCGCCTGTGGAGCCACAGGCGAAACGCCCTCGAGTCCGGCCTGCTTCACCTTCGAGGGGTCGGTACATCGTTGCCGGCCCTGTGCTTGGAGCTGCGGCGCCCGACGTGGTTGGTGCGGCCGAAGGGTCTTCTTGACCACCTACCGAGGTACTCGCCTCCCAGCCGACGGTTGAACAAGCACCCCCTGTCACGGCGGGGGATGTAGAAGGTAGGCGCAGCTCCCTTTCCTCGCACGACTTCATGAAACTCTTCCTGATTTGCTCGCTCATTCCGTCGACGTCAGGCGATGCGAAGTCTCCCGGCCGTGGTGAAGGATCGAGCAACGGGGGTGTGCGCGACGCGTCGGACCCCGTACGGGGTATCCTGCAGGCTGCTGCCGCCGTCGACGTGACCGAGGCCTCCGCAGCCGCTGACATGGCGGGGGCGGGGCTCATTCTCTCCGACTTCCTCCCGCGCCCGGAGACGCTGCACGCTTTTAATGCAGCCGCGGAGCGCGCCCGCGACGGCTTTGACCAACAAATGCTGTCGCCGTGCGAGGGGGACCTCCTGGCGCTCGCACTGCGGGCCTCGGAGATAAGGGTAAGTATGTGCGCTCGCGGTTGCTAGAGCACTGTCGAGCACCTGCTGACTTTTTCTGCTACTTCCAGACGCTTGTCCTTGGCCACGCGCTAGATGAGGCCCGCATCCGGGAGCGGAGAGCCCTGGAGGTCGATCTTCATGCTGCGGATGACGCCCATGCCGCGAAGGACGAACAGCTTCACCTGCTGGAGGGCGCCCTGGCGGCCACGCAGCAGGAGACCGAGGAAGTCCAGCGCGCCGCGGCGGAGGAACGCACCTCCTTTTTGCAGCAGATCGCCACTCTGCAGGAGGAGAAGGCCCAGCTGGTGGAGTCCCTTGCGGAGAAGGATGGCGCCTTGGACGATGCGTCCATGTCGACGTGGAGGGCAATGGAGTCTCTGAACCAGGCCCTCCGGGACTTGTGTGTCGACGTGCCGGACGCTACCCACGGGCCGAGGGACTTGGTGGAGACGCTCGGGCTGGTCGAGGAAGGTGCCGGCGTTGCTCTCCGCAACGCGAAAACCTTCGGCGAGCATTGCAGCTTCCTCGGTGCGTGCCTCGCCCTTGCCCTGCTTCACACTCATGGGTGCAGACATGTCCACGAGCTGGCGAACCCTCGCTTGATCTTCTGCCCGCCGAGACGGCTGAAGACGCTATCCGCCTGATCGATCCTGGCCTCCGAAACTTCCACCAACGGATCTGGGGCTATGTCGGGGAGGACGCGGCCAGGGTCGCGGTGCAGCACACGCTACACGCGGGCGGGGACCTCCTGCGCTGGCTCGAAGGAGTTCCCAGGCGTCCTAACCTCGGCGCGGGCCCATCGGGACCGCGCGAAGGGTGAGCGGTTGGTTAGGGGAGCAGCGTGCTACGCGCTCCTACTAGTGGTCATGTAACCCCGACATTTTTGTGGAAAATCGAAGTAGCGCCCACTCTTGATATTGTACGCTATTTTTTATACTTCGAGTACGCACAGGAGCAACGCCTGTGCGTGCGCGGGATTAGCGCCTTGTTTATACTCCGGAGAGCGGCGCAAGGACGTCCCCTGCTGCGTCGCATTTAGAGTCCGTAGACTGGTGCGTGCAGAGGCAGACCTCAGCGCTACGACTTCATTTTAAAGTCCGTAGACTGGTGCGTGCGGAGGTGGACCTCGTCGCTACGACTTTATTTAGGGTCCGTAGACTGGTGCGTGCGGAGGCGGACCTCGACGCTACGGCTTCATTTAGAGTCCGTAGACTGGTGCGTGCGGAGGCGGACCTCGACGCTACGGCTTCATTTAGAGTCCGTAGACTGGTGCGTGCGGAGGCGGGCCTCGACGCTACGGCTTCATTTAGAGTCCGTAGACTGGTATGTGCGGAGGCGGACCTCGACGCTACGGCTTCATTTAGAGTCCGTAGACTGGTGCGTGCGGAGGCGGACCTCGACGCTACGGCTTCATTTAGAGTCCGTAGACTGGTGTGTGCGGAGGCGGACCTCGACGCTACGGCTTCATTTAGAGTCCCGAGATCGTGCGTGCGGAGGCGGACCTCGACGCTACGGCTTCATTTAGAGTCCGTAGACTGGTGCGTGCGGAGACGGACCTCGACGCTACGGCTTCATTTAAAGTCCGTAGACTGGTGCGTGCAGAGGCGGACCTCGACGCTACGGCTTCGCGCAAGGGTGATCCTTTTCACATTGCGGCCAGACAATGTTATTTGTGGAAACAGCGAGCTTTATTGAATACCCGTTTGCGCGGGCGAGCATCGTACAAGGAGGGGCTGATGCCATTGTAACCTTCGTCCTGCTTCTAGGCGTAATATCGCCGCAACTTGTCTGCGTTCCATGTGTGGTGGAGAGTCTGTCCCTCAAGTGTGGCGAGGCGGTACGCTCCCTTCTGTAATGCTTCAGCCACAATGTATGGACCTTCCTACTTGGACTCCAGCTTGCCAACGGTCTCCGCGTGGAGTGCCGTTCTAAGGACAAGATCCCCGGCCTTGAATCTTCGCGGATATACGGACCGGTCTCGAGTACGCATCGCCCGCCGCGCGCATTTTTCAACATGTTGGGCTGCGCTCACTCGCGCCCCGTCGAGAAGGTCCAGGGACACACGACGCTCTTCGTCGGGCGCTTGGACGAGGACCCTCCGCGATCCAGCCTTGATTTCTTCAGGCATCACCGCCTCATCACCAAAAAGAAGCTTGAAGGGCGTGAACCCTGTCGGGCGTGTTACCATTGTGCGAAGGGACCAGAGGACGCTGTGAAGCTCGCTCGACCACTTGCCCTTCGGCAGCCCGACTAGGCGTTTTTTGACGGCAATAGAGATGGCACCGTTCGCCCTTTCGACTACTCCGTTGGACTGGGGGTGCCCGACCGAGGCGAACCGAATCGTGATGCCCATGTCACCACAGAACTCCTTGAATGGGGCGGCATCAAACTACAGGCTGTTGTCGACGGTGAGCTCCCTGGGCACGCCGAAGCGACATATGATGTTCTGCCAGAGGAAGCGCTGCATGGCCGCCGAGGTTATCTTGGCTAGGGCTACCTCCTCCGGCCACCTGGAAAAGTATTCCAGCGTGACTACCACGAACCGCAGGTCCCCTGGAGCTCGGGGGAGCGGTCCTACTGTGTCGACACCCCAGCGTGCCAACGGCCACACCGGGGGAATAGGATTGAGGCTCGTTGGGGGCCTGCGGATGATGCGCCCCATCCACTGGCACCCCTGGCATCAACGCACGAGGTCCTGGGCGTTAGTGATGGCAGTCGGCCTGTAAAAGCCTTGCCTAAACGCCTTGCCGACCAATGACCTCGGCGCGAGGTGAGACCTGCATGCTCCCACGTGGGTCTCCGAGAGGAGCTTCTTCCCTTCTTCGCGGGAGAGGCAGCGCAGGAGCGGTGCGCAGACCCCCTGCCTGTAGAGCGTTCCTTCAAACACCTGGAAGGATCTGGCACGGTGTTGCAGACGCCTGAGCTTGGCGTGGTCCTCTGGCTCGGCGATGCCCTGCAAGAAATTGAAGATGGGCTCGCCGATCGCCTCGCTGGACGGCGTGGTGAGCGAGCCGCGCCCCGCTTGTCTGCGCGATGGCGCTGCGGCAATGCGCCGTAAACGCCTCGTCGGGGTGGCGTTCTTTGGCTGGCGCCGCCGCGAGTGTCAGCCTGCTCATTTTCTGCGCGAGGGATGGCCTTGACCGTGACGCCCAAGAAATGCCTTTCCCTTGCTCTTACGGCGGCGAGGTATTTAGCCAGCTCAGGGTCCTTGGCTTGATATGACTTGTCTACGTGGCCGGCCACCAAACGCGAGTCCGTGTGGACGAGCACTCGCCGCGCACCGATTGCCTTGAGCTTGGTCAGGCCGAAGAGTAGCGCTTCATACTCAGCCATGTTGTTGGTGGCCGAAAACGCGAGGCGCGCTGAGTACGATAGGCGCTGTCCCTCGGGTGTGACGATTACCGCGCCTACACCCGCGCCCACGACGCCGTAAGCCCCATCTATGGTGAGGGTCCAGACCGGGTCGTCGTGCCTCTGAGCGGGCTGAGCCGGCGGAGTCCATTCTGTGAGGAAGTCTGCGAGGACTTGAGATTTCATTGCCGTCCGCGAGGCGTATGTCAGGGAGAACGGGGCGAGCTCGGCAGCCCACTTGCCGATGCGCCCCGTGGATTCCTTATTGTGTAACATCTCCGCCAGGGGGAACGAGGAGGGCACTGTGATCGGATGGGCCAAAAAATAATGTCGGAGCTTCCTGGAGGCCATGACCAGCGCGTAAGCGAGCTTTTCGAGCTCCGTATATCTCGTCTTGGCGCTTTGGAGGGCTTCGGAGACGAAGTATACGGGCCGCTGTATGGCGCCTTCCTCTAGGACGAGGACGACACTGACCGCTGTAGCCGACACGGCCAGGTAAAGCAAGAGGGGAGCCTCTGGTGCTGGGGCGACCAGAGTGGGGAGGCTCGCCAGGTGCTTCTTGAGCTCATTGAAGGCCTCCGCACAACCGCTGTCCCACCGAAAACCGTCGCACCCGCGGAGTGTCTTAAAGAATGGTAGACCCCGCTCCGCTGCCTTAGATAGGAAGCGGCTTAGGGCCGCCATGCGGCCCGCCAGCCTCTGGACCTCCCTCGCTGTCTTGGGCGGCTCCATATCCAGGATGGCCTCAACTTTATCGGGATTCACCTGGATGCCCCTTCCGGACACGAGGAAGCCAAGTAATTTGCCCGCTTGGATGCCGAAGACGCATTTGTCAGGGTTGAGCTTGATGCCGGCCTTCCTGAGGTTGTCGAAGGTCTCCTGGAGATCCTGGCCGTGCAGAGTGAGCTGCCTGGTTTTGACTACCACGTCGTCGATGTAGGCTTCCACGTTCCTCCCGAGTTGGGCGGCGAGGGCAAGGGCGATGAGGCGGGTAAAGGTAGCGCCTGCGTTCTTTAAACCAAAGGGCATCCTGACGAAGCAGAAGGTCCCAATCGGTGTGATGAAACCGGTCTTGTCCTCGTTGTCTTCGGCCATGTATACCTGATGGTAGCCAGAGTAGGCATCCAGGAAACTCATTAGCTCGCACCCGGCGGTAGCGTCGACCAGTTGGTCGATGTGTGGCAAGGGGTAATTGTCCTTTGGGCACGCCTTGTTGAGCGCCTTGAAGTCGATGCACATACGCCAGGCCCCGCTGGCCTTTTTGACAATACGGGATTGGTGAGCCACTCTGGGTGATGGACCTCGCGAATAACCCCAGCCCGAAGGAGCTTCGCCACCTCCGCCTTGGCCGCCTGCTGCCGATCCATGAACATACGGCGAAGCTTCTGCTTGATCGGCTTGGCGTCAGGGCGGACCACCAAGCGATGCTCGATCACGGCGCGGTCTACGCCCTTAATGTCCTCTGGCGACCATGCAAAAATGTCGGCGTTGTTCTGAAGCACTCGAAGTAGGTCTTGCTTGACCGCCGCGGGGAGCCCCTTGCCAATGGACATAAACTGCCCTTCCGCCTGGAGCGGCACCTTTTTGACTTCACCTTCGGGTCGAGGCTTAGGCGTCCATCCCGGAGCGGAGGGCGTGTCACCGAGCATGTCGGGAGGACGCACCGGCGTTGCAAGTCCCGGCATCGGCCGGCCAGCGTCGGCAAGGTCTCGTCACGAAGGCGGTGATCACACCCATCGGGCACAGGAGCTTCATACATAAAAACGCGTGGTGCGGGATCGCCTCGAAGGAGTTGATGGCAGGCCGTCCCAATATGACATTGTAAGGGTGCGGGATGTCTACGACGTCGAAGACGGCGGCGCGCGCCAGGCGTTTTCCCACGCGAATGTGGCGGAAGGGACACGTGTCCTATGGCCTCCAGCGGTTGGCCTCCGAAACCTTGAAGCGGAGCTCCTGGCTACTCCAAGCGACTTCGGGGGATTCCCATACGGGCGAGGGCCCCCGCGAATAGAATGTTCGCAGAGCTCCCCCCGTCGACAAGGACGCGCCTGACGTCATGGCCCGCAATGTGGGCCTGTATGACCAAAGGGTCTTGGTGAGGGAACTCCACGCCCCTGGCGTCATCCAGGGTGAAGGTGATGTTGCGGGGCGGCACCCACGGCTGTGATTGCTCCAATGGGGCCCCTGATAAGGAGCCTCCGATAATGACGCTAATGGCGCGGTGCCGCACGTCTTCTTTGGCAGGGGCTCGCCGGGGGTCACTTCTTGGCTGCCGCTCATGGGCTTCGGCGAGGAGCCTGGGAGGTGAGGCCCGAGACTCGGCCATCACCCGTCGCAGTTCCATGACCGCGGTGCATGCCTTCGTAGCGTGATCGCCGTAACCATGCACCTCGCACCACTTGCCGTAATCCTGAAGCTCTTGCTCCGCTCGGGGCCGCTCGTCCTGACCGGGTCCGCCTTCACGTCCCCGGCCCTCCTTCCACGATATGGGGGCCGGCTCTCGAAGGGCATTTCCGATGCCGAGGACGTGGTGGGCCTTTTGTGGTCTGCACTGGTGACGCCGGGGCTTGCGCCTGCTCCTTGACGAGCCTTCCTGCTCCCCAGGGCCGTCGCCTCCGGGAGTGTCCTCCCGGGGTTGTCGACTGTGGCCCTGCTTCGAGGAATCATCGCTCGCCTCCTCCTCGCATGGCAAGCGTTTCGCTTGGGCGAGGTCGGGGGCAGGGGCGTCGCGCCTCCTTGCATCCTCCTCAGCCCGCGCATACCCCTCCATTTTGTCGCAGAGCTTGGAGACTGTCTTGATAGGCTTGCGCACGTTGTACTCGGCCAGGGGGCCCGGGCGGAGGCCTTGTATGGCCGCGTTGATGACGGTTGTCTCGTGAACGTCCTTGACTTGACAACGCATCTTCGTGAAGCGTTTGCAATAGTCCCGGAGGCTCTCCGAAGGTTCCTGCTTCACGGCGAAGAGCTGGTCCGCGTCAACCCGCTCAACATAATTCCTTGAAAGTTGTTGTGGAGGCGGTCGCGGATCTGCTCCCACGCGTAGATGGAGGTTGGCTCTATGGTAAAAAAACCAGGAAAGCGCCACTCCTTGCAATGCGAGGGGGAGTCCCTTCGCCTTGGTGGTGTCATCTCCGCCGCGACCTCGATTGCGCCAGATATCGCGCACGAACTCGTGAAGTGCGTGTCGCCTTTATAGGGCTCGGCGACACCGGGAATTTGAAGTCTTGGGCCACGCCGCGCTGTAGCCCTGCCAAAGCGGGACTCGATCGGCGCGCCGCAGCGCACGCGGCTGGATGTGGGCGTCGCGGCTGTCCGCTCTTTCCGCGCAGCTCTGGCGCGACCACCGCGCGCTCGCGGCTCGAGCCTCTTGTATGTCTCGGACAGCCCCAAGATCCCCTAGCTCCTGCTGGAATGCTTTGAGGGCCGCCGATGGGACGCCCTCCACGCGCTTGCGCGTGGCGGGTCGGCCGTCGCGCGCCGGTGGCGGGTCGGTCGTCGCAGCGCGAGCGTCGACGTCCTCGACCCCCGTGCCTGCGTCGTCGCCCGCGACAGCCGATGCCGAAGCCCTGATACCCATGCGACGCTCCGACCCAGCTGCCGTCTTTCCCCTCGCCGCCGCCGACGAAGCTTTTTTTGATGCCATCCTTCTTCGGACTTCAGGCTTGCTCCTGTCCTCCCCACGGACGGTGCCAACTGTTGTGGCTACAGACCAAACAGAGAGAGAGATGGTAGTGGAGAGTTGGGAGAGAGTAATCGTAATGGCCTGGGCTTTCCCATGGCCTGTATTCCATATATATATATATATACATGGGGAGTGCTTTTACAATTATACCCTTACATCGAGTATCCCCTTTAGGGGCACTTATGTCATTACACATGGCCTATTCTGGACATTATAACCTTCTAACAGGCCTGCTGGGTTTAGGTGGGGGCCACCCCTACAACAGGTTGGAAACGACCATGAGCTTTAAAAACACAATGTTTTATGTGTTCAATTTGCTTAAGCTACAAAAAGAACCATGTACTTAACCAATGTTTCAATCTTGAGCTTATAGCACTCTATTTGGACTCAATATTAGCTTCCTTGTTCCGCTTAGTTTATTGACATGGCCTGCATTATCCTTGGATATCTCTAGTTAGACTTTGCTTATTGATGACTTGACATGCTCATAAAATGCATTACATTTCAGATTGCCATCTATGTGCTCTAGCTAGGATATACATATCTTGTCATGATCTAGATAGCCTTTTATTGAGTTATGGCTTGGTGTAGTTCATTATGGTCATCGTGGATAATTCTCATGGCTCAAAATGCTTAGAAATAATCAAACTTCAGCCATTTCATCCATGTTTGTGATCTTATTCTCTCTTTTGTATTCTTGATGTGTTTATTGCCAAAAGGGGGAGAATAGAGAAGAAAAAGCTAGTTCGGGATCATCTTAGAGCTTTGGAGAATAATTTGCTCTTTCAGTTGTTGCTCTAGTATTCCTTCTGTCGACATGGTCATTAGTTTCATTCCCTTCTTTGGACCATGTTGGATTCTTCAAACTCAAACTCACTTTGTGTTTTTCTGCGTTTGTCAATATACTCATCAAGGGGGAGATTGAGAGACCATGTGGTAGTGATCCCATGTGTATGATGAGTAATTGACATCAGTTTATGAGAGTCGAGTTTGGTTTGAGTGGTTCGGAGTCGAGTCGTTGCATGGTGCGACGGGCTCGGTCGGACTTGGTCATTCCTGGTCAAACGGGTTAGGATGCATATTCTGATATTTTGATAGGTTTGGACTTCAGTGTGTGTAAGTATGGTGTGTTTATACCATTTACGCTTTCATGTATTGAGCGGTGCTATTTGATGTGTTTCTTGTCTGTGTGGCTGCAGGACATCGGGCGGAGTCGTGGCGAGACACGGTGGACCGGACTAGGCGTAGGTGGCGCTGAGGTCAGAACGGTTGAGCATGTGTCGAAGACGACGTGGACTCGAGGTGGTTGCGAGGCGTGCGAGACAAGGAGCGCGGAAGCTTCCCGGAAGGTGCAGGAGGGGCGAAACAGGAATTTCGCAAGGCTGCACAAGCGGGAGCAGGTTCCGTTGGATTTAGCGGGCGTAACGGGGTGGAGACCCGTTAGCCATGGGCTATAAATAGGTTGGAGGGGCTGCATGCGCACTTGAACACTTGAAGGGATTTTAGGTTTTCCTTTAGTCAAAATAGGCTTTAGAGTTTGTTTTGGCTTTAGGCTTTAGTGGTTGAGAGTTGTTGGTGGAGGCAGAGTTGTGTTCCCTCTGTGTCCCCTTCGATGGGTTTCTGAGACCTCTCTGTGTTGGTGTTCCTCCCAAGATGCATGTGTAGCTCTTGGTGTTCTTGAGGATTGAGAGGGTGAGGAGAGGGATTGAGTAGTGAATCCATGTAATCATTCCTCCGAATGTCCATGCGTATGGGGACGTAGTTACTTGTATCCCTTGTAAACTTTGAATAGTTGGAATGAAATTTGAAGTCCTTCTCCCGTGCTCTCTGTTTCCCTTCGATGCCTCATTTCTTGATTTCTTGAGTTTTTTGAGTTCTTGTGTTTTTCTTGTTGAGAAGGCCCAAAATGGGTTGCTCTAGGTTGGGATGATTCTCCAAGATCATTTGATCAAGTTGCCCAAGAGCAAACTTCATTTAATCTCAAGATTTCATTTTTGAGGCTTCCCTGTTCTTCAGAGCTTTTCTAGGGTTTGGTTGAATTCTTTATTCTCTTAAGGAAATGCCCTGAGTTTCTGTCTGAGGAGTTCTATGGCTATTGCTAACATATCTGCAAAATCTATTGGCCATAGGATCAAAGGTTGGAAAGCAATTTGATTTTTGGCTCGGGTCTTGCAAAATTTCAGATTTTTACCCATAATCTGAAACTCTTGCTTTTTGGTTTGATTCTCTTGTTTCTCAGGGTCCCCTTACTATTTGGTACGTTGTAGTAAGGCTTTGGATCAAAGAGATTGAGAGCAAACCCTCTTTTTAGCCAAAAATCTGAAGTTTCGGTCTGCTGCCTAAAAATCATGTTTGCTGTTTTTCTCGAGAGGTACTACCGCTCATCCTAGTGGTACTACCGGTTTTGTTCGGACCAGTCCGATCGGCAGCAATGAAACGTTCGGACGGTCCGAACGGTAAGAGGTACTACCGCTCGGCATAGCGGTACTACCGCTCGTTTCAGCGGTACTACCGCTTGCAGTCAGATTTGCTCTGAATTTATTTTTCTTGACTGCTTCTTTCTAGATCTGGTTTTTCCTTGTTGCCTTGACTTCCAGTAAGTGCATATCTTCTACCCTCATAGCTTCCATAACTATTGGAGATGAAGTATAAGTGTGGGTACTTGAGGGGCGAATTTAATTTTTAGAAAACGACATTCACCCCCCTCTATCGTCATTTTGGTCCTACACTCACCCAGAAGCCTATTTGCAT
Source organism: Dendrocalamus sinicus (assembly GCA_036346575.1). Lineage (NCBI taxonomy): Eukaryota > Viridiplantae > Streptophyta > Magnoliopsida > Poales > Poaceae > Dendrocalamus > Dendrocalamus sinicus. Next base: position 19,197,441 of record CM070647.1, read on the forward strand.
GGTAATGAAGCTCTTTGACAAGATAGAGGAGTACACCTTGGACGAGGAAGATTGCGCCTGAAGGGAAGGGGAGGAAGTGGCTTTGTTGGCCTAAGAGGTGGGTGGAAAGGAAGCCCCTACCAAGAAAGTGGCATTGCCAGGAGAGGCGGCAGAGGCCGCAGTGGCCTCACAAATTAACAGCCACCTAGGTTGATCAAGGTGGCGGGGCCACTAGATATTTCACATGGAAACAGGAGACTGAACCTCCGAATGCAAAAGACGAGGTGGCCACAATGGTCGCGGTCGGGGTCACGGCCAAGGACACAGGGGTTGCTACCACCAAAACATGCGAGGCATCATTGAGGTGCCCGCGCTATGGTGTGACTTCATGGCGAAGGGTCCTATGGTACCAACGAATGCCACACCATCACAGCTGTCAGGGACTACATGACCTAAGGCTCACCTGAGATGAGCACCAAGATGAGCAGCGGCCTAGCAGTGAGCTTTCGGCCACGCCACAAAGACTTTGCATTGAAGCAACAGGCGACAATCACCCCCACCGAATCATCAGTGCCATCACAAGAGGATCCTCATTAGGCCTAGAGTCTAAAAGACAGTAGTGCGCTTACGTCGGTTAAGTGCATCATGTGGCGTCCTACCCCACCACCGCGCCGCCAAAGTACGCTAAAGTTCTCATCACCTTCAGTCCCGAGGACACGGAGGGTCTATATTTCCCATACCAACACCCCCTCGTCATCCCTACAAATATAGCAGAGTTTGAAGTCAAGCGCATCCTAGTGGAAGGAGGTAGCTTTGTGGACCTGCTCTTCACCAAAGTCTTCAACAAGATGATGACTCCTCGAGACTGCCTATCTCCACTCTGCATACCAGTAATAGGCTTTGAAGGCAAGCTGGTGATAGCCCCGGGTCAGATCAACCTACCTGTGATCTTCGGTGATGGTCCTTCATTCCGTACGGAGGTCATCACATTTGATGTTTTTAACATGCCATACCAGAACAATGGGATTCTTAGCTGCACCACCCTAAACAGCTTCGGTGCAATTGCGCATCACAACTACTTGTGCATAAAGATCCCTACAATAGTTAGAGTAATCACAGTCTGCGAGGACCAAGACTTGGCCAGGAAGTCATAGCTACAGGCCATGGGGGAAACATGTCATGTCCACGCCATGTGGTGTCAGAAGGAAAAAAGTACAAAGGGCCCTCTGCGGTGAAATGTATACCCAAAATTAAGCCTGAGGGGCAGCTCAAAAGGGTCCCATTGAAGGAAGGATCCCCAGAGAAGACGGTTTCCCTAGGGGCCAATCTTACACCCAAGGTAGAGGGGGAGATGCTCAAGGTCCTCAAGGAAAATGAAGACATCTTCACTTGGGGGCCGAAAGACCTACCTGGGGTAGCTTAGGAGAAAATCAAGCACTGCCTTGCTATCAAAAGCGATGCAAAGCTCAAGTGGCAGAAGCTACATCACATGTCCAGCGAGAAGTAGGAAGCTACAAATATTGAGGTGGCCAAATTGCTTAAGACTAGCATTATACAGAAAGTCAAGCACATGGAGTGGCTGGCTAACCCTGTCTGGTACGGAAGGCCAATAGCAAGTAGCGGATGTGTGTGGATTTCACCAACTTAAACAAGGAATGACCTAAAGATGACTTCCTGCTCCCCCACATAGATCAGCTCATGGATTCAACCTTCGGTTGTGAGCTAATGAGCTTCTTGGATGCCTATTCTGGCTACCATCAAATATTCATGGTGCAAGGGGACGGGGAAATGGCCTTTGTCACCCTGTTGGGCATGTACTGTTTCGTTTGGATGACCTTCGATCTCAAGAATATCGGAGCCACCTAATAGCTAAAGTCCTCGCTACATAACATGGCCACAACATTTGAAGTATACGTCGATGACATAGTGGTCAAGAGCCTCAAAGATGCTGACACCTGGACCATCGAAACCTAGCCATCAGGTGGTCACCCGCCTACCACCCGCCTACTGTGTTGTGCCCTCCCTGCCGCCCCACCATTGAATGGCAGGTAATCAAACTGGCTAGTTAGTTAGTTTAATTACCTGCCTTAACTGTATGTACTGCTTTTTAGATTTTTTAAATATAGCAGATGAGCTCAAAAATTATGAAATTTTATGTGCAGCCTCCCAACACAACATAATTGGTTTGTGCATTTTTTTTATAATTTTATCTAGTGTAAATATTGCCCAAAAGTTCATACAATTGTGCTATTTGTAGGAGTTGTTACATATAGCAAATGGGCTCCAAAAATTACAAAATTTTATTTACAGCCTCCCGACACAGTCAACCTAATTGTTAAATTTTTTGGTAATTTTTATGTGCTCTGAATTTGCCATATTATTTCATATACATTTACTCATAATTTGCGATATGCAATGCTCATTTAATTAGCAATTGAAATCGCTAACTGTGGTCAATGCAATAGTTCGACGATCTTCATCCATATGTGTATCATCCTTAGTTTCTTAGCTTGCATGCTATGTAACCCCCTTGTTGGATCAACTGTCGTTTTGTTATCGTTACACTATTTATTCAAAGTTCTTCTCTGTGTATGAATTCGCTGTTGCATCACAATATCACATACCTTCGTACTTACGAATCATTGCCACCATCAGTCGAGCAAAATTTATAACGCATAAAATCCTCAAAAAATAGACAATAAGGATGATTTTGTTGGGATGCTGCACATAAAATTTCATAATTCTTGGAGCTCATTTGCTATATGTAGCAACTCCTACAAAAAAATCACAACCATATGAATTTTTGAGCAACATTTGCAATGGATAAAATTGTGAAAAATTTACACATGAAGCACATTGTGTTGAGAGGCTGCTATAAAATTTCATAATTTTTTGAATTCGTTTGTTATATGTAATAACTCTAACAAATATCATAACCGTATAACTTTTGAGCAATATTCAGAGTGGATAAAACTGTCCAACAATTACACAATGAAGTATATTGTGTCAGAAGTAATTTTTAAACTCATTTACTGTACTATTTGTTCCCATATTGATTAGTGGGCCAATACTTGGGCTGTTCAATTTGGTCTTTCATAATGTTTTTTTGCTGAAATAATATTGTAGTAGCTGTTATTTTTCTAAGTCATTTAATTAAAGAAAATTAAAAATAAAAACATTGCTATATCTTCACGGACAATACAAAGAAAAAATAAAAAAAAGGAAAAAGGGCCGCGTTAAGATGCTAATATGTTCCAAATGACTTTTGGTTTCTGAAAGCTAGAAATTAGAAGCCAAAACCTATTTGGAACAGAGCCAATGTCTTTTTTTAGGAGGAACACTATAGGACCGAAAAGCAGCAGAGAGGTGATGAGTGGTGCCAACAAAAATTCCACATCACGTATTCTTTATCCTATTCTCCAATAGCTACAGAACTATTGAGAATTAAATCTATAGCCAAAACATCAAGTCAAATCGACCAAAAAATCATTCTCAGAGAAAAATCAAAGCGTAGAGATCCAACCAGGGGGCAGTCTGATCTCTCTCTAGGTGGTCTGACTGCTGTGAACAGTAAATCAGGCAAGTGAACAATGATTTCAGCACGGTTGTGAAACATCAAACTCACGTAATTTTGATTGGATAATCGAAAAGCTGTGAAATTTTATACATACATTACTTAAGGTCTTAGGAATCTATTCATCCATGTATCGCAAAAACCCATGTAAAATTTCAGACTTTTTGTGATTTAAGCAAGGTTCCATAAAAAACGAGCAAAAACCAAAATTGATGATTAAAACTTGCTCATGGGCAGAGATAGCCAAAATAGCTTTAGATATGTTCCCACATGTCATAGCAAGTAAGAACACTGAAGAAATCACTCCAACAATTCTCAGATCAAGAAACCACTTCGAAAATCAAAAACATGCAAAAACTGAGTTTCTTGATGAACTTTCTACCAAAGTGTCTAGATAGGTGGAGAATAAATCCTAGAAGTTATCACCATCTCTTATTCGTCCTTGACATAGCAAGATCAAGAAAATATGAGAGGAGAGGAAAAAACAACCAAATCAAGAGCAAATCAATCAAGAAAAGAGATAGCCATAAAGATGATCAAGGATTGATTTTATTGCTACTTGAGGAGAAAAATTTTATAGCCACTCTACCTTGAAAGATAGAGAATACACCTAGCACTCAATTCTCAAATCCTAACTGTTGTGGTTACAGACCAAACAGAGAGAGAGTGTGTGTGGTAGTGGAGAGTTGTGTCAAATGAATGGCTTAGCCCCCTCCTCTCGTGGCCTATGCCACATATATATTCATATGGGGAGTGTTTGTACAGTTATACCCTTACACATGAGTATTCCCCTTGGGGGCTCTTATGTCATTACACATGTCCTATTTCGGACCTATGTGCCCATCGGGCTTAGGTGGGGGCCACCCCTACAACAGGAGCCTCTCATGGTGAAGGGCTTCACGGGCCGAAGCCATGTCGCTGAGTCCTTTGGCCCCCTCCGTCCCATCGGCCTGTGATGCTTGATGACTCGGATAGTTTGCCCATTTGCTCCTACTTGCGCGGGGGCTGTCTTTGGGTCCCCAAAACTGGCGTGGTCTCGAGGTCGAAGGAAGCGGGAAGGCCGAAGGCTTCGACGGAGACGAGGTCCGGGCGTACCGTGCTTCGCACTCTGGGTATTTGCGGGCAAAGTCAGACTTGGTCGGCTGCCCCTGGCAGCCGAATCTTGGGAGATGCTTCGCGCGATGTAGTGCCAGTTCGGGGAGATGGTTGCCAGGTCCAGGAGTGCGCTTTAATGATGCCTGGAATCGCGCCTGCCTTTGTCAAGGGTAGGCTGGCCCGCCTGCTCCACCTGCCCTGCACTAGATGTGGGCACGCGTCCGGCAGCCATTGGCGCGTCGCGGGATTGTGCTTGTCCATCACGGGTAGTTGAACCGCCGGGCGCCCATCGACTGCGATCCCGACGATTGGCATGCCGCCGGTTGGCCTTTTGCCATCCTGGCGACTCCTCGCCTGGCGAGCCTGGGTATAAATACACCAGTGTCGCGGCCTGTTCCTTGCTCACCCTTGGTTATTCATCTTATACCTGCACGCGGTTCTCTTCTCACATGCAGGCCAACTATTGTTCATCCGCGTTTGATGATTGCGTCTACTGACGCTAATGTCAGCGAGCGCTGATGAACAATAGACGACCTACTTATGAGAATACGTCACAACTTGGTGTAGAAGTCTTGGACGTCGACAGCAGGGTCCCGCTCGCGCATCGCGCTTTCGTATGGAAATGGCAAGGCTTGACCTGCTCTCGAAGACAGAAATGCTTGAGTCTCTGTGCGCTCTCTGATTGCGCCCACCGGCGTTACCATCAGGGAATGTTGGTGTATCAAGCATTTACATTTCTGGAACGTGTCAAAACCTGCCACAGGGCTGGGACACCGCGTGACCTCCGACTCGTGGGGGCTATGGGCCGAAAGGCCGATCTGTACCCCACGGTTTAGAGTTTGCGGTTGAGTGCGTTGTGGGTAAACCGGTGCCCGCTCGCCTTCACCCTCTGCTTCGGCCGGAACGCCCTACCGAGGGGAAGCTGGGCCTCCGACGCATGGGGCTGGGTCAGGGGCCCCGCTGGGTCCCCGACGCTCCTTCTCCCTGCACGGATTTTGGAGCCTCGTAACGGCACGATGCTGCAACGTTGGACCGTCGCAGATGTTTGCCGGGTGGTCCGGGGATGCTAAGCAATGGGAGCGAAGCTGGCGCCTAGTGGGGGTGGACGCGTGAGCGCTCCGTCCCCCATCCTTCGGAGTGGTGGCAGCAGAGATGGCGCCTAGTCGGAGTAGACGCGCGAGCGCTCCGTCCCCCATCCTTCGAAGTGGTGGAAACAGAGCTGGCGCCTAATCGAAGTAGACGCGCGAGTGCTCTGTCCCCCATCCTTCGAAGTGGTGGCAGTGGAGCTGGCGCCAAGTCGAGGTAGACGTGCGAGCACTCCGTCCCCTACCCTTCGAGGTGGTGGCAGTGGAGCTGGCGCCTAGTCGAGGTAGACGCGCGAGCACTCCGTCCCCTACCCTTTGAGGTGGTGGCAACGGAGATGGCGCCTAGTCGGCATAGACGCGCGAGCGCTCCGTCCCCCATCCTTCGAAGTGGTGGCAGCGGAGATGGCGCCTAGTCGGAGTAGACGCGCGAGCGCTCCGTCCCCCATCCTTCGAAGTGGTGGCAACAGAGCTGGCGCCTAATCGAAGTAGACGCGCGAGCGCTCCGTCCCCCATCCTTCGAAGTGGTGGCAGCCGAGCTGGCGCCTATTCGAGGTAGACGCGCGAGCGCTCCGTCCCTTACCCTTTGAGGTGGTGGCAGCGGAGCTGGAGACTAGTCGAGGTAGACGCGCGAGCGCTCCGTCCCCTACCCTTCGAGGTGGTGGCAGCGGAGATGGCACCTAGTCAGAGTAGACGCGCGAGCGCTCCGTCCCCCATCCTTCGAAGTGGTGGCAGCGGAGATGGCGCCTAGTCGGAGTAGACGCGCGAGCGCTCCGTCCCCCATCCTTCGAAGTGGTGGCAATAGAGCTGGCGCCTAATCGGAAGTAGACGCGCGGCGCTCCGTCCCCATCCTTCGGTGGTGGTAGCGAGCCTGGCGCCAGTCGAGGTAGACGCGGCGGCGCCCGCCCCTACCCGAGGTATTGCGCGGTAGTGCGCTTTAATGGCTCCGGGAATCACGCCGACCCTCGGGCTGACACAGTCGGGCTGCTGTATCCGTACTCGCTTGTCCATTCGTGACGAACACGCGGCGGGTAGCGATTGGTGTACCAACGGGTCGCCCGCGGTCAAGTTCCTTCCTCAGGAGGGGTGGGGCACGTGGCGCGGTGTTGCAGGCGTGGCGCCTGCTGGCCGCCCCCCTCCCAACGCGCGCCACCGGCTGCGAGCGGTTGCGCTGCTCGTCGATCCTCGGTTGCACCTACGGCGCGGTCCTGCGGTTGTCCCTTCGGACAGGTGCGGCCAGCGTCGAGCCGAAGGCTGTACCGGGATGCGCGACCTGTGTTTATTGCTTGTGCGGACCGACACGAGGTGGGATGCTAGCGACGCTTCGCGTGGTGACAGGGCTTTGTTCAACCATGGTCGCATGCTGGCTACGTGGACCGTCGTGACGCTTCGACGTCGCGCGTGGGGAGGCAAGCGGTTGCCGTTGGCCTTTCGCGCTTGGGGTAGGAGGCGGGGGGCCTTTAAGAACCCCCCGTGGCATTGCACCCACGCCGCCTCGCGCTTTTTAGTTGTTCACGGTGCTTTTCGCATTCGCTCGCCCTATTCCTGCGCTCCCTTTCCGCCGCTTGGTTCCCGGTGGATGTTGATGGCGACTTGCGATGAGCGGACTCAGGCGGCCGGCTACGCCATCCGCAAGCGGTCCTCGCCTTTGGAGGTGAAATACATGCTGGGGGAGCGTGATCCGCCGGTGGCAGACAAGTGGTGGGCAGCGAAGAAGAGTCAGGGTCCGTATTCCAGGGAGTTGGGCCGCACGCTCGTGACGGAGGACACCATCCAGTCGCTGCTGCGAGATGGGAAGCTATCGGATCGCCACGCTGTGCGGTTGCCCGCCGATGATGAAACGGAGCCGCGCCCTAGGAAGTCGGAGGCGATCGTCTTCGTTGCCTACTTCGAAGCCGGGCTTCGCATTCCGTCCGCAGCGATTGTCGGGGCGGTGCTGCGGACTTTCAAGTTGGAGTTGTCACAACTAACTCCGAACGTGGTGGCTCGCCTCGCCGTGTACAGCTGGGCCCTGCGCGCGGAGGGGTGTTGGCCCAGCGCTTCGTTGTTCGCGTATCTGCATGAGGCCTGGTGCCAACCGAAGGAGCGAAAGGACGGCATGGTGTCGAAATTTGGCAGCGTCAACTTCCTCCTGCGGGCGACATGCGGGAAGCTCTTCCCTGCGAACGCGACCCGAGGGAAGTGGGAGGTCAACTGGGCGAGGCGGTGGTTCTACCATCATGTGACGAGTGGCAGCGGCCTTGAATGCATGGGCGGGCCTATTACATTCAAGACCGCCCCCCGCCTGGCGCTTGACCAGGAAGATGAGCTGAGAGCGCGAAGGCTTGTGGGGGTCACCGCCCGCTTCAATATGCGCGATCTTGCCGAGGAGTATATGATGCTTGGTGCAACGCCACTTGCCCACAGTTGGCGCTTCACAGCTGGCGAACGTCGAGATGACAACGTTCGCCCGTCCGTTTGCTCATTACCCGTGCTGATTGGCCTTCGTAAGTCTTCACCATATCTTCCTCCGCAATTGTATATATTGCGTTTACGCAAATATGCCGTCTTGGGCAGGGACTCGCCTTGAGGACGCGGAGCGCGCCGCACGCGTGTTCCTCGGGCCATACACCGGTAGAGAGCACGGGCAGCGCGCAACGGCGACCGCGGAGGCCGGGTTGGGGCGGATAAACCGTGTGTGTGAGGCCTTAGGGCTTCCTGTGCCGGATCGCCCCCCTCCGGCCCAGCAGCAGGAGGATGATGGTGTCACGAAGACGAAGGCACCGTCCCGCAAAAGGATCCAGAGCACCGCGACCGCTGCCCGTACGGCGGCTGCCACTGCTCCTGCCGGCGCGGCGAGCCCGGGGTCGAGTTCGGCGAGATATGCCGACTCAGATTTAGAGGGCGCGGAGATTGAGGGCGGGGGCGTCGGCAACGGAGGGCGTGCCGCGGAGGCCCCGTTGTCCGTGACCGTTGGCGAGGTGGTGGTGCCGGCTGGCGGCATCGGTGCGGACTCTTCATCTCCGATCGTGGCTTTGGCGGGGCTATCCTTCGCGGGAGCGTGTGGAGCGCCGCCCTTGCTAACCTCGGCGGCTGGGGCCGAGGTGTCGCCCGTGGAGGCGGGGGTGTCTCCCGCGAAGGTAGGGGTAACCCCCGTGGACGTCATGGGAATGAAGTCCCCGACCTCTACCGTCGTAGCTGTGGAGACCTTTTCAGTGGATGACACTGCCGGAGGGGCCCCTTCTGTGGCGGGTACCGCGGTGACACCTTCCGCCCAAGCGAAGCGGGCGCGCCTGCAGTCCTCCCTTCCGCGGACTTCGCGAGGGTTTGTTGTGGCGACCGGTGTGGGGAACTTGTGGGGCCATGCTTCAAACGTCGAGGTCCCTCCGCCTCGCCCCCTCCCAGGCGTGGAAGCGTTTCCGCCCGCGGCTAGGGAGACGTCTCCGCGAAGCCTCCCGCCCGTGACCGAAGGTAGGTTATGGTGGAAGTCCTTCGATTTTTTTTACGCGTCGTGACATGTGTAATTCGCCTTCGCAGCGACACTTATCCCGGAGGAGGAACCGTTCCTTGAGCGCGGGGGTGCCGGTGCTGGCGACACAGGTGCCGCGCGGCCAAGCCCGGCGGACTTCATCCCTCCGCCGGATACTCGGAGGGCATGGCGCAGGATTGCGGAGGACGCGGCCTCCAGCATCGGATAGCAGGCGTTGCAGACCTACGGGTCGGGGCACCTCGGAGATGCACTAGAGGTGTCAGGGGTGCGGGTAAGCATCTGTCTTTTAGACCCCTTTGCCGCCGCTTCGCGTTTGCTAACGTCTGCGTTACGACGCTCAGGCTGGCCTGTGCCCCGCAAAGTGCTTACGCCGCGAGGGGCAGCGATCTGAGCGGTGCGGGCGCCGAGGAAGAGTTGCAGGGAGCTGCGGAAGGGCGATCCGCCCAGGATGCTCGCATGCGCCTCCTGGAGTCAGAGTGCGCGGGATGCAAGCGCACACCGACGGGCTCATTACTGCGGCACAAACCTCGGCCGCAGAAGCGGTGCAGCGAGAGGCTGCTGCAGAGCGGGACGGCCTTGTGCAACAAATCGCCGCTCTGGAGGGAAGGAACAACGAGCTTGCTGCCGGTCTCGCGGAGCGGGATCGAGTTCTCGCAGAGCGGGATCAAGCCTTGGGCGACGCTTCGGCCGCCGCCTGGGACGCCATACTGGCCCTGGAAGACACTCTCAAGGGGCTTGTCGCCGAAGTGCCGGCGCGCTCCTTCGGGCCCGAGGACCTGTCGCGGTCACTCCGGTGGATTGAAGGGGCAGCCGGCATTGCGCGTGGCGCCGCGGTGATCTTCGGCAGCCACTGCGCATACGTGGTGTCGTGTGTGACGTGCGCGCTCCAACGACACCACGGTTGTGAGCATGTTGCGGAGTTAGCCGATCCCCAACTGGTGATGCCCGCGGGGAGCGGTGTAATGTCCGGCGCCGTGCGAGCAGTACGCCGCGCCGTGAAGTTCTTCCATGAGCGGATATGGGAGTATTGCGGCGAGGCCGCAGCCCTAACCGAGCTGCGGAGGAACTTGTACAGCGAGGGGAACCTTGGCCAGTTTCTGGATGAGGTCCCTCGATGTGACGATGATGGCGCCGCGGCTCCGGGGACACCGTGGATCCACAGGTGTGATAGGAGGTTGTCGCGTGTTGGGGTGCGTTGTAACCGAAGCCCGGGTTTCTTTCTCGTTTTGTGTTTGCGAAAATACAGAGTTTTCCGCTGTTCTGATTCCTGCCCCCTTGTCCCGAGTAGCTGCCTAACCGGGGCCGGCTGGTGATCTCCGACCTCGCAACCCGACGGCGTCTTCGGCGCTGGCAAAGAACCGAGGAGGCATTGGATTTCTGGGCGAGTCGGGCGTCTTCGAGTGGGACCTCGGCACAGACGGTACGGGGACATGTCAAGGATAAGCCTGCCGAGTAACAGCCTGATGCGCCGGGGTTGCCTGTGCGCCTTTGTAAACATCCTTAGCAAATACCAAGAACAGTTTTGTAAACATCTGGCTACATCGTCCCATGGTAAGCTCGGAGGGTTTGCACGCGTGCCCGTACGCGATGGGTTGCACCTTGCGGGGGCAATGTGATCGAGGTGTACACGTGGTTGCGACAACCATACACGCTTAGACCGATATCTCTTCCGGCGTAGCTTGGCGCATAGTCGAAGTAGACGTCGAAGTAGACGCGCGAGCGCTCTGTCCCCTACCCTTCGAGGTGGTGGAAGCGGAGCTGGCGCCTAGTCGAGGTAGACGCGCGAGCGCTCCGTCCCCTACCCTTCGAGGTGGTGGCAGCGGAGCTGGCGCCTAGTCGAGGTAGGCGCGCGAGCGCTCCGTCCCCTACCCTTCGAGGTGGTGGTAGCGGAGCTAGCGTCTAGTCGAGGTAGACACGCGAGCGCTCCGTCCCCTACCCTTCCAGGTGGTGGCAGCGGAGCTGGCGCCTAGTCGAGGTAGACGCGCGGGCGCTCCGCCTCTTGCTCGTGGGTGTGCTCACGCGGAAACCAGCCTCTGGTGCTTCTCACCCGCGGGTGTGCTTCCATGGGGACCAGCCTCTGCTGTTTCCCTCTAGCGGGTGTGGCCGCGCGGGACCCAGCCTCCGAACACGTCGTCTTGGTACTCCGCAGGCGGCGCATGGGCGCGGGCCCCCGTGGTGCACCTTGCCCGCCGTAGAATTAACTGGGGTAAGCTGTGTTCTGAAGTACGTGGGGCCGATGCCCACGCGTTGTTGATACTCCAAATAGTGCGCGGGGACAGCATCCGCGCCTTCTTTATACTCCGGAGGAGTGCGCGGGATATACATCCGCGTTTTCTTTATACTCCGGAGGAGTGCGCGGGATGTACGTCCACGTCTTATTTATACTCCAGAGAGTACGCATTGGGGCAACTCCCGTGTGTGCGCAGTGTTCGCGTCTTGTTTATATTCCGTAGAGTGCGCAGGGATAGCATCCGCGTCTTCTTTATACTCCGCGGAGTGCGTGCGGAGGCGGACCTCGCGCTACGTCTTATTTAGAGTCCGTAGACTGCGCGCGGAGGCGGACCTCCGCGCGTTGCGGGCGGTGAAATTGCGTGCGGAGGCGGACCTCGACGCTATGTCTTATTTATACTCCATGGAGTGCGTGCGGAGGCGGACCTCGCGCTACGTCTTATTTAGAGTCCGTAGACTACGCGCGGAGGCGGACCTCCACGCGTTGCGGGCGATGAAATTGCGTGCAGAGGTGGACCTCGACGCTATGTCTTATTTATACTCCGTGGAGTGCGTGCAGAGGCGTCCCCCCGCTCGTCTTTGTTTATACTCATGCCCGTATCTTTTATGGAGAGTGCGCGCGCGAATGCGTGTCTTCGTTTATACTCATGCCCGCATCTTTGACAAAGAGTGCGCGCGCGAACGCGTGTCTTCGTTTATACTCATGCCCGCATCTTTGACAGAGAGTGCGCGCGCGAACGTGTGTCTTTGTTTATACTCATGCCCGCGTCTTTGACGGAGAGTGCGCGCGCGAACGCGTGTCTTTGTTTATACTCATGCCCGCGTCTTTGACGGAGAGTGCACGCGCGAACGCGTGTCTTTGTTTATACTCATGCCCGCATCTTTGACAGAGAGTGCGCGCACGAACGCGTGTCTTTGTTTCGAAAAACAGAAATTTGTGCAAACGGTGAACTTTATTAAATTCCCGTTTGCGCGGGTGAGCACTTACAAAAGAAAGGGGGGAGAATGCCAAGCACTAACCACGAGGGTGGGGCGATCGTTGACGGGCCGCCGAGACCGGGGCAGCCTTGCGCGCACGGAGCGCGGGACGCTCGGGGAGTCCCCGAGGGCTCCGCATCTGCCCTCCCGGCTTAGGTGCCTTGGCGAGCCACGTGGCATGGGCCCCTGGCGCCAAGCTCTATGCGCCGGGCCATGTCCTGGTCGCCATGAATGGTGATGATGGCCCGCGGCCCGGGAAGCTTCATGCACAGGAAACCGTGATGCGGGACTGCCCCGAGGTTGTTTAGGAGCGGCCGTCGTATTATGGCGTTGTAGGGGTATACGATGTCGACCATGTCGAAGATGGCGTCCTTGCTCCTGACGTTATCGTTTTGGCCGAAGGAGGCTTGGAGGCATATCTGGCCTAAGGCGCGCAAGGGCTGTCCTCCAAACCCTTGCAGCGGGACGCCTGAAGGGCCCAAACGGCTCCGGGGGATCCCCATTTGGTCGAAGGCCGCAGTGAAGAGGATGTTGGCGGAGCTTCCTCCATCGACTAGGACGCGCCGGACGTCGCACCCGGCTACGAGGACCCGGACGACCAAAGGGTCTTGGTGGGGGAACTCCACGCCCTCGGCGTCGGCGGGCGTGAGTGTGACTTCATGTTGCGCCCACTCTGGCGGTGCCTGCGCCGGGTATGCCGCGACGTGGTGTAGCCTCCGCGCGTAAGCTTTCCGTTGTCTTGCCGAAGCGAACCCCAGTGAGGAGCCTCCGGAGATGACGTTGATAATCCTACGCTGGGCTCCCTCCGGGGCTTGTAGCTATAGGAGGCCTTCCCGAGGTTGCTGTACGTGCGCCTGGATGCGCAGGAAGCCTTCCTGAGCCTGTGCTCCTTGGTCCTGGGGGTGTTGGACGTGAGCCACAACGGGCGTGCGTGTATCCGGGTTTTTATTCCTAGTAACGCTCTGCCGTAGCGCTACGATGGTGGCACAATTACGCGTGTCGTGATTGCCCCGGCCGTGGATTTCGCACCATTGCCTGTGGTGCTGGTCGCCGTACTCTTCGCGGGTCTGGTCGTCTCGACCTCGGCCACGTCCCCGTCCTCGTCCTCGGCGTCCTTGGCCTCCGCGACCTGGGGCGTTGTCTTCGGAGCCGCCCTCGATGTCGAAAACATAACGAGATTTCCTGGACTTGCGCTGATCGCGCTTGGGCTTGTCGCCCGGCTAGTCATTGTGTTGGGGGTCCTTGCGTTCGGAGGAGCCCTTCGGCTGCTCTTGCTTACGCTTGCCTTTCGAAGGGCCCTGTTTCGGCGAGTCTTCGGTCTTGACCGAGCCTTCCGCCTTGTTGGAGTCGGAGTCATCACCGTGTCGCCTCCATGCGTCCTCCTTCGCTCGGGCATACTCTTCCATCTTGTCGAAGAGTTTCCTGACCGTCTTAATGGGCTTGCGCGCGTTGTACTCGGCCATCGGCCCCGGTCGGAGGCCCTGTATCGCTGCGTTGATGACCGTTGTTTCGTTGACGTCCTTGACTTGGCAGCATACCTTCGCGAAGCGCTTGAAGTAATCCCGGAGCCTCTCCTCCGGTTTCTACTTGACTGCAAAGAGCTGATCCGCATCGACACGCTCGATGTAGTTTCCCTGGAAGTTGTTGTAGAGTCGGTTACGGACCTGTTCCCACGCGTAGATGGACTGTGGTTCAATGGTGAAGAACCAGGACAGCGCCACCCCTTGTAGCGCAAGAGGAAGCTCTTTTGCCTTCGTGGTGTCGTCTCCGCCAGCGGCTTCGATGGCAGTCTCGTACATGCGCACGAACTCTCGCGGGTCGGAGTCGCCTTTGTAGGCCTCGATAACGCTCGGGAACTTGAAATCTTCGTGCCATGGCGTCGCCGAGGCCCGCAAAGCGAGGACTCGGGTCACGCACCGCAGTGAGGCGCGGCTAGACGTGGGGGCGTCGCGGCTATCCGCCCTTTCCGGGGCGGGTTCAGATGCCACTGCCGGAGGGGGGTGTTGACTCCGGGCCTCCTGCATGTCCCGGACGGCTCCGCGAGGTCCGTTAGCTCCGCCAAACGCACCGAGGGTCGCCGCAGGCCGTCTCATCGCGGGCGTGGCGGGCCGTCTGCGCGCGGGCGGTGCCGCCGGCGAGGTGGTGACCACGGCTGCGCGCCCGTGCTGCGCGCCGTGTTGTTGTCGCCGGGTTGGTCGTCGGGCGGTCTTGGTGGGATCGGTCCGCCACGCCGGTGACGGGTTGGTCGTCGCGTCGGCGGCGGGGTTGGTCGTTGCGTCGATGGCGGGGTTGGTCGTCGCGTCGATGCGGGGTTGGTCGTCGCGTCGGTGGTGGGGTTGGTCACCGCGTCGGTGGTGGGGTTGGTCGCCGCGTCGATGGCGGGGTTGGTCGTCGCGTCGGTGGCGGGGTTGGTCGTCGCGTCGGTGGCGGGGTTGGTCGTCGCGTCGGTGGCGAGGTTGGTCGTCGCGTCGATGGCGGGGCCCTCGGTTGCACCTACACCACTGCTCATACCTGCGGCTGCTAAAGCCGAAGCCCTCGTGCTGATGCGGGACTTCGCCGCCTCCGCCTTCTTCTTCTTCGCCGCCGATGGTGAAGCTTTCTTTGGTGCCATCCTCCTTCAAGTCTGGAGGCTTGCTCTTGTCCTCCCCACGGACGGCGCCAACTGTTGTGGTTATAGACCAAACAGAGAGAGAGTGTGTGTGGTAGTGGAGAGTTGTGTCAAATGAATGGCTTAGCCCCCTCCTCTCGTGGCCTATGCCACATATATATTCATATGGGGAGTGTTTGTATAGTTATACCCTTACACATGAGTATTCCCCTTGGGGGCTCTTATGTCATTACACATGTCCTATTTCGGACCTAACAGGCCTACTGGGCTTAGGTGGGGGCCACCCCTACAACACTAACCCTAACTAGAGAGCACAAGAGAGGTAGATTGGTTGGTGAACCACAAGTCTCCATCCTAACCCCCTTAAATAGATGAGCTAAGTCACATCTAACTCTTAGTGGATACTATCTACTTAGCATAATGGAGGAAACCCGTAACCTCACACACATGGGTTTTAACTCACTCAATACACTTAAAGCGCATAAGCCTGAATCTGCCAAGTCCTTAGCCATGATCCATCTTGATCAAACCAGTTTCTCCATGATCTAAACCGCCTTCTCAAGCACCGCTCACGTACCATGCTTTCATTCCAAAGCCGTTTTCGGTATTTTTATCAAATTAGCAAAATACCTTTCCTTGACCTGGTTATCTCCTTCCATTGTAAGCAATCTCCATGCTTGCCACGTGTAGGTGCATCACTGGCTTGTCATGCGTCGGTAAGTCTCTCTTGCTCTGGTTCCACTAGATCACACCTTACTTGGACTGACCAAGCCATATAGTGCAATTCCACCGTTCGAACTACCTTTCGATATTTCCCACATTTCCCATACCATGCTTAATCTCACCGTCTCATTCGGCATCCTCGATCGTTCTAGGCCTCAGGTTCTCCATGAACATAGTCCCGATCCTCACAATTGACCACGGTTGACTCCAAGCAATTCTACATATCCACGATAAAGAAATCGTTTTTTGACATAAGTTCTTCACAACTTAACCTATGTTAACTGTAACATGCCAACATGCCTTATGCAATCTAAAACTACAAATCTTAATCATCAAAACTGGCCCATTCCACGACTCAAAAATCTAGAAATAGAGATCTGACCGAAAATCCGTTGTCTGGCCGGTCTGACCGGCTGCCAATTCAGGTCAGATCACCCGTACCACCCGGTCCAACCCATATTGCCGAGCGGTCGAACCGGAGGCGCTCAATTCTGCTGCTTCGTGCATGCAATCAATTAATGCATCAGCACCTCTGTTCAAGGCAACACGAAGAATGACACTACGGACCAGAGGATTGAACAAGACTTTTGACTAACACCAACTAGCAATCGAAAGTCAAGACTTTTGACTAACACCAACTAGCATTCGAAAGTCACCAATTAAATTTGGCCAAATCAATGCACATGCATCATATGTAGCAAGGCAAAGTCAACAGAAGACCACTCTTTCACATGCATGCAACAGAACACTTCAACTGACCTCCTTAATGCTTGCATACAAGGCCAAAATAAAGCACACGAGCATGACAACAGAAATCACTCATTTTTGTAGGCATCATGCCATTAATTTTTCAACAAAATGCAAACTCAAAATTCTAACTCTCTCAAATTGCAATAGTTCATCACAATATAATCTAGAACCCTCTTACATAGTCTTTGAATCTCCCAATTGATGAACTCATTAGCAATTTCTCAAAAATGCAATTAGGAGTGGTTTTAAACAATACAAAGGGGAATTTGCAAATAGAACTCCAAATGACCGCGAGAGGATTGCAATGATTTGAAAATATCCATTTGAGGCAGAGGTGAATTGAAGCTACTGAAAATAACAGGAATTCCACAAAAAGTTTCAAATCCACCAATTGAATTGGGAAATTTCACTCTAGGCCTATATGAAGGAACAATTGTTTTATTTGACCTTTGTCATGGTGAGAAGAGATTAACAAATCTAGAGACTGACAACAAAATATTAAACATCCAACTTAGCAAAATTTTGCACAAAAATTTCAAATCACGCTCTAGTATGCATTTTTACTGATCTTTCTCCCCTTTGACAATGGAGTCATCAAGATATATAGAAGAAGATAGAGCATGAATGAAATAAAGTGACTATATTTTATTCATTTTTAGGACTAGGAGCAATAAAAATTATCCAAATTGACTCTACAAGTATCATGCCAAGCAATATTATGTGAAAAAACTATCTAGATTATGACAAACCATATATAGTAAAGCTAAAACCAAGTAAACAATAATATGAATTTAAATGAATTTTTAGCATGTCAGTTGCTCAAGATCTCAGTTTAGCCAAAGGTATCTAAAAATGAGCCAAGCCATGTAAATATACTAAACGAAACCAAGAAGCTACAAATGAGTCAATTTAGAGTACTACAAGTTCAATGTTGAATCATTTTGTTCAATACTTGGAATTAAGCATATTTAGCACATTTAGCACTTGTTAAAATTCATTTTTTGTTTTATCTTAGCAAAGCAAGTTCTAGACAAAGAGCCATCCACAACTGCCTTCTAAGTTTTAACCATTTTTCATAATTTTTATTTTCTTAACCATATGCTAGATTTCAAGCCGTACTACGACCATCCCAAGCAATAAGCTTAAGAGAGTGGTCTAGGTCATCCAAAACTCTCCCTGAGTTCATGCTTAGCACAATGGCAAGCAGTCTTATGAGAAAGAATTGGTGAGATAAGCTTTTTCACACAAAAGAGATCATTTTTTATTTTCTTAGCTTAGTTCAAGAACAAGAGCTAATACTAACTCATGCTTCAATAAATAACTAGCATAACTCAATCTGAAGCCCAATTCAGGTTCAATACTCAACTGAGCTTATATGATATGGCATGAATTATAAGAGGATCACTAAAACAAAACTAGTCACAAGACCCAATAATAAATCAAGGTCCATATTTAATATAATGGCAAAAGCTAAGCTACATATAGAAGGACATGATAAATCTAGCAAACTATCACATGACATGGCAAGATATAAAGCAAGATACTGTATCACACAAGGATAATAATCAAAACTCCATATATTTATATTACAGTGCAAGTTGTTGAATTAAAAAGTTATATGATACAATGGGTGCTAAAGAGTCAAACTCCCTCTCAAAACTGACCAAAAGGACTAATAATAACCCCTAACTTTCCCCGCAAAGAAGCAAAACGAGAAGAATCAAGACGCTTAGTAAAAATATCCGCACCTGCTGCTCGAACTCTATAAAATGAAGCACAACATCACCCTTCTCTTCATGATCTCTAAGGAAATGGTATCTAATGTCAATATGCTTAGTCCTGAAGTGTTGCACTGGGTTTTTGGTAATATTTATGGCACTACTATCATCACAGAAGAGAGAAAATTATCTAAGGCCTACCCATAGTACTGCAGAGTAGATAAGATCCAGAGAACATGAGAACAGCTACTATCAGCTATATACTTGCAACATCCTAAATTTCAAGTATTCAAAAATATGAATTTTTTAAAAAAAACTTTTCTTGCATTTTGTTGGCATTCAAATTTCCTCTGAGTATTTATTTGAAATTTTCTGAGTTTCATGTTATGCAATTAATAGCCCCAAGTGCAAATAATGATAATGTAAATAATAAAAATAGAACATGACATTACATACCATGAATTCAAAATACCAAAATCTTGAATTCAAATTCAAGTCAATAAATAAAACCCAAAAGAATATTAGAGTTTATCTCTGAAGGAATAAACCAAAAATCCCCTCTTTTAATTCAATTAGTAAACAAGGTCCAAGGTTGGATATTCAAATTTTATATACAATTTAGAACAACATAAAATTAACAATGGAGGAATGTTAGTTTTTGTATCTAAATATTTGAACCTAGACTTGAATTGAAAATTCAAAAATTGAATAAAAAATTTTAAGTGAAAATTTAAATTAAAAGTGCAAATTCCAACATTATGCTTAACCCTTTCTCTTTTTCTTCTCTTTCTTTTCCTTCATTTTCCTCTTCTTCTCTCACTTCCATGTGGGCTAGCCATTTCTCTCTCTTCCTTTCCCTCTCTTTTCCCCCTTCTTTCTTCTCTGCCAGTGGGCCCGGCCCCCCACCCCGTTCCACCGCTCTCCTCTTTCCCCTGTTCTCCCACTGCAAACTAGGCCCGGCTCCTGCGCCCACTCTCTTCTTTCTTTTTCCTACTCCCCTCTTCCTTCTCTGGCTGAGCTCGCTCCGGGTCGCTCTCCCTGTGCGCCCGTCGCCCCCGGGTCAGCTGCGCCTACCCCCATCATCGAACACCTGCCCCCGTCGCATCTCCGCCTATGCTCCCATACCAGGCTTCCTTTCACTCGCGCACGTCGTCGGCTTCCTGTGCACACGTCACGCCCGGACTCCCTCCTCTCAGTCCTCGCTTCCAACCGCGTAGCTCCTCTTCACGCATGTCAACCATAGTGCCGTCCCCGCCATGCCTTGCTACTGGTCACCATCATGACACCGGGCTCAGATCATGGGTCCTATAGCCATGCCAAAGCCGACGCCACCCCGCCTGGACATCGCACAGAGCTCCACGATGCCCACCTTGCTCGGAGCCTTTAAAAGCCATGGAAGCCCACCATCGTCTTCCTCACATTCCACTCATTCTCCCATCCTGCGGAATTGAACTCCCCGCGCCCCTAGCTCGCCAGCGACTCCATCTTCCCCAACACCGACTGAAGTAGTAGCCGCCGATTGGAGCTGCGCCGAGCCAATTCCCTCCTACCTAAGCACCCTTGGAACACCGCGACGCCATCCCCGCTATCGCCCGGGCCTCCCATCGCCTGTACCTCACCAATTGAAGGAATGCGCGTAGGCTACGAAAGCAGAAAACAAAACTTTTCTACCGCGCACACAAGGACATCATGCTTAAGGAGGGATCATGGATCGTTACCACTAGACGCGTAGCGCAGCGGAAGAAGAGTTGGAGAAGCCGATCCAACCACGCGCGTCGAGGTAATAGTGGAAATAGCCGATCGTCCCGAACAGATCGTCTCCTCCACGCGATCAACCACACCACGAGCAGAACCAATCTGTAGGTTGTTGATGTCGATCAACGCCGCAACGAGCAGCGCCTCCACCGGTATCCACACGTCCAGGGCTGGAATGCCGATCGCGAGTGTACCAGCACTCGCGAGCGGCTAGGGTTTGGCTCGGGAGGTGGCAGCTAGGGTTTAGCTCGGGATTAACAGATGCATACCCCCTCAGCCCCTCGCCTCCATATATATAGACCTCCTCACTTGGGCCTCGTGGACCGAGGCCCAATAGGAGTCTATCCGGATCTCTATCCGAATTGAGCCCACATTCGAATCACATTCAAATTAGTGTTCCAACCCATTAAGTGTGCGACCCTGTAGGTTCACATATACTTGGTCGCGACCCGGAAACGCCTTTCCGGTCACCCTGTTAATAGCGGCCTCTAGTAAGACATATTAACCCCAAAGTATACGTAAAGATCATATCGGCTGAACCTATAATGTTCTCATGTACAAATCCCTTTGCCTCACGATATAGATTAAGCTCAAGGCGAGACCTGTGTCATCCTCTTAATAGCTCAATCACTCTCTCGATTCCGTGATGGATTATAAACTCGTGATTGACTCCTCAATCACCTTGGCATGGCCATGCACTTTCATAATCCATTACATCGAGGGGCCCAGAGATATCTCTCCCATAAGGAGGGGCAAATTCTATCTTGATCATTCACATCCCACTACATGTTTCATGGCAAACCCGAAGACTACTTTTATGACTACCCGATTCACGGAGTAGTGTTTAGTAGTCCCAAAATAAGCTACTACGCATGTTGGGAACCATGATGATCTCAAGTCTAAGGATTCCACATAAACACTACTTGAGACCAACTGATGACACATGGAATCTCTGCAGTGTCTCATGGCGGGTCTATCCAACATATGTTCACTAACACATGTCCATATTATTGATTTGGTATCTCCATACCATGATCCATGAGACATGATCATCAATCAATACATATGCTGATCTTTGAATCATATTTGTTCCTCATATGAAATATAATCAGGGATCATTTAGAAATAGCAACATTTTGGCATTAAGAGTCTCATGAATAAGTCACATACTCATTGATCAATAATGATAATGTCTATTTCAAGGAACAAAGCAATGTATCATAAACATAGTATGTGATATATTCAACATCTCCATGTTGCCTCTAGGGCATATCACCAACAATGACATGAGCCTTCCCGCGCCACCGCATGCCATCATCGCCAGCTCACCACGGCCTCTTCCCCGCTCGGCCAATCCCATGGTGAGCTTCCCCCTACCTTACTCCTGCTCCTGCGCCCGCCAATTCTTCCTCCCCTCCACCACGGCACCGTCGCCCCGTGACCACCTCGCCGCCGGTCGCCTCGGGCTACCGCCCGCCCTCCTCGCCACCTCTCCGGCCTACGCGCCACCACCCATAGCTCCCCTACCCCCTGGACAACCCATTTCAGCAGTCTTGGGCACCACCCCGGCCGCCACTCGCCGGTGACGCCGTTGGCCATGCGTCGCCCCGAGTCCATCTATTTTGCCTCGACCATCCCTTGCCTCTTCAAATTTAATCCCCACGTAGTATCAGCAAAAGGGCAACAGCCCAGTGGTCAGCCACGTCGCGCGTTAGCCACCAAGTCCCGAGTTCGATTCCCGTCTCGACACCTTTTTTATTTTTTTATTTTTATGCTGTTTTTATTAATCATTCCAATTAAGAAAAAACTAAGGAAAATTAGGAAATAATCCATGGAAGCTAATAAATTTTTGATTAAGATGAAAATAATATTATTTAAGATTTTATATTGGATACATTGTTAACATGGCTTCAATATTTATTTAAAGTCTAAATATTGATAAAAGAGCATTAATAGAAGATGGCTTTTGGTATAAATATCACAAGAACCTTAATTAAAATAAAACAACAATTAAGTTCAGATCAAGATAATTAGCCAACATGCACATGTAACTCAAATTAAAATACAAAACTTAAAATTTTTGAGGATGGTAAAGATGTACCCATGTAGACATAAATAGTAATCAAAAGTTCCTATATATATATATATAAATTAGAGACTTTTCTATATATATATATATATATAATAAAATAGTTAGAAAAATGCGGATGACATGTATGCAGCCCACTAGTAAAAATATTAGTACAATTTTTGTATTCACCGAAGACCCTATTAAAATATAGACACTATCATTAGCATACTGCCGATCATGAAATATTAAATAGTAGCATTAAATTAGTAACAATAATGAAATATAATCATGGGTAGCAGGCTCGATTAGTCATAAATAAATTAAGATTAAATTGTGTCAGAAGCTAAGTAAAGGGATAAAATATCAATATCAGTAATCCCAGAGCGCCTCCAAATTAAAAGGGTCATATTAAAATATAAGTACTAAAATATTATAGCCCTAGGTCATCAGACATTGAAATAATCTCACCAATATATATAAATATTCTAAAGTAGACATTTAACCAATTATACGAGCAATAATTAGGACCACGTAAAATGCCGCATATCAAATCACTAGTAATATGAATTAATTCGATAAGCTAAAAGTCGTATACCCCGTCTATGGAACCCCTACCTTAAACCCATAAATGTCAACATTCGACCAATATAATACTTAATACCCAACTAAATTCATACACCTGCCAATATGTCCAACTTGACTCATCGAACTTCCTTAATAAGTACAAAAATAATAAAAGAAGCTATTAAATAAAAAGATAGATCCACAGTATTCTACTATCAGCTATACCCAGCCATCCTTGAACTGAAACAGGAATATTTCCTTGAATATTCCTTCACTATAAACCTTCCTTGGCACTCATCTCGATGGATTTTCCTTGGCCATTTATCACTTCGCTCCAACCCCTTTGACTCAGTCAAATACTCCGTGCCCAGCCAACCACAAATCACCCATTCTATCATAATAAAAATTAACTGAGAGACCATGTGGTCGTGATCCCATGTTTGTGATGAGTAATTGACAAGTGGGTTGGATAACTTGAGTTTGATGTGAGTGGTTCGAGCCAAGTTGTCGTGTGATGCGATTTGGTTTCGGTCGGACCTGGTCAAACCTAGTCAATCGTGTTTAGGATGGGTATTCCTTTGATTCGACATGTTTGGACTTTATCATGCTAATTTTGATTACATGTATTGAGCAGTGCTATTTGATGTGTTTCTTGTCTGTGTTGGCTGCAGGACATCGAGGCGGAGTCGTGGCGAGACACGGTGGACCGGACTAGGCGCAGGTGGCGCTGAGGTCAGAACGGTCAGGAGGTGTCGAAGACGGCGAGGGCTCGAGGTGGCTGCGAGGCTTGCAAGGCAAGAAAGGAGGAAACTTCCTGGAAGGTGCGCGAGAGGCGTTTCGGTAAAAACGCAAAGCTGCACTAAAGGAAGCGGGTTTGGATAAAGCATCGAGTAGGTGGTGACCTAATGGGTAAAGTATGTGCAAACCCATTAGTGGGAGGCTATAAAAGGAGAGGGAGAGGTTGTGCTGAAATTGAGAGAGTGGGTGTAAGAGTTAGGGTTTTATTTGGATCTCTCCATGCAATGAAATGAGCATGAAATGAGAGGATGAGAATGAGAGTGCTGTAAGAGCACATATTTAATCATTCATCTCTCTTTGTCTCAATCAAAGAAATTATGTGTTTGAGAAGCCATTGAGTAGTCTTTTGAGTCTTGCTTGATTTCTCTTTTGGTCTGCCATTTGCTTCTCTGTTAGTGCTTATTTTTAGTTTTGCTGTTTATTTCTTGCCGTGGCAGCAGTTTGCTGTTTATTTCTTGCCGTGGCAGCAGTTTGCTGTTTTATCTCTGCTGTGGCAGCAATTTGCTGTTTTATCTCTGCCGTGACAGCAGTTTGCTGTTTTATTTCTGTCGTGGCAGCAGTTTCATCAGTTCTTCTGCAGCTGCTACTAACTCCCTTGTCTATGCTTGCCGAATTCTTTGTTCTTGCAGCCGAATACTCCCTCTTGCCTAGTCTTGTTCTTGCCATGCTAGCAGTCTGATTTTTCTTCTTTTTGGGTAGTGTTCGGCCAAGCAATGTCTTCCTTTTGGCAGCAGGTCTAGTACTCCTTTTGCCTTTAGTTGTTGGCAACAAAGAGTTATTGTGGGCAGCTTTGTTTTTCAGGTTTGTCCCATTCTTTTGCAGCAGTTTTTGTCTCCTTTGCAGCTGTTTGGACTGCAGAAAAATACTCCTTTTTGCTGCTATTTTGGCCTAGTATTTGTTGCAGAAACCAAGCTTTTAGCTGGCAGGAAGTCTTTGCCGTGGCAGCATTTCCTCTTTGCCGTGACAAGGATTTCGATAGCTATCCTTTGCTGTGACAACGTTCTCTGTAGTTTCTTTGCCGTGTCAATTTCAGTTCTTTGCCGATGTTTCTTGTCCAAGTCTTTTGTCATTTGAGCTGAATTTTTCGAAAGAATACTTGGGGGGTGATTTATTTTGTAAGCGACATTCACCCCCCTCTGTCGCCGTTATCGATCCAACATTAACCAAGTTCAATTGGATTCATTTGTATCTTTTGAGTTATTTGTCTTTATTTGGATTCAGTTGTTTAGCGCGTAATTAGAAATTAGAGTCCTGAAGAATCAATGGATCAAGCGAGACCAAGATCGAGGTGAAGATAAAGACCAGAAGCTCAAGCCCATCGAATGAGAAAGCTTTGAGTAAGCTCAAGACCATGGTAAACCGTGCAAGGTGAGTCAATACTTGATCATGTTGAACCTACATTTTTTGCTAATTAATTCCATTTTAAATTATCAGCTTGCATGCTGTTATTTTATGTGCAAAAGATATGTTGATTTCAAGCTTCTAGTTATATTCCCATTACTGTACTTGTTAGTATTATACTCATTTGGAACACTTGAATATTTGAGCTTTGTCACCCTAGCAAAAATTATAATGGTAAAACTTTCAAAAGTAAGTCCTTAATTATACGCCATGCTTAGCACTACTTAGATATTCGGGAACACTAAAGTGTCCCAAGCATCACTTTTAATCATGAGAAACTGGTTTGGGCAGTCATGGTGGAAAATGACTAATATATTTTGACTTGATTATTTTATGCTCCCAAAACTCCAACTTGCTTAAACATCTGGGTGGGGTATGGGGGCTGGTATGTGGTGCAGTGGAAGCACGGTGTGTGGAATGTGGTAGAACTGCCTAGATACCACTAAGTACTGAATCTTGTCATGACCTCCTGTGTAAAACAGTACAACCACAAGTCTGCAAATTGCAACTTGGCTAAGTAAATCTATCAAAACCCCCGGACTTATCTCACCGGTAGTGGATAGGAGTGGATATGCAAGGGCAAGGGGAGGCCTAAAGGGACACCGAGTGGAGGGTGAAGTTTCCAGCCGTGCTAGCGTTGTGGGGAGTGGAGTCCAAATGTGCTAGTAGACGTGGTTACATCCCGTGCAACGTATGGGACCCACTGCAAGTGGGAGCAGCCCAGAGGGTGAGATAACAAAAGGGGCTAGATATTTTGAGAAGTCACTGTGATGGTCTACTCAACCACGTGACTAAGAAATCATGTGGGGCAACGAGCGGATTGTCTCTTGTGGTGAAAGTGTACAAACTCTGCAGAGTCAAAACTATTCAAATAGCCGTGCCCACGATCATGGGTGGACATGGGAACCTAACTAGATATAGTTCTATTTCAAAAACTTTGTGGGTGGAAATTAGAAAAGTGGAGGGCAGTGAAAGGCCCTGATTTGTGTTGCCCTGGGTGTCGTCCCAGTGATAAGGTAAGCAGTTATAACGCTGAAAGGTTAGCATGTGGTGCAGAGACTATGTAACGGTGGATGGAATCTGGATCACTATTACTGCATTCTTTCACTCATTATGTTTTAGTTCAAACTGCTAGGTCTCAGGAAATTTCTACGTATCATATTTTAAATGCAATTTATGGCAAATGAAATAACCCGAGCCTTCTCTTGATAAGCCATGCATATTATCTATTTGCATCCTATGTATTGGCTCGCGAAGCACGGTGGTTGTGCTCACCCTCGCTCTCACAATTAATTCAGAAACAAGAGTCAGATCGCTATGCAACAGCAGTACACCAGGTCATGATAGTGAAGAAAATGAAGAGATCAAGAACTAGGACACGAACCTCCAGTTGGCTGTCTATGGGCACGTCCTAAGGATCCTACCTGTGTGCTTCGTTTCTGCTACTGCATTTCATTGATTTCGACCTGCTCGGCCCATGAGTAAGTCTATTATTATATTTACGCTTCCACATGATATGAATTTTGATATTCAGTATTGTATCTATGAGCATTATCTACTAATCCAGGGAATAATGCGGTGGAATCACAGAGGATTCCGGATGGTAAAAACTGGGTCCGATAATACTCCACCTCGGCAGTGGACTATGCAATAGATAACTGCTTCCTAAATGACCAAGAGATAAGAAATGTGATTAAGAAGTGACAAGTGCCAGAAGTACCCTTCCTATCTACTCTACACCTGGCAAAATCAGCATCAGAAAAAGACCAAATAGAGAGTGCAGAATCAGAAGAATACTACGAGTCCAAAATCAAGAGTGTTCTAAAGATACCTGAAAAAGCAATGCACTGCTTGATGATGAGAGGCACGAGGGAAAGCCTGAAATCGAGCACATAGACACATAGCAAACTGTACGTCCAGCCTTAACGCCGTGAGGAAGAGGAGAGAGCCGATCATGATGTGGTACTCCTTCTGATCCATGGGCTCTAAATCCTCATCAGGATCCAGCACGATAGAAGTGACAATGAGAGTAGATATTAGCTTGTTGCTTCCCATGTCGAAGCATCAAAGAAGATCATTTGTGTAGTTGCTTTGATAAATGAAGGTCCTTTCTTTTAGTTGCTTGACTTGAAGACCAAGCAAGAAGGTCAGTTCGCCCATCATACTCATCTCGAATTTCCTACTCATAGAATATAAAAATCTGGATACCAAAGTATGAGAAGAACTACTGAATATGATGTTACCCACATAAATCTGAACAAGTAAGAAGTCACAGCCATGCCTAAGAGTGAACAAGATTTTATCTACCATTCCTATTTTGAAATAATTCTTAAGCAAGAATGTCATAAACCTATTATACCAAGATCTAGGGACTTGCTTCAATCCATCAAAGTTTTGGAGAGCTTACAGACGTGGTTTGGGAACTTCAGATTTTTCAAAACCAAGTGGTTGTTTGACATAGACCTCTTTCTCTATGAAACAATTAAGAAAAGCACTCTTGACATCTATTTGAAAAAGCTTGAAGCTCTTTGAGGCCGCAAATGCTAACAATATGCGCATAGCTTCTAATCTAGCTATAGGTGTAAAGATCTCTTCAAAGTTTGAGATCTCTAACTAGGAATAATCTCGAGCTACAAGCGTAGCCTTATTTCGAACTACCAACCCATCCTCACTTTGCTTATTCTTGAAAACCTATTTTATGCTAATTATATTATGACTACATGGAGGTTCAACTAAGGTACAGACTTCTCAGGATTCAAGAGGAATAAGATAAAGCATGAGTGACATCTCAAGATTCAAAAGATGCAACAAGAGCAGAATGTGCATGATAATCTAGGGAGATAAACCTGGAGCAAGTAACTCACTCATGGAGATCTCCAATCATCTGCTCCTAAGGGTGTTATCATTGAATATGAAGAGGGGGTCTTGTTGCAGATGTGGCCTCTACCTCATAGGTTGTGGAGATAGGAGCAAAACCACTCGAGGTGTTGGTGAAGGTAGGAGGAGGCTACTCTACTGAAGCTGAAGAAGTAGAAGTAGGCCCTCCAAACAACTTGGGAGTAACTAGAGGATGGATTAGGTCCTCACCCTTTATGTCAGAGTCGTCGTAAACAAAGATGCTCTCGCTATCACCATGTACCTATGTACTTGTACCATCAAGTCTAGTACCAGGACTAGCCTCATTCAAAGTGACTTCACAAGTCTCAATGATTTTGTTAGTATCCAAATTAAACACATGATAGCCACGAGAATGAGCAGGATATCCAAGAAAAATACCATCATAACATTAAGATTCAAATTTATCCAAGTTGCCATATTTAAGAATGAAACATTTGCAACCAAATATATTGAAATGAGATACGCTAGGCATATGACCATATCTGAGCTCGAAATAAGTCTTGCCTATGGTTGATCTCAAGAAAACCCTGTTGGACATATAGTAAGCGGTAGAGATTGCCTCAGCCCAGAACCTCCTAGGGATGATGTGCTCATCTAGCCAATCCTACCCATCTCTATAAGGGTTCTATTCTTTCTTTCTACAACCCCATTCTGCTGGGAGACTCTAGGTGAAAAGAACTGGTGCTCTAATCCTCTCTCAGTGCAAAAAGTGGCAAAGAATGATTTTTTTTAATTCTATGCCATTGACACTTCTAATGACTCTCAAGGCTGTTGGGAGGTTAATTGCTAGTTTAAGGTCCAACTCTCGAAAACAACCAAAGGCCTTATCCTTAGAAACTAGAAAATACACCCAAGAATACCTAGATAAATCATCTACAAATGACAAGCACATACCACTTTCCTCTTATAGACTGGACTTTGGAAGAACTAACTATGTCTAAATGAAGAAGCTGTCTAGGTCCATCAGTCATCACTAAAGTAAGAGGTGGATGAGAAGCAGAAATCATCTTACCATGCCTGCAGGGTATGCACACTAGGTCTAGCACTCTTAAGTCTAGGTAGTCCTCTAATCAGGTTCTTACAACTGACTCTAGTCAAGTGGTCGAAACCTATGTCTCCAAGGCGACGATGCTACAACACTAAGTCATGAGAGTCAGAAGCCACAAAACATCTAGGGCTAGAGGTAGAAGAGATATTGGAATCAGCACTAAAGATCATCTCAAACCTAGAGATCCCAAAGATATACTCACCTGAGAAGTCTAGAACTCTACACTCACCACTCTTGAACCTCACTTTTAGACCCTTATCAAGAAGTTGGGAGACACGTAGTAGATTATAACTCGATTTACTTAACAAAGAGATGTCCTTAAGTATGAAATTGTTGTTCATGCACATTGTGCCCTTGGCTATCACAGTCCTAGTAGAAGCATCCCCAACACGATCAACTCATTACCAGATGCACACGTGAGAGATGAGAACCATCTAGAATCTCCGGTCATGTGTCGAGAAAACTCGGAGTCAATAAGCCACACGTCCTCCTTCCTCGCACACCGAACGTACAGGGCATAACCAGGAAACATCTGTTCCTCAATACTGGGGTTAGTGATAAAAGACTTGGGAATCCAGTACGTAGCTACTCGATGTCTAGGAACAGTAGTAGAAGCAAAAACAAAATGGTTAGAAAGATGCACATGAGGACTACCTAGCCCTCTCCAAATCAGCATACCAAAAGGGTGGTGCTCCCCTTGACTAGGTGCTACTTATGGTCTACTCTCATGATATCCTAACCCAAAATGTTGCATAGAACCACCAAAGGAGTTGAAGAAATTATCTACAACCTAGACCTATGTCTAGAAGGAAAGACAGGCTGCCTAGCTCTAGAGACACTCATGGGTGAAGGAACTCTAATGGTCCTCAAAACACGCACTCTCTACTTCCACTCAACCTTAGCTCTACAGAAGCAGAACTCAACTATGTGGCTATCCTTCTTACAAAAGGTGCAATGGTACTTGACCTTTTAAGGGGTCTAACCTGATAAGAAAAAGCACCTACCTTGCTAGAAGGGGTTTGGGCAAAATCTGTAGATCTAAAGACTGTCTTAGATGGCTCAGGGGTTTCTATCTCAAACTTGCCACTCTCACCAACCCTCATAATCTTAAGTGGACGGTTCTTGAAATATTCTAGGGAATTAAATCGTAGGCCCCTCTTCACACTCACCTTAGATTCATCAAGGATCATGTTGCGGTTCTTCTTCTTACTAGAAAAATATCTCAAGGGTCTTTTTGAGGTAGTCATATTCTTTGACTAGGTTCTCACATGTGGCACACTAATTTGACTTGGTTGCCCTAGCATACCTCTCTTTATGAATGGCTATCTCAAGCTTTAGAGCCTCACAAAACACACATGGGGAATTCTTAATCATAGCCAATTGCTCTTTATACTTTACCCTAAAGGCCTCATGCATTTCATCTAAATCACTTCTAATCTCAGCACAAAATATACAAGACATAAAATCAATAACATTCTTAGATGCAGTCAGGGCTATGGTTTTTTTTTCAATTTTAGCTTTCTCCTCAAGAGTCTTGTTAAAAGCATTTATCTCAATTGTGAGTCTAGGACAATTTTTACATAATGCCGTCGTAGAATGAATAACTATTTTAGTCATTTGTTTCATTTTAATTTTGTTATTCTCACAATGAGAGCAAATATAATCAGGATTAAACTTATGCAATTCCTTAAGAGCACTATCCAATTTTATCTCAAGCAAAGCACAATTGGAACAAAAAAAGATGAAATAGCATCTACAGGAATCACATCTAAAGCAATAGCCTCCAAGTAAACATGATCATGACTTGATTTGAGAGAATCTAGTTCATCTAGATCATTCTTGAGTTGATCAACACCAGATGAAGATTTCAGAGTTGACAGTTTATCATGCAAGCACAAGTAAGATTCACAATCATCAGGATTAATTGATTTGAGCCTAATAACCTCTAGGTTCAAATTATCAATCATAGTGTTCTGATTCATAATCATTTTAGCTTGCTTCTTTAGTTATTGTTCAGTCGCAAAAAGAGTACATTTCATTGCTTTGGAAGAGGGGCATACCACGTTGGGATCACTGTAGGCTCATCGGAGTCACAGGAGACAACATTGTGACTACCCTTAGCTATGAAGCAAATGCTAATGAAGTCTTGGGCCTTCTTCTTGCCATGGGTGTCATCCTCGCTGTCCTCCATCTCTGAGTCCACATCGCTTATGTCAACATTCTCAAGAGTGGCAAGGACCCAGTTGATG
This sequence comes from Dendrocalamus sinicus, assembly GCA_036346575.1. Classification (NCBI taxonomy): domain Eukaryota; kingdom Viridiplantae; phylum Streptophyta; class Magnoliopsida; order Poales; family Poaceae; genus Dendrocalamus; species Dendrocalamus sinicus. The sequence goes on from CM070647.1 coordinate 19,228,430, forward strand.
AACATCTGGTAGATGGGCTTCTTGACCTTCGTGTCTCGAGCTTGAGGATGCCTCCAAATATCCTTCTCCTCTTTGACCTTCAGCTTGAGGTACTTGGCCTGAATGTGGTTTGGCCCACCACACTCAAAGCAAGTCATCAAACCACCTTTCCTCTTGTTACTCACTTTATTGTAGACTCTTATAAACTTTGTCGATAGAAGGCTAAATCTTCCTCAGGTAGCCTCTCTAGCTGCTCATCTCTAAGGCATGCAAGGCGGATGAAGAAAATCCAAAAGATCCAACATCCACAAAACCTGAAGAAATGCTTTGAGAATGGTCCATCATAAGTACTATCGACTCTACTTGGGAAGACAAGAGATGAAGCCAATCTCATGCGTCTTCAACCTCGAGCAGAGTTTATCCATGGTAAGCTCATTCATGACAACGTTGTCATTGATGGATGCGATTTTCATTTCTGAAACTTTCACATCAAGATCACCCAAGATTTGATGTGCATTCTTAGGCTTAGAGAAGGTCAGGCCAATTGCACAAAGATCATGAAGGATCTTGTTCAACCTTCCCCACAACTCATCCAAAGATTCACTAGACTTTTGCTCGATCTTAGAGTATTCTTTCTTAAGTTGGTTTTATCGCACTTCCTTGATCGTAGTAGAGTAGACATCAAATGAGCGATTCACTCAAACTTAGATCTATTAAGCCTCTAAATATATTTGTGTGCCTTGGTATTTGCCTCTACATCGGGAGAGATCACATCATCATTGGCTGGCAACACATAAGGATTCTTGACTTTGAGCCAAATTGTGTGCCCTAGAGCCTCGATGTAGGCATGCATTTGAAACTTCCAATAAGAAAATTTGATTCTATTGAACATGGGTAGCTTGGTAGAATATTTATCTGCTGGTATGGCTCCTAAGACCAATTAAGATCTATGAGAAGAGATAACCAGACTCTGATACCACTTGTAGAACCAAAAGACAACAAATGGAGGGTGAATGGTGCCGACTAAAATTTTCCCCAAGTATTCTTGATCCTATTCCTCAATAGCTACAAAGCTATGGATAATTAATTCCGTAGCTAAAATTTCAAGTCAAATCAACCAAGAAATTATCCTTAGAGAAAAACCAAAGCCTAGATGTCTAACCTCCAAACAGGGGCAGTCTGACATCTCTCGGGTGATATAACCTCTCTTGGGCAGTCTGACTATCATGAACAGTAAAATCAAACAAGTGAACAGCGATATTAACACGATTACAAAACTTCAAACCCACGTAACTTTTGATTGGATGACTCAAAAGTTGTGAAACTTTGTACACACTTTGATAAGGTCTCAGAAATCTATTCTATCTATGGATCATAAAAACCCATGTCAAAGTTCAGATCTTTTATGATTTAAGCAATGTTGCGCCAAAAATAAGTAAAAACCAAAATTGATGATTAAGACTTGCTCGTGGAAAGAGGATATCCAAATTGGCTTTGAATATGTTCCTATATGTCACAGCAAGTAAGAACAACGAAGAAATCACTCAAAAAACCCTCAGATCAAGAAACCACTGAAAATCAAAAACGTGCAAAATTGATAAACTTGCTACCAAAGTGCTTAGATAGGTGGAGAACGATTCCCAGAGATTATCTCTATCTCTTATACATCCTTGGCACAGCAAAGTCGAGAAAGGATAAGAGGAGAGGAAAAACCAACCAAATCAAGAGTAATTCAATCAAGAAAAAAGATAGCCATAGAGATGATCAAGGATTGAAACTATTGCTACTTGAGGAGGAAAATTTTACAGTCACTTCGCTTTGAAGGACAGGGAGGACATCAAACACTCAACTCTCAAACCCTAACCCTAACAAGATAGCACAAAAGAGCTAAGTTGCTTGGTTAACCACAAGTCTCTATCCTAACCCCTTAAATAGATTGGCTAATCAGCCACATCTAACCTTTAATGGATACTATCCACTTAGTATAATGGAGGAAACCCGATAACTCCACACACACAGGTTTTAACTCACTACACTTATGCACGCTTTTCAAAGCGCACAAACCCGAATCGTTAAGTCTTTAACCTTGATCTATCTTGATCAAGCCAGCTTCTCCATAACCTAACACCTTCTCAAGTGCCGCTCACATGCCGTAGTTTCCTTCCAAAGCTGTTTCCGGTATTTTGATCAAACTAACAAAGTACTCTTTCTTGATCCGGTCATCTCCTTCTATTGCAAACAATCACCATGCTTGCCACGTATAGGTGCATCATTGATTTGCTACACATAGGCAAGTTTCTCCCGCTTCAGTTCCACCGGACCACGCCTCACTTGGACTGACCTAGCTACAGATGCAATCCCACTGTTCGAACTTTCCTTGGACATTTCCCGTCGTTCTCGTACCATACTTTTGCTCACCGTCTCACCCAGTATCCTTGATCGTTTTGGGCCTCAACTCTTTTATGAGCATAGCCCCGATTCTCACCGTTGACCATGGTTGACTCTAAGCAATCTTGCTCATTTAAAGACAAAGAAATTATTTATGAGTATAAATTTTTCACAATTTAATCTACGTTAACAGTAACAAATCTTATACGATCTTTAAACCATCGATCTTAATCATTAAAACTTGACCAGGTGTCAATTTGTTAGACCGCTGGTTCCACCTGGTCCAACCGATATTGCGAGCGGTTGAACTGGTGGCGCTCAATTCTGCCGCTTCGTGCATGCAATCAATTAATGCGTCAGCACCTGTCTTCAAGGCAACTCAAAGAATGACACCACGCACCGGAGGATTGAACTAGACTTTTGGCTAACACCAACTAGCACTCAGTCACCAATTAAATTTGGCCTCCATCAATGCACATGCATCATACGCAGCAAGCAAAGTCAACAGAAGACCACTCTTTCGAATGCATGTAACAGAGCACTCCAACTGACCTCCTTAGGCCCGCTCGGTTAGACTAAAAAATAGTGACTTATAGCTAAAAGTGCACTGTAGCTGATTGACATTACACTATAGCTGAAGATAGCTTATTTGGCGTAATTAAATTTAAAAAACTTAAAAATAGAAAAAAAATATTAGCTCATCACGGACAACGCAAACGAATACGGGAAAAAGAAACGATAAAAAAGGTCGGACAACGCAAACGAATACGGAAAAAAAAGCTTGAAAAAAGCTAAAAGTTCAGAAAAAGATAAAATTTATGAATAATGAAAAATAAGCCAAAAGCCAGAAGCTCAAACCAAAATGAGTGAGGCCTTAAGCCCCCGCTTATATCAGTGATAGCTTCTGCATTCTGACTTTTAATTTATTATTCTTTATTTTTTTTTTTTAGTTTTTTTGGTTTTTCAGACTTTTTGTTTTTCTTTCTTCCGTATTTCTTCACATTGTACATGATGGGCTAACTTGTTTTTTATTTTTAAAATTTTTTAAATTTAATTAAGCCAAATAAGCCACCATTAGTTACAGTGAAAAATAAACTAGCTGCAGTAAAAAAACCATAACCATCACCAAACTGAGCACTCCCTAATGGCTACATGTAAGGCCAAAATAAAACACATGAGCATGGCAACAGAAATCACTCATTTTACTGTAGACATCATGCCATTAATTTTGCAACAAAATACAAACTTAAATTTCCAACTCTTCTAAATTACAATGGTTCATCACAACATAATTTAGAATCTGCTCACATGGTCCTTCAAACACCAAACACATGGGCTAATTAATAAGCAAGCCTACCTTAAACTATAGTATTTGCTCTGTTCAAAAATATAAAAATGTATTTGTTTGCACATAGATCAAGAGAACATTAAAAATAACTACACTATCCAAATTATTATCTTGAATTACTATATTGAATACAAAGTAAATCTGAATATTTATTAGAGGTAAGGAGGGAACAACATATTTATTTTGTATTAGAAGATAAAATACATTGTATATTTATGAACAAGACTATTAAAATTATACCCTATATTTTTGGACAGAGGGTGTACACTCTATAAATTGGTATTTCAAAAATATTAAAGATCTAGCTCCGATTTTGTCCATACAATTTTCTAATTAAAAAGGCAATAGACGATGTTACCACATGTTTCAGACTCCCCCCCCCCCCCAAAAAAGACAATAGGAGGAGAGGAGGAGCAGCGCATGACTGGACTGCAGGGCTACGAATTAATTAATGTACCTTGTCATCCGTGTATTAGGCCTAGAATCGCTCATGTAAGGTCCGTTCATTTTAATTTGAGTTTCTCATTTCTAGTTTATTTTTCACTGTTTCTAAATTTTTTTTCTAGTTTTTTTGGGTTTTTTAGCTTTTTTGTTGGTTTTTTGGACTAATCTATTTTTAAATTTTTTAAATTTAGTTACGTCAAATAAGCTATCACCAGTTACAGTATAATTTTAGCCAGCTACAATGCAATTATAGTCATAAATCAGCTTATTTCAGTTCAACCAAATGGGGCCTAAGGCCCCGCAGGAAGGATGGGCAGCTTGTTAGGGCATGTGCAGCGTTATGCTAGATTGGAGAGTTAAGAAATTTTTGTTTCCAATCTCAGCTAAGCCATTGGAGAGTGGGGGGCTAAGCTAAAAATGTTTGGAATTAGAGCAAGTCCAGGATTCAAGGCTAGCACAATCAAAACGGAATTGGGAGAGAGTAAGAGAGGGGAAGAGGAAGAAAAAGAGTGGGTGGTGGGCCCCACACCAAAAAAAGGTGACGAAACACTGAAGTACAAAAGGCTAAGTTAGCTTTCATGTGATGTGGCAGTGATGTGATAAATCTAGCTCTTTTCTTGTATTCGCACAATGCACATGCCCTTAGGTGCCCAAACCTCATCGATACACTAGTTTATGATCATTGACTCGTAGATGGGCTGACCATGGTGGAGAAGTAAGGGTCTGTTTGGGAGAGCTCCACCAGCTCCAGATCCACGAAAAACAGATCCGAATTCAATTTTGCTAGCCAAACAGTTCTAGCTCCAGCAGCTGCACCGTGGATCTGCTCCACCAAAACCATGGATCTGGCTCCAGATCCACCAAATTGGTGGAGTACCTCAAGGGGTGCTCCACCAAACTCAAGTTGGTGGAGTTGGAAAAAATTACCCACTGCCACTGGTTACACAAGATACCGGTTCGTTCTAATTTTTTCTTTCTTCTTCCCGTCGCCGACTAGAGCCTTCCCTCGCCGCGCACCGCTTCTCTGCTGCCGCCCACACCATGGTCGGCTAGCCCTCGCCGCATGCCGCCGCCGCGAGATGGGCCCCTGCCATGGCCACGCCGCGCCCGCCCGGCCGTGGCGCGCCACGCCGCCATGGCCATGGCCGCCGCCGCGGCGCCTCGCTCGCCTAGCTGTGGCATGGCTGCCGCCGTGAGCCTTGCCCGACGGCTCGCCTCGCGGAGCGGCCCCGACAAGCCGCCACCGCGCCACCCGCCCCCGCCGCGTCTGCGCGCGTCTGCCGCGCTGCGCCGGGCCGGCGCGCCGCCACGCCGCCGCGCGCTTTGCACGCTCGTGGATTTTTTTTTCCTCGCGCCGAGCCGAGGAAAGAAGGAAGCCCGTGGATCCTTTTTTTCATTTTGCCCCCTGACGCGTGGGGCCCAGGTGGAAGTGAGATAGAGAGGGAGGTGGAGCTGTACCAAACACTTTGACGAATCCCAGATCCACGATGGAACTGCTCCACGGTGGATCCAGGTGAATCTGGTGGATCTAGGTGGATCTGGAGCTGGTGGAGCTCTCCCAAACAGGCCCTAAGGGGATAATCTTGAACATGGGGCTGGACTTGAGCAGCAACTTGCTCTTCTCACCGATCGACTCCTGTAGGAACTCGTACTCTGCACCCTTGAGTTTCAGACCCACGAAAACGCAAATCGCATAGCCCATCCGCTGATCAAATTTTTTAAAAATAATCTATTTTTATTAGAAATTACATAAATATACCTGCACAAATTTTTTTTACAAGAATAGCCTCCAGTCGCCCAATCGTTGGTCGACTGAAATCTGTCACCCATGGCCGCACGACAAGCAAGTAGTCCATGGACCGTTGGGCGACATAATTGCCGTCGTCGAGCAGTCAGGCAACTGCAAGTTCTAGTCGCCCAACCGTTCAACGAGTGGACGCGTATATAAATCGGCCACTCAGCTGAGCCCCTGGCCATTTGCATCCGCTGACGCCGCGCCGTGTGAAGAAGAGAGAAACGAGAAGGGAAAGAATGAAAAGAAGAGGAGAGGGAAGAAAAGGATAGGATAGGAGAGGGAGAGGAATAAGGAGAGGATCTGGTATTTCTGTGAGGTAAAATTTTTGTATGTTGTAGTCAATATTTTTATATGAAGTAAATAGATTGTTTAGTGTATAATTAGGATCCATGGAAAATTATAGCTGTAGAAAAGAATAATACAACTTTGGTATGAAGTAAAAAGTCATAGAAAATTTAGCCAATGTAGTTTGTAAAAAAATTAGTGAATATAGTTATAGAAAATTACCATTCATAGAGAATTATAGTTGTAGAAATTTAGTGAATATAGTTGTAGAAAACTAGAACCCGTAGAGAATTATAGTTGTAGAAAATTATCATTCGTGAAAAATTGTAGTTGTTGAAAATTTAGTCAATATTATGCACAAAATAAGCATCGTAGAAAATCATAGCTGTTCAACATTTAGTCAATACTTTTGTATGGAGTAAGTTCGCTTTGTGCAAAACATTATTACATAACATTCATGATTAATTACGAATGAATATAATGTCGTTAGTACATTAAAAATTCATGCGTACTGTTAGAATCAATATGTCATGTAAATTATCGAAACTCATTAGGAATTATTTACAATAGGAGAGAGCTAAAGCACCGAGAAAGGAGCGGCGTCGGTGCGCATGAGAGTCAATAGGGAGTTGATGCGTATTAGGTCGGAGGAAAGGAGCGTTGTCGGTGTGAATGTGGATGGGTTATGCTATGAGGGTAGTGTAGTTGGCCATGATAGGCGAACGGTCGTAGAAATATAAATTATAGTATAGTAGTACTTGCATAATGTGCGATGCGACTTGACCAGCTGTAACATTGAAAATATTTACAGGTAGACATGAGTAATGTCGATACCCACAACATTGAAAGTGTGTTACGGTGTCAGCACCATTCATGAAGGTCTAAATGGTGTTGACTTGAGTAGTTTTATGCAAGCCGCTCTGGTACACCTGGGGACGAGAATGCTTGAATCGCAGATGTGATGCACTAGCTCACCTGCAACTTCTCCTTAGACCCTAAGGTGTGCAGCATTGTCATACAAGGGTTTTGGAGCTGGTCTCTATGGACATGAGATGGGAGTTCAGAATATTGATGCACACTGTTACATGGAAGGGGTTTGTGAAAGGCTGCTGGTGCCATGGATACGAGTGTGTGCTGGTTGTGCAACCATACCCAATAGAAGTTGTACAAGGCTATGCTGATGGCTATCATCTGGGTGGTACGAGCAACTCAGGTGCCCAGCATGTTGGCCAAGAGGAGAACCCACAGGGCGGTGTCACAGAGGTTGTAGAGGAAGTTGCTTGTGACGAGGCTAATGCGGTACATGGATGAGAGGGAGAACGGTCACAGCATGGTGAGCCTACAGGACAGGCTGATAAAGGGGAGCATGTGGAGTACATAGTGGAGAACGATGACCGGATGGCCCGGGCTGAAGAGGAAGTTGTACAGGAGGATGACGAGGACATTTCCGATGAGGACGATGCTCCCATCCTGCTAGTATGGAACATATTTGATGCTGAGGGTGTTTCTGCGTATGACGAGCACGAATCACTGTAGGAGTATCATGGCACAGAGGTTCGGTTGTATTCAGTGTTTGCTGACAAGGCATCATTGCAGGATTCCATCAAATTGTGAGCCCTGTCCATGCAGCGGACTTTTTGGGCTATGAAATCTAGCCAAGAGCAATAACCATGAAGTGCGAGCAGGCCGGTTGTCCTTGGAGGATGCATGCACGTAGACCGAAGAATGAGACTCAGTGGATTATCTCGAAGGTGGAGCCACACTCCTGCATTCTCAGCAGTGTTTTACCAAATCATCGTAACCTAACATCTAGCTTTATAGCCAATTTGATGTATGGAGAGATTGTGGAGAAGAAGGACATCGAGGCCACGAACATCATGGTGACAATCAAGAAGAAATTCAAGTACAATATTAGTTACACGAAGGGCATAGCGTGCGATGCATAAGGCTTTGGAAAAAAACGGTTCGGGTCTTTCGAGACAGCGTATGACAACATTCCTTATATGCTTCAGTTGCTACAGGATAGCAACTCGAGCACGTACATTGCTGTGAAGGACAAGCCATCTACAAGGCCATTAGGTTTTACGATGTTGTAGAGGACCTTCTTAGCCTTCGGTACGTGCATTGAGGCATTCAGGCATACACTTCCCATGATCTCAGTAGACGAGACCATTTTGACCAGCAAATATAAGGGCCAGATCCTTATGGCCATTAGCGTTGATGGCAACAATCAAATTCTACCCCTGGCCATCGCATTTGTGAAAAGTGAGAATTACGACAGCTGGTTGTGGTTCCTTCAACATGTGAGAGTTAGAGTTATCGATTCTCGTCCTAGTGTGTGTGCGTAATCCATGATCGCCACTTTGGGATGGTGAAGGCTATAAGAAAACTTTAGGAAGACACTGAGGAGCCCTTCTCTTGGCCAGATATGAGGAACAGATGATGCATTCACCACCTGAGGGCAAACTTCTTCAAGTAGTTCCCGAAACAACTGTTGATGAAGCTGTTCAAGAGGCTGGCCATGCAGAACCAGAAGTGAAATTTTGACGCTTTATGGGCGTTGTTGGACGAGCACAACAGAAAGCAAGTCGACGAGAGGAACAAGGGACTGACCATGCCTGGGGCGGCAAAATTCGAAAGCCTTACAGCACAGCTGAGCCTAACGCAGTTGGTCCGAGGAGGAGGAGCTCGCAGGACATCAAGTGCTTCTCGTACTGGATCAAGGCCGAGCCATTGGAGAAATGGTTCCTGCTGCACAACACGGACGGTGTGAGGTTTGGCATAATGATGACTAACCTTGTCGAGGTGTACAACCCATTTGGTTGGGTCCTCTTCACCAGCAGCCACGACAACACTGTCGACGCATGTGCCTCATCGCTTACACTAGGGCCATCGCCGATGGAGAGGCCCCCCACATTAGCTGGGGTTCGGCTGCACTTGTCACGACATATTACGGCTTGTGCAACATGTGCGGGAGAACCAAGGCTAACTTGGTCCTTGTGGGGTAAGGACCAGTTCAGTGTGTTCCCGTTACTATTTCTCTTTTAAAGTACGCACTAACAACCTCTCCCACCTACCCATAGTCCCCGAAACCGCTATGTGGCTACCTACCTAGAGATCCACTCACATGATCAGTGGGCTCTCGACTTTGAGGAGTAGGATGTCAAAAGAGCCTATGAGATCCAAGAGGATGAGCATCGCAACAATGAGTAAACCGAGCATATACGTCAGGAGATAAAAGCTCATCTCGAGGCGTGTACGCGCAGGGAGCGCGAGGCTCATGAGAGGGAGCGCGAGAAAAAGAGAGAAATGACAGCCAAGACCAAAGAGGCGCCGAAGAGTTCAATGCCGAGCTCACAAGGAAGGAAAAATGGCCCCAGTCCACGCAGTAGGTTAGGCCATTCTGTAGTAGTCCCCCCGAAGGTTGAATTTATTTTCATTCTAAAAAGACGCATATGTATCGTAGAAATACTTGGTTTATTGATGCACTTTCTTATACATGTAACCAAACTCTGTGCACCGTGTTATTCCCATCTTTATTATTAAGTCTATTTGAATTCGCAAAAGTACATCTCTTCGTCTTTTCGCATTCAATTCTTTGCGTAGCAAGGCATCCAACAACATGAAAAAAACATGTTCTCCTCCAAGTATGAATTCCTGGTTGCATCACAATATCACTTACCTTCATACTTACCAATTGTTGCTATCTCAATCGTCCTAAAAAAATTTCACAAAGTTTCTTGCACTACAACAACATACGATTATTGCAAAATGCTATTGTGAATCTAACAGATTTTGTACCATTAATAATCTATGAAAATCACAAATAGATCATTCGACATTATCTCTTTTTTTTAAAAAAAATACAACTCATAGACAAAATTTGATAAATATTACCTATCTACAATAATTACCATTTACCCCATATGCGGCTGGGGGGCCAGTTGCGTAAAAATATGCTCAGTTACAGTCGCCGAATAGTTGAGCGACTAGGACATCTGTTGCCCAATGGCCTACCGACTACATATCTGTCGTGTGGCCATTGGACGTTAGTGTTTAGTCATCCATCGGTTGGACGATTGGATATCATTCCTATAAAAAAAATTTACGTGAGTGTACTTTTATAATTTTGAATAAAAATAGATTATTTTTAAAAAAATCTCCGCCGATCACGCGCACCGCCGCGTTCGATGCCATCTCTGCTCCAAGTAATTCTCTCTCTACTGCGACGCGATGAGATCAAATTGTTGTTCGTAGATCAGCTGTTGCTGCTGTGCTGACAATGGCCCTATCTATTGATAGAAATTTGTTGGTAACTAACACAGTGCTGCTGCTGGATGTACGTAAGTCCTCGGTATGTCATCGCTCGGGAAGCGAGTCCTTTGTTAGGAGTTAGTTCTTCCCTTTTTTTGCTGAATATTTTTACTGAGGGGGTGAGAATTCAGATGTCAATTTTGACTTCTCGTGTGGCCGACAGTACCTGTAATTCGTAAATCACTTTCTGCCTCGTCCATACTAAATTAAGAGGGAAGTTTGCATCGAGTTTTCTCAGACCAAGTAAGCATACGCTAGCTCATTATTTTGATTGACCAACTAAGTGTATTATCAAGAAGATATGTTAGTAGGCATTGTCAGCATCAGGAAACAGTTCAGACTAGCTTTCTAAATTTACCGAGTGCACCTTGTACCATCTTGATGTGATCGCATGCGTCATTAGAGGAGAGATTTCACTTGAGTTGCTTGAGACTGTACTTTTCGCCTTCATTAGACAGATGCTAACACATTCTTCATACCAAAGCAGTTGGCATTAATTTTTAAATGTTAGCACTTTCTTTTCCCTTGATGTGGTAACTTACGTCATTCAGAGGCGACTTTTGGCCAATGGCCAGGATTATCCGAGACGGATCAGTTCCACCTTAAACATAGGCTAACAAATTGTACTTGATGCATTGCAGCTACAAATTTTTAAGCCCCCCTCCATTGAACTTTAGCTTTTTAATTTCTAACTTTTACGACGTCTTGAGGCGCTAGGCTGTGTCGGCCACCGTCACAAATTCCGAAACCATCAAGGAAACCAAGAAAAGGCCATTTATCAGTCTATTCATATTAAAATTGATGCGAATTTATATCATATGTCCATATCAGTGTAGGATACTTTGTCATCTCATACCAGATATAGCATAACAGGTATTAGGACCATGCGCATGTTACATCAAACATTGTGTTAATATATAGTAACCGACTTTGATTTAGTTTTCTCTCCGTATTAAGACTTATTATCCTCGCCTTATATATGTGCTCAGTAGTCTACAGGAAGAGAAAATATTCTATTGTAATTTTTTATTATAGTGAATTTTCTTTGTGTGCTTATAACTTTTTTCTACAAGGATGTTTTACGTAAAAATTTATATTTCTTGCTTCTATTTTTTATATATTATTTGTAATAAATGGTATTAGAGAACTACAGATTAGGGTTTAAAGATTCGAGAGAATAAAATTTCGTCGGATTCGAAACCGCGTCCAGCGCATCTCGCGCAGAGCAGATCCGATCGGGTAGAAAAATCTCTCGGTCCTCGGTTCAAGCGCCATCAGCAACAGCGTGCGGACTGCGGAGGCATCGCAGCCGGTCTCCTCGGTCCCGCGTGCGAAGCAGGAGCACACCACAAGATTCGCCTCGTTCCGCGTGTGAGATGAGATGAAACTGCAGCGAAGGAAAAATCGAGCCAGAGAGAGGAAACACTGGCACGGAAACCGAGGCCAATGAATTTGTTTTTTTTTTAAAAACAAGGCAACCTCCAGAGCCTGTCGGCTGCACAAAATCATTGCCCAGATTTGCTACACGCACCGGAGTGTGTATAGGAATTTTTAATTACGAGAATTTTGCTAGGTACATAGATTTATACAAGTAAACCTTGGATTTCTTTCTAATGATGTGAGGTTGTTTACGATGATTTTATTAGAGCAGTTTATCATATTCTTCAACTATTAAAGAGAATTCAATTTAAACTGAAGATTGTTGAAATTGATCTGAATCCGTACTGTATCCGTGTAGACACTTCATCGCCTCATACCAGACGTGACATGCGAATCAAAGTCACATTTGGCATTGTTTCGCACCGTATTTACAAAAATAGCAGTATGACGATCGTATTGACAAAAATGGCGTTTTTGCCGTCGACGGGCTGAGCAGCAGCACCCTCGAGGTGACACATGGTGGCTGCAGCCTGGTGGCTGGGTGGCAGGTAATTAGGCCGTCTAATTAGCCGGCCTAATTACTTACCTAATTTTTTCGTTTAGTATTTGTTTAAATTTTTAAATATACAAATGAGCTCAAAAAATTACAAACATTTATGTACAATCTCTCGACATAACGTTCCTTGTAGTGTAATTTTTGACGAATTTTATCAGTGGTGAATGATGCTCAAAAATTCATATATTTTTGATAATTTTACGAGTTTTTACATATAGCAAACGAGATCTAAAATTTACGAAATTTTATGTGAAGCCTCCCGATGTAGTAATAGTTATTATGTAATTTTTTGGGAATTTCATACAGTCTGAATTAGCCATGTTTATTTGGATTAACTTAATCATGATTTTAACGAATATTTGTAGGGAAATAACCATTGGCTGTCAAGCCTGTCGCCAGCCCCCATGTGGTATGTAATTAGGCCATCTAATTAGTCGGCCTAATTACCTACCTAATTTTTTCAGTTTAATATTTGTTTGAATTTTTAAATATACCAATGAGCTCAAAAAATTACAAATATTTATGTACAGCCTCCCGACACAACGTTCCTCACAGCATAAATTTTGGGGAATTTTATCCATGGTGCATGTTACTCAAAAATTCATACAAATTTGATATTTTTATGAGTTTTTCATATAACAAACGGGCTCCAAAAATTACGAAATTTTATGTGAAGCCTTCTGATGCAGCAATAGTTATTATGTAATTTTTTTGGGAATTTTATACGGTCTGAATTAGCCACGTTTATTCATGATAATTTTATCGTAATTATCAGCCCGTTGGTGCTATCGTTTCATATTAATTCAGTCCTCGTTTGAAGTGTGTGATCTTTGTCCTTCGCACATATGTCGGTCCGTTGCTGCTATCTTTTCTTTTCCACTACATGCTTCGCACAAATGTCAGTCTGCCCGTGTTATCCCACCTCGTGCGCTGCCTCGTCCGCACTAATGTCATTATGTTCGTGCCGTCTACCATCGCCCGCTCCCTCATCTGCACATTTGTCAGTGTTGGCATGCCGTCCCCCCTCGCCGAAAGTGCTACGCATCAACAAGGAGTACTTAATTTACAGGTTGAGTGCACCGGGTTCGCTTTGCGCTCCGCTATAAATATGAACCTGTCATAGATGGTCATCGGTTATCTCAATCGCTCATCGCTCGTAGAAAGACTGGTAATTTTTTCGAATTGTAGTCAAATTGTCAGTAATTAATGAACTATTTGTATGTAGTTACACGCATGTAATTATGTTCGTTGTAATGCTTACTGTGCATCTGGTTGTTGTGGCTTTAGGTAGTCACAAACATGGAACGCTTGGTTACAGCGATGGTCTTGTATAGGTTGGACCTATCAACATGCCAATACAAAGTACTCCAGTCCGAGAGACTCGGTATCATGAATATTCATGAGCTACGAAGCTACATCCGAAGAGAGTTCGGCACGGAGGCAATGCGATGAAAGTTGCTATTGAGGGGATCACCTACACCAATGGCGTGTGGGAGCGCATGAAGGTGAGTAGCACTGCATCATGGAGGCAGTACCTGCAAATTACCTCCCAGCTTGAGACGGCCATTTATGGGAGGGCGATGGTGTACCCAAGTTTCACGCACCGGAAGTCTGGAAACGTTGATGAGCCCGGCCCCTTGACACCCGGAGAACCACAAGCGGAGCTTCAAGATGATACCACTCAATGTGTTGTATCGGAGGGTACATTTGCCCCTGATTTCGTAAGGAATGAGGGGTCGGGCATGTGGTGGTTAGCTCGAATTGACTACCACGAGTATCTACCGAATGTGCCACTTGGGTTGGAGTCCAATGAGGATACTGACCTAGGCTCTGATGATAGCAAGGACGATGGACAGTAGACGGCTGGTCCACCTGGGGAATTGTGTCGTCGGAGGTGCCGTATGTGTCCTCCAGGCAAGATGATGTTGTGGTACGTTCCCTCGTACTGCCGCATGAACAAAGGTCCTAGTGGGGGTTTTAAGCTGACACCCCTCCTAGTTAGGCAGCGCTTATCTAGCAAGGCGCCTATGCAACAAGATATTGCACGGTATGCCTTGTCTATCAACCGTGTGTACCGAGTGCACTGGTCCAACCTAGCCAATTACGCTGTAAAGTGCATAGTAGAAGGCTGCTCTGCAAAGGTCAACGCTTAACGAGCCAAAATTTTTGGCTAGACTTTCTCGATCAAGACGATGATCAACCACACTTGCGTGCTCAGCGAGCCCCTGCGCCATCATCAGAACGTGACTTCAACATATGTGGCAAGCATCATTAGCCACCTAGTTGCGGCAGACGTTTCCGTCTCCCCAAAGATGCTCATGTCAAAAGTCGCCAATGTGCTTGGCTGTCCAGTCAGCTACAGTAAGGTTCGACGAGCCAAGCACAAGGTTGTCGAGTCCATGTATGGGATGTACGAAGAGGCGTACAACCTTGCGCCGAGATTTCTTCACCAGATAGCCGAGTCAAACACTAGTACATACATAAACAAGCTTGAGCGTCCAGATGCTGATGGAGAGCCCAACTGCTTCATACTGGACCGGCTATTATGGGCTTTCGCCCAGGCCATTGACAGCTTTAAGTTTTGTCGTCCTGTGCTCACGATGGATGGCACTTTTCTCACAGGGAGTTACAAGGGAACCATTCTCATCGTGGTGGTGGTCGACGCGAATGACCAGCTTCTCCAAGTGGCATTTGCCATTGTGGAAAGCGAGAACACGTCCAGTTGGCTCTGGTTCATGGTGAACGTAAAGTAAGCGGTGGTTAGCGATCGACCCAACGCTTGCGTCATCACAAATCGCAATGCTAGATTGATGGCCATACCGAACACCATGCAGTAGGGGACCAAAACCCCTCACCAGTGGAACGACATGCGAACCCGATGGTGCATGAGACATCTTGCATCTAACTTGTTCACACGGTTCTGCAGCCAGGAAGTTGTGAAGATGTTTAAGGCATTGTGTCTGCAAAACCAGAGGCTGAAGTTCGAATCCATCTGGACAGAGCTTGAAAGGCGAACTACAGAGGGAGAGCAACCCCGCGGGGCCATAAGTTTCTCTGAGTGAATTCGTTGGCACGCTCCTGAATTACAGAAATGGTCCCTTCTTTATGACATGGATGGTGCTATATATGAGATTATGACGACCAACATGTCTAAGGTATACAATAGCATGTTGAAAAGGCGTGAGGTGCCTCCCTATCACCACGATCATGGAGGAGACATGGACTCACACTGTTGGTTATTTCGTAAATAGAGCCACTGCAGCTAGGCGTCAAATAGACGAAGGCAACAAATGGTCTGAGAACATGCAGAGACATATGGAACTGAAGATGGAGAAAGCCTGAATGCACGACATCCGAGTAATCAATGGCCTCCAGAGGAAGTATGAGATAAGACTTCGGCAAAAATATGTGAACAGTCATGCCAGGGGTGAAATGAAACAGGAATGCGTCTTGGGTGATGTGGCAACATGTACATGCAACAAGCCGACACTCCTGCACAGGCCATACTCACATGTGTACAAGGCATGTGCACAAATGAGGTAGATGTCCATACCGTATACCTCAGAGTACTATGACATACAACACCTTTTCAGTACATGGAGTGCAGAGTTTCACTCGTACGGCTTGGACATGAACTACAGGAATCTTTAGCCGGACATGCTGCAATGGGCCCCCAACAAGGAGTTGAAGATAATTAAGAAGGGACGTCGGTAGACACGACACTTCCAGATAGACATGGATGTGAGCCAACGTACCAGCATTTCCTGCATAGTGAAATACCAAATATGTAAGATCTTCGGGCACTCATTGAAAGATTGCCCCAACAGACCGAGCTCGTCTGGTCGCCACTTAGTGTCATAATCTCATGTATCTTTTACTGTATCGCATTAATTCATATTTGTACCCATTTGAGATGTATTTCATAATGTTTGTTCAATGCATATCGACCCCTCTAGTTTAATGCACATGACACAACACTTCAACAGTCCACTCAAAAAACAACAACCGCAATGACGCGTACATCATTCACTTACATGCCTTACAACACTGAACATAACCACGAGCTACATGCTATAACCTTCTCTGGTGCGTGTCTATTAGTAGAAGGTGTCTCGTGGTACCCACATAGAGTGTTGCTATGGGGAAACGCCTCGGACGTGGCTGGCCGTCATTGTAGTGGCACGCACATATGCAGCTATGATTCACGTAATAGTATATTGGATCACACGAACTTTCTATATTGACGACCTCCTCGTTGCCCCTTTCACGCTTCATCTGTTGCCGGAGGTCATCGTTCTCCTCATTGAGACTATCAATCTGCGCTTGCATCTCTAAGATTCGCTCCCACAATGTATCCACGTACATCACAATATAGTGTTCATGGGAGAGGATCGATCCAGCGGACGAAGTCACATTTTGCTATCTGCACAAAATGAGGGTTAACATGAAAACTCTATTACCAGTAAGATAAAATAAACTATTGGTTAATTGTACCCCAGAGTGTAGGCATCGGAAGAAACATTGAATGTCTCCTGCCATCGAAATGGCCATTGAGGACCTACACGACCGTGTCCTCCCTGTGTCTGCATTTCGACCATACCGATTGAGCCTCCATGTTTGGCCTCAAGTGATAGTTACGGCTGAAGTTCTCCCTCCTTTCTAGGGGAAGGTCTTCCTTTGGAGACCCCACTTCGACTGGCCCCTTGATCTCTGCCATGCTACGTTACTGTATAACGCAGAAGGTTCTTCTTCCTACAAGAAGTAAAACAAAGTTTACATGAGCGATTGCGAGAGTTCTGTATTTGAAGTGAGTGAAAAGAGAATCCGGTGTGTTCCCACTGGAAATTACGGATGCGTTGTCAACGTGTACCACCATGAGCGTCTTATTTATACTCCAAAGAGTGCACGCAGAGGGTGCCCTCCGCGCATCTTATTTATACTCCGAAGAGTGCACGCGGAGGGTGCCCTCCGCGCATCTTATTTATACTCCAAAGAGTGCGCGTAGAGGCTACCCTCCGCGCGTCTTATTTATACTCCGAAGAGTGCGTGCGGAGGCTACCCTCCGCGGAGGCTACCCTCCGCGCGTCTTATTTGTACTCCAAAGTAGGTGAGTAGTGTAGTAGAGACGATGGATGAGCAATGCTTGCCCCTTCTGATCTATGTCCAGGGCGTGTACATATATTGCCATTAAGCGTACTTTACAATTCTACCCTTATACTCATGTGCCCTCCATAGGGGTATCTTTGTCATTATACACATCCCATTCTTGGGCTTCATAATTCTGTAGTATGCCGGACGGGCTTAGGTGAGGGCTACCCCTACAACAATTTCCATACAAATTCCGAAGTAAAATTCTTAAATAGCTAAAATTTAAAATAAAAAATAAATACAAATTAGCTGTTGGATCGCACATGAATTTGAACCTAAAACTAAAATCTGGAATAAAAACTAAAAGAAAGTTAATTAGACAATTTGAGGAAATTCTCATCATCGGGGGAAAAAAGATCTAGCTGTTCGTTTGGTGGACTCAAGTTATAACAACTTAGATTAAAAAAGAAGTCGATGTTATGGACAAAATAGCAGAAATACGGATAGAAAATAAAATAAAATTAGCAATTTGATTCCCCCTATGAATTTCAAAACTAAAATATCTAAATAGATAAATTTCAGAATAAAAATAAAAATGAAATTTAGCTGTTGGATTCATATACGAATTGCAACCTAAAACTGAAATGGCGACTTTTTATTATTTGCCTTAAATATTCTTTTTGTTAACATACATAGCTATTTGCTTGTCAATTTTCGTTTGTGCAACCATGTGAGAAGTGATGGCTTGAGATTATTTACCTTGAATTAGCTTTCGGATTAACAGAGCTGTATATTGTCAAGCAAGAACACTATTAACTATGTTGCATTTACTAACTAAAAATAGAATTCCGGTTCTGTCTTGGGTCATTCGGAGGTGCAATTGGTGCTAGCTAGCCCTTCACCATATCTAATTATTCAAAGCTGAGAGTGCATCTTCAGGTAGAAACGGATTGAGAGTGCAGCGATTCCACAGGCGCGCCACGTCGGGGACCAACGGAAGACGAAGCCACGGCCGAAGCATCATGTAAAGACTACAGAAGCAGAAAGTTGCTTTGAGCAATTGGCCATTGCGTCATTAGCAGACAGAGAAGCAAGGGCCTGGTGAATACTCCGTATATTAAAGATAGGGGCTCTCCGGCCGGAGAGGCGTGCCACGTCAACATTTATATGAAAACCCTGTATTTTGCGCAATCGTGTAAAGATCCTTCATTCTCGTAAACAGGTTCCTACTTCTCGCAAACAGGTCCCTGCTTAGTTTTTTTGAAAGCACCCTCCACTCCACCGATAGCACCCCGCGGTTTCTAAAATTACATATAGGTTCTTACATGTCCTTGATTTTTTATGAAAAAACCCTTTGATTTTTCCAAAATTACGCATGCGTCCTCGATTTTTTAAAAAAACCCTCCACGAATTATCATCTCTTTTACTTCGGTTCATATGGTAGCTAACGCGGCGTGACACCGCGCTTACATAGCTAGTTACATCGAGAGAAGGACCGGTGGGTCCTCATGCGTCTCGTCGGTCCTCGTGTTCTCGTCAGGGCAAAGAACAGGCAGCCCCATTACTGTGCCACAGTAATGTGCACAGTAGCTACAGTGACAATTGCCGAATAAAAAACATTTCCCTTTTCTTTCTTTCGCTATCCAATTGTTTTGTTTCTTCTTTTACTATGTTGATTGATTAGATAATCAGTACACAGTAGATTTAAGAAAAAGAAAATGCTTTCTCTACGGATTATAATCGTTTGTTCTTCTCTGATTGCTATCGATGATCCTATAATTATTTTATTTTGTAAGGTGTAGACTAAGTACTTTAACTTTCTTCTTTTAGACTTATGGTTTGGCTTTTTATAGTAATTAGCTATCAAATAGAACGTTTTTTAAGGTGAGATCTGCAAATTAATTATAGTAGATATTGTTTCGGCTTTATTTATATTAGTCAAAATCACACGCGAGTATATCTAGATACAATATCATGAAACATGTGAACTCCATACATTTTAGGATTAAGGTTTTTTTTGACAAGTTTCACGATTAAGGTTAATAATGAGATGCTCCCAGGATTTACCCCTACACGACCTAAGTACATTTCACGATTAAGGTTTCTTTTTATAGGTTTCATGATTAAGGTGAATGGCAAGTCTACTCCCAACATTTACTCTACTCACAGATCAACATTCTATTTATGATTTGTACAAAAGGATTTTTGATTCTTGTCTAATAGTACTGTATGATGTGGGGTTTATCGATCATGGTATCCAGATGCAGGGATGGAGAGAAGGGGGGCTAGCAGTAGAGGTGGGCATTGGGCCGTGCCGTGCCGGCACATCCCAGGCCCACCGTGCTTTCGGTAGCTTCGTGCCGTGCCGGCTCGGCCCAGTCATCCCATCGTGCTATGCCGTGTGGACCTACCTCGCCTCCGGTCAGGCCCAAGCACAGCCCAAAGCCCGCCATGCTGGCATTCGTGCCGCGTGCTAGCCCAAGCTTAGTCCGAAGTAATTATACACGATGAAAGCGACGATGACAATGGTAGCGGTGGCCGCCATCTTTCTTTCTCTCGTACTCGCCTCATTAAAAACCTAGTTAAAATTCGATACTATTGTCTCATGCAATTCCACCTCCGAACTTGGTCATCTAGTCCAATGGCATGCATATCTTGGTGCAAATCGGACTGTGGCGTACATGGACATCTAGCTCATCGCTTAGCAATCTGGCATAGGGATGTCCAACTAGTCAAACAGAAATGCTCAAGCAGAGTCATCAGTGCAGTTTACTATAGTTAAGAAATTAATTTTAAATAGTTTCTCTAACATTTAGTAACTACTTGGAATACACACACCAATAACAGACTTGGCCTAAATCATAGCACATCTCAAAAACCTAACTCAATATGCAAATTTGCCATTCTAAGGATTGCTCCGTGCAGATGTACATGTCACAGTGGATGTGTAGGATCTTTTCACGATGAAATCAGAATTTATGAGGACTAGAACAGAAGAAATCAAAATAGATAAAAACCTATTTGCAGATGTTAGAAAACCTAAAGGACTAAATTGCAAAAATATCCAAATCCCTAACCTTGAAATCCCTTCGCCGCCGCCCGATTCATTTCTCCCCACCTGCCACTACGCTTCCCTCCACCCCCGATCTCCCCGGTGCCTCCCTCCTCCCCCGCTGCCCCTTCCTCCCCTGCTGCCCCCTCCTCCCCTGATCTCCCCCGGCACCCCCTCCTCTCCCGCTGCCCAATCCTCCCCTGATCTCCTTGGCAGCCCCTCCTCCCCAGCCGCCCCCTTCTTCCCCTGTCCGCCCCCTCCTCTCCCGGCCACCTCCCTCCTCTCCCGATCTCCCCGACGCCCCGTCCTCCCCCACTGCCCCCTCCATCCCCAGCGCCCCCTCCTCCCTTGGTCGCCTCCCTCCTCCCCCTGCCGCCTCCCTCCTCCCTCGATCTCCCCTGGCCGTCTCCTCCTCCCCGGTGCCCTCCTCCTCCTCTGACCTCCCCCAGTCGCCTCCCGCCTTACCCGGCACCCTCCTCCCCGGCCGCCTCCCTCCTCCCCCAGTGTACTCCGATCTGTTCGGATCGACGAACCGGGACTCGGTGCCGCGACTGAACATGGACTCCAGTTGCTCCGAGTGACGGTGACTGCGACCTTAATGACTACTTCATCATCGATGGCTCGCTCTTCGAACCGCCATTGTCAGGCGTCTTCGCGCGGGAAGCCACGACGGAAGCATCATGTAAAGGCTACAGAAGTAGAAAGTTGCTTTGAGCAATTGGCCATTGCGTCATTAGCAGGAGAGAGAGAGAACCAAGGGCCTGGTGAATTGCATCGAGAGAATGACTAGTGGTCCTCATGCGTCACGTCGATCCTCGTGTGTCTCGTCGGGGCAAAGAACAGGCAGCCATCACGCGTGCCATTAGAGTGCAGAGGCGTTGCACCTCGCGTGTACTGCACTACAGTACTATGCACAGTAGCTACAGTGCCGAACAAAAAATTTGCCTTTCTTTTATTGTCTTTTTGTTTTGTTTCTTTTTTGACAGACAATCAGAAAACAGTAGATCTAAGAAATAGAAAATGCTTTCTCTACGGATTACAATCATTCGTTCTCTTCTGATTACCATCGATGATACTACAATTATTTTATTTTGTGAGATGGAGACTAAGTACTTTAACTCCTTTCTTTTATGCTTATGACTTAGTTTTTACAGTAATTAGCTATCAAATAGAGCGTCTTTTTTAGGCGAGATCTGCAAATCAATTATAGTAGACACTGTTTCGACTTCATCTATATCAGTTAAAATCGCACGCGAGTATCTCTCTTCATACTCTCTCTCTCTCATGTGAACAACAAACATTTAAAATTTTTAGTCAAAAACTATAAACCACAATATAATAGAAAATACCCTTACAAGCTAGCTTGAATGCGCGGTATGCCGACTAGAATAATTAAAGGTTACACTCCATGGATTAACTGATCAAAGGTATTGGCTTCAGTTTCAAGTGGATGATTAATATAATAGAATAGAAACAACGTCGCAATCCACCGTATGCGTCATGATAATGACCGATAGAGAGAATAGCAATCTCACCATATAAGATACTTTAAAAGTTCTGGAATTATTCAATCGTTGCATA
This sequence comes from Dendrocalamus sinicus, assembly GCA_036346575.1. NCBI lineage: Eukaryota > Viridiplantae > Streptophyta > Magnoliopsida > Poales > Poaceae > Dendrocalamus > Dendrocalamus sinicus. Next base: position 19,250,640 of record CM070647.1, read on the forward strand.
TATATAATAAGGATTAGGGGTGAAAAGTGGATACAAATTATTTGTGTTATCTGATTACCGTATTTGATAAGATGTGAATATGGTATAGATTTTTTGTTCGATTAACAATTTCTATGTTATTCGTATTCGTATTCGAATTTACATAACAAATATGGATGCAAAGATAATATGGACTTTACCACCCAAAATATTATTTTATCCCGACTATCTGTATCTGTATTAGTATTTGATGAAACAATATGTATTTTTATTAGAATACGACTAATTAGTTGGAGAAGTTTTCTTAATTTAACATGAATTCGTGTTTCTTTAGGTAAAGTAAATGAAATAGAATGATTAAGCGTGATTGCACGAGGATAAAATATCATTAATGTCTTCATACTACATAAGTTATGAGGATATCTAAATCCGATCAAATTGAGTAGATATTCGATTTGAATTCGTATCCGACATGTATCTGGTCTATATTCGTATGCCATGTTTGTTCGATTTGTATTCGAATTCAAGGAAAAAATATAGATGCGAATATGATTTATACACTATCCGATCTGTTTTCACCCTTAGTAAGGAAGAGATAATGATGTGCATGTAAACCAAACTGCTCTACATACTACACTCAGAATATTAGGATGTGTTTGGTTTGAGGGATGGGGTGGGATGGAATGGGATGGTTCTTTTGACCAAGCCTATCCATGTGTTTGGTTTGAGGGATAGGGTGGGATGGAATGGTCCAAAGTGGGATGAGCCTGTGCAAATTTAGAGAATATTCTTCTTAGATGCTGGACCATGTGGTTCCACCTTTTTTGTGAAACCATCTCATCCTATTCCATCCCATCCCATTCTACTTTCATCACTCCAATCAAACACATAATCCGCCCTAAGCAAAGGAGCCGGACTAGGAGCATGGATGGGGTGGCCACGTCGTCAATTATTTTGGATCGTTGGATTGGGGTGCCAATTCGTACTTTCTTTTCTCAATATATACAACTTTTACATTAAGTACTATTTTCTAATATAAAATTTGATTATTTTATTTTTGAGATAATGACTACGTACTTTATCTGAGAAGCTAGATCATGCGGACGCACGGTATGCCGATTAGAATAATTAAAGATACACTCCATGGATTAGTAATCAAAGGTATTGGCTTGAGTTGCAAATGGATGATTAGTATGATTAGAATAGAATCAAAGGTACACTCCATGGATCAACTAATCAATCTGCATACGGAACACGAGGTCTTGCGTGCACCCAGAGCTTGGACTTCCTTCTTACAGTGATACCAAAGGCCTCTGTCATGTCAAGCTCTTCAGACTTGATGCCACCGGGCAGGTCCCAGTCGAAGTGGTAAAGAAGGCTAGCGAGTGCCAGCTCCATGTTGGCCATCCCGAGCGTCATGCCGGGGCAGATCCGCCGCCCAGCGCCGAACGGGATGTACTCGAAGTCGGCGCCTTTGAAATCAACGTTGCTGTTCTCAAATCTCTCTGGCCTGAACACTTCGGCGTCATCCCAATACGTGTTGTCCCTTCCGATCGCCCATACATTGACAAACACTTTGGTGCCCTTCGGCACGTCGTAACCCATCACCCGACACGTCTCGCGGCACTCTCGGGGGAGCAAGAGGGGTGCCGGAGCGTGCAGCCTCAGGGTCTCCTTGATCACCAGCTGCAGGTAGCTCAGCTTGGCGATGTCGTCCTCGGTTAGCTTGTCTTGTCCCTCGAAGGTTTCCCTCACCTCTGACTGGGCCTTGTGCAAGACTCGCGGGTTCTTCATGAGCTCCGACATGGCCCACTCTAGCGTCGTGGACGATGTCGCGCTCCCAGCAGCAAAAATGTCCTGCAATTACCACGTTAAAAGATATTGCAAATTAAACCACTGATGAACTGAAACACTTGTAGCAGTGTACTGTCGTATACATGCATTTGAAGGACAATTAAGATCTTACGAAAATCACAGTGCTGATGATCTCGGCGGTGAGTTCAAACTGCAGCCCGCCATAGTTCTGCAGCCTCAGGAGGACGCCTAGCAGGTCTTCCTCTCGCTCCGGCGTAGGTGCACCGGAGCGCTCTCGGATGATGCTCTGTACGATGCGGTAGATGTGCCCCTGGCACCTCCCCATGTCCCGGGCGGCGGCGCTGAGCCTGCGCACGAGCCGCGACGACGGGTAGAGGTCGGCCAAGTTGAACCCGCCGGTGAGCCGCACTGCCTCGTCCAGCTCATGCAAGAAGTCATCCCGGTGCTCGCACCGCCCGCCAATGGCCGAGCGCACCACGGCGTCGTTGATCATGCGGCAGATCTTCTCGCTGAGGTTGACAGGGCGACCGTCCACGCACTCGTCGGAGACGGAGCGGAGGAGGCGAGCTACCTCGTCCGCCCGAACGGGCCTGAAGGAGAGCACGCGGCGCTGGTTGAAGAGCTCGAGCATGCAGACCTTGCGGAGCTCGCGCCACCGGTCGTTGTAGGGGGAGAACAGGATGTCCTGGCCGCCGCAGCTGATGATGTCGAGCGTGGCGCTCAGGTGGCGGCTGGCGAAGGCGGCGTCGTGGGTCTTCATGACCTCCCTTGCAGCCTCGGCGGAGGAGACGACCAGAGTGGGCACGGCACCGAGGCGGAGCAGCATGAGCGGGCCGTAGGTCCGGGAGAGCTCGCGCATGGCCCGGTGGGGCAGGTGGCCGAAGCGCGACAGCAGGAGGTGGTGCAGGCTGCCGACAAGTGGCAGCTGTGATGGGCCGGGGGGCAGCCGCAGCGCGAGGGTCGGCGAGGTGTAGCGGCCGATGAACTTTAGGAGGAGGAGGAGGAGGACGAAGGCTAGCAGTACGAGCGTCAAGTCCATTTGCGTTAGCTTGGAAGGTTAGCTGCAGCTGATATAATGGAGCCGGACTGCCGGAGTAGCTGATATATAGTGCTGGTCTCTCCTATATTAAGATACTAGCTACGTAAACGCGGCGTCACGCCGCGCTAGCCACCGTGTGGACCAAAGTAAAAGAGACGATAATTCGTGAGGCGTTTCTTAAAAAAATCGAGGACGTATGCGTAATTTCGGAAAAACCAAAAAGCTTTTTCGCAAAAAATCAAGGACCTGTACGTAACTAAACAAGGATCTATACATAATTTTGGAAACCGTGGGCTGCTATCGGTGAAGTGGAGGGTGCTTTCCGGGGAAAAAAACCTGACAGGGACCTGTTTGCGAGAACGGAGGACCTCTACACGATTTCACAAAACGCAGGGGCTTTTTCACAAAAAAACGTGACGTGGCACAGCTCCCCGATCGGGAAGTCCCCCAACTTTAATATACAGTAGATGTCCAAAAATTTTGGGCCAAAAAATTGCTGATTTGAACCACAATGCTACCTTATTGGAATCGTGGACTATTAATTGACTTCTTAATTAAGACTCTTTTACGTGGATCCTACGAGAAGTAAAATTATAAATGAATACATAGCATAAGAATAATTTTCACAAGCGCCAGAAGTCTTTTAAAATTGCCCCCACGTAGAGGAAAAGCTGCTAAAAGATTTATGTTTCAAATCAGGTTGCAGCAACGCATGTACGAGAGACGACGGCAACGGCACAAGGAATGAGTGAGAGGCGATGACGGTAGCAATAAAAATGATTAATAATAGATTTAAAAAAAGTCTATAATATCTTTATAAAAAAAATTAGATTTGCAAAAAAATCTGTTATACTCTAACAAATCAATGATCTTGTTGGAAAACCTGGAACTGGCTCTACAAGCCCAGCCCATTGGTGGGCACCCTCCACCTAGTCTATAAATAGGGGGTCCCAATTATTATTATGTGTACCTTATGTAAAAGAAAGAAAGGAAATAAAGGAGAAGGATCATCTCATCTCTCTGTGTTCAATTCTTGTCTTGTTCTGTGATTATTCTATAGTTGATCCATCTACTTTGGCATAGGAGGAATCAATCAGACTGAACTCGCCAGCGACGGTTCCTCAACACGTTATCAGCATGAATCACTTTGGAGGATCACAAGGTAATCACTCACATATTAAATTGCCTAATCTAGATCGCTTCAAATCTGCAAAATTTCGCTTTTTATATTATTTTTCTACGGTGCAAATCCACTCTAAATTTACCGCGAGCAGACTTGAAGTCGCCGGCCAAGCCGATTGGTAGATTGTGCAAAAGAGTAGATGTTGATTGCACTGTAAATTGAAAAAAGGCACGCGCACCGACCGTATGAACTGCACGAATCATCGGCCGACCACTCCCATGGCTGCCCGAGCCATGACGCCGCCCGCACGCGGCCAAACAAGCTGATGACCGTCACGCTGCCCATCTGTGCCGCCTACACATGGCCACCTGAGCACTGCCTGCATGGACGAGCCACCGTCGGCTTCGAGATGGGCCACCATCGGCCCTGCATGGCCGAGCCGCCTCAAAAGAGTGCCATCGCCGGCTTCGCAGCATGCGCCGCTGAACCGCTGTGTGCCGTCCGGCCGCTTCGCTGCCATGCGTGTCCCCGCACAAGGCCGCGCTGTCGGCCGCTCCGCCACATGGCCGCCGTCGCTTGGCCTCGGGCCACCGCATCGCCGCTCCCGCATGAGCCCCGGCCGCACGAACCGATGCACGAGCCGTCGGCCGCCATCGCGATGCCATCGCTCCCACATGAGCCCCGGCCGCTCGCACCGATGCACGAGCCACCGGCCGCTTGCGCGCCGTCGCCACTCCCACATGAGTTGCCGTCCAGCCACTGTCTTTCAACCGTCTCGTACATGTGTCGCCGGCTCTCACCGCATCACACCTGCGCCACCACGTGTCGATCGGCCTGCGCCTCCGCCGCCACTATGCGTGAATAGGGGTAGCCTCCCACCCGTTTTGACCGAACTCAAATGGGCCGGGACAGGGCCGGGTGGGCGGGTAAAACAAAGAGGGGAGCGAGCCGGCGCCCGAAATTTGCAAAAGGGCCCTCGAAATATCAGAAAATTGCACGAAAATTTTTCAAAATTGAAAATTAGTAGATAAACCCTTAGAAATTGCAGAATTCACTGAAAATTCATATTCCAGCATAAAAGGGCCTCAAAAAATTCAAATTTTGAGTCATTTTTTTTGCATTTGGAGCATGTTTAACACTGTCATTATTACTTTATATGCTTTCTGTATTTATTTACTATTTTGATTAATCGTAATTATTTAAATTGCCTTTAACCACAGAAATTAATAGTAAAATTATAGAAAATACATAGAAAATTCTGGAACATTACGAGAACCTTTTGTGCCATTGTCCAATTTATTTTATGCATTTTTTCCTGCAGTAAATTTATATATTCCTTTCATGCACATGTAGATGACAGACATCTCGAACTAGGAGTTCGAGGAGCTAACCCAGCATGGCCAAAATTACTTGACTTGGGCTTCTAATATCGAGATTGTTCTTAGAGTCAAAAAGCTCCGTGCTGCCATCAGGATTGGTGCACCGTGGGGTGCCAAACCCACACCTGAGGAAAATGGTTAAGTACTGTACTTCCTTAGGCACCACCTCTGTCTCACTCTCAAGAATGAATACATGGTAGAGAAGAGTGCGCTAGCATTGTAGACTGCACTTAAGAAGCGGATCGAGAAGCTAAAGAACACCATTTTTCCTCAGGCAGAGCAGGAATGAATTGACTCAGATTTGCTAATTTCAAGACAGTTGGAGAGTACAACTCTGTTCTACACAGAATCTGTACCAATCTTCAACTTTGTGGTAGGTAGATCACAGATGAGCAGAAGATTGAAAAGACGGCTACAAGGAGTATGCCGAGTTGATTAATATCATGCAGGTTGCAAAAGCTCAGGATGATGTTCTCCGTAAGAACTTTATCGCATAGCCACCTGGGAGCTCCGTTAGTCGTGAGGCCAACGCTTGGAGCTACAAGGTGTGAAAGCCTATAATAAATAAAACGGAAGGAAGGGCAAAGCCGTAGCATAGAAAGACAAGTCAAATACTCCATAGGAGAATAAGGCTAGCAAACCGAAGCGAGACAACAAGTCCCATGGTATGCAAGACCAAACCTGCTACAAGCGTGGCAAGTGGGGCACTGGTCGTGGATTTGTAAAAAGTCGCAACACGTCGTCGATGCATTCCAAGCTAAGAAGAAGGGTGGCAAAGAGCAACATGAAACCCACTTTACCTTTATTAAGGGGAGAGTTCTCGTGTTTGCTGCACCAATGGAGATTGACTCCACTCTTGCAATAGCACCCCTCTTGACATTTTATTTGCCGCCATGATTTCCCAAGAAGAGCATATCACCCTCGTAAGATAGCGAAGTTTCGGCTTTTTAGTGGACTTAGTCTAATGCACGAATGCATTTAAACTTTAATCGTCATTTATTTAATATGCTGAAGGAATTAGCTAGATTTTGCATTGTCGATACTCAAACAATTCATTTTCTCGTGATGCTTGGATGATATTAAGTAATTCATTCATTTATTCAGTTAATAATGGCATAATATGTTCTGATATTTGAAGTATTTTATTTATGTGATTGATTGTCTTCTACTGTATATTAATAAAGTACTTTATATTAGAATGTATGTGGCGCCTGCGGAAGTGTGTCACGACAACGGCACAATGAAACCATTTTGAGAGAGGCAAAATTGTTTCAGTCAATTAGCAAGGATGTTGGCAGCCTTATAACAATCGTCGGTAGCGATGCTTGTATAATAGGCTTATGATGAGCCATAATTATACTTTCAATGGGCACAACTTTGGTCATTTAAGAAGCCTTGTTGTACCCAGAATTGACTAGAACTCTCCTAAGTTTCAATGATATTCACGCTAACCGTTTCCACGTTGAGATTGAAAAAGAGTATGGTAAAGAATACCTGCTCATTACGAAGCATGAAGCAAATGAAAAAAGGGTGTTAGAAAGGCTTGATTTCATACTGGCCTATACTACATTTGATAATTATTGCATGGCAATAGGAATTAAAGCTGAGCATTCTGTACCGTATGTCCACACCTAGAATGGACTAGCAGAGGCGTTAATTAAGAGAATTAAATTTATTACCTGACCGCTTTTGTAGAATTGTAATTTAGCAACTACATGTTGGGGATACGTAGTCCTACATGCAGCAACTCTCATCAACTCTAGACCATCGGCATATAACATCCATTCACCAATACAACTAGTGCAAGGGTCAACACCAAAAATTTCTCATCTCCAAAGGTTTGGGGTGCAATTTATGTACCTATACCCCCTCCACAACGTACAACAATGAGCCCTCTCCGAAAGTCTGGGATATACGTTGGTTATAAGACAACATCTATAATTAGGTATTTGAACCCCATGATAGGAGATTTGCATATTGCCCATTTTACTGATAGTATATTTGATGAGGATAGTTTCCCGACATTAGGGGGGAGGAAATCAGCCCCTTGATGAAAAATATTGGAAAATTACATGGCAAGCTACGAGAATCTATGCACATGACCCACGCACTAGTGAAGCAAATAGAGAAGTTCAGAAGATCATTGACTTGCAAGCATTAGTAAATCAACTGTCGAACCACTTTAGTGATTTAAAGAGTGTGACCAAGTCGCATGTGCCTGCACGCAATGCACCGAAGAGGGTTGAAATACCAAACAAAGCTAAAGGTATGCCTAATCTCGTCAAGAGGTCTTAGAATAAAAAGATGAAAACTCCAACCCCTCGAATTCCAAGTAATCGGAGACGCCTGATGAAAACGGATAAGAAGGACTTGACACAGCTAGTCACTGAAGTTCCCCAGAACCAGAAGGGGAGCCAGTTGAGACCTAACACCAGTATGACACCTTCAGAAAAGGGCATACCGGATATAAACATTCCCATGGAGGGAGAAATCAGCATGGATGCGTGCACACATATTGGAGCTGAAAAACTAAAGGGACTTGCCCTCGCAACCGGAAGGAGTAGCGAGCAAGTAGAAGCACTGGAAGAACCAATCCATGATGAAATAGCTATAAACTATGTGCAGACGGGAGAATCTGTGAATAAGACAGCAGCTAATGTCAATATTTATTTTGCAAAGAAAATTACTACAGTCATCAATCTTGATCCAGATCCTATAACATTGGTTGAATGTAAGGAAATATCAAATTGGAAGAATTGGAAAAAGGCAGTAGAAACTGAATTATTATCTCTGAACAAAAGAGAAGTGTTTGGGTCTGTAAGCCGCATGCCTCCTCGTGTGCACCCTGTAGGGCATAAATGGGTATTTGTTTGAAAGAGAAATGAAGTTGTAAGATGTTTAATCTCACTGACAGTAAAGCCGAATTTAGAAATGAAATTGATGGATGTGGTAACATCATACATTTATAGAAATCTGGATTCAAACATTTATATGAAGGTGCCTAAAGGTATTCCTGTCCATAACCAAGACAAAGCAAATAGAAACATGTACAGTGTGAAACTCAGAAAATCACTGTATGGACTTAAACAATCAGGTAGGATGTGGTATAATCGCTAAGTGACTTTCTATACAAGAAAGGCTACATGAACAATGATGATTGTCCTGTGTATTTATCTGACGATCTCGAATGGATTTTGTATAATCTCAATATATGTAGATGATCGAATATCATTGGAACCCTAGAAGATATAAAGGAAGCAAGCTCTTACTTGGAGTCGAGTTCAAAATGAAAGATTTGGGTAAAACCAAATACTACTTAGGCTTGCAGCTTAAGCATGTCCTGAAGGAATATTATTACATCAATCCGCATACACTTAAAAGGTGTTAGAAAGGTTGGCTTTGAAAAGGCATACCATTCGAAGGTACCAATGGTCGGGAGATCTTTGTAGCAAGATAAGAATCCGTACAAATCTAGAGAAGAGGAGAAGGAAGTCCTAGGACTGGAATTCCCATACTTACGTGTAGTAGGAGCACTTATACATTTAGCAAATTGCACTAGACCGGATATTACATTTACCGTAAATCTATTAGTAAGGTATAGTGTAGAACCTACCAAAAGGTATTGACAGGGAATAAAGGACATTTTCCGATACCTCCAAGGAAGCAAAGATCTTGGACTATTTTATAGAAAGAACCAAGACTTGAATATGACTGGCTATGCAGATGCCAAGTACCTGTCAGACCCGTATACAGCTAGGTCATAGACAAGCTATGTATTCCTATGTGGTAGAACTGTAATTTCATGAAAATCATTTAAGCAAAGCCTTATATCGACTTCGACGAACCACTCGAAAATCATAGCGCTATACGAGGGCGCACGAGAATGTGCTTAGCTTCGACGAACGATTCACCACATTCAGCAGTCATGTGGATTGAATATCGTGCAAGCTCCCATAATTATCTATAAAAATAATGCAGTTTGTGTTGCACAAGTATAGACATGCTACGTAAAGAGTCATCTTATAAAGCATATCAACCCTAAGTTCTTTATGCTCATGAATTGTAAAAGATGGACGAAATTAAGATACTGCATATTAAGTCATGTGAAAATCTTGTAGATTTATTCACTAAGTCACTTTCAGCATCTAATTTTGAAAAATATGTATGTAGAATTGAAATGATGAGACTTAGAGAAGTGCAGAATTCAGGGGAGACTCTTCACGAGTTCGCTATTAAAACTTGATCATGAAGATCGAGTACCCAAAGAATAAATCCTGTAGATTGAATGAAATTGGATGGATTGTACTCTTTTTTCCTTGATGAGTTTTCCTAAAGTTTCTCGGCCAACGTTTTTAATAAGGCAATTCATGTAACACAGCATAACATGTATCATGTACTCTTTCTCCAAATTTTTTCTATATGGTTTTATGGAGTTTTGATAAGGCATGAACATATCGGATGAGTGCCCAAGAGGGAGTGTTGGGAAATCTGGACTTAGGCCTATAAGCCCTGTCTATTAGTGAGCACCCTTCACCTAGTCTATAAATAGGGGTTCCTAATTGTTATTATATATACCTTGTGTAAAAGGAAGAAAGGCAATAAAGAAGGAGCCCCTTATCTCATTGTGTTTAATTCTTATATTGTTCTGTGATCATTGTGTGTTTAATCTATCTACTTTGATATAGAAAAAAATCGATCAGGCTGAACTCGCCAATAACAGTCCTCATTAGCTCTTACTGAGTGTAGAATGTTCCGGGAAAATTCCCCCTCATTTGAGCCGTACTGTAGCCGATCTTTTTGGATCGCATCGGATTCGCATCTGATGGCCGTACGCTCCAGTGGATGGACCAGTGCCAGTACACTATGCGACGATTGCCAACCGTCCCTCCGTACATACCCATCGATCCGTCGATCTGCAGTGGCAATTGTTATCTTGTTCCCTTGTGATCTATTTCCTTCTTGACCCGGCAATTCGGTGGTTGCTTTCTTGAAAAATATCTTCCTGTCTCCTAGCTAGCTAGGCAATAGATAGGTTCTTTGAGACTAACGGTATATGACTTAAATATTTAAATTTTAACTGTTCGTGAGAGACAGCATACATAAAAAAAATAGTCGTATATAATTTTAGCTAGTACAACTGAACTCAGTATATTTTTTACTATAATTTTTCTATTGACTTCATCTTGAAAAAACGTACTGTTTAGAAGTTAATTATTGTAAACAGTACAAGTATAAGCCAACTTTAAGTTCAAAAGAATCCGGCCAATAATCTCTACCTATCTCAAAAAAAATCTCAATCTCACTACGGTTCTCTCTGTGACCTTGATGTTTTGAGTAGGGATGAAAACAATCCGGATTTGGTCGAATTATCCGGCTACCGAATTCGGATACCTAATATTCGAAATCGAATGCAAAATGAATCCGATGCGGATCTTTGAAGTGGAGAAAATCCCGAATGCGGATGCGAATCTGGTATGAGCTAACGTGGATTCGAGCCGGATATCCAAATAACATCTGAGGTTAGTAACACAACATAGCTAGCCTACCCGACCACAGCACGAGCGCACGGGCAGCAATATGTTCTCACATAACCCTAGTCCGCTAGTCGGCTATTTCCAAATCCCCAATCCGACGACCACATCCTGACCACAAATCCCCCACATGGCCACACATCCTGTCTAGGCGGAGGCGATCCAGCCCCTGGTACCCGTGCGGCCACGCCTAGCTTGCTCAATTGCTCCTCACTGCCACAGTTGCCGCTCCAAATCTCTGGTTTGGTGAGCCGCTCCCGTCTCTGCTCCTCTAGGGTTTGGTTTGATTGGGGACGAATGTGTGATCCCATTGGTGAATCGGCATAGTTGTGTTGTGTTTCTGCATGATTGGGTGCTTGTGTGACTTTGCGGTTAGACATATCTCTGTTGAGGCGGATTGGATGGGTCACAACTCACGGTTCTATGCTTAAGAAGTAGAGAACAATAAGAGATGAGCACTGAGACATCCTTGTACGAGTTAAACTCATTCGCAACTTATGCAACTGAAGATACCTATGAAATGATGATGCAAATAGGAATCTACATCAATATCTCCTCGATCACATATTCTTACTAGAACACCACTGTGTAGTATAAATGAAACAAGAGATTATATGTTGATAATGGAATTGCTTTTACAACCAGTTTATTTTTCTTTGGGTTAATGAGTACAGCATGAAACCGGGTAACCTCAAAAACAAAATTTGGTATCACTATAAACATAAGCTTTGAGCCAGTCTATTATTTTTGTATTCAACATTTTACACCATCTGTGATCAATTTGAGTTGAAAGATGATTTTTTCTCATCACAGTGTGTTGCTGCTTTTATGTTTCAGGACTTGTATGGAGCTGAATCACTAATTAGCACTGTTGCTTAGTAGCATGCATTTGTCTGAACAATAAGCTATGAGAGTCTATCATGCTTACTTTTTTAGCTAGGTCACTGATTAGCACTGCACCACATTTATTTAGCTCTACTTGTACCTGAGAATTTTAGCATTGCTTTGTTCCATGACTAGTGGCCAACTAGCTACAGAAAAATTAGCTATGAGTTATGGCTACTAGAGTAACTATTGATGTTTTTATTTGCGAGTGCTTGCAAGTTCAAAATACAAAGGTTGGTGGGAATGGCTTCAACATGGTGATGAATATGATGAATGCAATTAATGAGCTGCTTATTATTTTGCCAATGCAGTGACTGCTATCTGATCTTGATAGTTTAATATCACAGACGGTTCTAGTTAAAAACCGTCTGTGATGGTCTATTATCATGAACGATGCTAGTTAAGAACCGTCTATGATTGCATTCTCACGTCCTCATAAATAGGCGTCCTTCAGTTCATCAATATTCTCTAATTGCGCTATAAAACAACGCAATCAGAGAATGCAGATGAATCAAAGTAGGCCTATGTATGAGAACAAGATTATAGTGCAATAAACCTTGGTGCCATGTCTTCATCTTATAATAAAACATGAATTTCAACAAGTCCCGAAACCCTAGCCATCCATCAATCATCATAAGAACTAACGTATCAACAATTAATTTTCACATGCACGAGTATCAAGATTTACATGGCCGAAACCCTAACCATCCAAAAATTTCGGATATAATTACTACAAGAAACATGGCCTTCTATGACGAATATGTGATGACAATGGAATAATCCGTCATTAAATGCGTCCGTTTATGACGTTTTTCATTAGCCGGTCCTACTTAATGACAGAAATATATTATTCGTCATAAAGTCCAATCCAAAATCGTCATTAACAAGTTAAGCATAATGTTTGTGACAAATTTATATGACAATATATTGCTTTGTCATAGTTATTTAGTGAATAAAAAAAACAAATCTTATATATTCCACGATAGCATCCACGTGCCCACTTGCCCAGTAAACCGTACCGGCTACATCGTCAAACGTGGCAGTGTGGGGCCCACGTGTCTTCAAGTGTTGAAAATATGAAAAAGAAAAACAAAATTAGCCCACTTGCCAAGTATTACATCGTGTCACCAGGAGTTGAAAATACGCAAAAAAAAACATACCGGCGGCTACATCGTCTAACGTGGCAGTGTGGGGCCCACGTGTCATCAAGAGTTGAAAAATATGAAAAAGAATAACAAAATTAGCCCACTTGCCAAGTATTACATCATGTCACCAGGAGTTGAAAATACGCAAAAAAACATACTAGCTGCATCGTGAAAAATACGGACAAAAAGATAATTAATAACACTCAGCTAGGAATAGAATAGCTACCAATCAGCTTGAGGGAGGGGAGCACATACCACCGGACCATTGACATGCGCCATTTTTACATACATTTACCCGTCATTTTGCCCTATTATTTTTCGCATTTTGGGACCATTTATCACCATTTACACGTTGTTCTATATTTAATCGCTCAAAATGGACCATTTTATATTTTTCCATATTTTTCGGCAGGCCGGCGCGATCAAGGCGCATAAACAACAAATTTAGCATTCTGGGACTGCTCCATACAGATGTATGCGTTGTCACGAGCGCGTAGGATCTATCCGCGAAGAAATCGGAGCTCCAGAGGTCTAAATCAGAAGAAATTATATTGGAGAAGGACCTTATTGTAAACTCTAGAAATTTGGATGGCTAAAACGCAAAATGCCAGAATCCCCAACCGGCCTAAAACCCGCCGCCGCCGCCTGTGATTTCCCTGAGCCCGGCATTTCTTGCCTCCCTCCTCAGTTCTCCTCCACATCCGGCCGCCGGCGAGGCCGGGCTGACTCGCCGGCGTGCCACCCGTGCGCCGCCACCCTGCATCTTCCCCTCTGCCGCATCCTCCATCGACGCCACCATACTTCTTCCCGAGCGCCGCCTTCCCCTTGCAACGCCTGCCCTCCTCGCCTTCCGCCTCCCATCCTCCATCAGCGCCGCCAAACCCCAGCCGCTCCTCCCGTGTGCCGCCTCCTCCTCCACTAGCGCCCTTGTGCCCTTCTCTGCCGTCCTTCTCCTCCCTCCTCCTCCACAACCGACTCGCCGGCGCCACCACTCACCACCTCCGGCTGCCGCTCCAGATCCACAAGGCGCCGCCTCTTCCCGTGCGCCTCCCGCCGACCGCACCAACCTCGACGACCCCGATCCACTGCTCCGGCTTCTTCTACCAGGTCAACGCGCATCACCTCTCCACCGACGGTGACTTCCCTCGCTGCTTCCCCTTCAGCGCGGCCGCCGGCCGCCGATTTCATCACCACCAACACCTTTTGATCCCCCAACTGATGCTTCATTTCTAGGTTGATTTTCCATTACCCTCCACTTTTTCTTGTTCTTAATTACTACTCTGTTATTATTTTTGTTAACTAATAATTACCATTTGCACCGTGATGATGAATTGCTGATTATGGATCTATGTTCTATGTGTATGAGAACTGATCAGTGGAAGTGTGATTGTGCTATGTGGATGTGTAGATCAATAGATAGTAGAAGTACTATGCTGTTATATGATTTCTATCATCCATGTTAGTTTGGTTAATTGTGATCTATTTTGGTTCTTAGCAATTATGGTGAATTGTTGCTGTGATACTTTAGATTTATAATATGTAGCATTTATCTATGTTTGTGAGTAGATTCTGTTAGGTGGAGATTTGTGGTTCATTATCCAATGTTAGTTGTTTGTGTGTTGTGTGTCTGTGTTGCGCAAATTAGCTAGTTAGCGACCGTTCCCTCTCTCTTGTTGTCTCCACCCTCTTGTGCTTCGTGTCCTCTCTCTTTTCTCCCTTCCGCGGTCGTTGATAGTTAAGTTGTGCGGCGTTCGTCGTAGTTTGGTGTTTGTGTTGTAGTGTGCCGTCGTCGTCTAGTTAGCCACCGACCGTCTTCTCCCTCATTCTCTCTCGACTCCCTCCATGCTTCTAGACTCCCCCAGTGCTTCTAGACTTCCTCTTTCTGTCTAGCGGTCGGTAATTAGTTAGGTCATCGATCGGTAGTCGTGTTCGTACGCGTAGTCGATTGTCGCACACGTTGTTTGTGTAGTTAGTTGTCGTGTTGTTCGTTCGGTCGTACGACGTTGCCGAGTTGGGCTTTTGTGCATGATCGAGTCCCTTTGCCTTGCGCTGTGTTTTTTCCTTTTCTTTTCTATCTGACCGAACTCCCCTAGAACCCTTCGGCTGCAACCACCTCTTAATACCCGTAATAAAATTTTCCGCTGTGGACAAAGTTGTAGAACCTTAAATTCTTTTTTTTACACTAAGATCACCTTCATAGACCCTGTATTTTGAGAGATATGATCGTTACAAAATGACTGTTTTTCTAGGTTGAGAATCGGGCATTTGAGATCAAACATGTTTTTGGCCATCTTAATGGAATGATTGCAGCTTTATATCTGAACAAAAGTTGTAGTGTTTTTCTTCATCTTTCCAGATTGGTAGATGTAAATTTTATTTGGATCGATATATCTCCGATTATGAATTTTTGTTAAAGCGGTTTGCTTCTGAGATTTTCCATAAAACTCATACGTTCTGAGAACCTTATTACAATTGTGTTAAAAAAACTTGGATCATTGACCTGTATTGGAAAAGAATGTTTTCATAAATCCATTAAGTTGATGTTTTTATAGCACTATAATAATTTGCTACTTGTTGTCCTATTTCCATATCGACAGATGGACGGGAGTTGGATTAGCTGTAGACTATTTAGCAAGTCGCATCCGGAAGGGTCACGAGTTCATGGATTTTGTTTCAAAGAGATTTGATAAGGATGAAGAGATACTTTGCCCATGCCGTAAGTGTTTGAATCAGATTTATGGTCATCAAGGAAAGGTGGAGGATCACTTATATATTCATGGCATGGCTAGCACATATACTAGATGGATAAATCATGGAGAAGCAATGGAGATTGGAACTAAGGAAAATGCAGACCATCTAGATGAACATATTGGTTTCAATGAGGATGTTGGTATGGATGAGGACGAAGAAGATGGCACCGATGATAGAATTCCTGACATGGTAGAGGAGTTGTATGTGGCTGAAGAGGAAGGTATAGCGAAAAAAATCTTTATTTGGAGATCTATTAGAAGAGATGAAGAAGGAACTTTACCCTGGTGTAGCTCATACAAGATTTTCTTTTGTGGTGAAGTTACTTCATATCAAGTCATTTTATCGAATCAGCAATGTTGCATTCACTGCATTATTGAAGTTGTTATCATTCGCATTCCCAGATTCCTCTATTCCTGCATCTTACCAGGAAGCAAAGCAACTTATTCGTGCATTGGGACTTGGATATGATTCAATTCATGTGTGCCCAAATAATTGTGTTTTGTTTCTGAAAAAATTAGTAAAAGAGGATTGTCGTAGGGGTGGCCCTCACCTAAACCCAGCAGGCCCGGTAGAAGACTATAAGGCCCAGAATAGGCCTTGTGTAATGACATAACTGCCCCCAGAGAGGATGACCGGATGTAAGGGTATAAGCTGTAAAAGCACTCCCATGAGTATATATATGCGAGTAAGCCATGGGGAGGGCCAAGGCCATTACACTTATCTTCATCACTCTCACTACCACTTCTCTCTCTATTTGGTGCAGAGCCACAACAGATTGGCGCCGTCAGTGGGAGGGCGAAGACAAGCTCAAGACCGAAGAAAAAGATGGCACCGAAAACGCTTCACTCGGCGGCGGCGGGGAAAGAAGGCGGCGGGCGGGCGCCGCAGAGTACGTGGCTCCGCCGTCGGCGCGCGCGGACGCGGTGGCGGCGCGCCGCGGCGCCAAGACGTCGGCGTTCGCGTGGCGGCGGCCAACCTCGTCACCAAGATCGCGACGATCAACCCCACGCTGGCGTTACGAGGACGGACCGCGGTCCAAGGCGTCGACACGGTGCGGCGACAACCGACCCGTCGACGCCGACCCGTCGCCGCCACCACACCGGATGGAAGCGCCCGCGGCGGCCCTCAACGCGTTCAGCGGGAGCTGGGGCCTTCGCGAGCCGTCGAGATATACAAGAGGCTCGAGTCAGCCGGCTGTGCAAGAATCGCGCGTCGAGCCCGCGCCGGAAGGGGCGATCCACGGCCCCGTGTCCAGCCGCGCGCGCTGCGGCGCGTGGATCCGAGTCCCGCTCGGCGGGGCTGCAGCAGTGGCATGGCCGAAGACTTCAAGTTCCCTAGCGCCATCGGCTCGTATAAAGCGACACGGATCCCGCGAGTTCGTGCGCTGCACGAAACCGTGATCGAGGCGCGGGCGAGACGACACCACGAAGGCGAAGGACTCCCCTCGCCACGCGAGCGGCGCTCTCTTGGTTTTTACCATAGAGCCCGGCTCCATCTATACGTGGGAACGACCGCGACCGGCCGATCCAAATTTCAAGGGTATCATCTCGGCGAATCGATGCGGACCAACTCTT
Source organism: Dendrocalamus sinicus (assembly GCA_036346575.1). Taxonomy (NCBI): domain Eukaryota; kingdom Viridiplantae; phylum Streptophyta; class Magnoliopsida; order Poales; family Poaceae; genus Dendrocalamus; species Dendrocalamus sinicus. The sequence goes on from CM070647.1 coordinate 19,267,861, forward strand.
CGCCGTGAAGCAAGGACCTCTGAGGCGCCAGGACTACTTCAGCGCCGCCAAAATTGAAGCGGTACATGATGTTAATGAAATCACCGTCGTTAAGGCAGCCATACGGGGCCTTCGCGGGCCGATGGTCGAATACACGCGCGGAGGCCACTACGACGGTGGCCAAGCTCTTCGACAAAATGGACGAGTACGCGCGGGCGGAGGAGGATGCGCGGAGACGCAACATCACCGTCCTCGGCCTCGCCCGCGAGGAGCGGCCCCCGCGCGAGGTCGGGGCGGGTGGCCTCTCCTCGGCCGGCCGTGGCGAGAGCCCGAGGCAGCCCTCCCGAGGCGGTGAGGCGGTGCGGAAGGATCGCCACGATGTGGGCCCAAACCTCGCGCGCGCGCCGGCCGGCATGACGGCCCATCACGTCCTCGCCACCGAGAGCACCCGCCAAGGACGACCCGCCGCGGCGGGAGCCCGAGGGTCGGAGGGTGGAGTTGACTACCCCAGCCAACCCCGCGCAGAGCAGGAGCTCCTGCGCTATGGTAAGTGGTGCGAGGTACACGGCTACGGCGATCATTACACAAGGGCATGCATCGCGGTGATGGAGCTGCGGAGGGTGACGGCCGGGTCTCGGTCTCCGCCTTCTCGGCCCCCCGCCGAAGCCCATGCGGGGCACCCAAGGGATGGCCCCACACGGGCCACCGCAGCGGAGGGCGCGCAGCATCGCACCGTCAACGTCATCACCGGAGGCTCTTCCTCAAAAACCCCTGGGGAGCAGCCGCAGATGTGGATGCCGCCCCGCAGCATCACCTTCGACTTGAACGACGCTAGGGGCGTGGAGTACCCCCACCAAGACCCTCTAGTCATCCAGGCCCACATAGCATGCTGCGAAGTCAAGCGCGTCCTTGTCGACGGAAGCTCCGCGAACATCTTATTCGCAGACGCCGACCGCATGGCAATCCCCGGCGGTGGAGCAGCCGGGAGCTCCACTTCAAGGCCGGGGTCAACGCGCTGGCCCGGGCACGCTTCCCTTCTGTCACCTTCCGTCGGGAGGGCAACAAAGGTAACATCCGGGCCGAGCATGTCACCTTTGGCGTCGTAGATATCGGCACCCCTACAACGCCATGCTGGGCGACCCGCCATCAACTCTTTCGAGGCAATCCCGCACCACGCCTTCTTGTGTGTAAAGCTCCGGGCCCGGAGGGTGTCATCACCATCTTCGCGATCAGACTGCAAGACGTCTGCCGCGGCGGTAGCGCGCTCTCATCGCCCGATGCATGCCCTCTCCGCGCGCCGGTGTTTGGGCCCTCCGCCCGGTGGGCGCCCAAGCCTCGGCCGGCGGCGTCTAAGAAGGTGCCGCTCGAGCGGAGGCGGTTGTCTCCATTGGCGAGGGCTCACCGGGTCGAGCGGAGCTGCTCGGGTGCTTGAACAACGTGGATGTCTTCGCATGGTCCCCGGAGGACATCAAGGGCGTGGATCGCGCGGTAATCCAACATCGTTTGGCGGTTCGCCCCGATGCCAAGCCGGTCAAACAGAGGCTCCGGCGTATGTCGATGGATCGGCAGCAGGCGGCCAAAGCGGAGGTGGCAAAGCTTCTTCGCGCCGCGGTCATCCGCGAGGTCCACCATCCAGAATGGCTCGCTAACCCGGTGCTAGTCAAAAAGGCTAGCGGGGCCTGGCGCATGTGCATCGACTTCACGGCACTCAACAAGGCGTGCCCGAAGGACAACTATCCTTGCCACGCATCGATCGGTGGTTGACGCCATCGTTGGTGCGAACTCATGAGTTTCCTGGACGCCTATTCTGGCTACCACCAGGTATACATGGCCGAAGACGACGAGGAGAAGACCAGTTTCATCACACCACTTGGGATGTTCTGCTTTGTCAGAATGCCCTTTGGCTTGAAGAACGCAGGCGCTACCTTCACCCGCCTCGTCACCATTGCCCTGGCCGCCCAGCTCGGGAGGAACGTCGAAGCATATGTCGATGACGTGGTGGTCAAAACTTCGCAACTTGCTCTACGGTCGGGACCTCGAGACCTTTGACAACCTCGGAAGGCGGGCATCAAGCTCAACCCGACAAATGTGTCTTGAGTACAGCGGGCAAACTCCTCGGTTTCCTCGTGTCCGGACGGGGCATCCAGGCGAACCCCGACAAAGTGGACGCTATTCTGGGTATGGAGCCGCCCAAGACAACGAGGGAGGTCCAGAGGCTGGCGGGCCGCATGGCAGCATTAAGCCGCTTCCTATCCAGGGCGGCGGAGCGGGGCCTGCCGTTTTTCAAGACACTCCGCGGGTGCGAGGGGTTTCGTTGGGACGGGGACTGCGCAAAGGCCTTCAACGAGCTCAAGCAGCACCTGGCAAGCCTCCCCACTCTGGTCGCCCAAAGACTGCAGGCTCCCCTCTGCTCTACTCGGCTGCGTCGGCGCCGCGTCGATGCCGTCCTCGTCTTAGAGGAAGGCGCCATGCAGCGGCCTGTCTACTTTGTCTCCGAAGCCCTTCAAGGCGCCAAGACAAGATACACGGAGCTGGAGAAGCTCGCCTACGCGCTGGTCATGGCCTCCCGGAAGCTTCGGCATTATTTTCTGGCTCACCCGATCACCGTGCCTTCCTCATTCCCCCTGGCCGAGATGCTACACAACAAGGAGTCCACAGGGCGTATCGGTAAATGGGCCGCCGAGCTCGCTCCCTTCTCCTTGACGTATGCTTCGCGAACGGCAATTAAATCCCAAGTCTGGCGGATTTCCTCGCGAATGGACCCCACCGCCCAACCCGCCAGCGCACGATGACCCGCTCGACGCTATAATCGACGGAGCTTACAGCGCCGCCGTGCGGGCGTGGGGCGGTGATCGCCACGCATGAGGGACGGCGTTTCTTTGTACTCGCGCGCCTTGCCTTCCCGCCACCAACAACACGGCCGAATACGAGGCGCCGCTTTGGCTGGCGGCTCAAGGCGGCCGGCGCGAGACGGTGTTGGTCCGCACCGACTCGCGCTTGGTGGCCGGCCATGTGGACAAGTTATATCAAGCCAAGGACCCTGAGTTGGCCAAGTACCTCGCGCGGACAGGCGAGGAAAGGCACTTTTGGGTGTCACCGTCAAGGCCATCCTCGAGCGGAGAATGAGCAGCGGATGCCCTCGCCAAGGCGGCGGCCAAGAAGCGCTTCGGAGGGGCATTCTACGAGTGTTAGCAAAGGCGCCATCGTGCAGACAACCGGGACGCGCGCTTGTCCACCGCATTGATCGGCCAGGAGATTGGCGGGAGCCCATTTTCAAATTTTTACAAGGCCTCGCCGAGCCGGAGGACCCTGCCGAGCTGCAACGATTGCAGCACCGTGCACGGTCCTTCCAGGTGTTTGAAGGGACGCTTTATAAGAAGGGCGTTTGCGCGCCGCTCCTGCGCTGCCTCTCGATGGAGGAAGGAAAGGAACTCCTGACGGAAATCCACGCGGGCGTATGCGGATCCCACCTGGCGCCGAGGTCATTAGTTGGCAAGGCGTTCAGACAGGGCTTCTACTGGCCGACTGCCATCACCGACGCCCAGGACCTTGTCCGCCGGTGCCAAGGGTGCCAATGGATGGCGCGCATCATCCGCAGGCCCCCGACAAGCCTCAACCCAATCCCCCCGGTCTGGCCACTGGCGCGCTGGGGTCTCGACATAGTAGGACCACTTGCCCGAGCTCCAGGGGACCTCCGGTTCGTGGTGGTCGCGCTGGAGTATTTCTCCAGGTGGCTGGAGGCGATCGCTCTGGCCAAAGTAACTTCTGCGGCCATACAGCTCTTCCTATGGCAAAACATCATATGTCGCCGGGTACCTCGAGCTCACGGCCGACAATGGCTGCAGCTCGACGCCGCCTCTTCAAGGATCATCGTGGATAAGATGGGCATCACCCTCCGATTCGCCTCGGTAGGGCATCCCCAGTCCAACGGGGCGGTCGAACGGGCGAATGGCGCCATCTCTGCCGCCATCAAAAAGCGCCTGGTGGGATTGCCGAAGGGCAAGTGGCCAGACGAGCTTCACAGCGTTTTGTGGTCGCTTCGCACAACGGTAACGCGCCCAACGGATTTACGCTGCTCAAGCTCCTCTTCGCGACGAAGCAATGATGCCCGAGGAAATTAAGGCCGGCTCGCGAAGGGTCCTCGCCCAAGCACCCGAAGAGGAGCGCCGTGTGTCCTGGACCTCCTCGACGGATACGCGCGACGCAGCCCACCACGCCGAGAAGTACGCGCGCGCATAATGCGCATCGGGACCGCTCTATATGCCCGCGGGGTTCAAGCACGGGACCTCGTCCTCGAGTAGCGCCGTGCGAAACCATCGGCAAGCTGGAATCCAAGTGGGAGGGCCCGTACATCGTAACGAGGCATTGCCAAAGGGGCGTCCGCCCGCCACGCTTGAAGGACAAGCCTTCCGCACACATGGAACGCGGACGGGTTGCGCGATACTACGCCTAGAAGCAAGACAAGAGGCGAGGCCACCGCCGTTGATTAAGCGATGCTCGCCGCGCAAACGGGAGTTCAATAAAGGTTGCTGTTCCAAGAGCATCCTCGCCCGCGCTAAGCCGCACGCACAGTCCACGGACTCTAAATAAGACGAGCGCCGAGCCCAGCCCGCACGCGCGAGTCTCCTGACTATAAAGAAGTCGAAGGCCGAGCCTAGCTCGCACGCAATAGTCCACGGACTCTAAATAAGACGAAGCGCCGAGCCCGACTCCGCACGCGCGAGTCTCGGACTATAAAGAAGTCGAAGCGCCGAGCCTAGCTCGCACGCAATAGTCCACGGACTCTAAATAAGACGTGAAGCGCCGAGCCCAGCTCGCACGCGCGAGTCTCCGGACTATAAAGAAGTCGAAGCGCCGAGCCTAGCTCGCACGCACAGTCCACGGACTCTAAATAAGACATAACGCCGAGCCCAGCTCCGCACGCGCGAGTCTCCGGACTATAAAGAAGTCGAAGCGCCGAGCCTAGCTCCGCACGCAATAGTCCACGGACTCTAAATAAGACGAAGCGCCGAGCCCAGCTCCGCACGCGAGTCTCCTGACTATAAAGAAGTCGAAGCGCCGAGCCCAGCTCCGCACGCAACAGTCCACGGACTCTAAATAAGACGTGGCGTCGAGCCTAGCTCCGCACGCATTTCACGGAGTATAAATAAGACGCAGCGGGGACGCCGCGCGCACTCCACGGAGTATAAAGATGACGTAGCGTTGAGCCTAGCTCGCACGCAACAGTCCACGGACTCTAAATAAGACGAAGCGCCGAGCCCAGCTCGCACGCGCGAGTCTCGGACTATAAAGAAGACGAAGCGCCGAGCCTAGCTCCGCACGCAACAGTCCACGGACTCTAAATAAGACGTGAAGCGCCGAGCCTAGCTCGCACGCGCGAGTCTCGGACTATAAAGAAGACGTGGCGCCGAGCCTAGCTCCGCACGTAATAGTCCACGGACTCTAAATAAGACGAAGCGCCGAGCCCGCTCGCACGCGCGAGTCTCCGGACTATAAAGAAGTCGAAGCGCCGAGCCTAGCTCCGCACGCATAGTCCACAGACTCTAAATAAGACGTGGCGCCGAGCCTAGCTCGCACGCCGCGAGTCTCCGGACTATAAAGGACGATAGCGCCGAGATTGGCATCCACACGCGCCGCTCCACGAGCACAAACGAGATGCATACACTGTCCTTCACGCCCGGCGGCGTGTAACACCAAGCATAAAGTACTACTTAGTTCCATTGCGAAGCGAGGGGTTACATGGTCACATGCGTAAGAACCAAGACATCACTCCCGGCACCACCCGACCAACCGCCGGCCTTGGCGCGGTGCGGACGAGCCCGCGCCGTCGTCGCCACGGCGCCAAGGACCCTTCAAGCCATCGAGGAGGTCCCCCCCATGCAACGCTCTGCTGCATGGCGACTCGCCGCACCTTCCCGGCGGCCCCAGATCCGTTGGTGGAAGTTCTGCAGGCCAGCCCCGACGGAGCGGATGGCGTCCGACATAACCTCCGGTCGGTCGGGAAGATCCAGTTGAGGATTCGTTAGATCATGGGTATGCCTACACCCACGAGTATGAAGCAGGGCGAGGGCGAAGCACGCACCAACATAGCTGCAGTGCTCGCCAAAGGTCCTGGCGCCACGAAGAGCAACGCCGGCCCCCTCCTCGATCAGCCCGAGCGTCTCGACAAGGCCTCCGGCGGCGTAGTATCCGGCACTCGGACGCACAGATCCCGAAGGGCCTAGTTCAGAGACTCCATGGCCCGCCACGCCGACGCAGACGCATTTCCCAAGGCAAGGCGGTTCTCAGCAGCAGCCTCCGCCAGCTGGGCGTTCTCCCCTTCTAGGATGGAGATCTGCTGCACGAAGGCGCTGCCTCACCGCGCGGCCCCGCACCTCCGTGGTCGCAACCTGCGCGCCACGGGGCAGCCTCGGTAGCCGCGCGGTTCGTCATCCTTCGCGGCGATAGCAGTGTTTGCTTCACGGAGGTGGGCTTCCAGAGCCCTTTGCTCCCGAACGTGGGCCTCGTCAAAGGACCGGCTAAGGGAAAGTGTCTGACAGGAACAACGAATCAGCAGGCGGCTAACCATACCGCAAGCTGAAGTGCACGATTTACCCTCATCTCGAGGCTCGCAACGCGAGCGCCAGAGGTCCCAGCGCATGACGACAGCACCTCTCGGTTGAGGCCGTTGTCGGCACGCTCGGCGGCGGCGGTGAGGTCGCAAAATATCTCCGGGCGAGGGAGCAAGTCCGAGCGAGCGAGCCCCGCCCCAAAGACACCAGATTTACCGCGCCACGCCACGTCGCCAGAAGGGGCACCGGCGGGCATCTGCACACAGCTCCCGACCAAGACACCTCGCCGCTCGATCCTTCGCGCGACGGAGACGCCGCCTCGCCTAATGTCGGCAGAATGAGCGAGCAGACGAGAAAGCCTCGCAAGTCAAGGGAGGAAAGGGACTCACACCTAACTCCTGCGCCTCGCCACGGCAGAAGCGGCACCGGTCGACCACCCGGGGACACGGGGCCTCAACGGTTGGGAGAAGGTCTTCTCGGCGCGCCGCCACCGTAATCCCGTGGCAAGGCCCCGCAACAGTGAACCGACCCCTCGTTGGCGGGGGGATCGCGTCGAGGGCGTTCGCTGCGGTGGCGCAGCGATTCTTCCATGGCGAACCACCTCGGTCATTGCCGCCCGCGCTTCCTCGCAGGGCGCCGCCGTCGGCCGCTACGGTTGATGGCGCACCGCCCCCCGTGGTTTGTTCGCCGGGGACGGCGCTACCCCCCGGGTCGACGGGGTCCAATTCAGCGGTGGCCGCAAGCCCGAGCACGGGCTCGTGGGCAGCGGCAGAAAGTGCCGGGGGATCCGCAGCGGTGCGCCCCTCCGAAGCAGTGTGGCCAGGCCCACCGCCGGTCGCACGCTCCGCCTCAGCCGAGCTACCCGCCGGGGGGGCTGCCGGGTTGCATACGACAGCCGGGGAACAGGCCCGCGCCGCGAAGATGCCCACTGCGGGCTATCACCTTCACGGCACCGGAGTCCCGGCGGGAGCTCTTAGGCATCATGCGCTCGGCACGGCAATGCCTATAGCCTCGCAGTGCGGTTTATCCGCCCGCTTAGCCGCTCGACCGCGGCCTCGCGAGCCCGGTGCTCTTTAAGTGTGTACGGGCCGAGAAGCGCGCAGCTGCGCGCTCCGCATCTTCTAGCCGAGCCACTGCGCAGGAAATCACGTCAGGTAGGCGGAACCCAAGCAGAGGCAAGGGCGTGCTGGGAGACTTACAAGGTGCGGAGGGCGGAAGCAGCCGAGACACAGACGGATCGAACCCGTCCCCGCGGGGGCCATTCTGCGCAACATACTTCCCCCGGGAGGACAGTGGCGCCGCCCCATGCATCGTGAACTCCTCGACCAGGTCGCGCACGCTCATGCGACGAGCCACACCGACGAGGCTCAGAAGCTTCGCGTGTCGCCAATCTCCGCTTCGCACTCGGCGTCTTCGTTGAACGAGATTGGCCCACCTCGCATCGCAGCCCGCTCTTGTCGGCCACGGTGTAGTAGAACCACCACGCGCCCAGCCGACGCCACCGCCTCGCCGAGGCTAGCACAGGAACAACGTCGCGCAGACGCCCGAGCACGAAGTCCACACCACCGGTTGGACACGCGCCGCCAACCTTCCCGGGCCGGCGGTGTGCATCGTGCGGTGGTGGCAAATAGGCTCGCACTAGGGCGCCACCCTCGGTCCGCATCGCCACGTGAAGACAAAGCTAGGCGAGTATCGCGTGGGGCGCCGGTGGGCTAGCTCCAAGCTGGTAGGCCCGCGGACTTCGCCACAAACAACGTCTGAGGCATCCAAGGCGGCATCGAAGAAAGCGACAAAAACAATTGCCTCTAAGGGCCCGGGCTTTGGCTCCGTCTCGCCCCAGCGAGGCAAGCGAGCCCCGTCGCGATGCACGATCTTCCCCTCATCCACGAGCCGTTGCGGCGCCCCTCCGTCATGCGGCTTTTCCCAAAGACACCGGGAGCAGAGCCTCCGGATGCTCCACCGTTCCACAATTTGTTGGCACACGAGCTCCTCGCGGCACCAGTTTGTACCCTGAGGAAGGATGGGTCCCCCCGCCTTGGGTGGGCAAGGAATCGCTGCGGGGGTGGTAGCTGGCATCGTCGTGGCTAGCCATTTGCTCTTCACGATAGGGGAAGGAGAAGAAGAAGGCAAAGGAGCAATGGGCCTAACAATTAGCGCGGCGCAAGCGGCGGCAGATCAAAAGCAAACGAGGAAGGGTGCCTCCCAATGCCAAGACCTTATAAAAACGCCGCCGCCGCTCGGGGCTCGGCGCCAGACGGATCAAATTCCCGGCGATTCGGCCGTCCAGGATTTGGAAAGAAGAACCGCCCGAACCTAGAAGGCCGCACCTGGTAGGTGGCCAGGCAGCGCACAATGCCCCTACCTCTTCAACACGGGTCCAATTTCTCGGGGAACGAGGCGAACGGCCGTGGTCACGCAACCGCTCACATCCCACGACGCACCAGTCGCGAGTCGCCACGTGCCCCACCCGCAGCATGGCACACTGCACGACGCGACAGCCTGACTTCTGCCAGGCCAAGCGTCGGCGCAATTCCAGCCGCCATTAAAAGCGCACTACAAGGCTACGAGGTCACAACAGCCCCGGAGCGCGCGCCTCTGCTTCGAAGTGGGCGCCGGCTTCGCTGCCACCCGTTCGAAGGGTAGGGGACGGAGCGCGCGTGTTCATTTCGACCAGGCGCCGCCACGCCACCCGCTCAAGGGTAGGGGACGGCGCGCGTCTCGCCGACCAGGCGCGGCCGCGCCACCCGCTCGAAGGGTAGGGGACGGAGCGCGCGCCTACTTCCACTAGGTGCCGCCGCGCCACCCGCTCAAGGGTAGGGGACGGAGCGCGCGCCTACTTCGACCAGGCGCCGGCCGCGACCACCCGCTCAAGGGTAGGGGACGGAGCGCGCGTCTACCGACCAGGCGCGGCCGCGCCACCCGCTCGAAGGTTAGGGACGGAGCGCGCGCGCTCGCTCGACCAGGCGCCGGCTTTGCAGCCACCCGCTCAAGGGTAGGGGCGGAGCGCTGCGTCTCGCCGACCAGGCGCCGCCGCGCCACCCGCTCAAGGGTAGGGGACGGAGCGCGTCGCCGACCAGGCGCCGGCCGCGCCACCCGCTCGAAGGGTAGGAAACGGAGCGCGCGTCGCGCCCGACCAGGCGCGGCCGCCGCCACCCGGTCGAAGGTAGGGACGGAGCGCGCGTCTCGCTGACCAGCGCGCGCCGCCGCCACCCGCTCAAGGGTAGGGGACGGAGCGCGCGCTCGCCGACCAGGCGCGGCCGCGCCACCCGGTCGAAGGGTAGGGGACGGAGCGCGCGCTCGCTGACCAGGGCGGCCGCGCCACCCGCTCGAAGGGTAGGGACGAGCGCGCGCGTCTCCTTCGACTCGCGCGCCGCCGCCACTCGGTCGAAGGGTAAGGAAGGAGGGCGCGCGTCTCGCCGACCAGGCGCGCCGCCGCCACCCGCTCAAGGTAGGGGACGGACCGCGCGCCTACTTTGACTAGGCGCCGCCGCCGCCACCCGCTCGAAGGGTAGGGGCGGGCGCGCGCGTCTACCGACCAGGCGCGGCCGCCGCCACCCGCTCAAGGGTAGGGGACGAGGCGCGCGTCTCGCCCGACCAGGCGCGGCCGCGCCACCCGGTCGAAGGGTAGGGACGAGCGCGCGTCGCCCGACCAGGCGCGGCCGCCGCCACCCGGCCGGCGGTAGGGGACGAGCGCGCGCGTCTCCTTCGACTAAGCGCGCCGCGCCACCCATTCGAAGGGTAGGGGACGGAGCGCGCGTCTACTTCGACCAGGCGCGGCGTTGCGCCACCCGCTCGAAGGGTAGGGGACGGAGCGCGCGCCTACCCGACCAGGCGCCGGCCTCGCCGCCACCCGCTCGAAGGGTGGGGACGGAGCGCGCGTGTCTTCTGTGGCGCAAGCTTCAGGTTCCTCAACCACAAGCTTGGAGTAATTCACGCGCCGCAGGGGACGGAGGGGGCCAATGGACTCGACGACATGGCTTCGTCCCTGTGAAGCCCTTCACCATGAGAGGCTCCTGTCGTAGGGGTGGCCCCCACCTAAACCCAGCAGGCCCGGTAGAAGACTATAAGGCCCAGAATAGGCCTTGTGTAATGACATAACTGCCCCAGAGGGATGACCGGATGTAAGGGTATAACTGTAAAAGCACTCCCCATGAGTATATATATGCGAGTAAGCCATGGGGAGGGGCCAAGGCCATTACACTTATCTTCATCACTCTCCACTACCACTTCTCTCTGTTTGGTCTGTAGCCACAACAAGGATGTATGTCCAGTTTGTGGTGCATCAAGATGGAAAAATACAGATAGAAGGAAGAAGATTCCTGAAAAAGTGATGCGGCATTTTCTATTGATTCCAAGGTTGAAGAGGATGTTTACTTCCAAAAAAATAGCAGAGGAGGCACAATGGCACCAGCTGAAGAGGAAACCAGTGGAGAATGAGCTCACCATCCAAATTGATGGTGAGGCATGGAAAGAATTTGATAGAAAGTATGAGTGGTTTGCAAAAGATGCAAGGAATATTAGACTTGGCCTTGCTACGGATGGTTTCAACCGCTTGGCAAAATGAGCTCTTCATACAAAGATGTGGCCTGCTTTTTCTTGTCCCTTATAATTTTCCTCCATGGGACTTTATGGAGCAATCCAACTTCATGATGGGCCTACTTATCCTCGGTCCGAATGCCCAGAAAGGATTTTGATGTTTTCTTGGAGCCACTTTTTGAGGAGTTGCTAGAGCTTTGGAAAGGTGTCCCTACGTTTGATGCACTCAGTGGAAAGAAGTTTAATCTACATGCTGCGATTATATGGTGCATTCATGATTATCCAGCTTTGAGCACATTGTCAGGTAGAGTCACAAGAGGTTATTATGATTGTGTGCGATGTGACAAAAATCCTTGTTCCAGAAGAATAAGGAATAAGATATGTTATATTGGCCATTGACGATTCCTTGCAAAGGACCATCCCTGGAGGAAAAAGAGAAATTTTGATGGTAAGGCTGAAAATCGTGACAAGCCAGAGGAATTTAGTGTAGATGAGCTGACGGAGCAACTGGAGAGGGTCAAGGATGTTAGACCAGGAAAGCATCCTGAGAGCAAAAAGAGAAAGTGGGAAGTAGAAGGTCAATGTTGGAAGCGAAGGTCATGTTTGTGGGATTTGCCGTATTGGTCAAGTTTGAAGCTTCGACATAATCTGGATGTTATGCACATCGAAAAAAAATATATGTGAGTACATTCTTGCTACATTTCTCGGCATCGTTGGGAAGACAAAGGACACTATAAATGGTAGACTTGATTTGGAAGACATGGGCATAAGGAAAATTTACACTTGAAGCGTGATGGAAATTGTATAGTGTTCGCATGGCCCCTACACAATGACAAAAACTCAAAAATTGCCTTTGCATTTTTTGAGAAGTGTAAATTTCGATGGATATGCTTCTAACTTAGCAACATGTGTTATCTGCTGATGGATGCAACCTCCAAGGATTGAAAACTCATGATTGTCATATCCTACTCTGCAGGATTTTACTGCTGCCATTAGAGGAATCATGCATAAGGACATATATGAAGCACTTGCTGAATTAGGCAACTTCTTTCAGCAATTATGTGCAAGAACTTTGAAGTTGGATGTTTTGCAAAGAATGAAATCTGAAATCCCAATTATTCTCTGCAAACTTGAGATAATATTTCCTCCTTCTTTCTTTGATGTCATGCTACACTTGACTGCTCATTTACCGATGAGGCAATTTTTAGAGGGCGATGCAGATGGATGGATGTACCAGAGAAAGAAGGTTGTATACATTGAAACGTTTTGTGAGGAACTTGGCAAGACCTGAAGGGTCCATTGCAGAATCATATGTTGCCGCTGAGTACTTGACCATTTGCTCAAGGTACTTTGATGATGTTAATACACGACACAATCGCGAGGGCAGGAACAGGGAGCGTGTTGATTTGAGAAAAGGTGATCTATCTGTTTTCCAGCATGGAGTTGATACACTTGGAGCCCCGAAGGTTACATATGTTGAACATGATTATGATAAAATGGTCTGGTTTGTGCTAAACAATTGTCCAGAGGTTGAGCCATACATGGAGTAAGTCATCCCATATGAACTTTTAAATTTATATTATGTAACCCACTAATTATTATCGCTCATGTTTGAATTAACTATGGTCTGCAGGATATGCAAGAAAGAGTTAGAGACTGAAGGATATCCTGATGTCGAGAGAGCCCTCGAGAAGGAATTTTCCTCTTGGTTTAAGAATCATGTGAGTTTATTTCATATTGCCCCTACCAATGTTGCATGTATTGCTAATTCACTTATGCATTGTATTTTACTTGTACAGATTGCAAGACTACGTCACATGGAAGGAGAAGACATTAATGATGACCTATATGCATTGTCATGTGAACCGGATCTCCGAGTTCGAATTTTTTCAGCATGTCTTGTTGATGGTGTCCGATTCCACACATTTGACCGCGAAAAAAATAGAAGAACTCATAATAGTGGAGTCATGACTGAGGGTACACATAATAGTGAAAATATTGATTTTTATGGTTGTTTGAATGAAATAATTGAGCTGCGGTATAACTCGGATTCGAGTGAGAGCCGGACAGATGGTTCTATTTCGATGTGATTGGTTTGACACACATGGCAAGCGAGTTAGAATGAAAGATGATGTATTTTTTGAAGCATCAACCATAGCATTGTTGGTACAAGGATGATCCTTTTATTTTAGCAACACAGTAACAAAAGTATTTTACTTGGAAGACACCAAGCATAGAGACAGTTGGAGAATTGTCCAAAAATTTACACATAGACATTTGTGGAGTGTGTCTGAAAATGACAATGTTGAAAGACCCAATGGTGTGGGATTGTCATACCAAGATGATGAATGTGACGATTTTCATGTCCAACTAAATGAAGGAAATCGGAGAATGAACATCCGGCTCTGGCCGATGAAGATTCTCTTCAAGTTGATGCAAGCGCAGTTGATAAGCTTCGTAGTCAAAGGGTAGACGAAGTGCAAGAAAGCGAGTCAAGTGATGATGAAGATGAAACTAGATGGCAATATATCAGTGATAATGAAGGTCCAACACTCCCTAGCAATGATGATGATGATAGCGATATGGAGTAGCTCTGAGCATATTTGGCAGTAGTTTGGCAATAACCTCTTTTCTCATGTAAGATATTGCATTTCATTAGGTTTATTATTGTTAGAGATTGCAGTTCGGTAGCTCATATTGCTAATGTCAGTTATATTATAATATATGGATCTTGCTTTTTAACTGTGTTAAACAACTATCTCTGATGACAACTATTTCTGACTTTTACAGGAGTTGAAGATGTATGATTTTGGTGGTTCTTCATTTCTTCCTCAAGACATAGCCGCTGTCTGTTACCCTTACAGGCCTTGCTTTGTTTAACTAGTATTCATCTTATTATTCTGCTGTTTCAACAGACAAGCATATTCCTATTTGTTGAGACTGTCTAGATTCTAGAGTTCAAACTGTAGTTTTCTACTTGGTATCCGTATGGCCCATATACTGCCAAGGAATTAGGTATATATGTCTGAATCCTTCGTACAATCTTCTACAAGTGGCGTCTTGTGGATCTGAGTTTCAGATATGAACCTAGTGCTTGTGCACTGCACTGTGACTACTGTCAATCTTGCATTAGATATTACTTTTAGGTGAACATGCTTCCCACGTCCACATGAGAACTTTGAAATTGTTAATCTATCATTTTGTGCATAAATAAAATGTCTGTGTTTTATCAGATGTATAGTTCTCTTTGATCTGATGACTGTCATCCTTGCCATGCCCTCGAGCACTAGGTCTTGATGCAATAAGATCTTCTGTCATCATGTATATATAATGCCTTCTCTCTTCAATATTCATGATTGCGTTCTCTGTTTTTCTAACTCAGGCACTTTTTATGGTCCTCAAGGACCATATTCCTTGTTTGCCGGGAGGGATGCAACTCGGGCCCTGGCATTGATGTCATTTGACCCTAATGACCTCACTGGAGATTTGGAAGGACTAAGTCCAGATGAGCTGGAGGTGTTGCAAGATTGGGAAGATAAATTTGAAGAGAGGTACCCTAGGGTGGGTCATCTTGCTTCAGAAAACGCAACACACAGTAATCAGAATGGTGCTCAGCTTGATCACGAGGAAGAGAATGCCTAACTCCATCGGTTTGTCTGGTTCTCTGGTTTTTTTACTGGATTGCGAGCGGTAGATCTGATGCACTGATAGGTGATGTTTGCCTGTTGTATGAGCGTGCGTGACTAATGTGCCTGCCCTCTCCATCAGCTTTGTTTTGGTGTGTAGTAGTGGATAAGGTGGGAATTTTGAGTGGCAAAAAAAGGAGGGCCGCCCTTGTGCCCAAACGATGTGTATGTATGCTTCGGTTTGTGTCATCATTCACGGCTTAATTCTCGTAGCAATGATCTTGCTGTCAACTAAAGCACCATAATTTGCCAACCATACATTACTACATTCCTTTTAGCGCTGTTGGAAAACAGCATCAGCATCATGTCCATTCTTTATGAGATTCTTCCCTTTTGACACATGATGCATCCACGATTATTTTTTCCGCTCCAGCATTGGAATCTCGATACAGGGAGGAGAGAGTTCGCCCCCTTTTTTCCCAGTTCTCCGCGCTGCACCCACCATTGTTTGGTCCTTCTTTTTCCGTAGAAGGATAGGGGTACCCTTTCTTTTCCTACTTACCATGGTCTTACCGAGTAGTACGTAAATGCCACGGGATTAAAACACCACGGCGACGCAGTACGTACGTGTCCGCTTCCGCAGTGGCTAATAATGGTATTCTCCGAGGGAGAGGCAGAGGGAGCACAGACCTCACATGGCGTGTCCCGGAGAAGGGCCCAGCCCTTGCTTGGCAGTTGGCACATAGCACATTGTACTAGCGGGCAGCCACACAGTGAGTGAATTTTTTTTATTATAGATTATGATTTTTATTTAAAATTTTAAATTCTAACCGTTCACGATAAAAAAACAAAGAGATACTTGTGTATAATTTTAATCGATATGGATAAAATCAGGACAGTGTATACTATAATCAACTTATAAATCTATCTTAAAAAATATTCTATTTAAAAACTACTTGCCGTACAAAACCGATCAAGAAACATAAAAAACCCACCATCCTTGAGAGAGTTCGCGTCATGTGAAGTGAAGGCATGCAAAGAACCCACACCATCCTTGTCACCTTGAGAGAGTTCGTGTCAAGTGAAGGCAGGCAGGCTCAATCCAATCTGGAGCCCCCGCTCCATAACCGCGCTGCTAATGCGGCCACCAGCCGCCGTAGTCGTCCTCCTCCTCCCCCACTGTTTTTCCCTCGAGGACCAGACCGCTCTAGAAATTCACAGTGATCTGTTCGTGTCCTCCGCAGCCCAACCTACCACCGTACTTTTCTAGATATTTCTTCCTGTGACCTGGTTTTCGTTGTTCTTTGTCACAATGATCATTTGGGGATATATGAGAGGTACTGATTCTCAACCCAATTGGACCTTGGGATGATGCATGCAAACTAGCACCAAGTGCTTCTGATGATCTTGTACTGAGAACCATATGTAGATAATTTTCATTCCAGAGATACAAACAAGTAAAATTATTGACCTTGATAAGGAATAAAGACAATCAATCTAGCACAGCATACAAGGATTGCATATACAAGTGACAGATTTACTCACAAAACCGGCAATACTCGAAATCACCGAGAAGAACACGGGCTAGGCACGCTTGCGCGCTGTCCCAGAAAACCTATTGCCCCCACACCACCGTGAGAGAGGTCAGTAGGCACGGAGATACAAAGCCCACACGCTGAAGTGCTGCTCACGCCGGCGAGTCGAGGTAGAGGAATGCCGCACAAGCGCAGGGGAGGAGCCGGCCAAGCACCTCGCCGGAGAGCACCAGAGAACCGAAGTCGCCACATACCACAGGCAAAAATCAACGAGAGAGAGAGAGAGAGATCACTTTCCTTTTGGTCCCCAACCAAAAGAGGCCGGCCGCCATTTATAGCCGAGAGAGGGGAGAGGCCGAGCACTCGGCCGCGACGCCAACGGCCGGGCCCGAGTCTTACGCGCCACCACCGCAACTCACAAACCGAATCTGGGGACCGAGTCTTACGGGAAGAAGAGGAGCGCCGAACCCAACGGGAGAGAGGGGGATGCGCGAGTCGCACAGGAGGAGGGGAATGGGAAATTCCCTTTTTGCCCTTGGTTATACAAATGATGCATGGCCCCGAGATCAAGGTGTTATGTCCCGGATATCCGATCCGTTTTCACCCCTAGTTATGTCCCGGATATCCGGTTTCATATTATCCGGATTATCCGTATCCGTATTCGACGGATACTAGGCTTACTGTATTCGTATCTGTATCCGATAAAAAAATATGTATCTGTATCCGATCCAAGAACTATCTGAAAAAAATCCGATCCAACACAATCCGTATTCGTATCCGTCTGGATCCGACGGAAAATATCCGATTCGTTTTCACCCCTACTCGGAATGTGGTGACACTGAGAGCAAATCTCGCGCACGGTGCTGCTATTGGACGAGTGACTGTCGACATACCCCTCCGAAGATGGGTCTTAATCGGAAGCGTCCACCAACGATGATATGTTAAGGAATCTTTTTTTTCTCAATGTTTCATATATATTCGCAGTGTTTTAAATTTATTTATATTGTGTATGTGCATCATGAATTGGTAGTAGAACATTAACTATCTTTTATACAACATATGCATTATCTAGCATTTATACACATGTTATCCACTATTTAAATATTTTTAGTACAGTTATTATATACCAGGTAGATTAGATAAATAAAAATGGGCGCTAATTTGATGCAAAATTTTTATCTGCCGCCCGCGCATTACCACGTCGCCCTTATCCAGCCGAGTATCACCTAGCGATCCCATTCCCACGTTCAGCCTGGGAGATAGACAGGGCGGTGAGGTGGGAGATAGATAGGACCTAGCGATCCCCTTTTTCGGCGACGGTTCCTACCTCCGCGGCCTCACCTTCCCTCTGCCCCCTCTCCCGCCGCCTCACCCCCTGATCCCAAGACCACAGCATCACCTCCCTTGTGCCCCAGGACAGCCGCATCGCCTCCCCTTCGCCCCAAGACCGCCGACCGCCGCCAACGTGCCCGTCGTCGATCTGCACCTCACCCCCTCCCAAGACCAACATGCCTCCTGGGAGGAAGGCACCACCGAAGACAACGAAGCCCCTTGGTAATTTCATATGAATCCTTCCTCATGGTAGAGCGGGATCTGCAGTTTCGGGTAATAATTACGGTGGTGGCGAGGATCTGCAGTTTCGGGTAGCAATTACGGTGGTGGTGAGGGTGGAAGGCAGTTAGGGCATGGGGCAGGGCGACGGAGGGCGGCTACCAGGAGGCTGCGGTCTTTTAGGGATCTGCTTGTTCTTATGCTTTTCTCGTTTATACGCTTGGTTGTGTGGGGAAATGTTGCAGAAGACATGAAGTTTTAAGCTTCCGATCCCATCTTGCCTATGGATGTCTGGTTGGAGCCTACATTGATTTGGATGTTAGGTTACATTACTTGTAGACCTAAGTTTTTATGGCATAATGCATATATCTGATTCATCGGTGTAATTGCTGTAGCTCATGCCGTTGGCTTCCTTGTTTTTTTAAGTAATGTTAGTAGCTAATGGTGTCAACTTCCTTGTTTTGTTGTGCAATGAGGGTAGCACATATTTCTTGTTAATCAGGAACATTTATCCTAGCAACTGTTTAAATGAATGCACAGAAGCACCATTATGTGAATATGAGAAGATAAGGGCTGAAAATATGATGAGGAACAATCAATTGTTGCAAAGACTTGGGGTCAATGCACTAGCTTCAATGGTTAACAATACAAGAGCAAGGAGCAAGGATGATAGTCATGAACAATCAGGATCCCTGTATAATCCTCAAGACAATGAGGGATCTGACCAAGATGAAGTCAGCAAGGTACCAAGCATTGTTCTTGCTAATTACCTATGGTTCTGCAATTTCATTAATTTGTAGCTAATTTTTCTTCTTTGCTACCAAACGAGGCTTCTTAGGTCTGCGAGGACGTATGTAACAAGAGTTCCCATGATAAAGGAACTTCTCTGCTAGAGGATCAAGCATATCAAAGAGAGTGGTGGCACCTCAGCAACAGGAGGAAAATACTAGAGTTACTAGGCAAAGAACTGCTGTCGCACACGATGCATTGGTATCTACTACTACTAGCCAGAATGAGGAGCAGATCAACGTTAATGATGAAGGCAAGTGATTATCATATTTGGTCTCCATATAAAATGTTGCTTATGATATTAACTAGATCTATGCTGTGTATTGCAACGGAGCAAAAAAATCAACAAGGATCATACTAGTGATGATCCACTAAAGTAGCAAATATCATATTCTTTGGTAACCCACCGAATTAGCAGATATTATTGGTGACACATAGGACTGAACAGCTGAATCCTCGGAACCATAATGACTCACATGGCGATAAAATTTAGTGTTTTTGCCTGTCTGCTCATTTCGAACTCAAGAACTAGTCCTCTTAAACCAAGTACTCGGTGAATGTCTACAATCTATTTACTAACATAGATACATATTAAAGCATAATCTTGAAACTATATTAAATTAGACACTTGGTCCATAGGTATATATTTACATAGATTCAACAAAACAATGCCAAAATGCATGCAATGGTATCTACATGAAAATGATAGCTTGACCTTGGTAGACTTCAATTTCTTAAAGCTTATTTTTCAGTTATCTCATTCCTGGTACCACTATATTAGGTTACAAAAGTTCGAAGATTTTCCTTTGTGCGCACAAAGTTGGAAAATTAACTGAAACTCACAATAATCACATGCAAAAACAGCAATTTAATAACAGATCATCTACGTAAAAGAAAGACTAAGGAGAGCAAAACATCTACAGAAAAAGAAAGATTATCGGCCTTTTTTATGAAGTTTGAGTTGAATGCGACCATATTTTATTTCTTGAACCTTGAAGCTTTGGTGTGTCCTTGGTGATCGATGCTATATGTAAGAGCCATTCGAAACAATGTTGATATATATCATCCGATCCTACTCCATTAAGGCATGGATCGCCTTCCCAAACCTTTGCTCAAGTTGCTGCGAATTGAGTGAGGCTTTTCGTGATATTGGCTTGTCAACTCTGTCTCATAATCCCGGTAGCACAATTTGTGTCTTCCAAAGTCTTTGCAGATACTAGTGAATGTTCTTACTTTTAGTTTGTTTCATGTTTTTTCTCTGTAAACTCCATGTTAGAAAATATATAATGTAGAAGAAAAGGCAAGCCACACCAATGTTGACTTGCATATCTCCTTCGTTCAAAATTTCAAGGCAGTGAGCTTTTCAAATCATGACCATTGAATGATACATCTTAATATTCTAGACCAGAAAGAGTGAAGTATTTCACCAAGTCGATATGAAATTATTATGATTGCTTAAGTATTGATTTAGCTGATCATGCTATTACAATTTGGCTCATACTATATTGACTTTTGTAGAGAGGTTGTTTTCAGCTTGCAAAACTCTGTTTTAAGTTATTACAACAAAGTATAAACTAGGCATTGACATGGAGATGTATATCCATGATCAATGTTTACCTTGATGCTGAATTGGCTGATCATAATCTGATCCTACTCCTATTTGTGAGTAGTCAATATGTGTTTGCATGAGAGGTACTGATTCTCAACCCAATTGGCACCTTGGGATGATGCATGCAAACTAGCACCAAGTGCTTCTGATGATCTTGTTATTTCTAGAGTTATTTCAAAATGTAAGCACATATATGGCACTTGCACTCAAGCTGAGAACCATATGTAGATAATTTTCATTCCAGAGACACAAACAAGTTAAATTTCAGCCGGACGCATACAGATAATATCCATTCCAAGAACGACAAGTCTTATACAGCTGCCTAGAAGACAAGTAACTACACACCACACAACTTAATAAGTAATCGCTTGCTATATATCAGCCGGACATACAAGTTGTTCATACACTATAGTACTCAAACACTTATACTATATAAAGCTAGCTACCATAAGCGGTCACCATACATTTCCATAGCTGCATGCATCAACATATACATCACTTCTTATCGATCTTATTGGTAAGGACGTCCACTTTCTTAGTAAGGCTGTTCAACATCTCGTATAAGGCCTCTGACTTGTCATCTAGTTTGTCTTCCATGGCGTACTTCTTTTGCTTCTTGTTCTTGCCAAGAAGGATTCGATGAGCTTGTCATCTAGTTTGTGTTCCATGAGCTCACTTGGTGCACCAAGGTAGATGCAGTCAAAATTAGAGTACTACTATGATTACATTGCTTTACTGAATCATTCAGATATACTACTATGGTTGGATTGCTTTCCTTTTAGAATTAGAGTACTTGAATTGTATTACATAGGGTAGTATTGGTACTTAGATAGTACACAAAATTTAATATTTGACACTAAATCTGCAAATGAAATTTTAATATGTCCATTAACATCAAGTACACAAGAAGTGCCGAGAGGAATCAGTATGGGCAAAGAATTGGATTCGTTAAGCAGAGGATTAGGCACTAAGATTGAAATCAACATTACTGAAGGCAATAGAAGGCCACAGGCACCAATACAAGCCGCAAAGCTTGCTTCAGAGGGTGGGATCATACTCAAGCAACATATACCTATCTTTCCACATTGGAAGGAGTACAAGAAGCATGATCATCAAATTACAAACTACATTGGCAAACTTGGTGTAAGTCTATCTATTTGACTTGTCCAATCAAAGGTTATGGTGTCTTTTGCATGTTCAAATCTGATGTTTATGCTCTTTACTAGGGACATTTCACCATGGACACCGATAGTAATGCTGTAAAAGATGCATGTGTTGATATGATGAAGGGTGGACAACGACAGATGAGGTATAGGCTGAAAAAGAAGTACTTTGATGGGGTTCCGACAAATCAAGTGAGGACAACGTCGCCTTTGAAGTGTATGATTAATGATCAATGGAGAGCATTGGTGGACAT
This sequence comes from Dendrocalamus sinicus, assembly GCA_036346575.1. NCBI lineage: Eukaryota > Viridiplantae > Streptophyta > Magnoliopsida > Poales > Poaceae > Dendrocalamus > Dendrocalamus sinicus. Next base: position 19,289,454 of record CM070647.1, read on the forward strand.
GTGGTCAAGCTCAAAGCACAAGGTACGTCACATATGTACTAGCTTGATATTCACGTTAAGCTCATAGCTCTTAGATAGATTTTCGACACGTAGTAGTTTGGAAGTTGCATATCAAAAGTGTTTCACTGGCCACCTCTGTATTGATTCTGTTTGTGTCTCCTATCCAGAGCCACGTTGTAAACAAAAGTGTCTCATCTGAATCTGTAACAGAGATTCTGAAGTACGCTGCAGGTCTTCATCATTACAATGGATAGGGACTTCTGCACTCTTAGCAAGATTAGTTTTGAGGCCCGAGTGCAAATGGGATTATACTTGTATTCTTTAAGTCCATAAATTGTGTACCCTGCATGACCATAAACTGCAAGTGTAAGTTGAAGATGATGTAGATTACAAAACAAATAAGCTATTTTTGGTATAGCATAGTCTGTCTTTTATGTCTCTCATTAATTGTTCTAGATTTCTTTGGAAGCACCTGTCAAAAATCAATCTCATCATTTTGTATTCTTTTTTTAGTATGCTATTTGTATTACTCTTCTCTTATACAATTATGCGATCTTCAGGACAAATGCATCAAAAACCAACTGAACCGTGAGAAAGTCCAGTTCAAAGAATGACGGTTCTCGTTGTTACCTTGCACATGCTTATGTCGCGGTAAGAACACCAGCAATGCAACAAAATTGCTTAGTATTGACGTATGCATATTGGTTGCTACTCAGCCTTGTAGCAACCTAATAATTTTTGTCCAGTAGTGCTAAACTGATCTATCATAAATTACATATAATGTTTGTTGTTGTCTCCTCCGAATCACAATAATAAGCTGCTCTGCTCGATCTTTTTTCAGCATATAATGGAATTTATGTACTTGCTATAACCCATTGATCATGTGCCAATGAACAATACATGTTTAAAACTATTAAATGTGCTTGCATATATATATATATATATATATATATATATATATATATATATATATATATATATATATATATGTCGAGGTTGTTCTGTTATTTGATACTACTTCATTGCCCATGCTTATGTTTTCCATTATAGACTACATTGCATTCTTGGTAGCTCCATGATCTTATTTTAATCATTCGAGTCTATATGCACAAGAATCGACATCTAACATGATTACTCATCATATATGTTTCAAGCTAACACTTTCAAACTGATTTCACATGTTTGAAGAAAGAAAAATATAAGGATACAGAACCCACTGCAATTGATCTCTTCAAGGACACACATTGCAGCAAGAAAATTGGTTTTAGTGAACTGTGAAGAATGCTATCGTAAGTATTTGATTTCCCTTTTTGCCTTTTAGACATGAATATATTGAAACCGCCCCATAGTACAATATGAAAGACTAATTTAATTGTATATGATGCTAGGTGCTATGGAAGCTATTGTGGTGAACCAGTTGAAGAAGGACAGCAGCCAAAGTCTTCTCTGAAGTGGTTACCAAAGTTTTGCCAAAGTCAAGTTTCCTTGAAATATGAGTTTGCGATGCGCCACCAAGACAAGTGAAAGAGGTGCTGTTAGTGCACAGTGCAAGATCTCCGAGCTCAACTAGAGACGGAGAAGCAAGAATCTGCAGGACTTCGGGAAGAGGTTGGTGTCTTGAAGGCGCAGGCAAAAGAATATGCACAAGAGATTGATAGTGTGAAGAAGGCACAATATGATACTCAACAGCTGATTCGTCAACTACTTAACTTTAATCAGAGTCAGGTGACTCCTCCTTGAAATTTCAGGGCCTGCTTGTGAGCATGAGCACATACAAGTTTATGCTGTATCCATCACTTTTCTTATGATTAGTTGCTTTAAAGTTAGGTGACTTTACTGTTTTATTTTTGTAATTGAAGTTTTGCTTGAACTTGTACTGTTTCTTACTTGTGCTATTTGGTGAACTTATACTATGGTCTAGTTTGGTCAAACTATGTTGCTGTTTCCAAATTTATGGTTGATGTATGAACTCTCATCTTTGTATGTATGCAATGAATTGATAAAATGTATTGTTGTTTATTGCAGCAATTTTCAAATAGGTACGGTGAAACAGTTCTAGCTGCTAAAGCCCAAATAATAAGGCCCATGAATTTATCCACGAATCAAAAAGCTAAATGGGTTTTAAATGGGCATAAATCAGGCCTAAAGCCTATTTAAGAACAGGCTAAATTTTAGTCTAAACTAAATTTAAATGGGCCAAGCCCAATAATCTATGACGACGAAATTTGTCACGATATTCTTTACATGTCACTTGCCACGTCATCTGCCATGTCAACTTCACCACGTCAGCGTCCATGTGGCAGCTCCCTAGGCAACGATGCGTGACGTTTTCATGACAACTGAGCGTCATAGTTGATTGTGACGAAAATGTACCGTCACTAAAACTATGACGTTTTTTGTTGTTTCGTCATGGAAGGTGTTTAGAGACGCACCTTCTGTGACAGTAGCCTTTTCGTCACTGAGTCGTCACAAATTGGGTACAGTGACAAAAAAACCACTGTTTGTGATGATATTTAATTGTCATAAAAGAGCCTCAGAAATTCAAATTTTGAGTCATTTTTTGCATTTGGAGCATGTTTAATAGTGTCATTATTACTTTATATGCTTTCTGTATTTATTTACTATTTTGATTAATCGTAATTATTTAAATTGCTTTTAACCACAGAAATTAATAGTAAAATTATAGAAAATACATAGAAAATTCTGGAACATTACGAGAACCTTTTGTGCCATTGTCCAATTTATTTTATGCATTTTTGCCTGCAGTAAATTTATATATTCCTTTCATGCACATGTAGATGACAGACATCTCGAACTAGGAGTTCGAGGAGCTAGCCCAGCATGGCCAAAATTACTTGACTTGGGCTTCTAATATCGAGATTGTTCTTAGAGCCAAAAAGCTCCGTGCTGCCATTAGGATTGGTGCACCGTGGGGTGCCAAACCCACACCTGAGGAAAATGATTAAGTACTTTACTTCCTTAGGCACCACCTCTGTCTCACTCTCAAGAATGAATACATGGTAGAGAAGAGTGCGCTAGCATTGTATACTGCACTTAAGAAGCGGATCGAGAAGCTAAAGAACACCATTCTTCCTCAAGCAGAGCAGAAATGAATTGACTCAGATTTGCTAATTTCAAGACGGTTGGAGAGTACAACTCTGTTTTACACAGAATCTGTACCAATCTTCAACTTTGTGGTAGGTAGATCACAGATGAGCAGAAGATTGAAAAGACGGCTACAAGGAGTATGCCGAGTTGATTAATATCATGCAGGTTGCAAAAGCTCAGGATGATGTTCTCCGTAAGAACTTTATCGCATAGCCACCTGGGAGCTCCGCTAGTCGTGAGGCCAACGCTTGGAGCTACAAGGTGTGAAAGCCTATAATAAATAAAACGGAAGGAAGGGCAAAGCCGTAGCCTAGAAAGACAAGTCAAATACTCCATAGGAGAATAAGGCTAGCAAACCGAAGCGAGACAACAAGTCCCATGGTATGCAAGACCAAACCTGCTACAAGCGTGGCAAGTGGGGCACTGGTCGTGGATTTGTAAAAAGTCGCAACACGTCGTCGATGCATTCCAAGCTAAGAAGAAGGGTGGCAAAGAGCAGCATGAAACCCACTTTACCTTTATTAAGGGGGAGAGTTCTCAGCAGTTGCCTGCACCAATGGAGATTGACTCCACTCTTGCAATAGCACCCCCTCTTGACATTTTAGCTGCCGCCGCCATGATTTCCCAAGAAGAGCATATCACCCCTAAGAAGATAGCAGCCGAAGTTTCTGGCTTTTTAGCGGACTTAGTCTAATGCACAGAATGCATTTAAACTTTAATCGTCATTTATTTAATATGCTGAAGGAAGTAGCTAGATTTTGCATTGTCGGTACTCAAACAATTCATTTTTCTCGTGATGCTTGGATGATATTAAATAATTCATTCATTTATTCAGTTAATAATGGCATAATATGTTCTGATATTTGAAGTATTTTATTTATGTGATTGATTGTCTTCTACTGCATATTAATAAAGTACTTTATATTAGAATGTATGTGGCGCCCTGTGGCGGAAGTGTGCTTCGTTGACAACGGCACAATGAAACCATTTTGAGAGAGGCAAAATTGTTTCAGTCAATTAGCAAGAATGTTGGCAGCCTTATAACAATCGTCGGTAGCGATGCTTGTATAATAGGCTCATGATGAGCCATAATTATACTTTCAATGGGCACAACTTTGGTCATTTAAGAAGCCTTGTTGTACCCAGAATCGACTAGAATTCTCCTAAGTTTCAATGATATTCACGCTAACGGTTTCCACGTTGAGATTGAAGAAGAGTATGGTAAAGAATACCTGCTCATTACGAAGCATGAAGCAAATGAAAAAAGGGTGTTAGAAAGGCTTCATTTCATACTGGCCTATACTACACTAATATTAAGGCACCCGCAGCCTATACTGGCCAGAAAACCATATTTAGAAGTTTTGAACTCTTCTGTCTCTAGCATGATAGATTAGGCCACCTATGTCTTAGAATGATGAGAAACATAATTAACAATTCACAAGGATATAATATCAATGTAAAGAATTTTTCGAATCAAGAAGATTTTGTGTGCCTCGCATGTGCCACCGGAAAATCAATTACTAGACCTTCTGCTCTGAAAGTGAAGGATGAAGTCCCTGCATTCCTAGAGCTCATCCAAGGAGACATTTGTGGACCTATACAGCCCCTGTCAGGGCCATTTAAATATTTTATGGTGCTTATCGATGCTTCCTCAAAATGGTCGCACGTATGTTTATTATTTACGAGAAACTATGCTTCGCAAAGCTGATCTTGTAGATAATTCAAATTAAAAATAATTTCCTTGATCATCAAATAAAGTCCATCAGAATGGATAACATCGAATAATTTATTTCAAAGGCATTTGATAATTATTACATGGCAATAGGAATTAAAGCTGAGCATTCTGTACCGTATGTCCACACCTAGAATGGACTAGCAGAGGCGTTAATTAAGAGAGTTAAATTTATTACCTAACCGCTTTTGTAGAATTGTAATTTAGCAACTACATGTTGGGGATACGTAGTCCTACATGCAGCAACTCTCATCAATTCTAGACCATCGGCATATAACATCCATTCACCAATACAACTAGTGCAAGGGTCAACACCAAAAATTTCTCATCTCCAAAGGTTTGAGGTGCAAGGTTTATGTACCTATACCCCCTCCACAACGTACAACAATGGGCCCTCTCCGAAAGTCTGGGATATACGTTTGTTATAAGACAACATCTATAATTAGGTATTTGAACCCCCATGATAGGAGATTTGCATATTGCCTATTTTACTGATAGTATATTTGATGAGGATAGTTTCCCGACATTAGGGGGGAGGAAATCAGCCCCTTGATGAAACATATTGGAAAATTACATGGCAAGCTACGAGAATCTATGCACATGACCCACGCACTAGTGAAGCAAATAGAGAAGTTCAGAAGATCATTGACTTGCAAGCATTAGTAAATCAACTGTCGAACCACTTTAGTGATTTAAAGAGTGTGACCAAGTCGCATGTGCCTGCACGCAATGCACCGAAGAGGGTTGAAATACCAAACAAAGCTAAAGGTATGCCTAATCTCGTCAAGAGGTCTTAGAATAAAAAGATGAAAACTCCAACCCCTCGAATTCCAAGTAATCGGAGACGCCTGATGAAAAAGGATAAGAAGGACTTGACACAGCTAGTCACTGAAGTTCCCCAGAACCAGAAGGGGAGCCAGTTGAGACCTAACACCAGTATGACACCTTCAGAAAAGGGCATACCGGATATAAACATTCCCATGGAGGGAGAAATCAGCATGGATGCGTGCACACATATTGGAGCTGAAAAACTAAAGGGACTTGCCCTCGCAACCGGAAGGAGTAGCGAGCAAGTAGAAGCACTGGAAGAACCAATCCATGATGAAATAGCTATAAACTATGTGCAGACGGGAGAATATGTGAATAAGACAGCAACCAATGTCAATATTTATTTTGCAAAGAAAATTACTACAGTCATCAATCTTGATCCAGATCCTATAACATTGGTTGAATGTAAGGAAATATCAAATTGGGAGGATTGGAAAAAGGCAATAGAAACTGAATTATTATCTCTGAACAAAAGAGAAGTGTTTGGGCCTGTAAGCCGCATGCCTCCTCGTGTGCACCCTGTAGGGCATAAATGGGTATTTGTTTGAAAGAGAAATGAAGTTGTAAGATGTTTAATCTCACTGACAGTAAAGCCGAATTTAGAAATGAAATTGATGGATGTGGTAACATCATACATTTATAGAAATCTGGATTCAAACATTTATATGAAGGTGCCTAAAGGTATTCCTGTCCATAACCAAGACAAAGCAAATAGAAACATGTACAGTGTGAAACTCAGAAAATCACTGTATGGACTTAAACAATCAGGTAGGATGTGGTATAATCGCTTAAGTGACTTTCTATACAAGAAAGGCTACATGAACAATGATGATTGTCCCTATGTATTTATACGACGATCTCAGAATGGATTTTGTATAATCTCAATATATGTAGATGATCTGAATATCATTGGAACCCTAGAAGATATAAAGGAAGCAAGCTCTTACTTGGAGTCAGAGTTCAAAATGAAAGATTTGGGTAAAACCAAATACTACTTAGGCTTGCAGCTTAAGCATGTCCCAGAAGGAATATTATTACATCAATCCGCATACACTTAAAAGGTGTTAGAAAGGTTGGCTTTGAAAAGGCATACCATTCGAAGGTACCAATGGTCGGGAGATCTTTGTAGCAAGATAAGAATCCGTACAAATCTAGAGAAGAGGAGAAGGAAGTCCTAGGACTGGAATTCCCATACTTACGTGTAGTAGGAGCACTTATACATTTAGCAAATTGCACTAGACCGGATATTACATTTACCGTAAATCTATTAGTAAGGTATAGTGTAGAACCTACCAAAAGGTATTGACAGGGAATAAAGGACATTTTCTGATACCTCCAAGGAAGCAAAGATCTTAGACTATTTTATAGAAAGAACCAAGACTTGAATATGACTGGCTATGCAGATGCCAAGTACCTGTCAGACCCGTATACAGCTAGGTCATAGACAAGCTATGTATTCCTATGTGGTAGAACTGTAATTTCATGAAAATCATTTAAGCAAAGCCTTATATCGACTTCGACGAACCACTCGAAAATCATAGCGCTATACGAGGGCGCACGAGAATGTGCTTAGCTTCGACGAACGATTCACCACATTCAGCAGTCATGTGGATTGAATATCGTGCAAGCTCCCATAATTATCTATAAAAATAATGCAGTTTGTGTTGCACAAGTATAGACATGCTACGTAAAGAGTCATCTTATAAAGCATATCAACCCTAAGTTCTTTATGCTCATGAATTGTAAAAGATGGACGAAATTAAGATACTGCATATTAAGTCATGTGAAAATCTTGTAGATTTATTCACTAAGTCACTTTCAGCATCTAATTTTGAAAAATATGTATGTAGAATTGAAATGATGAGACTTAGAGAAGTGCAGAATTCAGGGGAGACTCTTCACGAGTTCGCTATTAAAACTTGATCATGAAGATCGAGTACCCAAAGAATAAATCCTGTAGATTGAATGAAATTGGATGGATTGTACTCTTTTTTCCTTGATGAGTTTTCCTAAAGTTTCTCGGCCAACGTTTTTAATAAGGCAACTCATGTAACACAGCATAACATGTATCATGTACTCTTTCTCCAAATTTTTTCCATATGGTTTTATGGAGTTTTGATAAGGCATGAACATATCGGATGAGTGCCCAAGAGGGAGTGTTGGGAAATCTGGACTTAGGCCTATAAGCCCTGTCTATTAGTGAGCACCCTTCACCTAGTCTATAAATAGGGGTTCCTAATTGTTATTATATGTACCTTGTGTAAAAGGAAGAAAGGCAATAAAGAAGGAGCCCCTCATCTCTTTGTGTTTAATTTTTATATTGTTCTGTGATCATTCTGTGTTTAATCTATCTACTTTAATATAGAAAAAATCGATTAGGCTGAACTCGCCAGTAACAGTCCTCATTAGCTCTTACTGACTGTAGAATGTTCCGGGAAAATTCCCCCTCATTTGAGCCGTACTGTAGCCGATCTTTTTGGATCGCATCGGATTCGCATCTGATGGCCGTACGCTCCAGTGGATGGACCAGTGCCAGTACACTATGCGACGATTGCCAACCGTCCCTCCGTACATACCCATCGATCCGTCGATCTGCAGTGGCAATTGTTATCTTGTTCCCTTGTGATCTATTTACTTCTTGACCCGGCAATTCGGTGGTTGCTTTCTTGAAAAATATCTTCCTGTCTCCTAGCTAGCTAGGCAATAGATAGGTTCTTTGAGACTAACGGTATATGACTTAAATATTTAAATTTTAACTGTTCGTGAGAGACAACATACATAAAAAAAAATAGTCGTATGTAATTTTGGCTAGTACAGCTGAACTCAGTATATTTTTTACTATAATTTTTCTATTGACTTCATCTTGAAAAAACGTACTGTTTAGAAGTTAATTATTGTAAACCGTACAAGTATAAGCCAACTTTAAGTTCAAAAGAATCCGGCCAATAATCTCTACCTATCTCAAAAAAATCTCAATCTCACTACGGTTCTCTCTGTGACCTTGATGTTTTGAGTAGGGATGAAAACAATCCGGATTTGGTCGAATTATCCGGCTACCGAATTCGGATACCTAATATTCGAAATCGAATGCAAAATGAATCCGATTGCGGATGCTGAAGTGGAGAAAATCCCGAATGCGGATGCGAATCTGGTATGAGCTAACGTGGATTCGAGCCGGATATCCAAATAACATCTGAGGTTAGTAACACAACATAGCTAGCCTACCCGACCACAGCACGAGTGCACGGGCAACAATATGTTCTCACATAACCCTAGTCCGCTAGTCGGCTATTTCCAAATCCCCAATCCGACGACCACATCCTGACCACAAATCCCCCACATGGCCACACATCCTGTCCAAGCGGAGGCGATCCAGCCCCTGGTACCCGTGCGGCCACGCCTAGCTTGCTCAATTGCTCCTCACTGCCACAGTTGCCGCTCCAAATCTCTGGTTTGGTGAGCCGCTCCCGTCTCTGCTCCTCTAGGGTTTGGTTTGATTGGGGACGAATGTGTGATCCCATTGGTGAATCGGCATAGTTGTGTTGTGTTTCTGCATGATTGGGTGCTTGTGTGACTTTGCGGTTAGACATATCTCTGTTGAGGCGGATTGGATGGGTCACAACTCATGGTTCTATGCTTAAGAAGTAGAGAACAATAAGAGATGAGCACTGAGACATCCTTGTACGAGTTAAACTCATTCGCAACTTATGCAACTGAAGATACATATGAAATGATGATGCAAATAGGAATCTACATCAATATCTCCTTGATCACATATTCTTACTAGAACACCACTGTGTAGTATAAATGAAACAAGAGATTATATGTTGATAATGGAATTGCTTTTACAACCAGGTTATTTTTCTTTGGGTTAAGGAGTACAGCATGAAACCGGGTAACCTCAAAAACAAAATTTGGTATCACTATAAACATAAGCTTTGAGCCAGTCTATTATTTTTGTATTCAACATTTTACACCATCTGTGATCAATTTGAGTTGAAAGATGATTTTTTTCTCATCACAGTGTGTTGCTGCTTTTATGTTTCAGGACTTGTATGGAGCTGAATCACTAATTAGCACTGTTGCTTAGTAGCATGCATTTGTCTGAACAATAAGCTATGAGAGTCTATCATGCTTACTTGTTTAGCTAGGTCACTGATTAGCACTGCACCACATTTATTTAGCTCTACTTGTACCTGAGAATTTTAGCATTGCTTTGTTCCATGACTAGTGGCCAACTAGCTACAGAAAAATTAGCTATGAGTTATGGCTACTAGAGTAACTATTGATGTTTTTATTTGCGAGTGCTTGCAAGTTCAAAATACAAAGGTTGGTGGGAATGGCTTCAACATGGTGATGAATATGATGAATGCAATTAATGAGCTGCTTATTATTTTGCCAATGCAGTGACTGCTATCTGATCTTGATAGTTTAATATCACAGACGGTTCTAATTAAAAACCGTCTGTGATGGTCTATTATCATGAACGATGCTAGTTAAGAATCGTCTATGATTGCATTCTCACGTCGTCATAAATAGGCGTCCTTCAGTTCATCAATATTCTCTAATTGTGCTATAAAACAACGCAATCAGAGAATGCAGATGAACCAAAGTAGGCCTATGTATGAGAACAAGATTATCGTGCAATAAACTTTGGTGCCATGTCTTCATCTTATAATAAAACATGAATTTCAACAAGGCTCGAAACCCTAGCCATCCATCAATCATCATAAGAACTAACGTATCAACAATTAATTTTCACATGCACGAGTATCAAGATTTACATGGCCGAAACCCTAACCATCCAAAAATTTCGGATATATACATGGCCTTCTATGACGAATATGTGATGACAATGGAACAATCCGTCATTAAATGCGTCCGTAGTCATATATGATATAGGTTGTTGATTGTTTTGTGTTTGAACTCTAAATGAATTATGAATCTAAGTCCATGGTCTATGATTGTTTTGTGTTTGAACTCTAAATGAATTATGAATCTAAGTCCATGGCTATGATTGTTTTGTGTCTAAACATTGAATCTAAGTCCACGCTCTATTAGTATACTATATGGGAGATGCATGAATTCAATTCCATTTTGTTAGAGCTTTCACATGGAGGGAGGAGCCATCGAGCCAACATATTGCATATACATATTTATGGGAGATGGCTCGCTCAATTCTAAGAGTAGTAGACTAGTAGTACAGTTGGAATTAAAGTTACTTAGTAAGATTAGTTAGGTTGAGAGTCAAATCCAAAAATAGGAGAGGCCAAAAATAATTATTGCAATCCGAAAATAGTCGAATTCAATGCGAATTTTAGTGTAATCTGATCTAAATTCGTATTCGACATTTGTCTAGTCCATACTCATATCCGACATTTGTCCGATTCGTATTCAAATCCAAGAAAAAAATATAGATGCGAATATGGTTTGAGCACTATCCGATCTGTTTTCACCCCTAGTTTCAAGTTTCAACCAGAGGATTTCCTAGACCTAGTTAGCCCTACGTAAGACAAGACAGCAAAGTACAATGTCAGCATCAACAACACCAAATTAATTAACTAATTAGATGCAAATGAGTTATTTTGAGCATCCTGGTCTCCTAGTGTCGGTGTCGGGACCGAATATACAACCCTCTATACATACTGCAATAGTTTAAGATTACACTAGTGTACACGGTGGAAATATTGATATAATATCGTCCATACACAGCGCTAACTAACTAAATAAACAAGTTTTGACAAGAAATAGTGATTTTGACCTTACAATCGAGTTTACATTTATTATGCCTCATAGCCATTAGACACTAAAGAAATAAACTACAACAGAGCAAAAGATTACTCTGACAAAAAAACCCATCTCATGCCACAGGCAATCATCTAGGGTGCTTAGTCCAGTGATCGGCCTTCCTTGTAAAACTCCTCCTTAAAGAGCAACGACGATTCTTCTTCTTGAGCAACTGAGTTATGATAGCAGCAAGGGTGAGTACAGAGAGTACACAATAAGTTGGGCACATAGTATGCAATGTGTGTGTGTGCGCGCGCGCATGGCTTATTATAAAGAAAGTGGCTATCCTGGCTTGTTTTTGTAGGAAGCTAAATTGACTTATAAATACAATAAATAAATTGAAAGTATAATTTAAAAACAATAGTAATAAGTAACATAAATATAACATTGTCGCACATAGCTCATTTCTAAATTGCACATAGCTTTTTCTTCCCTATTTTGTTTGTAAAAATCTAACCCTCATGTGAAATCCCCAAGCAAGTCCAAGACAGCTGCTCCATATGGATACAGTTGGACCAGCTTGAGTGCAGTCAGCAGGAGGGAAGTGGTATGTCCTTGTCGTGGTCGATGATTTCTCGAGGTACTCTTGGGTGTTTTTCTTAGCCTCGAAGGATGAGACGTTTACACATTTCCGAGGTCTTTTTAGTAGGCTTTCTGTTGAGCTTCCGGGTGCCTTACGAGCGATCTATAGTGACAATGGCACGGAGTTCAAGAATTCCTACTTTGAGAGGTTCTGTGATGAGACAGGTGTAGAGCATCAGTTCTCCTCTCCACACGTCCCACAGTAAAATGGCGTCGTGGAGAGAAAGAACCGTACCTTTGTCGAGATGGCCAGGACGATGCTTGATGAGTACTCTACACCGCGGAAGTTTTGGGCTGAGGCTATAGCCACCGTGTGCCATGTCTCAAATCAAGTTTTTCTTCGGGCACAGTTGCACCACACTTCTTATGAGCTGAGATATGGGCGAAAGCCCAGCGTCTCTCATTTTCGTGTGTTTGGTTGCAAGTGCTTTATTTTGAAGTCCGGGAACCTAGATAAGTTCGAGTCACGTTCTTGTGATGGGATCTTTCTAGGCTACTCGACTTCTTCGCGGGCTTATAGGGTCTGCAACTGCGAGTCAAGTAAAATGGTAGAGACCTGTGAGGTGACCTTCGACGAGGCCAGTCCGGGGACTAGGCCCGATATCTCAGGTTCTTTAGAGCAGTCCGAGACCATCTTTGTGGATGATGAGGACGATGGAGATGAGGGTTGTCTACCCGATCCAGTCCCTCATCCACCCCTCGAGGTGCCTTCTTCCACTGCACCTCCAGGTGATCAGCCCATGCCTTCCGCTTCCTCTAGAGCTAGTGGCTCTGTTCCTACCTCGCCAGCTCACGAGGTAAAGGCCACCTCTTCATCTCATCCTGGACCTCCTGGACACATTCAAAAGGACCATCCTTCTGAGCAGATTATTGGAGACCTTTTTGAGCGAGTCACTCGCTCAAGATCTGGCATGTCTCATTTCTGTCTTCATTCTACCTTTGTTGCCTCCTTCGAGCCCAAAGATGTTTGTCATGCCCTTTCAGACGAGTCTTGGGTTAATGCCATGCATGATGAGTTAAAAAATTTTGAGAGGAACAAGGTCTGGTCGCTTGTTGAGCCCCCTCGAGGTCACAATGTCATTGGGACCAAGTGGGTGCTCAAGAACAAGCAGAGTGAGGATGGGGTTGTCATTCGGAACAAGGCTAGACTGGTAGCTCATGGGTTCTCCCAGGTTGAGGGTCTGGATTTCGAGGAGACCTTTGCCCCTGTAGCTAGACTTGAGGCCATTGGAATCCTGCTTGCCTTTGCAGCTTCTAAGGGTTTCAAGCTTTACCAGATGGATGTCAAGAGTGCCTTCCTCAATGGCTTTATTGAGGAAGAAGTCTATGTGAGACAGCCTCCAAGTTTCGAGAACCCCAAATACCCAACCATGTCTTCAAGCTTTCCAAAGCGCTGTATGGACTTAAGCAGGCCCCTAGAGCTTGGTATGAGAGGCTTAAGTCCTACTTGTTGAACCATGGGTTTGAGATGGGTAAAGTAGACAAGACCTTGTTCATTCGCCGGTATGGCACTGATCTTCTGCTCGTCCAGATTTATGTGGATGACATCATCTTTGGCGGCCCTTCTCATACTCTTGTTTCACAGTTCTCGGATGTCATGAGCACCGAGTTTGAGATGAGTATGATGGGCGAGTTGACTTTCTTCCTTGGCTTCCAGATTAAGCAAACTCGGGAGGGTACTTTCTTGCATCAAGGCAAGTACACTCGTGACCTCGTAAGACGCTTTGACATGAGTGACGGTAAGCCCGTGTCAACTCCCATGGCTACATCAGCTTCTTTTGACCCAGATGAGGATGGCGAGCCAGTTGATCAGAAGGGGTATCGCAGCATGACTGGCTCCCTCTTGTACCTCACTGCCTCAAGACCGGACATACACTTCTCAGTGTGTCTTTGTGTTCGATTTCAGGCTTGTCCTCGCGTATCTCACCGCTAGGCGGTGAAACGCATCCTTCGGTACCTTCGAGCTACCATTGACTATGGTATCTGGTACTCTTCCTCTTCCTGTCTTTCCCTTAGAGCCTACTCGGATGCAGACTTTGCTGGCTGTAGGATAGATAGGAAGAGCACTTCTCGCACCTGCTAGTTCATTGGCACTTCTCGTTTCCGGTCTTGAGGAAGCGATCGGTGTTACGGTCCATCGCAGAGGCGAGTGCGTTGCTGCCGCCGATTCTTTGCGGCCAGTACTTTGGATGGTCTCGACCCTGCGGGACTTTGGGTTAGCTCTAGACAGTGTTCCACTCTTCTGTGATAACACTTCTGCAATTAACTTTGCCAAGAACCCAGTGCAGCACTCTCGGACCAAGCATATTGATATTCGCTATCACTTCCTTAGAGACCATGTAGAGAAGGGTGACATCGTGCTACAGTTTGTGGAGAGTGACCACCAGTTGGCTGATATCTTCACCAAGCCTTTGGATAGCTCTAGGTTTTTAGCTCTGCGGGAAGAGCTTGGGGTGGTCTGTCCTTATGGACTGTTGTGAGGGGGAACTTTGGGCTTTACTGCTTTATTATATTGATTATGCACTTACTGCTTTCTGCTGCATTGCATACGGGTGCATTGGGTTTAGTCCTTCTAGCATAGATTAGAGTGCTTCTATCGCCTAATTGTTTAGACTTCGTTCTCTCATCTTGTGCTTCTAGGATGCTGCTTATTAGCTGTTTCCCTTCTCACTAGGTTGAGCTCACTCACTGCTTATCGGTTCTAGCGAGGGTCGGGCCACCCTCGGGTAGACATGGTACGTGTTTGCTCCTTAGTATGTTAGATGATCAGTTGATAGTCCTAGAGTCATATGGAGTAGATGAGAGTCAGTCTGAGCCATAGTGTCCTCTATATCTTATCTATGCTTTAAGGACTACCCCTTCTTTGACTTTCTTTGCCAGCTTCTCGTTTTATTGCTTTGGTTCAGGGGGAGTTCATTTGGAAGCTTCTAGAGCTTAATATTGACATAACTCAACTTGAACTAAAAGTGCATCTCATGTTGAGGGGGAGCTGGATTTTCTGCATTTCATTCTGCATTGTAATATAACTACATGGAGCCTTGATTATTATCCTGTTATGACATATTTACAATGTTTTACACCTTGCCATGATATGTGTTTACTTGCTAGATTGATCATGATTTCATATGTGTAGTCTAGTCTTTGCCATGATTAATTGCTTAAAACTGCACAACTTGAATTATCTCATGTCATGGTAGCACTTGAGACTAGTCTGTCTTTAGTTATCCTTTTATGATTCATGCCATGTCAAATAAGCTGAGTTGAGTCTTGAATCTATATTGAGCTTTAGATTGAGCTATATTAGCTCCATGATGAAACATGAGTTAGTACAACCTTTGAAGAAAGCAAAAAGATCTTTTTTGTGCGAAACAACTGATCTCACCAATTCTTTCTCATGAGACGGCTTGCCATTGCACTAGGCATGAACTCAGAGGGAGTTTTGGATGACCAAGACTATCTTCTTAAGCTTCTTTCTTGCAGTAGTCGCATAAGGCTTGAGATCTAGCACATGACTAAACAAAAATCTGGTTGGCAACAATCCTTAGCTTTCTAAAGAAAAATATGTCAATTGTGCTCAATTTGCTTAAATACAAAAAGACTAAAGTACTTGAACAAATAAGTCATTCTTGAACTTGTAGCACTCTAAAATGACTCAACACTAGCTTCATGATTCCACTTAGACTATTGACATGGCTTGCATCATTCTTGGATATCTTTAGGTAGACTAGAATCATGATCGACTTGATATGCTAAGCAATTCCTCTAAATTTCAGATTGTAACTCTTTAGCTTAGCTTGATCATACATGTCTTGTCATGATCTTGATAGCATTCTCATGCATTATGGCTTGGTGTAATACTCATATGGTCATTTTGGATAATCTTCATGGCTCTAAATGCTAAGATTAAATAAATTTCAGCCATTTCATCCTAGATCATACTTGGTTCTCTCCTTTTGCATTCTTGATGTGTTTATTGCCCAAAGGGGGAGAATAGTGGAGAAAAAGCCCCTTTGAGGAGTTCGTGGAACTTTGAGGAAAACTTGCTCTTTCTTTTGCTCCTCTCGTCGACATGGTCATGAGCTTCTTTGCTCTTTCCTTTGGACCATGTTTGACTCTCTCAAACTCAAATTCTACCTTGCGCTTTTTCTGAGTTTGTCAATATACTCATCAAGGGGGAGATTGAGAGACCATGTGGGTGTAACCCCATGTGTGTGATGAGTAATTGACATCGGTTTAGGAAAGTCGAGTTTGGTTTGGGTGGTTCAGACCTTGACATTGCGTGGTGCAATCGGGCTCGGTCGGACTTGGTCAAACCTAGTCAAAGTGATTAAGATGCATATTATGTTGACTTGTCAGGTTTGGGCTATTTCATGCTTAGTGAGATTCATTGATGCTATTTATGTTTTCATGTATCGAGCGATGCTATGTGATGTGTTTCTTGTCTGTGTTGGCTGCAGGACGTCGAGGCGTAGTCGTGGCGAGACACGAGGTGACCGGACTAGACGCGGTGTCGAGGTCAGAATGGTCGGATGTGTCGAAGACGGCGGAGACTCGAGGTGGTTGCGAGGCTTGGACGACAAGGAACGCGGAAGCTTCCCTGAAGGTGCAGGAGGGGCGAATTGGTAATTTTGCGAGGCTGCACAAGCGGGAGCGGGTCCCGTTCGGGTTTTAGTAGGCATAACGGGTTGGAGACCCGTTAGCCAAAGGCTATAAATAGGAGAGGGATCCTCAAGTTCATGCATGTCTTATGAGAGGGAGTGCATGGCTTTAGGGCTTGCTTTAGTCAAAATGGCCTTTGGAGAGGTTGTTTTGCTTTAGGCTTTAGTTGGTAGAGAGTTGTTGAGAGCAGGAGAGGAGGATGGTTTTGTCTCCTACGATGCCTCTCTGAGTGTGTCTCTCTGGTAGTCTCCTCCCTGGGTGTTCTTCTTGTGTATGAGAGCTTGAGAGAGGGAGAGGAGAGGTGTTGAGCCACCATGTAATCATTCCTCTGATTGTAATCATGTATGGGGACTCCTCTGTGATCCTCTTGTTTCTGGGAATGAAATCTCTGAAGTTTATTTCCTGTTCATGCCTGTTTACCCTTCGTTCTCCTCTCTGTTTGATTTCTGAACTTTTTGTGTTTTGAGTTCTTTCTTGCTGAAGAGTAGCAAAATGGGTTGCTGTGATCTAGAAGCTGCTCAAAAGCCATTTGGCTAGTCAATCCTAAGAGCTAACCTCATTTAATTCCAGCTTTTGCATCTTGGCCTCCTCTATTTTTCTTTTTCATTTCTAGGGTTTCTTGGTCCCTTTTTGATTCCCTTCATGAGATGGCACGAAACTTGGTATCATGAGTCCTGAGGCTATTAATTAGCTATTCCCAAAGTTTCATGAGCAAAGGTTCAAGGATTGGAGAGGAATTTGGATTTTGGTGCTGCCTCTATTGGTTTTTATGTTTTTTTTTATCCCAAATCTCGATTTCTTGCTTTTGAGTTGAAATTTCTTGGTCCTCAAGGCCCCTCTGGTTATTTGGGTTGTATCCCTTTTATTCTGGGCAGAGAAATCCAAAAGTAAGCCTCAAATTTCTTTGCGGTCTAGAGTTTGCCTCTTGTCTGAAAATTTGATCTCTGCTGTCTGCTCTGAAAATCCGTCGAGCGGTCTGACCGGATATTGACCGGCGGACAAACCACCGGTGGTCAGACCGGCGTTATGCCACCGGTCAGACCGGCCTTTTTTTGTTCCATGGTCTTTGTATTTCTTGGCCCTTGTTTGTTGGTCTTGCTTTTTACTCTCGTATTTTGAGTCTCCAGTGTGCTTGAGCTTATCCTCTTCATAGTTGTTGTAACTATCGGAGGGGATTCTCGCTGTGAAATACTTTTGGGGGCAAGTTTTAAAAGTCGACATTCACCCCCCTCTGTCGCCATTTCGATCCAACGGAGTTAAACAGAATTTGAACTAAAATTGATATAAAAGTAAACATGCATAGTAATTTAAAATTCAACATAAATAATTTAAAGTACTAGGTTCAATATGGTCGAGAGTGTAACTTGCCTTGCTGCTCGCCGTCGAACTCGTCGTCGCAGTCGCTCGCTTTGGAAACCTCGTAATCTACGTGCGAAGAGCCAAACAAATAAAATTCAAATTAAATTAAAAAATTTTAAAAAGTTTATAAATAGATAATTTAGATTTTTAGAAAAATTTAAAAATTTGAACGGTTCAATTTGGAGTTAAAATGAAGATTTACGGGCCTTCGGAAGTTAAAAAGGGAGAAAAAGAAAAAGACTGGTTTTGGGATTTATTTTTGTACAGAAAAAGAATTAATTATGACATCAGCATATTTGAAATTTTCAGCGGGAAATATAGTCAAGAAAACATTGCTGACGTGGCAAGAGCGCCGACGTGGCCGGCCACGTGGCTGCCACGTCGGCACAGGCCGGCTGACGTGGCCTAGGCACGGGCGCCGCACGGAGGCGGTGCTCGGGGCGGCGCGCTCACCGGAGCGCGTGCGCTCGGCGGTGGCCAACGAGGGGAGGCGGAGGTGGAGGGTGCGACGACGGTCTCGGGGCTTACCGGCGCCGGCTTCGGTTGGTCGGAGGGAGGCGGCGGCGAAGGAGAGAAGGTGTGGCGGTGGTGGCTTACAGGCGGTGACTCCGGCGGGTGAGGCCTTCGGCCGAGGGGTGGGAGAGGGGCGGTGGAAGGAGGAGGTGCGGAGGAGAGCTTCCCCGGGGGGAGGGTTATAGGGGGACGAGGCTAGCGGCACGGGCGGTATTAATGCCGGCGTGGCACGGGAAAGGCTCGAGGCAGCGGCCTGGGGAAGGGGAGGCGGCGTGAGGGCGGGTGGTTGGAGCGGCGGCGAAGGAGTTAAACCGAGCGGTGGTGTTGGTAAGGGAGGAGGCCAAGTGGAGCTCGAGGCGGAGGGTAATGGTGCGGGAGAGCGACGTGAAAGCGGCGAGGCGGCACCATGAACGGGCGGCGAGGCAGGGAGCTCGAGGCGAAGCCTCGGGAGGCAGGGGCGGCCGGTTGAAGCGGCGGCGGCTTTTGATGGTGGCGGTTGGAGAGAGAGGAAGGAGGGAGGGAAGAGAGGGAGGTTGAAGATGAATATGACAAGGGTGGCCCATATGTCGGTGAGAGAGAGAGGAGGGGAAGGGGTAGACGGCCCGATGGACGACACGTGGCAAGGATGGGGCAATCTCGGCCACCGAAGTTTAAGTGGCTATGGATGGCAAGGATTAGATCAGGAAGGGGAGATTTAATCTGAGAGCGCCACGTGGCAGCCTGAGGATAAACTAAATTTCATTTTTGAATTAATTTTTTAGAAAATACCAAAAAAATTTATAAATGTTTAGAAAATAATAAATAATGTCTAAAAATTTCAAAAAAAATCATAGAAAATTTTTGGAGCTATTTTAGACTTTAGGAAAAATATTTTGAGTTCAATTTTGGCATTTTAAAATTTTATAAAATATATTTTGACTTTAAAAATTAATTTTTAATTCCAAAAAATTCTCCAAAATTCTACAAAATTTAGGGAAGCTTGGGAAAATCAAAATAAACTCTTTTTGGCTTTAATAAAACATTTAAAATACCTTTTCTTGCTCTAGGCTTTGAAATAAACTCTAGAAAAAACCAAATAAATCCCAAAAAATTAAATAAAAGGCGAATAAAATTTGGGATGTTACAAACCTACCCCCCTAAAAAGAAATCTCACCCTCGAGATTTGAACTAGCTAGCAAAGAGATGGGGATGGTTGGCCTTTAGATCCTCTTGTCGCTCCCAGGTTGCCTCATCTTCGGTGTGGTTGCTCCACTGGACTCTGCAAAACCTGATTGTCCTCTTCCTAGTCTGGCGCTCTGTTGTCTCGAGAATCTTGATTGGGTGCTCCTGATACGTGAGATCCTCCTTAAGATCCAAGGTTTCCAAAGCTGCTTGCTCTGCTAGAATTCGGAGGCATTTCTTCAATTGCGAGACGTGGAAAACATTGTGCACTCCTGCTAGACTCGGCGACAATTTCAACTGATAAGCAACTTCCCCTTTGCGACTGACGATCTTGAAAGGTCCAACATATCTTGGTGCAAGCTTTCCTCTGGCCTGAAATATTTTCACTCCTCGAAGCGGGGAAACTCCGAGATAGACATAGTCGTCGACTTCAAAGGTTAAGTCTCGGTGACGATTGTCGGCATAACTCTTCTGCCGCGACTGAGCTATTTTCAATCTGTCTTTGATCTTTCTCACTTTTTCTTCAGTGTCATGAAGTAGGTTTGGGCTAGCATCTTGAAACTTTTCTAGCTGCTCCCAGAGCAAAGGTGTCCTGCATTTTCTGCCGTACAGCGCTTCGAAAGGTGCCATCTGCAAATTGGTCTGATAGCTATTATTGTATGAGAATTCAGCATAAGGTAAAGATCTATCCCAACTGTTTCCAAAATCCAGAGAAAAAGTTCTTAGCATATCCTCTAGTACTTGGTTTAGTCGTTTTGTCTGTCCATCTGTCTGGGGATGGTAAGCTGTACTGAAGTTAAGCTTACTCCCTAACTCTTCATGAACTTTCTGCCAATACGGGAGGTGAACTGACTTCCTCTATCTAACACTATTTTTCTGGGAACTCCATGTAGACACATGATCTTGGACATATACAGCTCTGCTAGCTTGCTTCTGGAGTATGTAGTCTTGACAGGTATAAAGTGTGCCACTTTAGTTAACCGGTCAATTATCACCCAAATGGAGTCAAAACCGGATTGAGTTCTGGGAAGTCCAGTTATGAAGTCCATGCCTATACCTTCCCACTTCCAATCTGGTATAGGCAAGGGTTGCAAAAGTCCTGCTGGTCTCTGATGCTCTTCTTTGACCCTTTGGTAGGTGTCGCATATCTCGACAACTCTGCAATTTCTTTATTCGTACTAACCCACCAATATCTTTCTCTAAGGTCCTGGTACATCTTGGTACGACCTGGGTGGATTGAATATGGAGTCTCATGTCCTTCCCGCAGAATCATATTCTTGATCTCTTGGTTATTGGGTACATAGATGCGATTCTCATACCGAATAGTGCCATGATCATCCTCACTGAATCTAGGGGCTTTGCCTCTTCTCATATTCCTTCTGATTTCCTGAATATCCTCATCCACTTTCTGGGCTTCCTTGATTTGGTCAGGTAGAGTAGGCTGAATCTCTAAAGCTGCGAGAACACCTTGCTCTTCTGGATTTAAACTCAGACGGGAGACTCCCTCCTGAAGTTGGGTCTGATCTTCTACTACCAAAACACTCTTCTCATAAGACTTTCTACTGAGTGCATCGGCCACAACGTTGGCTTTGCCTGAGTGATAATGGATTCCAATATCATAATCTTTTATCAGTTCTAGCCATCTTCTCTGCCTTAAATTGAGTTCTGCCTGGGTGAAGATATACTTCAAGCTTTTATGATCCGTATAAACTTCACAGCGGTTACTAATGAGCTAATAACGCCAAATTTTAGAGCATGCACTACGACTGCTAGTTCCAAGTCATGGGTAGCATAGCTGCTTTCATGAGGTCTCGGCTGATGAGATGCATAAGCTATCACTCGGCCTTCTTGCATTAACACACATCCAAGACCTTGACGGGAAGCATCACAGAAAACCTCAAAGTCCTTATGCACATCTGGCAGGATAAGTAACGGTGCTGAAACTAACTTGTTCTTCATAGTCTAAAAACTTTGCTCACAGGCTTTTGTCCATTCAAACTTCTTTTCCTTCTTCAGAAGTTGAGTCATCAGCTTGGCTAACTTTGAAAATCCTGCTATGAAGCGACGATAGTAACCGGCAAGTCCAAGGAAACTTCTAACTTCGGTTACTGACTTGGGTTGCTTCCATTCCATCATGGCTTCTATTTTGGAAGGATCCACTGCGACTCCTTTGACTGACACAATATGGCCTAGAAATGCAACTTCTCTTAAACAAAACTCACATTTACTAAACTTGGCATAAATCTGATGTTCTCTAAGCTTTTCCAAAGTTATCCGAAGATGCTTCTCATGTTCTTCTTCATCTTTGGAGTAGATAAGGATGTCATCTATAAAAATCACAATGAACTTATCCAAATACTCCATGAATACACTGTTCATCATACTCATGAAATATGTAGGCGCATTTGTTAAACCAAATGACATAACAGTGAACTCATAATGTCCATATCGGGTGGAGAAAGCAGTCTTGGGAATGTCCTCAGCTCGAATCTTTAACTGGTGATAACCTGACCTTAGGTCTATCTTGGAGAAGATGCTTGCTCCTTTTAGCTGATCAAACAGATCATCAATCTTGGGCAAAGGATACTTGTTCTTGATTGTAACCTCATTGAGACCTCGGTAATCCACACACATTCTCAAACTTCCATCCTTCTTCTTGACGAACAAAACAGGTGATCCCCATGGTGAAGAGCTTGGACAGATATACCCTTTTTCTTCTAACTCCTGAAGTTGCTTCTTTAACTCTATTAGCTCATTTGCTGGCATTCTGTACGGTCTCTTTGAAATTGGGGCAGCACCGGGGACTAGTTCAATCACAAACTCGATCTCCTTATTCGGCGGCATTCCCGGCAACTCTTCTGGAAATACGTCTGGGTATTCCCGCACAACTGGCACTTCTTCTAAGGCTTGAAGCTGATTAAGGACACTTGTTCCTTTTTCAGGGATCTTAGGGTGAAGGTTACCTCTATTCCTTGGTCATTGGTGAGGGAAATGGATCAGCTAGCGCAATTAATCTGTCCATTATTTCTGGCTAACCAATTCATTCCAAGAATTATATCCAAACCTTGGGATTCCAAAACTATAAGGTCCGCTAGGAATAGAGTCCCATCTATGAGCAACTCTACCTTTGGACACAAGGTACTTGCTCTCATTTCCGCTCCAAAGGAATGAACTACCATAGAACTGCCCATATGTACTGTCCTTACCCCATTCTTAACCATAAAAGCTTTTGAAATGAAAGAATGGGATGCTCCGGAATAAAAAAGAATTGATGCTGGTACTGAATTCACAGGGAACATACCTAGCACAACATCTTGTGCAGCCTGAGCTTCTTCAGCGGTGACGTGGTTCACGTGCCCCTTGATCAAGTTCTCCTGCTTCTTGAACTGCGGCCTTGGGGTCTGACCTCCAGATGCACTTGCATGTGCTGCAACTTGGAGCTTCTTCGGACAGGATTTGGTGTAATGCCCTGTCTCCTTGCAATAAAAGTAAGTAACTCCTTCAGGCGAAGCGGTACTCTTAGGCACTTGACCATGGCTAGCTTGAGGACTAGGGCAACTGGCTTGCAAAGGTGGGTAGCTTGCTGCTGGCTTGAAGCTGCTTGACTGAGGCTTGAAGCTGTTGGAGTGCGCCTTGAACTGGCTGTTCTGCGGTGGAGTGCTGCAGGCTTTAGGATACCCTCCTGGATTAACCTTTTGCACAACCATTCTTCTTTTCCTATTCTCTATCTCCACGAACTTGCCCTCTTGGTGAATGGCTTTGCTAATGTCGGAACCCGGAGCAACAACTCCTGGATCCTCTGTGTAAATTGCACTAGTCCAGGATCAGCTAGTGCGCACAGTACAACAAAGATATATATCAAGCACAAATGACCAACTTTATTAATTTAAAGAGTACGGCCTTATGGCCAAGTCTTACATCAACGTCCATTGGCAAAGATAAATAAATAACTGCGGAAGCAAACTGAAAAGAAGTGAAGCCCAAGCCTGCCCACAGACAAACGACAGTAAGACACAGCCTACTCATCCAGATCTTCACCGTGGTCGACGTCGTCCTTCTCTGTGTGGAGATAGCAAGGTGAGTACAAACTTGTACTCCGCAAATCACACAGAGAAATGCAACATAATGATAAAGGCTTCAATGGAAGGCTTATAGTTTTAGTTTGCATAAAACAACATTTAAAGAAATACAGTAAATCGATTGAAATTGCTGAATTTAATATAGTAAGTAAAAATAATACTTGTAATTGAAAATAATATCGTCAATGCAGGCTCCGACCAAACACCAACCTATTCACGGGCATCCCACCCGGACCATCTTTTCCAAAATATCACGTATGGATTCCATCCATCCACACGCTTTTCACTGTGCAACTCTGATGGATTCCATCCATCCAGCAGGTTTCAATCTCTCACAGATTCCATCCATCCACAAGGTTTTCTTCTCTCGTGGATTCCATCCATCCACAAGGTTTTCAAAAATCATTTTGAAAAGCAAAATCTAATTCATGAAAAACTTTTACTCAGCATGCCCATGACCGTGGGCACGGCTATCCAGGATAGATTATACACTCTGCAGAGGTTGTACAACTTTATCCACAAGACACGATCATCCCATATTGCCACCGGATTACACACTTCCTTAGGTGTGCGGCGAGTCGTGACAAGGCCTTTATAATGCAAAGCCTTCAACCTGGCCAAGCCAACTCTAAGGTTTCACCCCCAGTAAGGAATCCACCAGACTGGGACTCCCACTTGAGCCTGAGTCAGACTTCACATGGCTTAACTACGCTCACTCAAGTGAGACTTCTCATGGCACCAATCACGCTCACTTTCAACCTACAATTTGACTCATGTTGGGACTTCGCAAATTATTCAGCCAGGGCTGTCCCATACCAGCCATGTGGTAGTACGATAGGACTTTGCAATAGTAGCTCATAGACCGGTCCTTAATTGACTTAGGCCTAACCACATACCCCTGTGCACGACAATCCACCCTGCGTCTACGAACAACAGAGCATGCCTGCACCCACCAACTAACCAATTGCCTAAGTCTAAACCAGTTTTTATATTTTGTTTTCAAAATATTTCATAAACCTCCTTGACTCACCAAAGTCAAGAGTACATTTGAAAAGCTTATCATTTTATGTGGAAAGGTATCCCAACCCATAGATATTTCTAAGCAAGACTAAGCATTTGCTAATCATAAAGTCTCTAGCCATACTAGTGTACCAACTAGAGTTTTAATCTAAGGTGACAAGGTATAAGGGAATTTCAATGTCAATGGAGGTGATAACAAATAGGCAATATCTAAATTTAAAATTGAATTGAAATACGTTGAATAAAGATATGCATGCAGAATAATTGAAATCAACATAAGTTTTATTTTCAAATTTTGGGATCAACATGATCAAGGAGTGTGACTTGCCTTGCTCTTCAAATTGGTGCAAATCTTCATCTTTGAATTCTCCTGAATCGTCGCAGTCTACACGTGAAAATAATCCACCAAATTCAAATAAAATCCAAAAATTATAAAATATATATTGACGGGTAGATAATGATTTTAGAAGAAAGAATCAATAGATTCAGAGTTCATATACGGGGGAACGAATATCTTGAAGTTTTGGACATCACATGAAATGATAACAAAATACGAGAATTACTTTTTGAACAGTACGGTGTTAGTTGGCTGTGAGGTAAC
Organism: Dendrocalamus sinicus; assembly: GCA_036346575.1. NCBI lineage: Eukaryota > Viridiplantae > Streptophyta > Magnoliopsida > Poales > Poaceae > Dendrocalamus > Dendrocalamus sinicus. The sequence goes on from CM070647.1 coordinate 19,314,883, forward strand.
TGGTGAATGGGCAAAATGGAATCCCAGTGATGAGGCAAAGGTGGTGACGCAGGTATGGCAGTGAGGAACGGCGGCTGTAGGTTGGAGAGAGATAGTACCGGGTATGGAATGTGGAGATGTAAGGTAAGCATGGGGTAGAACATGGTATGGTGAAGCTAGAAAAATTATTGCCTAAGCTGAAAATTAATCGAAGACAGTACAATCGATGTTTCAACGACGATAGTGGAGAAACAGGAAAAACTTGATATCTTGGTGCTCGGTGAAGCGAATCAAAAACCATTTGGAAGGTAGCTATCTGGGATGGTTTGGCATGATATGATGCGAACGGATTGGGAAAAATACCACCAAATAGATGGGGACACGAGATGCCAGTGGCGGCCATGTCGAGGTGTCGGAGGCGAACATTTGTGGAGGCTTTTCGGAGCAAAGGAAGGGAGCATGCCGTAGAATACGGCGATGCAAACTCAATGGTGCAAATGGCTCAGCCAAAGGACATCGGATGATGGCACAACATGGTGGAGAAGACATATAGAGACTGCCTAAATACTATGCTCTCGGCAAGCTCTTTCACTGAATATTTGTCTCGGCAGCAAGCAGTTTCAGTCTGCAGATGGCATGTCTTTTGGTCAAGTAGGTAGCAATTTCTCCCAGATTTCTTCTTCCGGTTTTTAGGCAACAAAAACATTTCTTTGCTATCTAATCCTCTCTCGGCTGCTTCAGTTTTTTTTATTTCTTGTCAATTGGCTGTTCGGCAAAATTAAAAGCTCATTATTTTGGCCATGAACAGCAGTTGGTTTTGCTTTCCCTTGCTTTTTTGCTTTTCAGATTTGTTTTCTTTTTCAGTTGGCCTCTGCAGTATGCTCCTATAATGTTGTGTCTTTTGGTCTAAAATTTTTTACTTCCTTTTTGGTTGGTAGAACCTGTTCTTTTCAAGTTTTTGCTAGTCTTTAGTTCTTATTTACAGCAAAGCCCTTGTTTTCTTTTTGTGTGCTCCTCTCTTTGTCTCGAAAGGAAGTCTCAAACTTGTAGTTTCGTCTAATCGGTATCATCTCTTTTGTCAAATTGTTTTTGGCTTTCCTGTCAGCTTCTATCCTCTTGCTTCATAGCTTCTATAGCTACCGGAGAAGAGACTTGAGTGGATACTCGGGGATGAAATTTTTTTTGACGGCACCATTCACCCCCCCTCTGTTGCCATTTCGGTCCAACAATGCTCTTGGGTATAAGCTAGCCAAGGGGCCTTGAGGAGATACCCAGTTCAAAGCAGAGTCAAAACTCAAAAGGAATCGCAGAACCAGAGCCAAGAAAATCCACTTCAACCGGAGAACCAAAAGAGACCATTTAGAATAGATAAACTATGATCATCTCAGCATAGAGAGAAAGGCTCAAAGATTGATGAACAACAATAAATGATTATAAAGGGTTTCTATAGCCATTACATACTCCATCTCACATCTGAGAAGAACACACACAAAAGAAAAACAAGAACGCTACTCCATCTTCCAGACTCATGCAGAAAGAGACCAAACTCCACTGCTTTGCCCAACAACTTCTCACCAGAATATAAGACAAAAGCAAAACTAACCCCATGCACCTGAGCTCTAACCTCTCCTTTTATAGCCTCAAGTTACCGGGTTTACATATGCCTTTACCCATTAACACCAACAACTCTGCGCTTTACCCATTAATCTCAAACCGAATCCGCTTCCACTTTGCAACCTTGCGCATTTTACCAAAATGCCACTCTTGCACCTTCCTGGAGCTTCCTCTTTTCTTGCTATCCAAGCCTTGCAACCACTTCAAACCCTCGCCGTCTTCGGCATCTCTCGACCGTTTCGACCTCAGCACCACCTGTGCCTAGTTCGGCCATCCCATGCCTCGCCACGACTGAGCTTCAAAGTCCTGTAACCATCACAAACAAGAAATCATCACATAGCACCGCTCGAAACAATATAATCATACATTTGCATTAGAGAAAATATCAAGTATGAAATAACCAAACGACCGGTCAAAAAGAAGAACAAGCGTCCCAAGCACGTCTGACTGTGTTCGACTAGGTCCAATCGTACTAGACTGTGCCATGCACCGACTTGGCACGAACCAACCAAATCAAACTCAAACTTTCTAGACCAAGTGTCAATTACTCATCACACACATGGGGTCACCTCCACATGGTCTCTCAGGTACGTACCCCGGACGCGTAGCAGACTTACCATTTCTCCTCCAGATCGCCCCGAGCAGATCACGCACGAAGAACATTTGCAATGTTCCATTGATCCTAACAGTGCTTCATGGCGGCATGACAGCATCAGACAGTTCAAATATCTTATCGTTCCATTCAAGAAATTCATACTGCTCGTTACTGAACTTGTTTCGTATGTCACTTTAGTTGGAGCGGACATAGCGCATCGCATGCGTGTCGGAGGCCGCCATCAGTAGCCCGGAGATGCCACCGGCTCTGCAGAAGACTATGAAGTTCATCCTAAAGTAGGCTAAAAAAATAGTGCACAACCTAAGCTGCGGCCGTTCCACGAATCACAGTGCACACAAGAGCCACCCAGAGGGGGCACCATGCTCACTCGCCAGATCATCGTGACCTAGCGAGTTTCGCCAGCCATCACAATCTACTGAGTCTGCATGGTGTTATAGTACTAGCTGCTGATCATCTGTGCGTCGTACCGATGAGGAGATAACTTATGTATGAACCTACATTTTTTTTGCTATTACGCCTTGTGTTCCACTAACATCATGGTGTTTTCCCGTCATAGGTTCGTCGTCGAGATGCATCTCTTTTGCCGTCTGCACCACCTACATAGGCTACCACTCCCCGTCGTTCATCTTCACTGCACATTCAGGAGGCATGAGATTTGTATTGTACATCCGGAATATTTATTGGTACTAATATCATTTTCTCTTACAGCCTCCAATTCAACATGGGGTTGACGACGAGTCCACCAATTATGACACGGGCCTCCCAGATGCTTGAAGAGAGCAGTACACGGCGCCAGGGTTTGTAGTGCACGCAGGGCGAGAGCTCCTCCAGCATTGCTGCCAGGGTTCTCGACATATCCAGGGTTTGGACACTTCGGTGGACAGAGCTCCTCCAGCATTGCTGCCACGTCGTACGATCAGGGCGAGAGCTTCTTCACACCACAAGGGAGATTTCTAGAGTCCTTCGTACGCGACATTATTGCGGGCGGCTCGCAGTTTGGCATATCTCAGCTAGATGACTTTGACCCTTATCAGACCCAGCCTACTATACCTCAGCCTACTGGACCAACGCCGGCTATTGAGCTGACAGAACGGTCTTCATACCTCCTCCAACCTGAGACGCAACCTCTGGACTGACTGACGTACCCAACGGGACATGCTCGTGCGCGATGGAAGACAAGGCCACGTACAGGGAGGCAAGCGCAGCGAAAAGATAGCAGTGGCTCAGATGAGTGAGATATATCGCGTCCAATGTGATGCATTTTTTTGTACTACTGTAATTACTTTTAATTGTAAAAATTCCTAATGTATAAAATTGTAAAAAAAATATGAAATATTCATAAATTCATGATTAATTTAACCCGAATAAACGTGATAAATTCGGACCACATAAAATTCCCAAAAAATTACATAATAGCTATTACTGTATCGGGAGGCTTCACATAATTAGGGTAGGTAATTAAGCCAGCTGATTAGCTAGCTTAATTACCTGTCGCGCCCTTATTGGACGGTAAGCAAGCCTGCCATCTCTCCACTGGGCGGCAGGCTGCCTGCCGTCCAATGAAGGGGTGGTAGGCACCTACCACCGTGGTAGCGCCGCATGCGGCTTCGCAGGTGCTGCTGCCCGCCCATCGGATGGCAGAAATGATATTTTTGTTAATACGGTTTATATATGGTTATTTTTATAAATACGATATAAAACAGTACTAAAAGTAGCTTTAACTCAAATTTGCTCTTGCATATATATTGCATACGAACGACAAGTATACAGGGACCATGGTTAGCCTTGAGAGCGACCAGTACATCTGTTCTAACTTTCACACGACGTACACATTGACACGCACATACGAATGCATGAAGTATAAAGCGAAGCCGCGAGAGCCTGTAACAGAGATTGGTACATAAGATTTGCATTAATTGCAAGTACAATGGTCTTGTTATTTTTTGGTCGTGGCCGATGGTTTTTAGCAATAACTGATTTGTCTAATAAATAATAATTATTAAAAAAACTAAAATCAAAAGCCGACCGAATAATCAAATAGAACCAGTCAATATCTCTTTTGTCTAGACTTGCTATCCAGCTTCTTTTTAAGGAAATATACTCTGATTTATATTAAAAGGCATTAAAATACAAACTCCCAAGAGTTAAATTGAGGTCAAGAAAATTCTGGACTAATCTGCAAACTCCCCAAGCACATCAACAGCATCAACTACATTGCACATGAGTAAGGCACGCCGGTGATGGAGGAGAAGGCACTAATATAGAGAAGATCATATTGGACGCCTCATCATATACATTTCTACAGAATCTGTTAGTATTAAGCTACAGTGTAGTTATCTCATATGGTTTTACTAGCGCGGCCGTCTATGTTGTAATCAATGGTAAGAATCGTATGTGACGACCACACTTATCACAGAAGGTTTTTTATACAAACTATCTATGATACATCATAAACAGTTCATAATAAAAACCGTCTGTGATCTATAAATTTATCACAGATGGTTTTTTAAAAGTCATCAATGATACATCGCAGAGGGTTTATTTAAAAAACTGTCTGTGATGACATACTTATCACAGATGGATTTTGAATGGAAGTATCTGTGATATTCACTATGTTATTAAATACCCTTGTCCTGACATATATTGTCTGTTAGGCGGTGGCGCTTTGAGGCAATTTGGTAAAAGGAGACCGGAGATTTGGAAGGGTGTTGTGTATCTATTTGTTCTTGATGATCTAAGGTACTATATATAATGAAATGCATTATATTGTAGCAAGATCTGGGCACTTTTTATTTGCAAGAAAAGAGAGATCTAGCTTGTTGGTTTTTGCTCCAATTTAAAAGTGGGTCCCACTCCTATCTACTTTAATTCTTGTTGGATTGGTTCATGAATCATAGCTAGTTACTTTAGATGAAGAAATTATGATGAATAATAATTATGTATAAGAGCTAGTGTATATGTACATTAATGGCTACCTAGGAGAGTGTTAATCTAATTTAACTTAATTTATTATATACGTAGCGTAGATGGACTGAAGCTAGATATACGTTGAAAGCCATGTGAGTGAAGAGTGCATCGATGGTGTGTCTAATTTCAGAAGAGCTACCGAGCAGGATATGTTGAAGAGGGTGTTGGAATTTATGTATTGTCCATGCATTGATTACGACAATCTTAAGATATTTACCAATTCCACGTACTAAGGTGCTCTTCCTCCTCTTCGGCTCCTATGGATAGGCGGGAAGTCCACATCGAGGACGTCAACGCGATAGCCCACATCGTCAGGTGGGACTGGACTGGTGAGGCTATCGTGTACACCTACATATCAGTGCTTGCACCACACAATATTTCTGATACACTCTGCCTTGAAACAGATGTTCCTCCTCCCTTGATAGCTAGTATCATTGAATTCTGATGATGATGTACCATGCACTTCAAGGGAGCTGATTAGGCTGCCCAAGGTAGCAACGTTGCTAATGATTCTCAAGGTCCTGGATGTAACATCCTGATTTTCAGAGCCTTTTTGAAGCTTTTGAAATAAAGTTCATCATTTGCATTTTTCTGAAATTAATTAAAGCTTAAATGGAATTTTTATGAATAAAAAGGATTTAATATGATTAAATTAAACATGAACATTTGCCAAAATTATTTTATTTGGGTTCTTTGTGTCCCATGGAATTTATTGGAAATTTTCTGGATTTTTTTTTGGATTTATTTGCTATTTTCTAGAGCTCAAAAGAATTATTTGAATTTCGAAAAAAAGAAAAGAAAAGAAAATCCCGAACCCCGGGGCGAAACCCACCGAATCGGCCCGGTCCGACCTGCCGCCCACCCGCACCCGCGACCCACGCGGCGCAAGATCGCGCTTCGGCGCGCGCCGCCTCCGCCGCGATGGCGACGCGTGTCGCCCATCCGTCGCAGCCGCGCGCGCGCGCGCCATCTCGGCGCGCTTGCGTCGGTGCGGCCGACAGTGGGGCCCACTGTCGAGCGCATCGTGCCGACAAGGACTCCCTTCCCGTCTCTCGTTCGGACTCCGCCGCCGCCGCCGTCTCGCCGCGGACTCGCCGTATTCAACCCGGCGCCTCGGCATCCGCGTATAAAGCGGTGCGCCCCTCGCTTCCTCGTCCCTCGAGCGCGCCGCCGCCGCCGCCGCCACCGCCGCCGACGCCGTGCGTTCACCGTCGCCGGAGTTCGCCGCCGGTGAGTCTCGCCGCCTTCCCGCCGCCGCCGACTGACCACGCCGCCTCGCCCTCGCCGCCGCCCGCCGCGCTGCTGCCGCCGGGCGCCGCGCCTCCTCGATCGCCGGCCGCGCCGCCGTCGCCGCCGCCGCCGCCGGCGCGCCGCTCGCGCGCCGCGCGCGCCGCGCGCCCGGACGGCGCGTCGCGCCACGCCCGCGACCCCTCGGTCCGCGCCCACGCCCGCCAGCGCGCCGGCCCGCGACCCCTCGCCTTCCCGTAGACCCGGTCCCCGTGCACCGTGCCTCTGCCGGTGGGTCCCGCAGGTCCACCGTGCACCGTGAGCCGAGCGGGCCACGTCGGCTGTGCCCCGTCAGCCCTAGATCCGACGTGGCATGCCACGTCAATGCCACGTGGGTGCCACGTCAGCAACCCGAGCTGTCCCAGTGCCACGTCGACCACGTCGGCGACCATGTCGGCCGCCACGTCGGCTCGGGCGCACACGTGTCTGCCACGTGGTCGCCACGCCGGCCAGCCACTTGCGCAAGCCGCCGGTCGGCCGCCTCGCTGCGCGCGCGGGTTCACCGTGAGACCCGTTCTCCGTGCACCGGTCCACGGCCTGATGCACTTTTCTATTTTTCCCGATTTTCTGTAGATTTAATTTTTCAAGAGCCCGTTCTCCTCGTCCTAGCTCCGATTGACCCGTTCTTTTTCTAAATTCATCTAAAATTGAGCTCTACCTTTTGGTTCAGGTTTGAAAGTTTTGGAGTTCATTTGAATTTTATTTGAATTTATTTTGTCTCTTTGTTTCGTTTTTCTCTCGTTAGATCACGCGTTCGAGGAGCCGCCGTCAGATTTGAAGATCAAGAGCCGTCAACTGAGCAAGGCCAAGGCAAGTCGTATTCTTTGATCATGTTGAACCCATTTTGCAATCTATTATTTAATTATTTTGCTTTAAATTATATTGCATCGCTAATTTTATTCAAACCCTTGTAATGGTAGTTAATGACCAAATTGATTATTTTCCTCCTTGATAATTTGAATGCCATGATGCCATTGTCACCATAGGTTGGGAAACTAGGTAGTGATGCTATGCTACTATCACATTGGGTTGGTACGATTAGTGTGCTTAGCCATGCTTTTATTATCGTTTGGGTGTATCATCGCATGTGATTAATTAATTTGACTTAATGAGATATTGAATCGTGGTTGGTGCCATTGTTATAAAATTTGTGCCGTGGCGTTGGTGCATCATTGGCGGTGGTTATACAAAATTGGTTTTCACTCGGCAGTGATCGTGCGAAAGGGGAAGTGTTGGAGCACTTCGTGGGATGTGGTAGTCTCGCCGAGAACACTTAAGGACTTAACTTTGTGCGCCATTGATCCGAGTCTTACCGTGCAAACCACATGTCCGGTATGGGATGACTGCTAATTAATTTGGGATGTTTCAATTTCAATCTCATTTGGGATGAACATGGTTGCTGATTTCCATGAGGCGCAAGGGTGTGATCACGAAACCTAGCGGGCGGGATTGGGTTGGAATTGAACATTGTAAAGGCTTTGTTGTGATTTCCTTGCCGAGGCTAATCACATCGTGTGGGTACTGATTGTGCAACCTCTGCAGAGTGTAAAACTATTCGAATAGCCGTGTCCTCGGTCATGGACAATGCTCGGTGATTTCACACGAGGTATAGTTATTCTTGGAAAATTTGTAGTTGGTCGGTGGATGGTTATTTCCTTTGTTGGTTTAACTTGTGGATGGGAGGTCCATAAGTGGTTGGTTTAGCTTATGGATGGGAGATTCATAAGTGGTTACTTCAATTCCTTTGATTATTATTTATTGTTTTACTTCAATTCGCCTTCAATCTATTTATGATAATTCCAAATGCTGTTTATGCAAATTAACCTCATGACCTTCCATTGGTAAGCTTTGCATACTATATTGCATCATTTGTTACAAACGGCTTCTTTGAGTACCAATGTACTCACGGCTTTACGCCTATGTTGCTCGGTTGAGGAAGAGGAGTGCTACCGGCGGGAGGTTCCGAAGGAGAGTACTTGACGACTACGCGTTCTAGGCTTCGCCCCACTCGATTGCTGTGGGCATGTCGATTGGCCACTACGTTTATTTTGGATTTTCCGCTGCTAAGTTCTGTTAAGCCCCTAAGGCTATTGAGATTGTAAGCTTGACCATAAGGTCTCACTTTTGGTTATTGATTAATAATTCAAGTTTTCCTTATTTAATATCGTGATTGTGGTGAAGATTACCTCTATGTTTGACTGTGTGCACTAGCGTGATCCTGGACTAGTGCAGTATACACAGAGAGTCCGGATGCTCAAGAAGCATCAGGCAGTTCTGTATTGTGGGAGCAGAGCAGTGACCTTGACCAGCTCCGACGGGAAGAAAGTGCCAGCTAGCGGGAATCAGCCAGAGCAGGTAATGGTTTGCCAGATCAAGGGAATTCAGTTGGAGGATGTGCCAATTGCCAGGGAGTACCCCGATGTGTTTCCAGATGATCTTCCGGGGATGCCACCAGAGCGAAGTTGAGTTTCGATCGAGTTGGTACCCGTGCGCTCCGATTTCCAAAAGACCCTACCGGATGCCAAAGAAATGAGTTAGCGTAACTCAAGAAGCGGTCAGGAGCTTTTGGACAAAGGATATGTCAGGCCCAGTTCATCCCCGTGGGGAGCGCCAGTCTTGTTTGTGAAAAAGAAGGATGGCAGTCAGCGCATGTGCGTGGACTACCGAGCACTCAATGAGGTCACCATCAAGAACAAGTACCCTCTACCCAGGATCGATGATTTGTTTGATCAGCTCAAGGGAGCAGGAGTTTTCTCCAAGATTGACTTGAGGTCAGGTTACCATCAGATGAGGATTCGACAGGAGGACATACCTAAGACAGCATTTTCGACTTGTTACGGTTTGTACGAGTTCACCGTGATGTCTTTTGGTTTGACCAATGCTCCAGCCTATTTTATGTACCTGATGAATAAGGTGTTCATGGAGTATTTGGATAAGTTTGTCGTTGTGTTTATTGACGACATTCTAATCTACTCTAGGGATGAGAAAGAGCATGAGGAGCACCTGAGGATGGTATTGCAGAAATTAAGGGACCATCAGTTGTATGCCAAGTTTAGCAAATGTGAGTTTTGGATGAAGGAAGTCGCCTTCCTAGGCCATGTGATGTCATGAGAGAGGGAGTTTGTTGATCCGGAAAGGTCAAGGATGTTTTGGATTGGCGTCACCTTCTTGGTGACTCAGTCGAGTTTTCTGGTATGGTGGTTACTACCGTCGTTTCATCGAGGATTTTCGGTGTAGCCAAGCCACTTACCCAATTGCTCAAAAAGGAGAAGAAATTTGTTTGGGCCGAGTAGAAAAGCTTTGAAGTTGAAGGAGAGTTTAACCACAGCCAAATGCTAGTGTTGCGATTTAAACAAGGATTTGAGATTTATTGCGATGCCTCACGCAAGGGTTTGGGTTGTGTGCTGATGCAGAAAAGAGAGTGGTAGCGCACGCCTCGCGCCGATTGAGACCGCATGAGGAGAATTACCCTACCCACGACTTGGAGCTAGCGGTGTAGTGCATGCTTTAAAAATTTGGAGGCACTATCTCTTGGGTAATAGATGTGAGATTTACACGGATCACAAGAGTTTGAAATACATCTTTACCCAATCGAGCTTAACCTTAGGCGAGAGGAGGTGGTTGGAGTTGATAAAGGATTACGATGTCGAATCCATTATCACCTGTGGAAGGCCAATGTAGTCGCAGATGCCCGAGCGTAAAAGTTTATTGTAATTCAGTGATGGTTCGGGAGAGTCAGCCAGCTTTGCATGAGGAATTCCAAAGGCTCAGTTTGGAATTGGTTGAGGAAGGATTTTTGGCGGCAGTGGAGTTGCAGCCCACTTTGACGGCAGTTAAATCGGGCTCGGACGGATGATGAGGCATTTCAGCGTATCAAAAAGAATATGAGTGAAGGAAAAGAGTCAGGATTTTCAGAGGATGCCCAAGGAACCCTGTGGTTCAAGCGACGTTTGTGTGTGCCCAATAAGAAGGAGTTAAAGGATCTGTTGCTAAAAGAAGCTCATGAGTCGTTGTACTCGATACACCCTGGCAGTACCAAGATGTACCAGGACATTAAAGAAAAATATTGGTGGCCTAGCATGAAGCGTGAGATCGCTGAGTATGTGGCACTTTGTGATGTCTGTCAGAGAGTTAAGGCAGAGCATCAGAGGCCAGCAGGTTTGCTCCAGCCGTTGAAAATCCCTGAGTGGAAATGGGAAGAGATTGGTATGGACTTCATAGTTGGTCTGCCTAAGACCAAAGAAGGCTATGATTCGATTTGGGTCATCGTGGACCGATTGACCATGGTTGCTCACTTCATTCCAGTAAAGACAACCTACACCGGTGACAGATTGGCGAGTCAGATATGTCAAGGATCGTCGCTTGCATGGAGTGCCCAAGAAAATAGTGTCGATCGGGATCTCGGTTCACTTTCGGTTTTGGGGTAGTTTCCATGAGGCTATGGGAACGCACCTGAATTTCAATACCGCATACCATCCCAGACGGATGGTCGATGAGCGAGTCAATCGATTCTTGAGGATATGTTGAGAGCATGTGTGCTAGATCATGGACCTAAGTGGGACAATTGCTTGCCTTTTGCGAGTTTTCCTACAACAATAGTTATCGAGCAAGTTTGCAGATGTCACCATTTGAAGCCCTCTATGGCAGAAATGCAGGACCCTCTCAATTGGAAAGAGACAGGGAAGGTCGGTGTTTGGTCCAGATTGTTTAAAAGAGGTGAGGACAAGGTCCGTTTGATTCGAGAGAGGTTGAAGGCGCCGTGCCAGCAAAAGAGCTATGCGGATACCGACACGAGAGCTGAGTTTTGAGCCAGATGATTTTGTGTACCTCAGGATCACACCTTTCAAAGGAGTTAAGCGATTTCAAATGAAGGGAAAGCTAGCACCAAGGTATGTGGGGTCATTCAAGATTTTGAAGCGCAGGGGAGAGGTTGCTTATCAATTGGAGCTACCTGCATCCTTCAGTGGGGTACATGATGTTTTCCATGTGTCCCAGCTGAAGAAGTGTTTGAGAGTGCAGAGAGGTGTGCTAGTTGAGGCCATTGATCTTCAGGAGGATCTGTCCTACAAAGAGCGTCCTGTCAAGATCTTGGGCGTGTCAAAGCGAGTCACCCGGAATAAAATTGTTCGCTTTTGCAAAGTTCAGTGGAGCAATCACTCCGAGGAGGAAGCCACCTGGGAGCGCGAAGAGGATCTCAAGGCAGAGTTTCCGAACCTATTCTAGTAGTGAGCCCGGATCTCGGGGTCGAGATCCCGTTTAAGGGGGTAAGGTTTGTAACATCCTGATTTTCAGAGCCTTTTTGAAGCTTTTGAAATAAAGTTCATCATTTGCATTTTTCTGAAATTAATTAAAGCTTAAATGGAATTTTTATGAATTAAAAGGATTTAATATGATTAAATTAAACATGAACATTTGCCAAAATTATTTTATTTGGGTTCTTTGTGTCCCATGGAATTTATTGGAAATTTTCTGGATTTTTTTCTGGATTTATTTGCTATTTTTCTAGAGCTCAAAAAGAATTATTTGAATTTCTGGAAAAAAAAAGAAAAGAAAAAGAAAATCCCGAACCGGCCGGTGGGCCGAAACCCACCGAACCGGCCCGGTCCGACCTGCCGGCCCAGCCCGCACTTCGCAAAGAACGCGACGCGCGCATCGCCGGCGCGCGCGCCTCCCTCCGCTCGATGGGCGACGCGTGTCGCCCATCCGTCGCAGCCGCTTCGCCGCGCGCCATCTCGGCCGCGCTGCGCCCGTGCGGCGGCAGGACTCCTTCCCCGTCTCGTTCGGACTCCGCCGCCGCCGCCTCCGCCGCGGACTCGCCGTATTCAACCCGGCGCCTCGGCATCCGCGTATAAAGCGGTGTCGCCCCCGCTTCCTCGTCCCTCGAGCGCCGCCACCGCCGCCGCTCACCACCGCCGACGACCGCGGCGTTCACCGTCGCCGAGTTCGCCGCCGGTGAGTCCCGCCGCCTCCTCGATGCGCCGCCGACAGACCCGCCGCCCTCGCCGCCGCCGCCGGCGGCCGCCGCCGCCGCCGGCCCGCCGCCTTGCCGCCGCCCGACGCCAGCGCCTCCTCGATCGCCGGCCGGCCGCCGCCGCGCCGCCGCCCGCGGCCGCCGCGCTCGCGCGCGCGTGACGCGCGCCACGCCCGCGACCCCTCGGTCCGCGCCACGCCGCCGCCGATGCCGCCCCGCGACCCCTCGCCTTCCCGTAGACCCGGTCCCCGTGCACCGTGCCTCTGCCGGTGGGTCCCGCAGGTCCACCGTGCACCGTGAGCCGAGCGGGCCACGTCGGCTGTGCCCCGTCAGCCCTAGATCCGACGTGGCATGCCACGTCAATGCCACGTGGGTGCCACGTCAGCAACCCGAGCTGTCCCAGTGCCACGTCAGCCTTCCACGTCGACAGCCATGTCAGCCGCCACGTCAGCTCGGGTGCACACGTGTCCTGCCACGTGGTCGCCACGTCAGCCCAGCCACTTGCGCAAGCCGCCCAGTCAGCCGCACTGTTTCGTGCGCCGGGTTCACCGTAGACCCGTTCTCCCGTGCACCACCCACAAAGACGATGCACTTTTCCATTTTTCCCGATTTTCTGTAGATTTAATTTTCCAAGAGCCCGTTCTCCCTCGTCCTAGCTCCGATTGACCCCGTTCTTTTTTCTAAATTCATCTAAAATTGAGCTCTACCTTTTGGTTCAGGTTTGAAAGTTTTTGGAGTTCATTTGAATTTTATTTGAATTTATTTTGTCTCTTTGTTTCGTTTTCTCTCGTTAGATCACGCGTTCGAGGGAGCCGCCGTCAGATTTGAAGATCAAGAGCCGTCAACTGAGCAAGGCCAAGGCAAGTCGTATTCTTTGATCATGTTGAACCCATTTTGCAATCTATTATTTAATTATTTTGCTTTAAATTATATTGCATCGCTAATTTTATTCAAACCCTTGTAATGGTAGTTAATGACCAAATTGATAATTTTCCTCCTTGATAATTTGAATGCCATGATGCCATTGTCACCATAGGTTGGGAAACTAGGTAGTGATGCTATGCTACTATCACATTGGGTTGGTACGATTAGTGTGCTTAGCCATGCTTTTATTATCGTTTGGGTGTATCATCGCATGTGATTAATTAATTTGACTTAATGAGATATTGAATCGTGGTTGGTGCCACTATTATAAAATTTGTGCCGTGACGTTGGTGCGTCATTGGCGGTGGTTATACAAAATTGGTTTTCACTCGGGCGAGTGATCGTGCAGTAAAGGGGGAAGTGTTGGAGCACTTCGTGGGATGTGGTAGTCTCGCCCGAGAACACTTAAGGACTTAACTTTGTGCGCCATTGATCTGAGTCTTACCGTGCAAACCACATGTCTGGTATGGGACAGACCTGGCTGATTAATTTGGGATGTTTCAATTTCAATCTCATTGGGATGAACATGGTTGCCTGATTTCCATGAGGCGCAAGGGGGTGTGATCACGAAACCTAGCGGGCGGGATTGGGTTGGAATTGAACATTGTAAAGGCTTTGTTGTGATTTCCTTAAGCTGAGGCTAATCACATCGTGTGGGTACAGTTGTGCAACCTCTGCAGAGTGTAAAACTATTCGAATAGCCGTGTCCTCGGTCATGGACAATGCTCGGTGATTTCACACGAGGTATAGTTATTCTTGGAAAATTTGTAGTTGGTCGGTGGATGGTTATTTCATCGTTGGTTTAACTTGTGGATGGGAGGTCCATAAGTGGTTGGTTTAGCTTATGGATGGGAGATTCATAAGTGGTTACTTCAATTCCTTTGATTATTATTTATTGTTTTACTTCAATTCGCCTTCAATCTATTTATGATAATTCCAAATGCTGTTTATGCAAATTAACCCTTCTGACCTTCCATTGGTAAGCTTTGCATACTATATTGCATCATTTGTTACAAACGGCTTGTCGAGTACCAATGTACTCACGGCTTTACGCCTATGTTGCTCAGTTGAGGAAGAGGAGTGCTACCAGCAGGAGGTTCCGAAGGAGAGTACTTGACGACTCACGCGTTCTAGGCTTCGCTCCCCACTCGATTGCCTGTGGGCATGTCGATTGGCCACTACGTTTATTTTGGATTTTCCGCTGCTAAGTTCTGTTAAGCCCCTAAGGCTATTGAGATTGTAAGCTTGACCATAAGGTCTCACTTTTGGTTATTGATTAATAATTCGAGTTTTCCTTATTTAATATCGTGATTGTGGTGAAGATTACCTCTATGTTTGACTGTGTGCACTAGCGTGATCCTGGACTAGTGCAGTATACACAGAGAGTCCGGATTTGCATATTCGGGTCTCGACACTGGAGTTCTTGGTAGGTTATTGCCTATGTGATTTGAGCACTCTTCTTGTCCAATCGACAGTCGCTTCTTAAAATCTTTGGTCGGTTGTGGCGGCAAGGGTTGGTCGCTGATGAGGCTCTTGTTTTTCTTTCTTTGTTGTTGTGTGGTTGGAGGGAAAAATAAAATGTCCACAAAAGTTTGGGGATTTGAGTGTCCATTAGGGCAGTATTGATTGAAGATTATGTGAAAACTCCCCTAAAAAACATGAGTTGTGTCCATCTTGGTGTCTGATTTTGTCAGTTAGAAGCTTCTTAAGTAGAAATTAATGTATAGCTAATTATTGGCAGATGCACGACTATATAAACTATGAAGTATGTGTACATGTGAATGTAAACTCTAGACACAAGAAATGCTTATGAGCTCATGCTACTGTAGCTTGGCCTCACCTCTGTGGGAGTTAAACAATATGACACAGTGCTGAAACTAGTGCTTTCTACTGAATTCTTTTGTCGGTCCATATTGGACTTTCGGGGGGAGGAAATTTTATGGGATCGGGCCCAAAATATCATTGTTTAAGGCCCCTCATATGATCATGCCATGTGTGCATCACTAATCTCAAAGCTTCTTCTCTTCCCATTTGCATAGTAGCTCGAGCTCGCTTCTTCTCTTCCCCATCTGTGTAAGAGCTCCATGGCCTCCTTCCTCTCCACCTCCACTCGCACTACTACCATGGCCCTCCTCAAGTGGCTTCTCTCTCGCCGACAGCGACATCAGCGCACATGCGAGGGATGGTGTCCGGATGCCCATGAAGCTACCGTTGCCGAGGTCCAACCATCGCACTGGCAGCCTGACGATGGCCCCTAGCCCCACCATCGAACCAGCGTCGCTGCCTAGTCTGGACTCTGGGAAGCACCACTTCAATGGCCACAGCCAGGTGAAGGACTTCATCCAGACCCTGCTCCTGTACGGCAACTACAACGAGCTCATTGACATCCTTGTCAACCTCACCTTGCTCACCACTGAGATGGGTTGGCTGGTCTCCGAGGGGTACATGCTCACCGTGCTCATACCCAACGATGAGGCCATGGCGCTGGAGGCCGACAGCTCCATCAAGTTTGGGCAGGGCGAGGGGTCGGCATATCTCTTCGATGCAGACATCTACATGGACGACAGGATCTCGGTGCAGGGCATTGACATCATGCTGTTCCTGCCGGGCGATACCAAGTCCGCACCGGTTGCTGCACCGGCCAAGAAGGCGCTTGTCGTCAACGGCACCACCAAGAGCGAACTCCGGTGAGGTCAATGCCTGTAGATCTGTAGATCTGTAAGAATGCAATAATAATAGAGATCCAGATTTCATCCACCGTTACATGGTTTCTGCACTATATGCTAACCTTTCAGTGTTATAACCGCTTACCTTATCACTGGGGCGACACCCAGGGCAATACAAATCAGGGCTTTCCACTGCCCACCACTTTTCCAATACCACCTACGAAGTTTTTGAAATAGAACTATATTGCGAACTTTCTGCACCACTTTTTCCACTGCCTTGCCTACAATTTGCCAGCTTGTGGTTGTACAGTTATACACTGGGAGGTCATCACAAGATTTGGTTCTTAGGGTTATCGAGGCGGTTCTACCACAATCCACCTTGTTCTTCCACTGCACCACACCCCCAAACTATCCGCCTAGATAGTTAAGCAATTTGAGGTTTTTGGGAGCATAAAATATCCATGTTACAACATACCAGCCATTTTCACCCATGAAGTGATGCTTGGGGCATTTTGATGCCCCCGAGTATCTAAGCAATACTAAGCATGACGAATAACTGTAGACTTATTCCTGAAAGGTTACCATTATAATTTTCCTAGGGTAACAAGGCTCAAATGTTCAAATGTTCTAAAGGAGGTGTAATAGTAACAAGTCAAATAATGGGCATATAACTAGAATCTTAAAACAAACATATATTTGCATATAAAATAGCAGCATGCAATTTGATAATTTAAACAAAAGTAATTTGTAGAAAATATAGGTTCAACATGATCAAAGTATTGACTTGCCTTACGCGGTTTACCGCAGTCTTGAGCTCACTCAAAGCTTTCTCATTCGATGGTCTTAAGCTTCTGGTCTTCACCTTTTCCTAGATCTTGGTCTCGCTTCATCCATTGATGCTTCAGGACTCTAATTCTAATTACGTGCTAAATAACTGAATCCAAATAAATCCAAATAACTCAAAAGTCCAAATAAATCCAAATAAACTCACTTTAGCTTTATTATGAGTTAATGGATGTCGTGAGACAAGGTTGATTGGGTACGGAGTATTGACGGGGTCAAACAGGGTTGGAGCGAAATGATAAATGGCTAAGGGAAATCCATCGAGATGGGTGCCAAGGAAGGTTTATAGTGAAGGAATATTCACGGGAATACTCTGCTTCGGATTTGAGAATGGCTAGGTTTAACTGGCTATTGAATACCATGGCATAACTCATTTTATTTAATATCTTCTTTTATCAATTTTATATTTATTAAGGAAGTTTCATGAGTCAGATTAGACCTATGCACTGATATATGATCTTAGCTTGTTATTTCTTAAATGGAACTAATTTGTACATTGCAAGGCCATTAACCCTGACCTAGGGGTTCATACATCATTTTTAATCGAACTTGCATTTTGAGCTAAGGGTTAGTCGATATGTTAACAATTTTCAACATTATTTTCCCAATAGTTACATTTATTAAGATTTGTTAATTGTCGTAGCAGTTCTAATCAATTATTGATGGCGTCAACTATATTCCAAGAAATTAGGCCTATGGGAACGGCTACTTTAATTTAGATGTTACTTACTGCGGAGATTTAACTAACTATGTTCAAGGTAACGTTTAACTTAGTTTTGCATTCTAAGTTAACATTAGTGACTCAACAGTCAATTTAATTTTCTAAATTGTTCACGTACCATTTGGAGAGGGATCCCTGTGCCTTTTCAAACATTTAATTATATGCAAGGAAATTTTTCATTTAAGTCACGTAATTATAGTTAAATATTAACAGCTTAATACATCAATTTATTTAATGGTTGTTCGAAGAAGGATTTTCATGACCCTTTTCAAGATATAGGAATGACAACCATATTTTAGATCATTAAATTTTGTATTACTTAATTATATAACTCTTTTGTTATGCAAACAATTTTACAATATATTCTTTAGGCATATTCCAATTTATTCATTGTCATTTTTTTGTGGAAGGTTAATCAAAATAGAAATTCCTATTTCCCTTAATCACTTAATTGTTCATATGCATATAATTCTATATTTTGATGTATAAATAAATTTTATTTGAACCCAAATCAATTATCTTAGCTTCCTTGATTTATTTCCTAATTATTTTCTAATTAAAATGGCTAAAAGAAAATAAAAACAAAATGTGCAATCCGGGGATTCAAACCCGGGACCTGTTGATTAACGAACGCCTATGCTGACCAACTGGGCGTTTTCCCAAATGTGATTGAGTGGAGGCAAATATACAGAAGATGTGAGGATGTGGCTCGGACAAAACTAGAGGAATCTGGCGACGTTCAGTGTTGGGCTCGTCGGCAGCAAGCAGTGGCCGGGGGGGAGTGGCAACTACCAAAATGGGTTGTGGGGAAGGTGAGGGAGCTCTGAGAGGTGGCGCACCGGTCAGGGTGGCGGCGAGGTGGGCAGGCGGCAGCCCAGAGCGGCCGGTGGCGAGGTGGCCACGGGGCGACAGCGCCATGGTGAAAGAGAAGGATAGGTAGGGGAGCATGGGCTGGAGGAAGGAGCTAGAAAGCTCACCGTGTAGTTGGCCAAGCCGGAGAAGGATCGAGGTGAGATAGCGGCGATGGCCCACGGTGGCATGGGGAGGCTCACAGCGCCGGTGGGTGAAAGCATCTAGGTCGCTGCGCTACACAAGTGCCGCCAACGTGATCCTTCTCCTCTAGGACCTTAGGAGTAGCTCTTTTTGGTATTTGATGCCAAAGGGGGAGAAGTGGAGAAGTTGGGGCTAGTTGGGCTAGGATGGGCTTTTTGGGCTAAGTCTTAATTTATTTATGTCTTTGGATGTAATGAACTTTGTCTTTTGGATGCTTTTGGATGATTATTGGATGTAATGACATTAGGGCATCTGTAGTGTATATAACCCAAAGGGCCTTAAGGTGGGTCCCATCTAAACCTTAAGACCAACTCCATAGTGTATATAACCCAAGGGGCCTTAAGACGGTCCCACTTGACAGATAAAGAAAAATTGTATTTTAATGCTTGTGGCCAGGTCTTTAGCTTGAGGACCAGCCTTAAGCTTTTTTTGCTTAGGGTCTGCTTAAGGTCACCCCTGTAATGTATAAGGTTGACCTTAAGGTGGCTTAAGACCTCCTCTTTTCATACACTACAGATGCCCTTATGCTCATTTATGTTTATGCTATAATATCTTTATGTCTCATGCATCTTGTCCCTCATGTGATGCTTTTATCCTCTTTATATATATGCACATGTTTAGGGGGAGCTTCTCCTCACTTGAACTTTAAAAAAGGAGATAATTCACCAAATGTCAAAATAAAAGTTTATTGCAACAATTACTCTCATTTAAAGTCACAATAGAATATACAACTAGTTGTCAAAACAAGTTGTATATTCAACAATTCATTTCTCACAAAAACATGTGTTGTCATCAATTACCAAAAAGGGAAGATTGAAAGCATCTAGGCCCCTAAAAATGGTTTTGGTAATTAATGAATTTATGTGAATATGGGACTAACGTGTTTATTGAGTGTTTAAAGGTTAAGTCCATATGTGGTTGACAGGATGCAAGCCAAAGGATAAATGTGAAGACCAAAAATGGCTCAAGACAAAGGTATACTTAGAATAGGATCCCTTTTTTACTTTTACCGGTCTTAGAAGAAAAGGTGGAAGACCGGATTATAGGCTAAATAATCATCCCATAAAGAGAGATCATGTCAAGTATCTTGATAGCAAAATTTATGTGCTATTGGGATCAAACTAGGAGCATGCATTCTTTAAAAATCTGTTTTAAAAGCAAATATGTGCTCTGTTAGGAAGAGCGGTAGTACCGTAGTTTTAAACGTCGGAACTACCACAGAGCGGAAGTTCCGTAGGCAAAATCGATACTACCGGCGACCGGAAGCTCCAAAATTCGAGCGGAGCCTTTTTCCAGAGAGCACCCTCCGAGTGACTTTTGAGATTTCGCGGGATCGGAAGTACCGGTGATTTCAACGCCGGAACTACCGCTGTGTGCAGTAGTTCCGCTGTATGGAGCGGTACTTTTGAAGCCCGGAAGCTCCGAAGGATGAGCGCAGCCTTTTTTCCAGAGAACGCCAAGTTGGGGTCAGGATCGAGCGGTAGTACCGTGTCGACTTTGCGGAACTACCATAGAGCGGTAGTACTGGATTTTATAACAACGGTAGTACCGCGCCAACTTTCCAACGATCACTACAGAGCCTCTCATATAGCCGTTCTGCCGCGCCAGAAGGGGAGCCGAACTACCGGTCATCTGGAATTTGTTCCAAACGGCTAGTTTTGGTTGGTGATGAGTATAAATACCCGTACCACTGCTCAAGGACTATAAGAAGAGACTCATTGAACATTTCTTGAGCATAGAGCATTCACTCCACACCTCCATTTCACTTTGAGCATTAAATTTGAGGTGGTTGAGCAAAAGTGTATTGCATTCATTAGTTGATCCTTTGACACTCATTTCAATCAAGTGAAGCCCTGGTTTATTACTCTTGGTGCTTGCCGGCACCTGGACGATTGGGCGGAGGATTGATCGGTGATCTTCTCAAAGGAGGTTGTGAGAAGGCCCAGCATTCATGTGAAGGTTGGAGCTCACCTACCTGGAGCGGGAAAGAGCTACCTCTAGTGGACTCGAGGTGTTTCGACTTAATTTGTGGAGCCGGTCCGATTTGTTCGGGCTAACCTCAACGTGGATTAGGGGAAACCGGTAAGTTTTCGAACACCATGGTAAAACATCGGTTGTGTACATCTCTCTCATATATTTCCTTCTAGCTCTTATTTGATAGTATTATTGTGATCATTTGCTTGATATAGAGCTAGCATTGTTTCTCTCTTGACTAGAATTGTGTAGGCTTAAGTGTTTTACATTCTTGCTATATTGAGATTGTAGAAATTTATTTAGAAGAAAAGAAAATTTTAAAAACCTCCTATTCACCCCCCTCTAGTCGATATCCTCGATCCTACAGTGGGCTACAACGAAGGGGAGAGCAGGGTGGTGTTTGGGGAAGCTCCGTGGCGGCTTGGTGATGCTTCTGAAGGAAGGAATCGAGCCATGGTGAGGCGAAGGAGAGAATGGCGGCGTTGGAGGTGGTGGCGACTAGAGTTGATGTCAGGGGCGATGTGGTAAGCTTTGGTGAGTGGTTTTCTAATTAAACCTGAGGTGAGGTGGAGGGTGCCTGGGTACACATTTTGACGTGAGCACATTGGTATTGGCATTGCCGGAGGGCCAGGAACGGCGAGGAGGTGGGTTAGCCGGCGCACGGGCTGGCATTGCCCCGCTCGGGGTGGGGGAGAGAAGAAGCTAGAGGGGGGCTCCATATGGGAAACATTGGGGGCGATAGGGCTACTTATAGCAGTGGAGGGAGGGCTGTGGAGGCACCATTGCCGATGACTTAGGAGCAGGGCTCGGGATGGATGGCAATGCCTACAGTTGACGCAAGCGGCGCATTGCCAGGCAACGTGCGTGCACAGGGTGCGGCGTGCAGCTGGCAGGGAATGGGGCAAGGGACAATAGTGTGGCGATGCAAATAATAGTTTTAAATTCTTCACAAATTTGAACATCCAAAATTTAGGATGTTACAATGACCTTGTCATTGGGCGTGAGCACGGTGAGCCCGTTCCCCTTGGAGACCAGCCGGCCCATCTCAGTGGCGAGCGAGGTGAGGTTGACGAGGATGTCGGCGAGCTCATTGTAGCCGCCATATAGGAGTAGGGTCTGGATGAAGTCCTTCACCTAGTTGTGGCCGTCAAAGTGGTGCTTCTTGGAGCCCAACTTGGGTGACGGCGCCGGAGCGTTGGCGGTGCCGGGGGCCATCGCGAGGCTGCCGATGGCAGGCCTCGGCAACGGTGGCTTCGTCGGCGTCCGCGATACCATCCCTCACATGTGCACTGATGTTGCCGTCGACAAGAGAAATATCGCTTAAGGAGGCCATGGCAGCAGTGTGGGTGGAGGTGGAGAGGGAGGAGGCCGTGGAGCTCTTGCGCAGATGGGGAAGAGAAGAAGAGAAGCAGCGAGCTTGAGTGGCTACACAGATGGGAAGAGAAGAAGCTTTGAGATTAGTGATGCACACGTGGCATGATCCTAGGAGGGGCCTTGAACAATGATTTTTTGGGCCTGTTCCCATAGAATTTCCTTCCGGGGGGCTGACCCCCGGTGGGTCTATCCCTAGATACAGCTGTGTGCCTCCACAACATGACAACTGACAAACATGTGTTGGAGGCAAGGTTGTAGCACTAGCACCCCACTCTCTCTCTTTTGTTTTGAAAGAATCTCTCTCACATAAAAAAAACAAAAAAGTTCACCACCACCACCCCGGAGACAGCCCACATTTACAAATTACATGACGAGATGCAGCCCATCCACAAGCACGGCCCATTTTGGAATCTGGAGTTGTACTCTTGGCGGATATTCGGCCTGAGCGGGTGGTGATTCAAGTGGTGGCAGTTGGTGGGGCCGTGGCTGGCTTGCTTTTTCTCTCTCGCTCAAGCGCACCGGCCGCCCCACCTCCATGGCATCACCCCTTCCTCCCCTGACGCAACCACCACCCTCCCACCTTGCCGCCTAGGCCCCCTCCTCCCCCAAACCCTCATCACTCCCCCTTCGCCGCCGCCCGACGAGGACGAGCGCCATGTCCGCCCCCTCCACCTCCTTCTCCTCCGCGACCTCGTTGCTGCCCAAAGCGGCAGAGCTCCGCGGTTGCGATTCTGTCCCTCCGCGCCCGCCAAGGCCCTCTTCCGCTCTGCCTTCCCCTCCTCTACCCGGCTCGTGGCTGCGCGCGGCGGCGCCGCCGCTCGCCCCATCTCCGCCTCGCGTTGCCCTGCGGGTGGCGACCGCTCCTCCGCGGGGTGGGGTGGAGGATGACGCGGGGTGGCGGGCGCGAGAAGGGTGGCGGTGGCGGCGGCGGCGGCGACGGTTGGTGGCGGTGGCGTGGTGCCACTGGCGCCGGTGCTGGCCGTGGGGCCACCGCGCGGGGCGAGTGGGGGCTTCGTGGTGATGGAGGCGGCGCGGGCATCGGCGGGATGGCGCTGCGCGAGCCGGCCTGTGGTGCTGCAGATTCTGCACCGTCGAGGAGCGAGGGCTCGTCTTGCCGCACTGCTCGGCCTCTCAGCCTTCTTCTCCATGGCCGAGACCACCATCACCACGTAATTTATGGCTTTTCTATTTTGTGCACTGTTTGTTGTAATTTTAATTTGTCAATCCTAATTGTTTTCTTCCTCATCCTGGGATACTTTTATATGAAATAGTGTGGTCAACATTGGTGCGACAGCCATTGTTACTGAGGCAGCGACAGCAATGTTTGGTGAAGCAGGTGTCAGTGCAGCAACAGGCGTTATGACTGTATGTTTCTCTCTCATGCTGATGAGTTGACACTACTACAGAAGAGGCTATACTGGACGGCTACATCACAGACGGTTCATACGGAACCGTCTGTGATTAAACTGTCACAGACGGTTTATACTGGCAACCATCGGTGATATTTTCCTGACGGTTATTAACACGAACGATGCGTGATAATGAGACATCACAGACGGTTCGTGTTACTAACCGTCTGTGAAATTTCACAGACGGTTAGTAACACGAACCGTCTGTGGTATCGTTTAAACTACAGAATCTATAGAGACGAGAGTCAAATTCAAGATAATTTTATTACAAAAGTGCAATGAAAAGACATTCCCAGATTTGAATCTTCTGGGCTTCATATGCTTCTTCGTCGACTTCTGGAGTTGGAGGATCAGCCGCTGTGTTCTCGAATGCCATCAAGATTGCCCTTGCCTTCTCGACTTCCTCCTCAAGCATGGGCAAATGATCATTAGCATGCTCCATAATCTGAAACAGGATGTCAAGATGCGCTTCCGCATTATCGGCCCAATCTGCTTGATCGGCAAGTTTATCCAAGTGTGTCTGCGATGTCGCAAGATCTTCCTCCGCTGCGCACATTGTAGAGAAGAACGAGGCCGAGGCGGTTTCCTATCCCGAGTGACAATGAGACACCTCATCGACGGTGGATGATGAGGTCCAGCTGACGGATGGAAGCGAGTCGAGGAAGGAGAGCAGGGCGTGAGCGGAGGAGCTGCTCCAGACGTAAATTTTTGGCCGCCTGTGTAAGGTTGCGTCCGAACAACTCATGATGGATAGATGTCAGACCCAGATTTTACAATCTGGAATCTACTGTGTTTAACTGCACTATTCCCTGGATCAGTAGATAGTGCACACAGTTACAGTTCTGAATATCAAAGTACATATCATACGGAAACGTAAATATAATAGTAGACTTACTCGTGGGCTGATTAGGCCGAAATCAATAAATTGCAGCAGCGGAAGAACGAAGCACACAGGTGGGACCTTCAGGACATGCCCACAGGCAGCCAACTGGAGGTTCGCGACCTAGTTCTTGACATCTTCATCCTCTTCGCCATCGTGATCCAAAAGTATTATTGAGGCGTAGCGATCCGATTCCTGCTTCTGAATTTGTCACAAAAGCGAGCGTGAGCACAAACCACCGTGCTCGCGAGCCAACACACAGGATGCAGTTAAATAGTATGCATGGCTTATCAAAGGAGAGGCTCGGGTTATTTTGTTTTGCAAGGAGTGCTTTTGAATACAATTAATTAAAAAGCTCTATGACTTAGCAATTTTGGAACAAATCATAATGTACAAGGAAATGCACTATTAATATTGATTCCGATTCCATCCCCGTTACATGGCATCTGCACCATATAGCAATTCCTTCAGCGTTATAGCCGCTTAACTTACCACTGGGACGACACCCAGGACAATTCCAAACTAGGGCCTTCCACTGCCCTTCACTTTTCCAATCCCATCCATAAAGCATTTTGAAATAGAACTATATCTGGTTAAGTTCCCATGTCTACCCTTGACCGTGGGCACGGCTATTCGAATAGTTTTGACTCTGCAGAGTTTGCACACTTTACCCACAAGAGATAAATCTGCTCGTTGCCCCCACATGATTCCTTAGCCATGCGGTTGAGTAGACTATCACGGGGCCTTTACGATGCACACCCCATCGTGGTTACGCCCGCTAGGTTACGCTTCAGAGGATGCGCATCCCTCGAGAAGGGTCCCCCGTGAGCCATCACGGGCAAAGGCGGGGATACGACCATCCATCCCTTTGCTCGTGTTCACACCTTCACGTAACCACCTTAGAGCCATACAAATTAGTTAACCCTGCCTACACTTTGCCAGCTCGTGGTTGTGCTTGTTTTACACAGGAGGTCATGACAAGATTCGGTCCTTAGGGTTATCTGGGCGGTTCTACCACAACCCACACTCTCGTGCACACCTGCACCATACCCCCAAACCATCCGCCCAGACAAATAAACAATTGGAGATTTTTGGGAGTATAAAATAACCATATCCAACATACACCAGTCATTACCACCATGACTGCCCAACCACATTTTCTCATGATTAAAGTGATGCTTGGACGTTCTTACTCCCACAAGTATCTAAGCAAAACTAAGCATGTCATATAATTATGGACTTATTTTTGAAATGTTACTATTATAATTTTGCTAGGGCGACAAGGTTCTCATGTTCAAATATTCCAAAGGAGGGGGTAATATTATTCAAAGTAAACAATGGACATATAACTAGAATATTAAATTTAACATGCATTTGCATATAAAATAACAGCAGGTAATTTGATAATTTAAAACAAAGTAATTTGCAGAAATGTAGGTTCAACATGATCAAAGTATTGACTCGCCTTGGTCGCAGTGGTCTGGTGCTTGATTATCTGGAGCTTTTAGGGCTGCAGCTTATGCTTCTTCCTCCTGAGCCTCGTACGCTATTTTAACGTGCGCGAAAATTTGGATAAAACAAAAATTAATAAATCAAGCAAATAACACCAGAAATCCAAATGAACTTCAAAAATTATGATTTCAGTTCTATTGGATAGATCTTGAATTTAGATGAATTTAGAAATTTGTCTCATCCGATTGGAGTTAAAATGAAAAAGTTATGGTTATTTGAAGTTCTCAGGTTGAATTAATTCCAGAAAATATGAAATATCTGACAGGTTGGACCCACTAGTTATTTTAATCTTGTAATCTTTTTATTATATTCCATATTATGTGTGTATGACATGTGGGTCCAACTCATCGCTCGGTAACCATGCATGTGGTGGTCATCGGCGAGTGGGCCCTCGACCCTCTGCCCCCTGGTCGATGGGCTGCCCCGACAGCGGGTCCGGTTGTCAGTGGGCTTGCAGTCCCGTAGCGGCTGACGAATGGGGCCCATCTGTCAGCGCGGAAAATAAAATGAAAACTCGACCTCAGCACGCGAAGCCGGGGGCTCGAACGCGCGCCGAGGGAGTCGGGGGAGAAGAGACGAGCGGTGGTAACCAAGTGAGCGAGGAGGCATTGCCTACCCTATAAGGAGAATAAATCCTTTTGGAGTATGCCGTGGAGGGGGCCGGGCAGAGGAGTCGGGGGCGACGGTGGCCGGCGGCGAGTGGTGGCCGGAGAGGTTCAGGAGTTTCGTGAAATGCAGCCCCCGGTTGATGGTGAAGCTGCTGGTGAGGTCGGCGGAGACGAAGGGGCACGGTGGCAGGCCGGCGGCGTGTGATGGCGGCGGTCCAAGGAGGCGGTTGACGCCGGCGAAGCTCACGCAAAGGGAGACCCGGTGAGGGAGGGATTCGGCTTCGCCTGGCTTCCACGAAGCTCTGGGAGCAAAGAATTGCTCGGAGGTGGTCGGAATCAACGGCGGCTCGGTCGCCGGCTGTGAGGAAGAAGACGTTGCCGGCGGGGATTGGGGGCACTACGGCTCAATTGCTTGCAAGGGAGGGGAGAAGGGAGTGTTGCGGCGCGATTGCGGCTCCCAGGCGGGGTTTTTATAACCGGGAGAGAGAGGCGCGCGGCGAGGTAGCATCTGTCCTCGCCCTGTTCACGCTGGCAGGGAGAATGGACCCGATCTTCTCCGGGATTGCGTGGGAGGGAGGTGGCGGGAGGTTCTTTGAACCTACCCTTGAGGTGTGAGAGAGAGAGAGAGATTTGCTGCGGCAAGCGTGAGAGGGAGCAAGCGCGAGGGGGGAATGGCGACGCTGGCGCGTGGAGAAGAGAGGCCGAGGAAAGAAGAAGGAGCGGGCGGTGCTCGGGCCCGCTCGCAGAGGGAGAGGTGCGGGTGGAGGCGGGGCCACTGCGCAGGTGCGGCCGGGACAGAGCGGGAGGGAGGCCGTGCGGCCACGCGGCAGCGGGAGGAGAGGCGCAGGCAGGGGTGCGGGCCCGCGGCGCAGTGAGATGTGGGGGCGCGGTTGGCGTGGTGGGCCGATTTGATGGCTACTGCCCAAATTCCTTTCTCTTTTCATTTTTTTCCTTTTTGTTTTTATTTTAAGAGTGTACATTTGGGTATGTATTTGTGTGCATATTTATATATACCTCTACATATATTTTTCTGGCTTCATTTATTTCCCTTTCTTGCTAACCTAGCTTTTCTATTTATGTTTATATATACATGTATTTATATTTTCTTCATGCCTATATTTTGTATCACTACATTTTATGTCTTGCTCATCTTTCTAGACCCTTGTATGCATACTTGTTTAGGCTCTATTTTTTTTGTTTCCCTTTATATACTATTATCTTCAAAATGATATTTTATATTTTATTAACCTAGATTTCTCTCCCCTTATACTGGATCATCTTTTTAGATTCCTATTTAAATTTTAAATTTTCTAATATTTAAACATGCTTGTTTTCCCCTTGGTCCTTTTTAACTTTTTGGAACCTTCATTAAATTATTCAGAAAAATACCATAAACTCCAAATTCAAATAAATCACATTTGCAAAAGAAATTCAAAAACTTTATATTTTCAGATTTCAAATTTTCAGGATGTTACAATAGATGAGAGGAAGGAGATCAAAAGAATTTTAGATGTCATTATTGAGAAATCTGGTGATGAAGAAGATGATCAGGGAGAGCATAGTGTAGTGTAGAAGGATTAGGGCGCGCATATATAAGCATTAACTCATGCAGACGCTTCGTATTTCAAACCATCTCTGCTATTATGATCAGGGAGAGCATAGTGTGTAGAAGAGCAGGATTAGGCGCGCATATTTAAGCATTAACGTAGACGCTTCGTATTTCAAACCATCTCTGCTATTAATATCACAAACCGTTCATATTCTGATATTAATATCACAGACTGTTTGTCTGATATTAATATCACAGACCGTTATTAATACGGTCCGTCTGTGATAACTAAAACATCACAGACGGCTCGTATTAAGAACCGTCTGTGATAACTGAAACATCATAGATGGCTTGTATTAAGAACCGTCTGTGATAACTGATACATCACAGACGACTCGTATTAAGAACCATCTGTGATATTTATTATCACACACGGTTCGAGTTAATAACCGTCTGTGATAATCACATATCACCAATAATTGGCGTGTGATAATCACGTGTCACCAATAATTGGCGTATACCCAGGATTTCGATCTCACCCGTCCATTCTCTCCACATCGAATGGCAGGCAGCAGTTCCTCCCTCTGCTCGGCCTTTATAAATAACGCCCCATCTACCTTTCCACCGGTCTTGTCACGCGTGAGTTCATCCACTGTGAGCATATATGGCTGTAAGTGTGGTAAGTGTGTCTTGTTCACCCGCACCGTCGTTCCATGAAGAGTTCACTAGCTTGTTATCCTGTAATAGATCTAAATGTGTTGTCGTGCTTGCCTCTGTATTTGCATGTTCCTCGACGATGCCGACTACTGCCGAGATGTGATGTCCACTCCGACAATCCTTCTTTTTCCTGCAAAATTCAAGGCAATTTTAAAACAAAAGTTCAAAAAAAGACATTCCCAGATTCTTCAGTGAGCAGCCGACTTCTTCGCTGAGCGACTATCCATCTGCTTCTTCCCACTTACGTCAATAGCGATGATTCAGCTAAGAAGTCGGCTATGTCGGCTGCTCACTGAAGAATTTGGGAATGTCTTTTTTTTTGCACTGTTGTCAAGTATCATAGATGGTTTGTGGTATAAAACGTCTGTGAAGGTCTATCACAGATGGTTCTATTAACGAACCGTCTGTGATAAGCACAATCACAGACGGTTATTAACACGACCCGTCTGTGATAGTATACATCACAAATGGTTCGTGTAAATAACCGTTTGTGATAAGCAAATGTTACCAATAATTGGCGTATACCCAGGATTTTGATCTCACCCGTCCATTCTCTCCTACGGCTCGACCCTTATTAATAACTTCTCATCAACCTTTCCACCGGTACTAGTCACGCGTGAGTTCATCCACTAGCTAGGTTCCGCTCCGCTGTGAGCTAGCGCCTCCGTCGCTGCACGGCGGGCGGCTGGGCAACACACTCTTGCCGTAAGTGTCATAAGGTTCGTTCTTAGCTGTAATAGATCTGAATGTGTTGTTGTGCTTGCCTCTGTATTAGCTGTGATTGTTGCAAAAGATACATTGACCATTTGGGTGGAAAGATGAACTGTTTCGTCAGGCGCATGACTGCTAATTCGAAGCATAGCATAGCATCCAAGGCACATCCGAGGCCTGCTGCTGTGTCTTGAGGAATGCCACATCTGAAGACCAGCTCTTGGCATTCCTCAAGACACAGCAGTAGGCCTCGAATGTGCCTCGGATGCTATGCTATGCTTCGAATTGGCTGTCATGCGTACAGAGTGAACTATCACAGACGGTTATTTATGCGAACCGTCTATGATAGGCAACAATCACAGACGGTTATTAATTTGAACCGTCTGTGATATTGTTTATATCACAGACGGTTAATATTAATAACCGTCGGTGATAATTCACATACGGTTATTAATACGAACCGCCTATGATATATCATTTTCACAGACCGTTTGTGGTTGGAACCGTCTGTGATATTCTACGTAGTATTAATTACTTGGCGTACTTGCTTGAAGGATGTCGACACTGATCTGTCTTCATTGCGTTGCATCGGTGGAGCAAGGCGGCCGGCTTTAGGGAGTTGGGGGTGAAAAAATATCACTGTCTTCTTAGTGATCTGATCAGAGGTTAGTATACTCAATTACTTAACATTCTTAGTGATCTGATCAAAGATTAGTACTCAATTACTTAACATTCTTAGTGATCTGATCAGAGGTTAGTAGTAGGGGTAATAATCATTTTTGACACCCATTTGTCACTTGTGTAGCGTAGATGGACCGAAGCTGGATGTATATTGAGAACCGTGTGAGTGAAGAGTACATTACTGGCGTGTCTGTTTTTAGAAGGGCGGCCGAGCTGGATATGTTGAAGAAGGGGACGAAATATATGTATTGCCCATGTATTGATTGTGATAATCTTAAGATGTTTAGCAACTCAGCGCAGATTGAAGCTCAATTGATTCGAAGGGTTTCAGAAAAGGGTACAAATGTTGGACCAGTCACGGTAAAGAGAAGAGTACACAAGAAGGTAGTTATGACATAGTCGAGTGAGACAACGATATGCCAGTTGTGGACTGTTGTTTCGATCATGAGGATAGGTCGCAGGATGACAATCTGGATCAGATGTTACGTGATGTAGAAGGGAACTATAGTGAGAGAGAGTTTGGTAAATTCGAGGGCTTGATGGAGGACTCGGAGAAACATTTGTTCCTGGGCTGCAAGCCGCAATACACGAGGTTGTCATCAGTTCTAGAACTGCTAAAATTGAAGGCAAGCAATGGTTGGTCCGACAAGAGTTTCACGGCATTATTAGGTCTCCTAGTGGACATGCTTCCAACGGGAAATGTGTTGCCGAGAACCACCTACCAAGCCAAGAAGATTCTTTGTCCATTAGGAATGGAAGTAGAAAGAATACATGCATGTCGGAATGATTGTATCCTGTACCGTAAAGAGTATGCTAGCTTACATGTTTGTCCGGTGTGCAAAGCATCCCGTTACAAGCGTAAAAATGACTCTGATGATGGGAAGGGCATCGAGGTGAAGCAAGGACCTCCTGCTAAGGTGATGTGGTATCTTCCTGTAATACCCCGTTTAAAGCGTTTATTTGCAAACCGTAAGGATGCAAGATTGATGTGTTGGCACTGCGAGCAGCGTAAGAAAGACGGAATGATAAGACATGTTGCTGATTCTGCCCAGTGGAGGAACATCGATAGGATGTTTGTAGATTTCGGTGTGGAATCGAGAAATATAAGGTTTGGGTTGAGTACAGATGGAATGAATCCTTTTGGTAACATGAGCAGCCGACATAGCACCTGGCCTGTGACTCTGTGCATGTACAACCTTCCTCCTTGGCTGTGTATGAAGCGGAAATATATTTTGATGTCACTACTTATCCAAGGGCCGAAGCAACCTGGCAACGATATCGATGTGTTCCTAGCCCCATTGGTGGAAGATCTTGCAAAACTGTGGAATGAAGGGGTACATGTATGGGATGCAGACAAACGAGAGAACTTCACTCTACGCGCCATGTTGTTTTGCACCATTAATGATTTTCCTGCCCTTGGTAACCTGTCAGGGTTGAGTATAAAAGGAACCAAAGCGTGTCCGCACTGCTTAGATTATACCGAGAGTGTGTGGTTGAACAACTCGCGAAAAACTGTGTACATGCGTCACCGTAGGTTCCTTCCAAAGTATCACCCATACCGCAAGATGAAGAAACAATTTGACGGGAAAAAAAGGATGTCTCAGTACCAAGACCTTTTAGCGGGAAAGAGGTGTATGATATGGTCAAAGATATAAATGTTGTGTTTGGAAAGGGACGTAAATTGAGGAAGAACATGTGGAAAAAGAGATCAATATTTTGGGACTTGCCTTATTGGGAGCACTTAGAAGTTCGCAATTGCATCGATGTCATGCGCGTAGAGAAGAATGTATGTGACAGTTTAATTGGTCTCTTACTGAACATTCCTGATAAAACAAAGGATGGTGTTAACGCAAGGCGTGACTTGGTCGCTATGAACATCAGGACCGAGTTAGCACCGATAGAGACCGATGAAGGCTGGACGTACCTTCCCAAAGATGCTACACTCTGCCTAAGTCCGAGAGAACTGAATCGCGGTCCTTACGTGGTGTGAAAGTTCCATCCGGTCACTCCACAAGCATGAAGAAACTTGTTTCCATGGAACATTTAAAATTAATTGGCATGAAGTCTCACGACTGCCATGTGCTAATGACACAAATGCTACCTGTTGCAATTAGAAGTATTTTGCCGAACAAGGTTCGAGTGACAATCATAAGGCTATGTTATTTCTTCAACGCAATTGCTCAGAAGGTCATTGATCCGGATGGACTAGATACTCTGCAAATCGAGGTGGTGACAACTCTATGTCATCTAGAGATGTATTTCCCTCCATCATTTTTGGATATCATGGTCCATCTCATTGTCCACCTTGTGAAAGAGATAAAAATATGCAGCCCCGTATTTCTACGTCATATGTACCCTTTCGAGAGGTACATGGGAATTCTGAAGTCCTATGTACGCAATCGATCTCGACCGGAGGGTAGCATCATCGAAGGTTATACAACAGAAGAGGTCATTGAATTCTGCATTGGCTACATGGCTCAGGTAGAGCCGATAGGTGTACCTCTATCTCGTCACGAGGGGAGGCTAGAGGGTATCGGGACTATCGGGAGGAAAGCAATAACTCCGGATCAAAATACGTATGCTCAAGCCCATTTCATGGTTTTACAACACATGACTGAAGTGACCCCATATATTGAAGAGCACAAGGACATGCTACATCAGAGAATGCGAGCGGTCGAAGTTTGGATCACGAGACAACACAACCGTCAGTTCAACGAATGGTTCAAGGCGCAATTGACTAGGAGGTCGTCAAGTGAAACACTACAATGGTTGGTAAAAGGGCCAAAATTTACAATTGTGACATGGCAAGGATACGACATTAATGGCTACACATTTTATACAACAGATCAAGATAGAAAGAGCACAGTGTAGAACTCAGGTGTCCGCATAGATGCCTATGATGCGCACGGCAGTACCGCTGGCCCAAGCTCGTACTACGGGGTTGTAGAGGAGATTTGGGAGCTTGACTACGTAATTTTCAAAATTCCTTTATTTCGGTGCCGTTGGGTCCAACTCCCACGGGGTGTAAAGGTTGACAAGTACGGCGTCACTACCGTGGACCTCGAATGTGTAGGATACAAAGACGAACCATTCGTACTCGCGAGGCAAGTTATTCAAGTATTTTATGTAACCGACCCGGCAAATAAGAAGCGCCATGTAGTTCTTCAGGGAAAAAGAAGGATTGTAGGAAGAGATCCAAGGCGTACCGCAGCGAACAAATAAAACAGGAGCTTCGTGCTCAACTTGAGGAACAACTATCTGCCTCACTTCAAGAGCAGACTGCCTCACTTCGAGGAGAGATAGATTCATTGCGGGAAGAACTGAGATAAGTCCGCAACCAATCGCAACCCACTCCTAGTACTGCGGTACCCAGTCCCCCTCAACGTCGCAGTAACTGCGCATCCACACCAATTTCTGAACATAGCGACGCCCACTTACGTATTGATGACATTCAGGTAATGTACCTCTTTAGAATGGTACATAGATCTCTCTGGTGGACGCCTTAACTCATCTTGTATCATTATGTAGGAGCCCATGCCTTGCAGCCTCAAAGTCAGGCTTGTTGGCTCTATTCCCGTTGACGCTGGGCGCGGCATGGTGTATCCATTACTGCCAGGGACGCTGGTGCATGGTGTACAAGTAGACACCGGTTTCATAAAGGTCCAGGTGGACATGATTAATGATATTTTTAAGTCCGTCCCTCTTGAGAAGCCCCCAAACGAAGAGATTAAGACATTACGAGATGCCGTCCACACATTCATTCAGTGGCCCAAGAGGGACATCTTCCTCGACATGTCCATGCCACAATCTTCACATCCAATGGCCCAAGAGGGACGTCGCCCTGGACCTGGCACATCGGCTCCGGTGGCTCCACCTCCACCTCCAAATCCAGTAAAGTCTGTTGCATTGGCTCCTGCCGAGACGCCACCGAGAACATATCATAAGCGAGGCTCCAAGGCCTCCAAGGCTCATGCGACGAAAATTAAGCCGCGTCCCGTGCCATGGAAGTTTATTCTAGGAGTGTCGTTGGTGCCCAAGTCATAATTACGCCAGATTGGTATGATTTGCAATACATTGCATACCTGGTACATGGAGAAGTCCAACATGAAGCCAAACCGGCAGAGTGCATTCACTCTGAAATATAACGAGGCGCATTTCCTCCACGACTCGGGCTACATCGTCGTGACATTCGAAGATTTATTCTTACTATTCAATCTCAACGAACTCGACGCCTCACTTCTACGATCGACATCGTAAGTGTCTTGCATAATGAAGTTCTACATTCACGTTACGAGATAAATGTCATTACTCTTTCTTTATGTATAGATACATGATCCAAGAAGTCCGCGATTGCGACGATCGGTGGGTTTCTCGACCCTCACTTGGTCTCCGAGCAATCTATCAATGAAGATGCATCCTTCGTGCAAGGTTACATAACGGGGATTGATTGCTCACACCGACAAGGAGTACGT
The DNA here is from genome assembly GCA_036346575.1 of Dendrocalamus sinicus. Taxonomy (NCBI): domain Eukaryota; kingdom Viridiplantae; phylum Streptophyta; class Magnoliopsida; order Poales; family Poaceae; genus Dendrocalamus; species Dendrocalamus sinicus. The sequence goes on from CM070647.1 coordinate 19,349,411, forward strand.
CATTGTACCCTTCAACCAAGGGTAAGTGCTTGAGAGTTGCCACACATATGTTTCATTTGTACTTTACATGCAGCATGAACTTAGGATTAATCACTATGGTGACACACATGACTAGGCATCTTTGGATTTTGCTTGTGATTGTACCAAAGTGGAGCAAGGTAATATACCTTGATTCCTCCTTAGGAGCAACCACGACTTCATGCGTGTGCAAGAAGTACTTAAATGTAAACTCATTTCCTCCATACATAACTCTATTGTAATATTTCTTTTGTTTGCCATGGCCGAGGCTAAGTTTTTTGAATCACGTAGGGCGTTTGCCGATTATGTTGCCCAAGGAGGAACACACGACAAAAAATCCAGTGACACGCTACGACACAACACGCGATTTCCGGTACCCGCTACAACACAACAATCCTATAGCATACTTTGTTATAATGCCTCTAGAATTGACAATACCGATGTATGTAATTCTATTTTTGCAGTGCCACCAGCAGCTACAGGGCAACGTATGTGGATTCTACGTTTGCCGCCATATGAAGGAAATCATGGGTACTAAGATCAATGATCCAGAGGTTTGTCAGGTCCTTCCAATAATTATTACTTTCTGATTATATATATGTATTTATATTACACACACATGCTAATTAATGACTTAACATTGCTCTCCTAGCAACAACGGGTGCACTTCGACGAAAGTGCATATGATCTTGACAATCTTATCGACATTCGTGCAATCATCTCCGAATTCTTGCTAGCAGAGGTCATAAGTAAGAGGGGAGAGTTCCACGCCGGCAATGGTGATAATTAGATGTTGAAACATTGGATTCAACTGTACAAATCAAACAATTCCTTCAATTGAATTCATTTGTCAGATTTTGTGTAACGATTTTCATTCTATATATGTATGTGATCTCACGCCGCTTGTTACATTCATCTGTGTACAAATTTTGTTGTAATTTACTATGAGTTGCAATTAACTTATATCTGTCATTTATCTGTAATCTGCTTGCTTGCTTTCAGAGGGCATGGCTAGCATATCCTGAGGCTAGCCAAAAAACAGCAAATAAAATGGATGATGCACTTGGTATCACAGACGGTTCGTTGTTAAAAACCGTCTGTGATACAATATCACAGACGGTTTCAAAGAGTGCCGTCTGTGGTGTGAATGATATCACAGACGGCCTTTACTACTAACCGTCTGTGATATACACAATATCACAGACGGTTAGTAATAAAAACCGTCTGTGATATTGTGTATATCATAGACGGTCTTTATTACTAACCGTCTGTGGTAGGCGAGTATCACGACGGTTGTTTATAAACAACCGTCGTGATACTCGCCTATCTGACGATTTTTTACAAAACCGCTCGTGATACGAGACTATCACGCATTTTTTATAAACAACCGTCTGTGATACTCGCCTATCACAGACGGTTAGTAATAAAGACCGTCTGTAATGTGAGTTATCACAGACGGCTCGGGAACCATCTGTGATAACCACCAACTATCACTGACACCTAAATACTGACGGTTCAGGAACCGTCTGTGATGACGGTTCCGAACCGTCTGTGATAGGGCTGTCTGTAGCAGTGTGATCTTCTACTCTTACATGTCTGTTCTCTAATCAGTTTAAGTGGTGTGTAGGATTCTCTTTAACTGTGGATCCTTTTGTTTGCAGGTTGCCGTTTTACTTCTTACAGAAATCACACCCAAAAGTGTTGCAGTCCATAATGCCACAGAGGTTGCCAGGTTTGTGGTAAGGTGAGTGAGATGTATGCACAACTTAGTTTCAAACAAGTTTTGTTGAAATCTGTTTCTTGTTACATAGTATTCAAATGTTATATATCTGTTGTGATATATCAGACCGGTCGCATGGCTTTCACTGATCTTGTATCCAGTTGGATGGATTGTTACTTTTCTATGGGAATGCTAAAGATTCTAGGTCTGAAAGGGAGAGGGTACGTAGGAGCATACATTCTACTATTCTTCAGTATTTCTTGCTCAGCTTGTGTAGCACTGTTAAACTCTAGTACTTGATCAACTTGGCAGCCAATTTTTTGTATTTAAAAAGATGTGTCCACCTTTATAAACAACTCCAACAGTGAGTATATATGATTGCACCAAAAGAGGATTATGCCTGGATGTCCTCGGTGATCCCAATTTAGATATAGTTTGGATCCCCCATTAACTAAGATAAAATGTGAGATGCTCTCAAGAAGGGTACAATAAATTCCTTCCATCAGCTTTTGACTGGAAAACAATTGTGAAGCATGCAGGCAAGGATCTTGTACTCTTAATTAACCCAAGCTTCCGAGAACATTGTTTCTTAGTTCTTTGTAGATTGTTTCAGTGAATCCTCACAGAGTAGTTTCAAGAGCTTGTACCCACGTATTCTCGTTAGTAGTTATAACCAGGGGTATAAATGGATGGATTGGGTGTTGCCCAAACCTAATCTGCACCCGTATTCTTCAATCCAATTTTGATCAAACATGGATAGTACAGGCCTACAAGGATTGAATACAAATCAAACGGTTATAGGACATAGATACATATAGGATTCACTTGAACATATATGGAAATTCAGTATCTATTGGGCACTAGTTATAATTTCTAAACTGTTATTTATTTCATAGAAAATTAAAATTTCTACATTTTAAATCAACAGATGACAGTATGTCACAATTCAAATAAAATTGCGCACAATCTGTTATTGTTCAAATGATTTAATTACAAATTAGACTTGTTGCAAATATAGTAATTATTTTCTATATAAATTAAATTCGAATTTGGATTTGGATAAGCACATATAATGTTTATCGGATTTGGATTTAAATACATATATCGAGCCTCAGATTAAGATAGGATTTAGGCAGTGTAAATATTTTGTTCAGATGCAAAATTCTTGACCAAATCCACATTCTATTTGATTCCTTGGTTGTACGTACGTCCTCGGTATGTCATCGCTCGGGAAGCGAGTTCCTTTGTTAGGAGTTAGTTCTTCCTTTTTTTGCTGAATTTTTTTTACTGAGGGGGTGAGAATTCAGATGTCAATTTTGACTTCTCGTGTGGCCGAGAGTACCTGTAATTCGTAAATCACTTTCTTCCTCGTCCATACTAAATTAAGAGGGGAGTTTGCATTGAGTTTTCTCAGACCAAGTAAGCATACGCTAGCTCATTATTTTGATTGACCAACTAAGTGTATTATCAAGAAGATATGTTAGTAGACATTGTCAGCATCAGGAAACGGTTCAGACTAGCTTTCTAAATTTACGAGTGCACTTTATACCATCTTGATGTGATCGCATGCGTCATTAGTGTTGAGGAACCGTCGCTGGCGACCAGTCCGATCGATTCTCCTGCTTAGAACGAATTGAATCAATCATAGAAGACAGAATAACAGATTGAACACACAGAGAAAAGTAGAGAGAACTTCTAGTCTTTCTTTATTAATTTCTGATTGCAAGTGTACAAAATATGCCGTACGACTCCCTATTTATAGTCTCTGGTGAGATGCCCACCATGGGCCAGGTCTGTCGACCCAGACCTAGGTTTCCTAACACTCTCTCTTGAGCACTCATTCGACACGCTCATGCCTCGTTAAAACTCCATAAAACCCTAATGGGAAAATTTGGAGAAAAATACATGATACATGTTATGCTGCGATGCACGAATTGCCTCATTAAAAACCTTGGTCGAGAAACTTTAGGAAAACTCGTCAAGGGAAAAAGAGTACAATTCACCCAATTTCATTCAGTTTTCAAGACTTTATTCCTTTAGGTATTTAATCTTCATGATCAAGATTTACTAGCGGGCTTGAGAGAATTCTCCCCCTGAATTCTGCACTTATGTAAGTCTTATCATTCCAATTTTTCGCACGCACCATTCAAAGCTAGATGTAAGGAGTGATTTAGTGAACAAATCTGCCAGATTTTCACAAAACTTAGTATGCAGTACCTTAATTTCATCCATCTTTTGCAATTCATGAGCATAGAAGAACTTGAGGTTGATATGATTTGTGAGATGACTCTTCACATAGCCCGTTTGCACTTGTGCGACATGAGCTGCATTATCTTTATAGATAATTGTGGGGTTTGCACAATGTTCATCCCACATGACTGCTGGATGTGGTGAACCATTCGGCGGAGTCAAGCGCACTCTCGTGCAGCTTTATACAGCGCTATAATTTCTGAGTGGTTCGTCGAAATAGTTACGAGACTTTGCTTGGATGATTTCCAGAAATTGCAGTTCCACCACACAGGAATACATAACCTGTTTGTGACCTTGCGGTATGCGGGTCAGACAGATGCCCGGCAGCTGCATAGCCAATCAAGTTCAGATCTTGATTCTTTCTGTAGAACAATCCAAGGTCCTTGCTTCCTTGGAGGTATCGGAAGATGTCCTTTATGCCCTGTCAATGCCTTTTGGTAGGTTCTACATTGTACCTTGCTAACAGGTTCACGGCAAGTGCAATGTCCGATTTAGTGCAGTTTTGTTAAGTACATGAGTGCTCCCACTGCAGTCAAGTATGGGAATTCCGGTCTCATGACTTCCCCCCCCCCTCTTCCCTAGGTCGGAATGGATCTTTTTCTTACTGTAAAGACCTCCCGATCATCGGTACTTTCGAGGGGTATGCCTTCTCAAAGCCAAATCTTTCTAACACTTTCTGGGTGTAGGCCGACTGATGTACCAAGATTCCTTCAGAGGCATTGTCAAGCTGCAGGCCTAACAAGAATTTGGTCTTGCCCAAATCTTTTATTTCAAATTCCGACTCCAAATAGGAGTTTGCTTCTTTTATGTCTTCAATTGTCCCGATGATGTTCAGATCATCTACATACACTGAGATTATACAGATTCCATTCTGGGATCGCTGTATAAATACACAAGGACAATCTTCATTATTCGTGTAGCCTTTCTTGCAGAGAAAGTCGCTTAAGCGATTGTACCACATTCTTTCAGATTGTTTCGGTCCATAGAGTGACTTTCTGAGTTTCACACTGTACAGATTTCTATTTGCTTTGTCTTGATTCGGAAGAGGGATTTCTTTAGGGACTTTCATATAAATCTCCGAATCCAAGTTTCCATAAAGCTATGCAGTTACCATATCCATTAATTTTATTTCTATATTTAAGTTCACTGCCATTGAGATCAAATATTTAAAGGTAATTCCACTCATGACTAGGGATTAGGTTTCTTTATAATTAACTCCAAGACGTTGAGTGAAATCTTGTGTTACTAGCATTGCTTTGTATCTCACTACTTCATTTCTTTCATTTCTCTTTCGAACAAATACTCACTTATGCCCTACAGGGTGCACACGGGGAGGTGTGCGGCATACGGGGCCAAACACCTCTCTTTTGTTCAGAGATTGCAATTCAGTTTCTATTGCCTTTTTCCAATCTTCTCAATCTGATCTTTTCTTACATTCAGCGAGCGATGCAGGCTCGGGATCAAGATCGATGATTGTGGCAATTTTCTTTACGAAGTAGATATCAATATTGGCTATTGTCCTGTTCATGGACTCTCCCGTGTTCATATAATTTATAGCTATTTCTTCATGAGTTGCTACTACTGGAACGATTGCTTTTTCTGGAGCTTCTCCTTGCACATCGCTTCTTTCAATTGCGTTAGCAAGTCCATTTAGTTTTGCGTCGGAGTTAGCAAAAGGCAAAAGGGCAGCAAGGTTAAGGTCTTAAGGATGAGGAAGAGCATCACCGGCTGTCCTCGTGCGTGGTACTGGAGTTCGCCGCCATGGATGGAAGGGAGGCAACGAGCAGCGAGAAGTGTGCGGCGGCTAGCAGGGGGAGGGGAAGGGGGGAGGCCGGAGGTAGGAGGGGAGACCGGGAGAGGTGTGCAGCGGCGGCTAGCAGGGTGAGGGGGAGGCCGGATTGCCGAAGGCAGGAGGGGAGACCGTGTGCGGCGGCGGCTAGCAGGGGGAGGGGACGAGGGGGAGGCCGCATGATTAGTCAGGAGTCGGCGAGTGGAATGGGAGACCGAATATGGGATTAGGCTAGGGTTTTTATCAGTCGGCACTCGGCACAGGCCGTAGGTCTCCGCAGGTATATGGGCCATGAGCCCATGAGTAGGCTGAATTGATAAGGTATGCGGGTATATTTTACCCTCGGGTATGCGGGTATGGGTAATATACAGCCGTACCCGCACCCGCTCTACCCGATGGGTAGAGATTTTTGCCTATCAGTATACCCGCGGGTGAAGATATCTTTCCATGCTCATCTCTTTATCGGGTAAAACCCTTCGGATACTCGGGTTTCGGGTACCCATTGCCACCTCTAGGCTGCGTCTCCCTTCGCGCAGCGTGTCTTCGTCTCGGTCCTCGGTTCAAGCGCCATCAGCAACAGCGTGCGAAGCAGCAGCACACCAGAAGATTCGCCTCGTTCCGCGTGTGAGCCGAGATGCAACAGCAGCGAAGGAAACACTGGCAGGGAAACAGAGGTCAAGGAATTCGTTTTTTTAAAAGGCAGCGTCCAGAGGCTGTCGGCTGCACAAAATCATTGGCCAGATTTGCTACACGTACCGGAGCGTGTATAGGAATTTTCAATTACGAGAATTTTGCTAGGTACACAGATTTATACAAGTAAATCTTGGATTTCTCTCTAACGACGTGAGGTGGTTTACGCTGATTTTATTAGAGCAGTTTATCATATTCTTTAACTATTTGAGAGAATTTGGTTTAAATTAAAGATTGCTGAAGTTGATCTGAATTCGTACCGTATCTATATAGGCACTTCGTCGTCTCATACCAAACGTGGCATGCAGGTGTTAGGGCCATACATAGATTGTATTAGATGTGATATTAATCTATAGCAACGGACTCTGATTCGATTTCCTCTCTATATAGGATTTGTTTCTCTTGCCTTATATATGTACCCTAGTAGTTTATAATAAAAGAAAACGTTCTATTGTAATCTTTTTTATTATAGTAATTTATCTTTATACGCATGTGATTTTTCTCATAAAAATTATTCATGTGAAAATTTATCTTTTTTCCGTCTATTTTTCTATGTATTATTTGCAATAATTCAAACCTCGCACGCTACATTCGACTGTTCGATGTCGTTGAACTGAACAGCATGAACCTATAAACCTTATTTATGCTCTACTGCTCTCTCCATAATAGATGTCTCGATTGCTAGCTACTGCTGCTGTCCAAGAAATGGAGCAGACGTTCGCAGTGTTGCTAGGCTTTCTCCTACTTCTCTTCTCCCTCCTAAAGCTCGGCAAGAATTAACCACTCCTCGTCGCCGCTGCTGCGGCTGCCGCCCGGGCCATAGCAGCTTCCGATCATCGGCAGTCTCCACCACCTCCTCCTGTCACGCTTCGGTCTGCCCCACCGGGCGCTGCGCAAGCTGTCCCGCAGGCACGGCCTGCTCATGTTCCTCCGCCTCGGCGCTGTGCCCACGCTGGTCGTCTCCTCCGCCGAGATGGCCAGGGAGATCACGAAGGCCCACGACACCACCTTCGCTAGTCGACACATGACGCCCACGCTTGACGTCTTCAGCGGTGGCCGCGGCATCCTCTTCTCCCCCTACGACGACCAATGGCGCCAGCTTCGCAGGCTGTGCGTGCACGAGCTCTTCAGCGCGCGCCGCGTCCAGTCCTTCCGTCACATCTGCGAGAACGAGGTCGCGCACCTCCTCCGCTCCATCGAGGACGGTTGCAGTGGCAGAGCGGCCGTGGACTTTGGCGAGAGGATCAGCCGCATGACCAACGACGTCGTGGTGCGGGGGCGGTGGGCGGCCGGTGCGCGCGCCGCGACGAGTTCCTCTGGGAGCTCGACGTATGGGTGCCGCATAACGTGTTGCTATGGATCACAAATATTACAAAAGTGTTTTTTTTTATGAATATAGTAGCCCAAGCAAATCAGCATCTCTGCCGTTTCCACCAGGAAATCTTTTTTGCGGGGAGTGAAACATCATCAACGACACTAGAATGGGCCATGTCGGAGTTAATGAGAAACCAGCAAGTGCTTCGGAAAGCCCAATCGGAGGTGCGAGAGTCCTTCATGGGACAAGAAAGGCTAACTGAGGATGACATCCTCAGTTCCTTCTCCCTCGAGAATGCCGAGAGACATGCCAGGTTATGGGTTACGACATACCCAAGGGAACGAGGGTGCTCGTAAATGCTTGGGCTATAGGTACCAGTAGCAAGTATTGGCAGGATGCAGAGAGGTTCAAGCCAGAGAGGTTTGAGGCGAGCAATGTCGACTTCAAGGGCAGCGACTTTGAGTGCATACCATTCGATGCTGGAAGGAGGATGTGCCCTGGCATGATGCTTGGTTGGCCAACATGGAGCTAGCCCTTGGCAGCCTCCTCTACCACTTTGACTGGGAACTTCCAAATGGTTAGGCCAGAAGAGCTGGACATGTCGGAGAAGTCTGGCGTGACAGTTAGACGGAAGCCCAAGCTTTGGCTGTATACTAGAACTCGTGTTCCTCTCGCAAACTAGATACGTTCGAAAATGGTTCGATTCCTTTGCTTATGCAAAATAGATCGATCATAGAAGATAGAAATAGTAGATTGAAACATAGAGAGATAGAAAGAACTCCTGATTTTCTTTATTGCTTTCTTTTTTATTCCGTATATAAAATAGCCAATAGTACTCCCTAACTGGTGAGGCATCTACCATGGGTCAAGACTTCAGGCCCAGGTTTCCTAACTGGTGAGGCGTCTACTATGGGTCAAGACTTCAAGCCCAGGCCCAGGTTTCCTAACACTCCCCCTTGGACACTCATTCGACACGTTCATGCCTCATCAAAACTCCATAAAAACCCTATGTGAAATATTTGCAGAAAAAGTACATGATACATGCAGTTGTGCTGCGTTGCACAAATTGTCTCATTAATAATCTTGGCCGAAAAACTTTAGGAAAATTCGTTAAGGGAAAAAGAGTACAATCCACCCAATTTCATCTAATTTGCAGGATTTATTCTTTGGGTACCCGATCTTCATGATCAAATTTTAATAGCGAGCTTGAGAAAATCTTCTCCTGAATTCTGCACTTCTCTAAGTCTCATCATTCTAATTCCTCGTATGCATCTTTTAAAACTAGATGCTAGAAGTTACTTAGTGAATAAATCTGCAAGATTTTCACATGATTTAGTATGCAGTACCTTAATTTCGTCCATCTTTTACAATTTATGAGCATAGAAGAACTTAGAGTTGATATGCTTTGTGAGATGACTCTTTATGTAGCCCATCTGTACTTGTGCAACACAAACTACATTATTTTCATAGATAATTGTGGGAGTTTGTATAATATTCATCTCACATGACTGCTGGATGTGGTGAATTATTCGTTGGAGTCAAGCACATTCTCGTGCAGCTTCGTACAATGCTACGATTTCTGAGTGGTTCATCGAAGTCCCTGCAAGACTTTGCTTAGACAATTTTCATGAAACTGCAGTTCCACCACATAGGTATACATAGCCTGTTTGTGACCTTGCGGTATGCGGGTCCGACAGGTACCCTGCATCTGCATAGCCAGTTATATTCAAGTCTTAGTTCTTTCTGTTCAATAATCCAAGGTCCTTGCTTCCTTGGAGGTATCGGAAGATGTCATTTATTCTCTGCCAATGCCTTTTGGTAGGTTCTGCACTATGCCTTGCTAATAAGTTTATAACAAATGCAATGTCCAGTCTAGTGCTGTTCACTAAATACATAAGTTCTCCTACTGCACTTAAGTATGGGACTTCTGGTACCAGGACTTCCTCGCCCTCTTCCCTAGGTCGGTATGAATATTTTTCTAGCTGTAAAGATCTCCCGATCATCGGTACTTTCGATGGGCATGCATTCTTAAAGCCAAACCTATCTAACACATTCTAGGCGTGGGCTAACTGGTGCACTAATATTCTTTCAAGGACATGCTCAAGTTGCAGGCCTAAGTAGTATTTGGTTTTACCTAAATTTTTCATTTTAAATTCTGACTCCAGGTAAGAACTTACTTCTTTTATATCTTCCATTGTCCCGATGATATTCAGATCATCTACATATATTGATATTATACAAAATCCATTCTTGGATCGTCTTATAAATACACAGGGACAATCGTCATTATTTGTGTAGCCTTTCTTGCATAAAAGTCGCTTAAGCGATTATACCTCATTCTGCCTGATTGCTTGAGTCCATACAGTGATTTCCTGAGTTTCACACTGTACATATTTCTATTTGCTCTGTCTTGGTTCAGGACAAGGATACCTTCAGGTACCTTCACATAAATTTTCGAATCTAACTTTACATAAAGGTATGCAATTACCGCATCCATCAATTTTATTTCTAAATTCAGGTTTACTGCCATTGATATTAAATATCTAAATGTGATTCCACTCATGACTGGGGAGTAGGTTTCTTCATAATCAACTCCTGGACGTAAAGTGAATACTTGTGCAACAGCCTTGCTTTATATCTTACAACTTCATTTCTTTCATTTCTCTTTCGAACAAATACCCACTTATGCCCTACAGGGTGCACATGGGGAGGTGTGCGGCTTACGGGCCAAACACCTCTCTTTTGTTCAAAAACAATAATTCAGTTTCTATTGTCTTCTTTCAATCTTCCAAATATGATCTTTTCTTACATTCAGCGAGCGATGCAGGCTCTGGATCAAGATCGATGATTGTGGCAATTTTCTTTTTAAAGTAGATATCAACATTGGTTGTTGTCCTATTCATTGACTCTCCCGTGTGCACATAATTTATAGCTATTTCATCACGAGTTGCTTCTTCTTGTGCTTCTCCTTGCTCATCGCTTCTTACAGTTGCGGTGGCAAGTTCCTTTAGTTTTTCAGCTCCGATATGTGCACACACATCCATGTTGATTTCTCCCTCTAGGGGAATGTTCAATTCCGGTATGCCTAAGGAAGAATGGTGTACTTTTGCCTCTCGAATCGTTTCTTAAGTGCAATCCATAATGCGAGTGTGCTCTTCTCTGCCATATACTCATTCTTGAGAGTAAGACAGAGATGGTGCCTGAGCAAGTGAAGTGCTTGATCATTTTCCTCAGGGGTGGGTTGGGCATCCTGCGGTGCACTAATCCCAATGGCAGAGCGGAGTTTCTTGGCTCCAAGTACTATCTCGACATTGGAAGCCCAAGTGAAGTAGTTTTGGCCATACTAGACCAGGTCCTCGAACTCCCTGTTCGTGATGCCTGCCATCTACATGTGCATGAAAGGAACATATAATTTTACTATCGGTAAACATGCAAGGGATAAATTTACTGCGGGTAAATAAATTGGATGATGGTACAAAAGATTCTCTTAATGTTCCAGAATTTTCCATGCATTTTGTATAAATTTTATTGTTAATTTCAGTGATTAAAGGCAATTTAAATAATTACGATTCAAATGCTTCAAATGATAGAAATAAATATGCTTCAAATGCTAAAAATAATTCAAAATTTGAATTCCCTAGGCCCTTTTATGTCGGAATATGAATTTTCAGTGAATTCCACAATTTTGATGGCCTATATGCAAATTTTCAATTCAGAGAAAGTTTTCGCATAGTTTGTTGATTTTTCGAGGGCCTTTCTGCAAAATTTAGGACCCGTCTGAAAAATCTGAGGACCCTTCCGCAATTTTCAAAACTCGGAGGGCCTTTTTGCAATTTTGTCTGCCCCCTCCCCCTCCCGGGCTGTTCTGGCCCAATTGGCTTGCTCTTCGGTCTGCTTAAGAGATCGGGTAGGGTTTCCCCTTCCCCTGTTGCTTTGGTGGCGACAGCCTGACCAGCTCAGATGGCGTGCGCGGTAGGGCGGTTGGGCCGAGCGGCGGGGCCAGGCTGAGCTCAGGTGCCGGTGTCGGGCAGTGGAGCCAGTGGTCAGCCTTGGCTTCAGGCCGAGCGGAGCTCGGCGGCGCTTCGGGGCGTCGTGCGGAGCCGAGGCGACTGTTAGTGATATGCCCTAGAGGCAACATGGAGATGTTATATATATCACATACTATGTTTATGATGCATTACTTTGTTCCTTGAAATAGACATTATCATTATTGATCAATGAGTATGTGACTTATTCATGAGACTCTTAATGTTAAAATGTTGCTATTTCTAAATGATCCCTGATCATATATCATATGAGGAACAAATATGATTCAAAGATCAGCATATGTATTGATTGATGATCATGTCTCATGGATCATGGTATGGTGATACCAAATCAATAATATGGACATGTGTTAGTGAACATATGTTGGATAGACCCGCCATGAGACACTGCAGAGATTCCATGTGTCATCAGTTGGTCTCAAGTAGTGTTTATGTAGAATCCTTAGACTTGAGATCATCATGGTTCCCAACATGCGTAGTAGCCTATTTTGGGACTACTAACCACTACTCCAGAATCGGGTAGTCATAAAAGTAGTCTTCGGGTTTGCTATGAAACATGTAGTGGGATGTGAATGATCAAGATAGAATTTGCCCCTCCTTATGGGAGAGATATCTCTGGGCCTCTCGATGTAATGGATTATGAAAGTGCATGGCCATGCCAAGGTGATTGAGGAGTCAATCACGAGTTTATAATCCATCACGGAATCGAGAGAGTGATTGAGCTATTAAGAGGATGACACAGGTCTCGCCTTGAGCTCAATCTATATCGTGAGGCAAAGGGATTCATACATGAGAATATTACAGGTTCAGCCGATATGATCTTTACGTATACTTTGGGGTTAATATGTCTTACTAGAGGCCGCTATTACTGGGGTGACCGGAAAGGCGTTTCGGTCGCGACCAAGTATACGTGAACCTCTGGTCGCACACTTAACGGGTTGGAACACTAATTCGAATGTGATTCGGATGTGGGCTCAATTCGGATAGAGATCCGGATAGACTCCTATTGGGCCTCGGTCCACGAGGCCCAAGTGAGGAGGTCTATATATATGGAGGCGAGGGGCTGAGGGGTGCATGCTTCTGTTAATCCCGAGCCAAACCCTAGCCACCACCTCCCGAGCCAAACCCTAGCCGTCGCGAGTGCTGGTACACTCGCGATCGGCGTTCCAGCCCGGGACGTGTGGATACCGGTGGAGGCGCTGCTCGTTGCGGCGTTGATCGGCATCAACAACCTACAGATTGGATCTGCTCGTGGTGTGGTTCAGAACAGATTAAAACTGTCTATGATGTCTGTACTTATCACAGATAGATTTTTTTGAACCGTCTGTGATGTATCACAGATGGTTTGGAACAAAAATTGTTTGTAATGACCTACTTATCACAGACGATTCTTTACCAAGAACCGTTTGTGATAATATTTCAACTTACCCGTTGAGAGACCATGTGGTTGTCATCCCGCGTGTGTGATGAATAATTGACTTTGGTTTAGGTAAGTCGAGTTTGGTTTGGGGTGGTTCGAACCTTGACGTTGCATGGTGCAACGGGCTCGGTCTGACTTGGTTAATCTTGGTCGTATGGGCTTAGGATGCATATTCTAATGTTTCGACAGGTTTGGACTTCGTCATGCGTAAGTATGATGTTTTGATGCTATTTACGCTTTCATGTGTCGAGCGGTACTATATGATGTGTTTCTTGTCTGTGTTGGCTGCAGGACATCGAGACGGAGTCGTGGCGAGACACGGAGGACCGGACTAGGCGCAGGTGGCGCTGAGGTCAGAACGGTTGGGATGTGTCGAAGACGACGTGGACTCGAGGTGGAGTCGTGGCGAGGCACGGTGGACCGGACTAGGCGCAGGTGGCGCTGAGGTCAGAACGGTCGAGGTGTGCCGAAGACGGCGAAGCTGCGTGGCTTGCAGGGCAAGGAATGAGGAAGCTTCCTGGAAGGTGCGCGAGGGGCGTTTCGGTAAAAACGCAAAGCTGCACTAAAGGAAGTGGATTGTGGGTAAAGCGCAAAAGCTAAATGGGTAAAGCACTTGGTGAACCCATTAGTGGAGGCTATAAATAGAGAGGGAGATGGTGTGCTGAAATTTGAGGGAGTGGGTGTAAGAGTTAGGGTTTTATTTGTGTCTCTCCTTGGTTGTATGAGATAGGGTTGTGTTCTTGATCTCCTAAGCATGTATGGGGACTTGTTAGTGGGAGATTGGGAGAGATGAGCTGAACATCTATGTAATCATTCCTCTATTTTCAATCATGTATGTCTCTGTATGGTTTTTCAAGAGATTTCATGTTAAGATGATTTGGTTCCGAGCACTTCTTCGTGTCTTGATTGTGTTCTATATTCTTCTTTGAAGTCTCTATCTTTTGAGCCATAAAAGGAGTAGCAACTAATGAAATATTTTCACATTTCTTGCTGATAGAACAAGTTTGGCTGCAGCAATTCCTTTTATCATTTTCGGCCAGAGGAGAACCCCTATTTATCTTGCTTTTTCGGCTGCTGTTTTGTGTGCAGTTTTTAGTGGTGTTCGGCAAGGCACAGAAGCATGCATTCTCTGCATTTTTGGTTGATTCCTGCTGCTTTTGGACAGCCCCTCATTTCTTGCTTGCTGTCCTAATTTTCTCTCTGCAGTTCACTGAATCTTTGGGTCTAAATCAGCTTTCGGCAGCACTTGTTTTCAGCAGTACTTTGAGCAGTATTTGAGCTGTTTGGACAGCAAGTTCACTGCTGTTTGGGCTGCAGAAAATAGCTTCTTTTCAGCCTTTTACCAGCTTCTTTTTGTGCTCTTCTTTGCTCTTTAATTGCAGCAGCTCTTTGCATTATTTCTCAGCCTTTTTGGCAGCTCTTTTGGTAGCTTCTTTTGTAGTCTTTTGTGCTATCTTTAGTCTTTGGTAGAAATCCTTTGCAGCAGCAATTTTATGTGATAGTTCTCTGATGATTTTCAGTGCGCGCTCATTTTCTTCATAGCATCAATTGCTATCGGAGAAAGTTTGAAGTAGGTACTTTTGGGGGGATAATTTTAATTTGACGACATTCACCCCCCTCTGTCGGCCGTTCCGATCCAACACCCGTACTCGCCGAATTTGAATTTCCCGCCCATCTTGTTGGATTTGCTCTTTAAAATGCAAGGCTTGGCTGTCCTTTTCTCATCTTTTCTTCTCACTTCTCCTCCACTCATCTCCTCTTCCCTCTTCTCACTTCTCACTTCTTCTCCACTTCTCCTCGCCAAGTTTTCCCTTAAAAATAGAAGGCTCGACCGATTACCTCTCCGAGCTCCTCCATCTCCGGTTGTGATGCCACAGTTCATTGCATAAGGCACTCTTGTCGTAAGAGTACCTTGTGCAGTGTCACCGTCGTGACACAACGTGACGTAGCCGCGATCGACCTCTCATTCATCGCCAGTAATATATCCCCTACCCTTTCTATCTCTTTCTTGATGTTTGGATATGAAATTACGAAATTGTTGGATAGCTAGGGTTTCGGCCATGTAAATCTTATCTCCCTAAACTTGCATCACCGGAGATATATCCCCCACCACTTTACTCCAAGAACTTGTCTCCGTTTGCACTGTAGGTCGTTTCCTCTATTTACTAACAGAATTTGTTGATGTGGCGCACATGGCTGCTAGCAACTAGGCGTATATGACCACAGCTTACGACTATGCGCCTATGACCACATCATACAACCATGCCTATTATAATGATGTGAGAACACAATTATAGAACCATCTGTGATATTAGTCTATCACAGACGGTTCTTAACTAAAACCATCTATGTTGTAACTTATCATAGACACATAAATTCAGACGGATAAGAAGCCGTTTGTGATGACCATTTTGAACCGTCTGTGATGACCCTTTCTGCAGTAGTGTATAATATTTGATGATAAATATACTATATTATCCAATTGTAGCATAACTTATTGCTGTGGCATCTTGTTTCTCTGGCTGATGACTAGAGTTGATTCCCACCAACCACGTGTTGGGAGGGTTATTTGTGTAGATTTTCGACTTTAATAGCTTGGGATCTGATCAACACATGAGCTGTGGGTTGTGAGCCTTGATATGACTACACTAGCTAATTGTCCCCACCTTCTCAAAGATCTATACTAGTATTATTTAATTTTAATGAGACTAACCTACATATTTTTTGTATTAGTGGCAAAATTTTAAATGATTTGTGTAGGTTTTTTTTTACAGGTTTCACGCTTAAGGTGAATGGCGAGTCTGTTCCCAAGATTTACCCCTACTCACAGATCAAGACAAGGAGATCCTCTCTCGGTATCTATATCTGATTTGCACAAAAGGGTTTCCGACTCTTGTCAAATACTACCGTATGGTGTAGGGTTTATCGAGTATCCAGATGCAAGGACGGAGAGAAGGGGGCTGGCAGGGACGTGGTCCCTCCCAACGAAAATTTTTCCTTTATTATCCACGAAGTAGCCCCCACTGTTCAGCATGCATTATGCACGTGTGGCCCCCTCATCAAATTGCTAGTTAAAATACAAGTAGCAGGAGGAAACGCCAAAATTTAACTAACATTGTGCCTGGCGACTGCATATGACGCAGTGTGAACCTGATCTGTGGGTGTATAGCTTCAATCTGGACACTCTTGAACACACATCACAAATAGGAAATCGATGATATACTACATGTGCATAGATGCATGCCACCTTCTTGGATATTATGCAATCACTGTAACGATTAAACCGAACATTATTTTTAAAAATTAATTAAAGACAATAGTTTTTTTTGACGATGATTACATTATTCAAGGACAGGTCGCGGAACGCCGGAATCTATGTGGGCAAACGTTGCTACAAGAATGTATTGGCTTGGGGTGCAAATCGATAACATAATATAATTTATCTATATCTAACTATATATACATATAACAATTAGGCATTTCAAGGATGTTCTCACGTTAATTGAAGAAAAAAGATCTAGCCGTTTATGTGGCAAACCCAAGTTATAATGTATTAGATTAAAGGAAAGATCCATATTAAGTAAAAAAACAAATTCAGAATAAAAACTAAAAAATTAGCAATTTGATTTTCATGCTAATTTCAAAGTAAAATCCTTAAATATCTAAAATTCAAAATAAAAATTAAATACAAATTAGCAGTTGGATTGTATACGAATTTGAATGTGGGGACCCCGAGTGTCGAATACCCAAAGTCACTGTATATGTTCTATACTTGTCCAATGATCAGCGACTAGTACACACATTCACAACATCGAGATCACATCCATACACACTGCATATAAATAGTTTAGAACTAAGGAACAATATATAAGCGATGCATAATTAAAGTTTACAACATGGCGCTGATCGGCCAAATAAATATAAGTATCAAGAGTAAAGTGCAGCGGATAGGCAACCAATTAGAGTTAGACCTTAGAAAGACCCATCATCAAATTCCCCAGTGCCGCCTTAGAAAGACCCATCATCAAATTCCCCGGTGCTAGGGGCAAAGTGCGCGTCGTCTGGCATGTTATCTTCCTCATTCTCTAAACAATAATTATTTATGCAAGGTTGAGTACATTGTGTACTTAGCAATACTTGTAATTTATTGCAATCTATATATATATATATATATATATATATATATATATGTGTGTGTGTGTGTGTGTGTGTGTGTGTGTGTGTGTTTGTATTGCAAGGCTAGCAACAAGTAAGGCTCCATGCTACAAGTTATTTTTAGCATGAAGTAAGTTTCATTTGCAATATTCATAAGTAATAATTTGCAATGGAATTGTAAATAGTAGTTAACATGTAATGAAATAACATTTATATAACATTTAAAAACAGTAAATACACTTTCATTCACAACCCTCCTTGGCTGTGATCAACGAACAATTTCCAACCATAGGCATGGTACACGCGACACGTACATGCCATCTCAACTTTTTTAACGAAACAGTTTTGTAAAATGAAAGCTATATCCATTGTGGCTGCATCCATGTATGCTCATGACCACGAGCACGGCTACTTAAATAGTTTTTAACACTCTCAAGAGGTTGCACAATTTTGTCTACATGCATGAGATAATCAAATGCACTGTCGGCAACTACATGCTTCCATGGAATTTTTTGTACGGATAATCCGTTTTTTATTCAAAAATACATAAATATATCCGTGACAAAATTTTTTACAAAAATAGTCTCCAGTCGCCCCCCATTGGGCGACTTCTACCTTTCGCCCAACCGGGAGGCGACATTTATGGAATATGTGAACCGTTGGGCGACTAATGCGATCATTTATGCGGTTGAGCGACTTTAATTGAAGTCGCTCAGCGGTTGAGCGGCGCATTGCGATCGCTTAACGGTAGGGCGACAGGAGTGGATATCTCCACCGCCTGCCGCCCACTACCACTACCCCTTTTTCCCTCATTCTGCCATTGTTCACTCATTCTGCGCGCAGAGCCAGAGAGAAGAAGAAGAGAGGAGGAAGGGGAAGAAAAGAAGGGGAGAAGAGAGGGAGGAGGGGAAGAAAAAGGAGGGGAGGGGAGAAGAAGGAGAGGAGGCCAGGGTTGAAGGAGGAGGTGAGGGTGGAAGAACGAGTCCAAGTTATTCCATCGATTTGGATCCAGGTATTTTTATTAATTAGGTTGTATTTACACTATTATTTAGATGAAATATTGGTGTTAGTAAAAATTGTAGATGTAGTATACATTTTGTAGTATGAAACATTTTGTAGTATACATTTTGTAGTATGAAACATTTTGTAGTATAGAAATTTTACTACCCTTTTTAGTATAGAAAGTTTAGTTTAATGTTGAACGATGTTATTTGACATGTCGTAAATTTCAATCATACATGTAGGCCTACATCATTAATGGCCAGTACTACATTGAGAGTGTATTATGGTGTTGGAATGATTCGTGAAGGTCCAAATGGTGTGGATTTGAGCGATTTTCCGCAAGTCACTCTTATACTTCCGGATGACGAGAATGCTCGAATGACAGATGTGCAGCATTGGCTGACCCAGAGTTTTTCATTGGACCCTGAGGTGTGCAGCGTCGTTGTGCAAGGGCTTTGGAGCCGGTCTTCCACAGACATCAGATGAGAGTTGAAGACATTGGTGCGCTCTGCTTCGTGGAAGGGCTTTGTGCAAGGGTGCCGGCGCCGTGGATACGAGTGTGTCCTGCTTGTGCAACCGTGCTCACTAGAAGAAGCTGCGCAAGCTCATGCGTCCGCCTATGCTTCGGGAGGTGCTAGCAGCTCGGGCGGGCCGCACGTTGGTGGAGCTGATGAAGTTGCTCGTGATGAAGCCAATGCGGTACATGGAGGAGAGTTACAGCTGTCAAGCTATAGAGACGGAACTGGGCAAGCTGATGAAGGAGAGCATAATGAGTATATCGTGCAGCAGATGGAATCTGATGACCAGAGGGCATGGGATGAAGAGCAAGCTGTAGAGGACGACGAGGAGGACAGTTCCGATGATGAAGAAGTTCCTATCCCCCAGGAATGGAACCGGTGGAATGCAGAGGGTGTTTCCGCACATGATGAGCATGAATCACCATGGGAGTATCATGAGACAGAGGTTCGGGTGAATGCTATATTTGCTGACAAGGAAGCGCTGCAGGATGCCATAAAGCTTTGGGCCCTTTCAATGCAACGGACATTCCGCGTTGTGAAATCAAGCCAGGAACAGTACACTGTGAAGTGCGAGCAGGCTGGTTGTCCTTGGAGGGTGCACGCACGTAGACCCAAGTATGACACTCACTGGATTGTGTCCAAGGTGGAGCCGCACTCCTGCATTATAAACACTGTCTTGGCGAGACATCGTAACCTGACGTCCGGATTTATAGCAAATTTGATGTATGGGGAGATAGTGGAGAAGAAAGATGTTGCGGCAACACATATAGTGGTAGCTATTGAGAATAAATTCAAGTATAAGATTAGCTACGTGAAGGCGTGGCGTGCCAAGCAAAAGGCGTTGGAAAAATGTTTTGGCACTTTCGAGGCGGCGTACGACAACCTTCCTCGTATGCTTAAGGTGTTGCAACAAAGGAACCCGGGCACGTACATCGTCGTGCACGAGAAGCTGTCCATAAGTCCACCGGGATTTGCAATATTGCGGAGAGCATTGTTTGCATTTGGTGCTAGCATTGAAGCATTCAAGCACATGCTGCCAGTGATCTCTATAGATGGGACCTTCTTGACAGGCAAATACAAAGGGCAGCTCCGACGCCATAGGCGTTGGCGAGAATAATCAAATATTGCCGTTGGCTATTGCATTTGTGGAGAGTGAGAATTATGAGAGCTGGCTGTGGTTTCTAAGACATGTGAAGGCTGGAGTTGTAGGCACCCGTCCTGGTGTGTGCGTAATCCATGATCGCCACGCCGGTATTATAAAGGCGTCTGAAAACTTCAAGAAGACCACGAGAGAGCGTTCCTTGGCGGACATGAGGAACCGGTGGTGCGATCGTCACTTAGGGGCAAACTTTTTCAAGCAATTCAAACAATCTTTGATGAAGCTATTCAAGAGGTGGCTAGGCGTAACCAGCAGAGAAAATTTGATGCTTTATGGGGTTGTTGGATGAGCACACCAGAAGAATGTCGACGAGAGGAGCAAGGGGCGGTCACTCTGGGCGGCACAACCGCAATGCTTGCCCGGCAATCGATGATTCTAACCCAAGTGGTCCAAGAAGGAGGAGCGCGAAACATCAAGTGCTTCGCGCATGGATCGAGGGGGAACCATTGGAGAAGTGGTCATTGTTGCACGACACGGATGGCGCAAGGTACGGAATAATGACAACTAACCTTGCCGAGGTGTACAATTGGGTTCTCGGGGTCTCCGTTCTCACCCCTTGTTGCCATCGTGGAAGGTGTTCTTCACAAAGACAATCCGCTACTTTAGGGAGAGGACGCGAGTGCCGCACTTCATGCGCCAATCCCGAGCCCCTGTATTCATCAAAAATTACTGCGTACATGGAGACGAAGGCACAGAAGGGTCAATTGCACACAGTGCATTGCATGGGCAACAGGGAGTATCGTTTCGAGGTGATACTCCGTGACAGAGCCGGATTTGGGACATCTCGTTCACTTATTACTCATGAGGTATGCCTTGGAGATCATGCAAACGAACCTAGCTGCACATGCAACAAGCTTAAGTTGTTACACCGTCCATGCTCTCATGTCCTTGCTGCATGCGGAACCGTGCGCATGGATCCTTCCAACTTCATGTCCGAGTACTTTTTCAAGGAGAGAATACTGCAAGCTTGGTGTGGGGAGCTCCGGGAGTTCAGGGCGGTGGGAAACTTCACCACTTTGGACATTTCAGCGAGGACCTGGGTTCCGGATATTAACATGCTGAAGGGTGGGAAGGGTCGGCGACAGAGCCGACGTATTAGAAACGACATGGACGAATCACAAGCTGGAACCTCTGGTGCACATTGTGGGCGATGCGGTCAGGAGGGGCACACAGCTAGACGATGCAATGCATTTTCGGATCAGTAGTTGGTGTTGTAATGCATGCTAAAATTCATGTACCATTTGTAAACTTCACCACTTTGGACATTTCAGCGAGGACGTGGCTGGCCGTCGTGGTAGTGGCATGCACATATGCAGCTCGGGTTCGCGCAGCAACATGTGGGATCGTAAGAGCTTCCTATATTCACGACCTCCTCGTTGCCCCTCTCGCGTTGCATCTGTTCGCGAGGTCGTTGTTCTCTCGGTGAGACTCTCCATTCGGTACTCCAAGTCCCATATTCGAGCCCACAATGTATCCACATAACGATCAACATACCGTTCATGAGGAGGGTCGATCCAGCGGGAGAAGTCGCATTTTGCCATCTGCAAAAAAAGAACGGTAAACTTCGCGGGTCCATAAGCAATACAAAAATGTAATATTACTAATTTGTACCCCGGAGCGTGAGCATCGGAAGAAACGTCGCCCGCCATCGTTCGGGGAATCTAAGATCTGGACGACCGCGTCCTCATTGTGTCTGCATTTCGGCCACGCTGGTTGAGCACGCCGACTTGATATCAATCGCATGCGTGGACCGAACATATCCCTCCTTTCTAAGGGAATGTCGCCCGCCGGTGACCCAAATCCCATCGCCCTCGGCCGACATGGTATGTTTCACCACGAAAGAGATGGTTCTTCTTTGTTCGATTTACAATGTCATGGGACCCCAACCGTGCTACTTATAGCAACACGGAGGGACATTTATTGCTACACTGGCCTCTGAAAAGCCTACATAGAGACATTTATTGCTACACTGCCCTCCGAAAAGACTACATAGACTGGGCTCTGAAAAGCCTGCATAGAGACATTTATTGCTACACTACACTGGCCTCTGAAAAGCCTACATAGACTGGCCTCTGAAAAGCCTACATAGACTGGCCTCTGAAAAGCCTACTTAGAGACATTTATTGCTACACTGGCATCTGAAAAGCCTACATAGACTGGCCTCTGAAAAGCCTACATAGACTGGCATCTGAAAAGCCTACATAGACTGGCCTCTGAAAAGCCTACATAGACTGGCCTCTGAAAAGCCTACATAGACTGGCCTCTGAAAAGCCTACATAGACTGGCCTCTGAAAAGCCTACGGACGGACATTTATTGCTACACTGGCGGATGAGCTGCAAAGGAGGCGGGAGAAGTTAAGTCTGCGTGAAGCAGCCATCAAGCATCAGGAGGAAGAGCTTCAAGCTCGTGAGACAGCTCTCAAGACCAAGAGTGACAGGAAGAAGGATGCAGCGGAGCCATCTTCAGGGCGCGACAAAAAGGGGAAACAACCACGCTACACCCAGTAGACAAAATGTAATATTCCCTAAGGCATGTTACGACTAGCGGTGGAGTTCTGAACATTACAAGTACAGAGTTCCACACATGCCACTGGTCACATCACTTACCACTTTATGTATCAACCGTTCTACAGTCAATCGTGCCTAAAAAAAAATTTACCAAAATTTTTTTTGCATCTACAACTTACATTGAACATAAACTTCTATTACAACTTTATCTGATTTTTACGCAGTTTATAACTACAAAATTGACAAAACATACAAAATTCACGCGGATTGCAAACCCTTAAAACATACCAATGTATATATCAAACGTTCTCTGATCAATTGTACTTCAAAAAATTTCTCAAAATTTTAAATGCACCTACAACATACAATAAACATAAACTTTTATTACAACTATACCATATTTTTTTCCAGTTTAAAACTACAAAATTGATAAAACTCTAAAAATTCACGGGGACTGAGTAAAGTCGCCTTACCGTTGGCGACTGCAATTTGATCGCTCAACAGCTGGGCGATCGCAATTGCGATCGCTCAACCGCATGCGATTGAAGAAGTCGCCCAACGGTACATGATTCCCTAAATGTCGCCTCCGGTTGGGCGAAAGGCAGAAGTCGCCCAATGGGGTGGCGACTGGAGACTATTTTTGTAAAAAATGTTGTCGCGGGTATATTTATGTATTTTCGAATAAAAAACGGATTATCCGTACAAAAATTTCTGCTTCCATGGGCGTGTGATGAAAGTGATTATCATATAGCCTTTAGATCATCTAGTCCTAACCTTGCACCAGCCCAATGAATAGACATACCCTCAATTGTGTGTGTCCTTCCCCCAAGTGAGCTGAATGATAGACCCTCACTTAGGCGTGTCCTTCCCTAAGTGAACATTATCGTTGTATTAGCAATATTTAGACCCAACACCTTGGTGAAGGAAACCCCTAAGAGAAAATCTTCTTGGAATGCCCTCACTACTTCTTCCTACCACAATGTAAGGCTAGTCCTAGATAATTTAATCAACTAAAGCCAGCGCCTACATAGCACATATTACTATAAAACAAGCTATACTGGACGTCTCATCACAGACGGTTCATGTGGAGCCGTCTGTGCTTTGATTATTACAAACAGTTCATTGCTAAAACCATCCCTGAAACTATCATAGACGGTTGGGTTTAAAAGCCATCTGTGATATAATCATTATCACAGACGGTTTAAAAGCCCCTAGGATTTCGATCTCACCCGTCCATTCTCTCCACATCGGATGGCAGGCACCGGTTCCTCCCACCGCTTGGCCCTTATTAATTACTCCCCATCTACCTTCCCACCGCTCGGCCCTTATTAATTACTCTCCATCTACCTTCCCACCGGCAGTCCACTATATAGCTTCCTCCCTTCAACGACACCGATCGACTACCACCGTGAGCTAGCGCTTCCGTTGTGACACCTCAGTCGAATGCACAACACACTTTTATCGTAAGTGTCATAAGAGTGTCTTATGCATTCTCACCATCGTGCCACAAAGGTGGCGCTACTGCCGCGTCTCCATTGCTGATGATATCCGACCGCCATCCGATGCATTCAGCTTGTTCCTCGACGACGCCGACTACCACTGTGAGCTAGCGCCTCCGTTATGACACCTCGGTCGACTGCACAGCACACTCTTGTTATAAGTGTCACAAGAGTGTCTTATGTGTTGGACCGAAATGGCGACAGAGGGGGGGGTGAATGGCGCTCTCAAAAATTAAATTCGCCCCTCAAGTACCCACACTTATACTTCTTCTCCTATAGCTATGAAAGCTATGAAGATAGAAGATATGCACTCATGGAAGTCAAGGCAACAAGGAAAACCAGATCCGAGAAAGAAGCGGTCAAGAAAATAAATTCGAGCAAGTCGATCGCAAGCGGTAGTACCGTTGATCCGAGCGGTAGTACCGCTATGCCGAGCGGTAGTACCTCTTGCCGAGAACGTTCGGACCGTCCGAACGTCTCATCGCTGATCGCACTGGTCCGAACATGAGCGGTAGTACCGCTGGTCCGAGTGGTAGTACCGCTGAGCGGTAGTACCTCTCCAGGAGCGGTAGTACCTCTCGAGAAAAACAGCAAACAGGATTTTCTGAAAAATGAGAGATTCGCAATGATTCTTGGATTCTTGGCTTGGGAAACTTTGAGGATAGCTAGGGAACACTCCCAGAAGAATAAGCCAAGAGCCAATATCAAGAAAACCCCTCCAAGAAACAAGAATTTCAGATTTGGGTAAAAATCTGAAATCTTGTAAGAACCGAGCCAAAAACCAATTAACTCCCCAACCGTTGATCCTTTGGCTATGAAATTTTGAGGGAAGCTAATTAATAGCCTCTGGACTCTTCATACCAAATTTGAAGCCATCTTAACAAGGGAATCAAAATCTGGACCAAAACCTAGAAACGAAGAACAAGAACAGAGGAGGCCAAAACTGAAATCTGAGAATCAAACTCGGTTTGCTCTTGGGATTAAATAGCCAAATGGCTTTTGAGCATCACCCATGTCATAGCAACCCATTTTGGCACTCTCCAGCAAGCAAGAACTCAAAACCACGAAAATCAAGAAATCTTGCAGAGAGGAAAATGAAGAACAGAAGCTACGAACAGGAAAAACCAAACTTCAGATTTCATTCATTGAATCACAAGGAATACAGAGGAGTCCCGATACGCATGGACATTAGGACATAGATGATTACAAGACTCTCCACTCAATCCCTCTCCTCTCAATCCTCAAGAACACCAAGAATCACACATCTTCTTGGGAGGAAGAACACACAGAGAGGAGCTCACATAGAAACCATCGATGAAGCTACAGAGGGAGCACTACTCTGCCTTCACCAACTCATACCAACTCACACCAACTAAAGAGCTAAAGGAAACAACCTTTCTAAAGCCTCTTTTGACTAGTGTAAACCCTAATTCCCTACAAGTGCTCAAGTGGGCATGCAGCCCCTCCACTCCTTTTATAGCCCATGGCTAACGGGTCTCCGCCCCGTTACGCCCGCTATTTCCAACGGAGCCCGCTCCCGCTTATGCAGTCTTGCAAAATTCCCGTTTCGCCCCTCCTGCACCTTCCGGGAAGCTTCCGCGCTCCTTGCCTCGCACGCCTCGCAACCACCTCGAGTCCACGTCGTCTTCGACACATCCCGACCGTTCTGACCTCAGCGCCACCTGCGCCTAGTCCGGTCCACCGTGTCTCACCACGACTCCAACTCGACGTCCTGCAGTCACACGGACAAGAAACACGTCAAATAGCACCGCTCGATACATGAAAGCGTAAATACCATCACACTTACCACATATGAAGTCCAAACCTGTCAAAACATTAGAATATGCATCCTAAGCCCAAAAGACCAAGTTTGACCAAAGATCCGACTGAGTCCGATTGCGCCACGCAACGTCAAGGTCCGAACCACCCAAACGAAACTCGACTAACCTAAACCCTTGTCAATTACTCATCACTCTCATGGGATCACGACCACATGGTCTCTCAATCTCCCCTTGATGAGTATATTGACAAACTCAGAAAAAGCATTTTAAGAAGAGTTTGATTTGAGGAATCCAACATGGTCCAAAGAATGAAATGAAGCTAATGACCATGTTGACAGAAGGAACACTAGAGCAACAAGAAAGAGCAAATTGATCTCCAAAGCTCTAAACTGTTCCCAATAGACTTTTTCTTCTCTATTCTCCCCCTTTTGGCAATAAACGCATCAAGAACGCAAAAGAGAGAAAATGACATTTCAATGGATGAATATGGCTGAAGTTTGTTTATTAAGCATGTTGAGCCATGAGAATTATCCATAATGACCAAAATATAATACACCAAGCCATAACTCAATAAGGCGCTATCTAGATCATGACAACATATATATAAGCTAGCTAGAGCACATAGATGACAAACTGAATTGTAATGCAATTTTGTGAGCAAGTCAAGTCATCAAAGAGCAAAGTCTAACTAGAGATATCCAAGGATGATGCAGGCCATGTCAATAAGCTAAGCGCAACAAGAAAGCTACTATTGAGTCCAAATAGAGTGCTATAAGCTCGAGATTGAAACATTGGGTAAGTATTTGATTCTTTTTGATAGCTTAAGCAAATTCGAGCACACATGATATATTTTCTTTGAAATTCATGATTGTTGCCAACCAGATTTTTGTTTTATCATGTGCTAGACCTCAAGCCTTATGCGACTACTTCAAGCGAGAAGCTTAAGAAGGTAGTCTAGGTCATCCAAAACTCTCCCTAAGTTCATGCCTCGTGCAATGGCAAGCCGTCTCATGAGAAAGAATTGGTGAGATCAGTTTTTTCGCACAAAAAAGATCTTTTTGCATTTTAACATGTAGTACTAACTTATGCATCATCAAGAGACTGCAATAGCTCAATCTAAGGCTCAATAGAGATTCAACGCTCAACTTAGCCTATTTGACATGGCATGAATCATAAAAGGATAGCTAAAGCAAGACTAGACTCAAATGCGAGCGTGACAAGTTTTAATTCAAGTTGAGCAATTTTAATTAACTTATCATGGCAAAAGCTAGTCTACACATATGAAGTCATGATAAATCTAGCAAATGAAGCATAAATCATGGCAAGGTGTAAAGCATTGTAAACATGTCACAACAGGATAATAATCAAGGCTCAATGTAGTTATATTACAATGCGAGATGCTAACATGCAAGAAAAATCCAGCTCCCCCTCAACATGAGATGCAACTTTTAGTTCAAGTTGAGTTTAGTCAAAATTAAGCTTCAGAAGCTCCCAAATGAACTCCCCCTGATCCAAAGCAATAAAATCGAGAAGCTGGCAAAGAAAACCAAACAGGCAGTCCTTAAAGCATAGAAAAGATATAGAAGCAACTATGGCTTAAACTAACTCTCATCTACCCCAAATGACTCCAGGACTAACAGCTGATCGTCGAACACACACTAGAGAGCAAACACGTACCCTGTCTACCCGAGGGTGGCCCAACCCTCGCTAGAACCTACAAGAAGTGAGTGAGTTCAACCTAGTGAGATAAGAAATAGCTAATCCTGGAAGCACAAGATAAGAGTAAGAAGTCTAAGCAACTCAACACAAGATACACTCTATCCTATGCTAGAAGGACTTAACCCCATGCACCTGCAAATGCAATGCAACAGAAATGAGACAGAAGCATAATTAATATAATAAAGTAGTAAAGCCCAAGCTCCCCCTCACTATAGTCCATAAGGACAAACCACCCCAAGCTCTCCCCGCAGAGTTGAAAACCTAGAGCTATCCAATGGCTTGGTGAAGATGTCAGCCAACTGGTGGTCACTCTCCACAAACTGGAGCACTAGATAACCCTTCTCTACATGGTCCCTAAGGAAGTGATAACGGATATCGATGTGCTTGGTCCGAGAGTGTTGCACTGGGTTCTTAGCAATGTTAATCGCAGAAGTGTTATCACAAAAGAGTGGAACACTGTCTATGACTAACCCAAAGTCCCGCAGGGTCAAAGCCATCCAAAGCACTTGGCTACAAAGAATCGGCTGCGACAACGTGCTCGGCCTCTGCGGTGGATGTGCAACACCGATCGCTTCCTAGAAGACCAAGAGGCGAGAGAAGTGCCAATGAATTGGCAAGTGCGAAGTGCTCTTCCTATCTATCCTCTGACCCCGCAAAGTCTGCGTCCGAGAAGGCTCTCAAGGAAAGACAGGATGAGGAAGAGTACCAGATACCATAGTCAATGGTAGCTCGGAGGTACCGAAAGATGCGCTTCACCGCCTGGCGATGAGATACACGAGGAGAGGCCTGAAAACGAGCACACAGACACACAGAAAAGTGTATGTCTGGTCTCGAGGCAGTGAGGTAAAGAAGGGAGCCGATCATACTTCTGTACTCTTTCTGATCAACTGGCTCGTCATTCTCATCTGGGTCAAGATAGGCTGTAGAAGCCATGGGAGTCGACACAGGCTTACCATCACTCATGTCGAAGCGCCTTAGAAGGTCACGAGTGTACTTTCCCTGATGAAGAAATGTACCCTCCCGAGTCTGCTTGATTTGGAAGCCAAGGAAGAAGGTCAACTCGCCCATCATACTCATCTCAAACTCGGTGCTCATGACATCCGAGAACTATGAAATCAGAGTATGGGAAGAGCCGCCAAAGATGATGTCATCGACATAGATCTGGACGAGCAGAAGGTCAGTGCCATGCCGGTGGATGAACAAGGTTTTGTCAACTTTACCCATCTCAAAACCATGACTTAACAAGTAGGACTTAATCCTCTCATACCAAGCTCTAGGGGCTTGCTTAAGTCCATACAAAGCTTTGGAAAGCTTGAAGACATGGTTTGGGTATTTGGGGTTTTCGAAACCAGGAGGTTGTCGGACGTAGACCTCTTCCTCAATAAACCCATTGAGAAAGGCACTCTTGACGTCCATCTGGTAAAGCTTGAAACCCTTAGAAGCTGCAAAGGCAAGCAGGATTCTAATAGCCTCAAGACGAGCTACAGGGGCAAAGGTCTCCTCGAAATCTAGACCCTCAACCTGGGAGAACCCCTGAGCTACCAGTCTAGCCTTGTTTCGAACAACCACTCCATCCTCGCTCTGCTTGTTCTTGAACACCCACTTAGTCCCAATGACATTGTGACCTCGAGGGGGCTCAACAAGCGACCAGACCTTGTTCCTCTCGAAATTTTCTAGCTCCTCATGCATGGCATTGACCCAAGACTCATCAGATAAAGCATGAGAAACATCTTTGGGCTCAAAGGAGGCAATAAAAGCGAATGGAGACAAAATTGAGATAAGCAGATTTTGAGCGGTCACACGCTCAAAAGGTCTCCAATCATCTGCTCTGAACGATGAGCTTTCTGGATATGTCGGGGAGGTCCAGGATGAGAAGAAGAAGTGGCCTCTACCTCGTGAGCTGACGAGGTAGGAACAGAGCCACTAGCTCCAGAAGAAGCAGAAGGCATGGGCTGATCGCCTCGAGGTGCAGTGGAAGAGGGCACCTCGAGAGGTGGATGAAAGACGGGATTAGGTAGACAACCCTCATCTCCATCGTCCTCATCATCCACGAAGATGGTCTCGGACTGCTCTAAAGAACCTGAGATGTCAGGCCTAGTCCCCGGACTGGCCTCGTCGAAGGTCCCTTCACAGGTCTCTACCATTTTACTAGATTCGCAGTTCCAAACCCTATAAGCCCGCGAAGAAGGCGAGTAACCTAGAAAGATCCCATCACTAGAACGTGACTCGAACTTGTCTAGGTTCCCTGACTTCAAAATAAAGCACTTGCAACCAAACACACGAAAATGAGAGACGCTGGGCTTTCGCCCGTATCTCAACTCATAAGAAGTGCGGTGCAAGTGTGCCCTAAGAAATACTCGATTTGAGACATGGCACGCGGTAGCTATAGCCTCAGCCCAAAACTTCCGCGGTGTAGAGTACTCATCAAGCATCGTCCTGGCCATCTCGATCAAGGTACGGTTCTTCCTCTCCACAACGCCATTCTGCGAGGACGTATGGAGAAGAGGCGGTGTTCTACACTGCCTCACCACGAAACTCTCAAAGTAGGAATTCTTGAACTCCGTGCCATTGTCATGCGGATCGCTTGTAAGGCACACGGGAGCTCTACGAAAGCCTCTTGAAAAGACCTCGGAAATGTGAAAACGTCTCATCCTTCGAGGCTAAGAAAACACGCAAGAATACCTCGAGAAGTCATCGACCACAACAAGAACATACCACTTCCTCCTGCCGATCGCACTCGAGTGGTCCAAGCGTGTCCATGTGAAGCAACTGTCCGGTGCATCGGTCATAGTAATCGTGGACCGGAGGATGAGAAGCGGCAACCATCTTACCGTGCCGGCATGGAGAGCAAACAAGATCTTTGACCATCTTGAGTTTCGGCAGACCACGAATGAGATCGTGGCCGCTAACTCGGGACAAATGATCAAAGCCTATATGACCAAGTCTCCTATGCCAGAAAGAAAGGTCACGGGACTCAGAAGCAACTAAACACCTGAGAGGATCACCAGAAGACTCAGAAAAATCAGCACGAAAGATCCTCCCATAACGTGAAATCCCGCAAACCAGACTATCCGAGGAGTCAAGAATTTTACAAGCATTTTTCTTAAAGCTCACCTCATAACCGTCATCGGTAAGCTGAGAAACCGAAAGCAAATTGTACTGCAGCTTACTAACCAAGGCAACATCTTTCAAAATGAAAGAATCATTAATGCGCACAGTACCTTTGGCGATGACGCGCCCAGATGAAGCATCTCCGAAGGTGATCATCTCATCACCTGGAGCACGGGCAAGGGAAGAAAACCAACGGGAATCTCTGGTCATGTGTCGTGAACACCCGGAGTCTACGAGCCAAATCTTTCCCTTCCCTGCCTGGCGAACCTGAGTCAACAAGAGAGTAAAGTCTCAGTACTGGGGTAAATCAAGAGTGATTTTGGCACCCAATACTGAACAACACGTCGAGCAGATGAAGTCGTCAAGCACGACTGACCTCTATCTACCCTACGCTCTCTGTGACTCAAAGATGCAGAAGGTCCGTGGAGGACACTGAAGGCCGTGCGGGTCCGATCGCTCTGGGAGAGCGAGTCGGAACACCGGCAACACGCTGATCACGCCGCGGGTAGCTATCTCGATGGAAGAAACGAGATCTATCCTCAGGACAGCGGAAGTCACGACCAGAGGCAGCATGAGGATGGAAAACAGAAAACTCGGAAAAACCAAGTCCTCTATGCTGCCTAAACTTCGTAACAGGAGCAAACCTAGACCTCGTGTTGGTCTTAGGTGCACTCAGGATCTGGGGCTGACCCTGAATACCCCTAAGAGACTCAACACGGTCTCTACGCGCGATCTTGGCGCGCCTGAAGCATCGATCAACCGTGTGTCCATCCTTCTGACAGAAGGTGCAGTGATACTTCATCCTCGGAGAGGTAGAAGTAGCACGGTCAGGCTTCGCCTTCTGAGAGGCCGAAGCAGCAGGTGCAACCACCTTGCTGTCAGAAATCCCCTGGACATAGCCCGCTGACTTAAATTGGACTTTCTCGGTCCTGGGCTCTGTCTCGATCACACCTGGTGCTATGGGTCTGAGCACGGCAGGTGGATGCTTCCTCATGTCCTCATAATAATCATATCCTAGACCCTGATTAAATTTGCAAATTTTAGACTGGTCCAGAATAAGATTAAGCTTCTTCTTGCCGCCTACAAATCTCTCGAGAGTGTTCATAAGATACTGACACTCCCGAAAGAGAGAGGTGCAAGAAGAGCAGGGGGAAGAGGGAACAGCAGGAGGTAAGGGAGCAGATGAAGAACCAACAGCAGAGGGAAGAATGGCTTATGCACGCACAGCCGACTCTAAATGGGCAGTCCTACTGCTAGCCAGTTGGTTCACGTTCCTAGGCGTCTCCACCTTACCCTGGGGCTTCTCCCCCTTCTCAGCACAGACAATACAAGCAGAAGGTTGCTTCTCTAGTAGGTCCTTAGTTAGCTTCACACAGTTCTCATCCAATGCAATCAAGTCAAGTCGTCACGGGAGGGAGCAGATATAAGTAAAGTAAGCTCCCGTGACAATCTCTCTACTTCCTTCTCCAACTCGCTACATCTAGCTCTAGATCTAGCATGAAATCCTCCTAGCTTAAGGAAAGCTTCATTAAGTTGGTCATAGGAGGGACATACCTCATCCGAGTCGGAGTACAGCTCGATGTCGCTGAGGTCGCCCTCGAGGGCCATGAAGCACATGCCGGAGAAGTCGTCGCCGCCATCCTTGGGCTCTTGGTCACCCGTCCCGTCGTCGTCGCTCCATCCCTCCACCTCGCTGAGGTCGAGGTCGTCGAAGGCGGTGAGGACGCGGTGGAAGAGCTTCTTGGCCTTCCCGAAGTTGTGGAACTTCTTCTTTCCCGGCGTCTGAACTGGAGGCTTCTTGTTGCGGTTCTTGTCGGAGTAGTCGATCTTGCCCGAACCGCCGAAATCAGCTTTGCCCTTCTCCAGTTTGGTCACAAGGTGAAACACATGCATAATTAAGAGAAGAAACTCACACTAGCTCAAGAGAGTGAAATAGAGTACTAAAAGACCTTGCCCCAGCCGACCACAAGGGAGTATTTATACCCCACACCTTGAAACTAGCCGTTGGAGACAAAAATCAGGATTTTTGGAACTACCGCCATTATAGGAGTGGCACTTCTGTTTTCCATCATAACGGCTAGAAAAATAGCCGTTATTCAGCTATTTGTAGAGCTACCGTAGTTATAAAAGCGGTACTTCTGTTTTTCGAAACAACCGCAGTTATAAGGGCGATACTTTCATTTTCGGTTTTTCGGCACATATGACACACAAAAAACGGTCATAACTTTTGACTCCGATGTCGGAATTGAGTGATGTTAGACTCTATGGAAAGCTTATTCAGATGACTATACAACCCATCTAGTTGGATGATCTCAAACACATTAGATCAATGTAGAAATTATAAGACATCCAAAGAGTCACTACCATGGTCTAATGTCAAAAGAAATAGCAACAAACAATCTTAGACCATGCCAAGTGATAATGCATGATCCAACTTTTGCAAAACATATTTACAAACTTAGATCATGCTACAAGGAGTAGGTACATGGACTTTAACCTTTACAAAACACATTTGCAAAGCATAGTCACATGTTACAAGGATTAGATGCACGAGCCTCAACTATTTGCAAAACACATTTGCAAATAATGCCATTATGCTACAGAGAGCTAGAGCAAGCGAGATTGAGCTATCAACATATGATGAGACTCAAGCTACTAGACAATACCCCTCTTAATAGTACACCAAACCTATACTACCAATCTGGTCTTCCAACCAACACCAAGATCGGTAAAAGACTGGAAATACATTCTTAGCCCTAGCTAATTATACCTTTGTCTTGAGCATCCTCTTGAAATTTGATAACGTACATCTTCACTTTAAGTTCGGGTCATTGTCTTCTCTTGACTTGATGATCAACTCATGATCATCTTCTTCTTGGGATCATGATCAACTTATGATCATCTCCTCTTCGGAATCTTGATGTGCATCAACACATGATGCATCCTCTTCTTGATGATCTTTAACTCATGAACCCATCCAAAATCTTCATCATCATGGAACCTAACCTATTCATTCAGTTTATGGAAAATGTTAGTCCCACAAATCGATTGTCATTAATTACCAAAACTCACCATTAACTCATAATGGAGGGACTAGATTCTCAATCTTTCTCTTTTGGTAATTGATGACAATCTCAATAAATAATAAGATAATGAATTAAATATAAAACCGTTTAAACTTAAAGTGCGGTGCTATCGCCATCCAAAGTCATGTAGTTCCGCTCTCTGATAGTTCCGATTTCTGATGCGATACTTCCGTTTGTCTCGAGGGCCAAATCTTGGTGCTCTCTAGAAAAATGTACCGCCCCATAAATCCGGAACTTCCGGGGTCTGGTAGTATCGATCAGGAGTTGTGGTCATACTGCGCTGTAACATCCTGAAAATTTAAATTTGAAAAAATGTGAAGCTTTTGAATTATTTTGCAATATATTTTATTTGAATTTGGAGTTTATGACATTCTTCTGAGATTTGGTTGAGGTTCCAAAAAGTTAAAAAGTTCACGAAAGATACAAACATGTACAGATAATAGAGAATTAAAATTTAAAATTCAAATATGAAAATATGATCCATAAAAGGAAGGGAGAAACTTGACTTAAAACATAAAATCCCATTTCTGAAAATAATGGTATGAATAACAATGGGAGCAAGCAAATAAAGTACCAACATATATGGATATATATATACATACCAAAATTTTGCACTAACAAATTTAGTGCCAAAAATATATATAAATATAAAATTAGGTGAGCAAGAGGGAATGAATAAAACCTAAAAACCATATACACATATACAAAAATTCAAAATCCAAAACAAAAAGAAAAAGAAAAAAATGAAAATGGGAGCGGGAGCCAGGCCGGCCACCAACCCGGCCCAACCCTCTTCTCTCCCGCTCCTCCCCCGCTTCGGCCGAACGGCCCAACCCGCCTGCCCCGCTCCTTCCTGCCCCGGTCGGCCCAGCTCACCCCTCGCTCCCTGCCACTGCCACGCGGGCCCCCGACTCCTCTCTCTGGCCAGCGGGCCCGATCCGCCCGCGCCTCTCTTCTTTCTCCTTTTTTCCCCCGTACGCCCGGACCCCCCATTTCCTCTGCTCTGCTCCGGTCAAAAGCCGAGCGACACGGCCACCATGAGCCACGCTCGGATCGCCCGAATCTCGCTGCCTTCGAAAGCCCGAGTTCGATCCCCTCTGTCGCTGAAGTAAAGCAGGGTTTTTAGAATGGTTTTTGCCGAGCTACAGTAAGGAGGAAAATCCGAAATAATTAATAAAAGATGCTAAAATTTATTTGAGCTTATTTAATGTTCAGTCATGGATTAATCAATAAATGTTAACGACTAATGTGCCTTCAACCTTTATTTTAAAAGCTTATTTATTGCTCAAAGGCATAGTGAGGAATTTAGCCATAATCTTGTTTAGGTTATGCTCATATGAAATGACGACTTCAAATGAGGTTGGTCTAAAGAAATAAATCCTAAACCGTGGCATACTAGTAAATGTTATAGAATTAATCATAGCATGGTTTAAAACATAACCATCATCCTATGCCCCAAGCAATTAGAAGAACCCTTTTTGACTATTAAATGATTTGGGTATAAAGCCACTAGTATTTGGACTAGTTATCACATATAAATAATTAATGTGGTTTGCATAAATGAATTAAAAGACTAAATGTTAATTAAGGGAATAATAAAGAAAATTTCTTTTGGTTAAATGTTCAAATTTAATAAAGACTACTATTAATTATAATTAATATCTATGCCCAATATTCAACATGCCTCCATTAAATAAATTTTAGCCGTAGATTTTGCTAAATAGCAAATATTGAAATATGACCTTATATACCAAGCTTTGCCCAGATAACTAAGTTTAAACTAAAATTGGAGATGAAGCTAAGCCTAATAGTAGCTAAGGTAAATGCAAGATAATAAAAATGACATTAATTAAATCATAATGTTAGTTTTAAATGAATAATGATACTGAACATAAATTTATATAACAAGCTAGGACTCAAACAAATAAACCCTAATTCAAATTAAACTTAGCCTAGTGATAAAAGGAGGTACATAAAATATCATACCACAAAATGCTATAAACATAGACTATAAAATTAACTCGGTAAGCTAACATTATATATAAAAATGTACGCTCGACAAAATAATATCCAGCTAGACTTGTACCCCGATTCATAGGTCCATCCTAACTCATGGAACTTCCTTAATAAATATAAAAATAGAAGAAGCTCGCAATAAAAAGATCGAATCGTCGTATTCTATTACCGACCATGCCTCAAATCACCCGAATCACCCATTAACTCATAATAAAACTAAATTGAGTTTATTCGGATTCATTTGGATCTTTTGAGTTATTTGCTTTGTTTGGATTCAGTCGTTTGTCGCGTAAATAGAAATTGGAAGTCGTGAAGATTCAATAGATCAAGCGAAATCAAGCTCGAAGTGAAGATAGAGACCAACAGCTCGAGAGAAAGCATTGCGCAAGCACAAGACCGTGGTTAACCGCGCCAGGCGACTCAATACTTTGATCATGTTGAACCTACATTTTCTGCAAATTACTTTTGTTTAAATTATCAAATTGCATGCTGTTATTTTATATAAAATACATGTC
The DNA here is from genome assembly GCA_036346575.1 of Dendrocalamus sinicus. Taxonomy (NCBI): domain Eukaryota; kingdom Viridiplantae; phylum Streptophyta; class Magnoliopsida; order Poales; family Poaceae; genus Dendrocalamus; species Dendrocalamus sinicus. Next base: position 19,385,728 of record CM070647.1, read on the forward strand.
TAATTTAAGATTCTAGTTATATGCCCATTGTTCAACTTGATTAATATTATACCTCCTTTGGAATAATTGATTATGTGAACCTTGTCACCCTAGTAAATTTTATAATGGTCACTTTTCAAAATAAGTCCCTAATTATACGCCATGCTTAGCACTGCATAGATACTAGGGGGCGCTGAAATGCCCCAAGCATCATTAACATTTACAATCATGAGAAACTGGTTTGGGAAGTCATGGTGGTAATGACTGATATATGTTGGTATGATTATTTTATGTTCCAAAAAACCCCAACTTGCTTAAATATCTGGGCGGATGGTTTGAGGGTGTGTGTATGGTGTAGTGGAAGCACAAAGTGGGTAGTGGTAGAACCGCCCAGATACCACTAAGGACTGAATCTTGTCATGACCTCCTATGTAAAATAGTACAACCACAAGTCTGTAAAGTACAACTTGGCTAAGTAAATTTATCGAAACTCCCGGTGATACGGGGAGGGGTCCCGATCTTCTCAGTGAGGAACCGTGGATAGTTGATGCGAAGTAGACGATGTCGCTAGTTGAACACTCGCGCCAATGCACGAACTCTCAACTCTTCGGAATACACCCAAAACACACCGGATAATTGTTCGTCGCGAGACCACAAACGACGAACGCCAAGTCCCCAATTCCCAATGGAACGACGGCTTGACCTTGAATTGCAAAACAAACAATGGATCGCCTAGTTCTCTCTCAAAGTCCTCGCATGAACTCTGGTGTTGAAAGAACAAGCAATAGCTATATTTCAATCTTATGCATTCAATTGGCCTCCCCCTAAAGGCTACCAATACAAGGCTTATATAGCCCTTTGGGACATCCATATGGTCCCCAAACCAAGTACAACTCAACCCTATATGGTTTTGGATACGAACTCTCACAAAAAGGAAATTATATTTTTCACCCGTCATATTGTTTCGGTCATAACTTTTTTTGTGATAAATTTGAAGGTGGGACTAGATTCATTGCGTAGCCCTTGAAATTATCTTTCCAACGAGTATAAGAACACCTGAATCGGACTCCGTTTGTAAAAGTTAAGGCCTTTTAAGTAACTGCCTGTTAGGCTGTCTCGAACCGAATCCGAATTGAATCCTGAGTTGAATCCGAGTTTGAATTGGGTTGAGCACGTGGGAAGTCTGAATTTGGCTTGAAAATCTTATCCAAAACTTGCAGTTTAAGTCCTTGGACTCCTCCCTTTTGCTCTCCCAAGTCTTCACATGAGTCATACCTAAGAATACATAAAATACTAGCATGAGGTAGTATTCCAAGTTCATCATCAATTAAAGAAAACTCCTTAATAAAAAAGCACCTGTTTGTTTAAACGCTTGGCTCTTGCCCTCGTCATTGGGCCCTCTGGTTCTTGGTTATTCTCATGCATGCTTGGAGTGGAAGATGTATATGTAATGGGGATGTCCTCATCAGTATGTGCATGACCACCAATAGGAGAAGATGTATAAGTGTTAGGGATGCCCTCATCACCCGGACTCATCTCACTGGTAGTGGAAGGAAGTGGAAACGCAAGGGCAAGGGGAGGCCAAAAGGGACACCAAGTGGAGGGTGGAGTTTTCCAGCTGTTCTAGCATTGCAGGAAGTGGAGCCCGGCTGCGTTAGTAACTATGGGGAACATCCCGTGCATAGATGGGACCCACCGCAAGTGGGAGCAGCCCATAAGGTGAGATGACAAAAGGGGCTAGATACTCCGAAAAGTCACTGTGATGGTCTGCTCAACCACATGACCAAGGAATCGTGTGGGGCAACGAGTTGATTGTCTCTTGTGGTGAAAGTGTACAAACTTTGCAAAGTCAAAACTATTCGAATAGCCGTGCCCACGGTCAAGGGCGGACATGGGAACTTAACCAGATATAGTTCTGTTTCAAAAACAACCTTGTGGGTGGAAATGAAAAAGTGGAGGGTAGTGGAAAACCCTGATTTGAGTTGTCCTGGGTGTCGTCCCAGTGGTAATGTAAGCGGTTATAACGCTGAAATGTTAACATATGGTGCGGATGCCATGTAACGGTGGATGGAATCTGGATCGTTATTATTATTGCATTTCCTTACACATTATGTTTTTGTTCAAAACTGCTAGGTCCCAGGAAATTTCTATGTATTATATTTCTTAAATAATGGTAATACTTTTCACAAAACAAAATGTCAGGAAGGATAAATAGAGTCGTGAGTAAAGAAAATGGATGTTGGTAGTAAACATATAAAGATATGGGTAGATTTTGTGTCGATTACCACAGGAAATGTGTAACATCCCAAAAATTCGCTTTCTGAAAAATTTAATTTCAAACTAATTATTTTAAATTATTTGAACTTTATTTGGATTTATCTAAATTTTATTTCAAAATCTAAATCAAGAAAATGTATTTTAAATATTTTATTAAAGCCAAAAAGGGTTCATTTTATTTTTCCCAACCTTCCCAGAATTTTTAAATAATTTTTAAGAATTTTCTAAAATTAAAAATCAATTTTAGAAGTTAAAAAGTATTTTTATAAAATTATCAAAGGCAAATCTGAAGTTAAAAATATTTTTCCTAAGTCTAAAATAGCCCCAAGAATATTCTATGAATTTTCTGGAATTTTTAGACATTGATTATTATTTTCTAAGTATTTATAATGGTTCTAGTATTTTCTGAAAAGTAATCCAAAAATAAAAATCAATTTAATCTCAGCTTGCCACGTGTCGCTCTCAAATTAAATCCATCCCTTCACTTGATCTAATCCTTGCCATCCAAAGCCACTTACCCCTTCACTTAAATCCAACGGCCTTGATTCTTTCACTTGCCACTTGTCACCCATCCGACGGCCCGTACCCCTTCATTCCCTCTCTCTCACCGACGCATGGGCCCCACCCGTCATATGTTTCTTCCACCTCGCCTTCCTCCTCTAGCTCTCTCTCTCCTCCTCCATTAGAGCCGAAATAAAGCTCACAAATCCGGCCGTTTCTTCTCCTTTAAACCCCGAGCGAGTGCGCAATCAATTTCCCTCTTCACTCCCCACTCACGGCCGACCACCTCCTCTCTTTATTCCTCCCTAAAACCGCCAGCCGCTCCTCTCCTCTCTCCGCCTATAAAACCCACTCCCCATGCGCTGGCTCCTTCCCTTCGGCCTCCCCTCTCCCTACTGCCCTCCTCCACTCTTCGGTCGCCGCTCCCGACCGTAGGAGCCGCCGTCCCGACCGCCAAACGCCGAGCTCTCTCTCTCTCTCTCCCCGTGCGCCGCCGACCGTCCTCCGGTCATCCCCGTTCGCCGCCGTAGGTACCGGCCGGTTCCCCATCACCTCCTCTTCCCGTGGCGCCTCGGCGCCGCCGCCGGCGTCGGGCGCCGGCGAGCCCGCTGGCCCGAGCGCGCCCGGCCGCCTTGCTGCGTCAGCGCGCGTGCACGCGTGCAAGCCGACGTGGACCCCGTGTGGCGCCACGCCAGTGGAACGCCACCTCGGTTTCACGTGTGTCCGTGGACCCGGTCCATGGTAGACCGGCCCCACATGTTAGAAATTTTGAAATTCAAATTTTCGCTGACGTCATAAATATGGTTTTTCAGTACAAAAATAAATCAGCAAAATAGTCTTTTTCTTTTTCTCCTATTTAATCTTTCGGAAGCCATAACTTTCTTATTTTAATTTCAAATCGAGCCGTTCAAATTTCTAAATTTTTGTAAAATCATAAACTATCCAAATATGTACTCTTTTTGAATTTTTTTGTATTTATTTGTTTTGTTTGTTTGTCTGTCTTTTCGCGCGTAGAATCCGACGTCGCCGAAGACTTCTCCGCTCCGCAGCAAGAGGATCTAAACAACGTGCAAGAAGGCAAGTCTCTTTGGAACATTTTGCACCTATGTTTGAGAAATGTTTTAATTATTTTAAATTTATGTGCATCGCTATTTACATAGAACCCTAATTTTGTCTTAGCAAGTTAGTTAAACCAATTATTGTTATACCCTCTGTCGGGACCCCGAATTTCTGAACCCGGACCCTCTGTGTATTACAGCACTAGTCCTAGATCAAAGCTAGTGCACACAGTCAAACAGAAATGAGCACATAACCAACAATGCTTTATTACAATAATAGAGAGTACTGACCGAAAGGTCTCATTATTACAAATGAGGTTTCAAGACCTCACACACACACAAAATCCAGCGAAGACCCATCAATACACCACAGGCAAATGACTGGGGGAAGCGCGACCTAGTATTCCGGGAAACCTTCGTCGAATCCACACACGAAGTAGTCGTAAGCTCCCTCTTGAGCTTCATATTCCTCTGGGTTGATTTTTAGTGCAGCATGTGAGTACAAAAAGTACTCCGCAAGTCTTGGGAAAAAATACAATAGACAAAGGAAGGCTATGTGGTTCTTTTGCGCAAAGCAATGTTTTATTTTAAATAATAGTAAATATTTTCGAAGGCATTAATTTAACAAAGTAATTGTTTTAACTAAAACTAGTAAACATTTTATAGTGAAGGTTACATCCACCCACTCTGGCTCCAACCGCCAGGATACCCTTTCGAGAGTTCCCTCCACTCTCGAGATCTCAAAACTTTGATTATAAAAAACCAAAACCACAAATCTACCATGTGAATGCATTCCTTGCCTGCCCTTGACCGTGGGCACGGCTATTAGAATAGTTTGACACTCTGCAGAGGATGTACAACTTTACCCCCAAGAGATAAATTATCCTAATAATCACCATGCTTCCTTTGGCATGAGACCCATATAAAATATCACAAAGCCTTTACCTCACTCTAGTCTAGCTAGACACCACCCGCTGAGGTTTCACCGCTGAAGGGTTAAATCCACCCAGTCAGAAGCCCCCTCTTGCGCCATATGAGTACAGTAAATCCTTATCCCTCACTGTGAATAACCAGTAAATCCCTGGCACCCACTTTCCACTGGTGGCACCTAAACTAGACTATCGTAAGTTAATCAGCTAGGTCGTACCCATATAGACTTGGGGTTGTACGGTAATGCTCAGTCTGGACAATCACAAGCGTCGGTCCTTAATTGACTAGGGCGGAACATACACTTTACAAGATCTCATGCTTACCGCACCAATCCAAACCAACCATTCGCCCTGGTCTAGAATAATTTTCGTATTTAATTTATTTTAAAAGAACAGTTGCAACACCAATCGCCACTAAATTTATGAATACAAAAGACTAGTTTAAAGAATTATAATTTCCCATTCCAAGGTTACAAAAGAATTAAATAGCATGACTAAGCATTTTACTACCGTTCTAATATTAACAAAGTATTATATTATTCTCATTACTGAGACAAAGGAAATCATAATGTTACAAGGGTACATGGCATTCAACTTCAATTGAGGGCATAACAAGGTTGGATTAATTAATACCTTAAGATAGAAACTAATGTTTTATGTAATTAGCAATGCAATTAAATTTAAAATAATAAAAAGCATTTCTCAAACATAGGTACAAAATGTTCAAAGGAGACTTGCCTTGTTCGAAGACTTGATGCTGCGAATCATCAAAATCGAACTCTCCGGAATAGTTGTAGTCTACACGTGAAGAACCAAACAAAATAAATTCAAATAAAATCCAATTAAAATCCAAAAATGATAAAATATATACTGGCAGATAGATTATGACTTTAGATGAATTTAGGAGAAAGAATCAATGGATTCGGAGTTTGTATGAGGGAGAACGAATATCTGAAAGTTTGGTCATCACATGAAATGATAACAACATCCGATAATTACTTTTTGAAAAGTATTATGTCGGTATGCTGCGAGGTGGCTGGCGAACGGGCAAAATGGAATCCTGGCGATGAGGCGAAGGTGGTGACATGGGTACGGCGATGAGGAACAACGAAGATTCGCGCGATGAGAGAGAAAACGGCACCGACAAAGACGGTAACGACAACAAAGAGTTGAGAGAGATAGTACCGGGTATGTAATGTGGAGATGTAGGGTGAGCACGGGGTAGAACACAATATGGTGAAGCTAGGAAAATTATTGGCTAAGCTGAAAGTTCAACGGAGATGATACAATCGACGTTTTAACGACGACGGTAGAGAAACAGGAAAAACTTGATATCTTGATGCTCGGTGAGCCGAATCTAAAACTGTTTGGAAGGTAGCTACCTGGGATGGTTTGGCATGATATGACTCAAATGGATTGGGGAAAACACCAATGGATATATGGGGACACGAGATGCCATTGGCGGCCATGGCGAGGTGTCGGAGGCAAAAATTTGTGGAGGCTTTTTGGGGAAACGAAGGGAGCACGGTCTAGAACGCAGTGAGGCAAGTCTAAGAAAAATTACGGCATGGGCTAAAGCTTACCGGAGGCGACGAATCGACGTCGGGAAGTCAACACGGACATTTTCGCGGAAAGCTCAATTCCTGACAATTGGCTCCATGAAAAATTAAAAAAAATGGTTGAAAAATTTCATAGAGGCTAAGACACGATATGACGTGAACAAAAATCAAAGCGCTCACCGAAAAAGGGGTGTACGCGCGAATGCACGGTTTTTGTGTCTGGCTCGACAAGGTCGATGAGGACTCGGGGAATCTTTTGGTGATGGCGATGGAAGCACGATGTAGAACGTGTTGAGGCAAACTCAACGGTGCAAACGGCTCGGCCAAAGGACATCGGATGGTGGCGAAACACGGCGGAGAAGACTTTTGGTGACCTTCGGGTTGACATGGGTGTTCCGGGCAAACGGAGAGGAGTTAGCTGGTGAGGTTTGCGGTGAAACGAAGAGGAGAATGTGGGGAACACAATGCTCACCTCGGTTATGGTGGAACATGCACGGTCGGCTCGCAGCGAGGAGAGAAGCAACGGCGCGGTTTGGCCACGGTGCTCTGGCGATGCTCCCGCGAAGCTCCGGCGAAGGCGAGTGAAGCACCACGTAGAACGCGCAAAGGCGAAGCCGGTGGTGTGGTCAAAAGTGGCGGAACTCCACTGTAGAAGGCGCAAACGGCTGAGGAACAGCGCTCGGTTGACAAAAGAAAAACACCGATTGCGAAGAGGAGGAAGGGAGAGAGGACGTGAAATTTTTGGGGGTGACTAAGGATGAGGAGGGGCACCCGGTGCTCCCTTTTATAGGGGTGGAGGTGGACGGGAGAGGGAGATCAACCGACGATTTCTTTTAGAGCAACGGTTTCATTTTTGTGTAAATGCACATGAAGGAGGAGAGGTACGGTTGGGAATAGAGGAGTCTTGAGGAGAGGAAGTGAATGCAATTGATTGCATGAAAAACGGTGGAGAAATTCATTAGGAATGAAGAGCTCAAAGAAACAGCCATGACGGCCACGTTCTGGACGCAAGGCTTCATGAAGAAGATGAAGGAAGGAGAGAGAAAACAGAAAATAATAAATAATAAATATTTTTTCGAAAATATTGAAAAATTCAGGAAAATTCTACAAAAATACTTGGAACCCAAAAATACCAAATAAAATAATTTTGGGTTTATTTGATGTTTATTTTAACCATTAAAATATTTTTACTTTCTAAGCTTTAATTTAATCCAAATTAATTCAAAAACTCCAAAAATTTATAAAGTGTATATAAATGAATATATTGGAATTTTAGATGAATTTATAAATTTGAATGGCCTCAATCGGAGTTAAAATAAAGAAATACTAGCTTTTGGAAGTTCAAAAGGAGAGAAAAAGAATAAATTGATTTTCTGGAATTATTTTTGAACTGAAAATTCGAATTATGACATCAGCAGGGGAAATGATTTTTGGTGGAATTATTTTTCTGTGGGAAAGACGTTTATACGTCAGGGTGACGTCAGCAAGGATTTTGATTTTCTAGCCGAATTATTTTTCAACAGAAAAAGGGTTTTATTCACTTACAGGTGGGACCGGCTTTTGCGGACTGGGTCCATGGACCGGGGAAAAGACTGTTGAGGTGGCACGTGGCCAGCGTGGCACTTGCGTGGCTCACGGCTGCTGAGGTGGCGCACGTTGACTGATGGCATCGGCGGATGGCGGCGCTGCTTGGGTCGGCGAGGGATGCGCGAGAGGGAGGAGGATATGGCGAGTTTAGTGCACCTTGGCGCGACGCTCGGGAACGCTGGGTGGTGGTCGGAAGGTTGAAGAAGGCAAGAAGAAAGAAGAAGCTGACAGGCGGGGTTGGGCTGAGATTAAATCGGGCGAGGATGGATTGAATCAGGAAGCGACACGTGATGGCCGAGGAGAGAGGTTGAGGATTAAATTTGATTTAGATTTTAACATACTTAGAAAATAGGAAATAAAGTCTAACAATTCCAGAAAAATTCATAGAAATTCCTAGGCATGTTTTAAACTTCGGGAAAAAATTCAACTTAAAGTTAGACTTTTAAATTTTATAAAAATATTTTCTAACTTTGAAACTGATTTTTTTTAATTTTCAGCAAAGCACAGAAAAACCAAATAAAATTCAAATGCTTTAGATTATTAATTTGAAATTAAATTTTTACAGAAAACGAATTTTTGGGATGTTACACCCTCGATTGAAGTTGAATGCCATGTACCCTTGTAACCTTAGGATTCCTTCGTCTCAATGATGAGATTATTATAAATCTTTCATAAATATTAGAACGGTAGTAAAATACTTAGTCATGCTATTTAACCTTTGTAACCTTGGAATGGGAAATTATAATTCTTTAAACTAGTCTTTTGTATTTGGAGATTAGTGGCGATTGGTGTTGCCGCTATTCTTTTAAAATAAATTAAAATGTGAAAATTATTTTAGACCAGGGTAGATGGTTAGATTGGATTGGTGCGGTTAGCACGAGACTTTGTAAAGTGTATGTTCCGCCCTAGTCGATTAAGGACTGACTCTTGTGATTGTCCAGACTGAGCATTACCGTGCAACCCCAAGTCTATATGGGTACGGCCTAGCTGATTAACTTACGATAGTCTAGATTAGGTGCCACCAGTGGAAAGTAGGTGCCAGGGATTTACTGGTTATTCACAGTGAGGGACAGGGATTTACTGGTTATTCACAGTGAGGGACAGGGATTTACTATACTCATATGGCGCAAGAGGGGGCTTCTGATTGGGTGGATTTAACCCTTCAGCGGTGAAACCTTAGCGGGTGGTGTCTAACTAGACTAGAGTGAGGTAAAGGCTTTGTGATATTTTATCTGGGTCTCATGCCAAAGGAAGCATGGTGACTGTTAGGATAATTTATTTCTTGGGGGTAAAGTTGTACATCCTCTGCAGAGTGTTAAACTATTCGAATAGTCGTGCCCACAGTCAAGGGCGGGCAAGGAATGCATTCACATGGTAGATCTTTGGTTTTCATTTTAAAAGCAAAGTTTTGGTATCCCGGGAGTGGAGGTAACTCTCGGAAGGGTTTACTGGCGGTTGGAGCCAGTGTGGGTGTTTGTAACCCGTTGTTTTAATCTTTATCGGTTAGAGCTAGTTATGTAGTGTTGGTGGATAGAACCTTCACTATAAAAATGTTTACTAGTTTCAGTTAAAACAATTACTTTGTTAAATTAATGCCTTCGAAAATATTTACTGTTATTTAAAATAAAACATCGCTTTGTGCAAAAGAACCATATAGCCTTCCTTTGTTAAGCCTTGCATCTACTGCATTCTTTCCCAAGACTTGCAGAGTACTTTATGTACTCACATGCTGCACTAAAAATCAACTAAGAGGAATATGAAGCTCAAGAGGGAGACTACAACTACTTCACATGTGGATTGGACGAAGGATTCCCGGAGTAATAGGTTGCGCTTCCCCAGTCAATTGCCTGTGGCGTATTGATGGGTCTTCGCTGGATTTATCTTTTGCTTCCACTGTGTTTTGTGTGTGTGAGGTCTTGAAACCTCATTTGTAATAATGAGACCTTCTGGACGGTACTCTCTATTATTGTAATAAAGCATTGCTGGTTATGTAATCATTTCTGTTTGATTGTGTGCACTAGCTTTGATCTGGGACTAGTCCTGTAATACACAGAGGGTCTGGATTCGGAAATCCATGGTCCCGACAAAATGATAGTGTGAATTCTGGGAAAATAAATTGGTGGATCCAAATCGAATGTACTGGATTATCATTGGATTGTAGAGTGAATAGATTGGCTAGATGAATGAATTAAAGGATTTTTGGAGAATTAGGGAGTGCAAAGGTAATTACTGGATTACGACATTGATAACTAATATAAATTCTTGGGAGATGTTGGCGATAATGGGATTAACAGGATTTGATCAAATACTAAATGGATGAATTGAATGTTTGGGAAACTGGAGGTATGATAACAATTATTGGGGAATGAACTTGATCAATGATATTTTTGGTAGATGTATACTAGTGAATCGTAAACTTGATCAATGATATTCTTGGTGGATGTATACTAATGAACTAGTTAGAGATAGATAATGGGAAATAAGGTTGATTATCGGAAGAGAAAATAATGTTTTTGGATCAATAACAAAAGGATTGAATTGCTAGAAAGTCCTGGTATAAATGATATCGGTGGATTTTAAAAACAATTATGATGGATAATTGTTAGAGTCAGAAGTGAAGAGTTGATGAATAGCAACCACAAGATTGGATTATAGGGAATTTAGAATACAAAAGATATTGGTGGATCTAAAATAAATGATGATACTCGCTGTTTGGAGTCTAGACAGCAATCAATAAAGAAAGTATATCTTCGGTGGATCAAGTCAATTATGGTTATCGCTGTGAGGAGTTTTAGGTAGCAATAATAACACCATGATTAAATAATAAAAATAATGCTAAAAAGCAATTTCTGGCAAATAAAATAAACCCGAGCCTCTCCTTTGTTAAGCCATGCATGCTATTTATTTGCATTCTGCGTATTGGCTCGTAGAGCACGGTGGTTTGTGCTCACCCTCGCTCTCATAACAAATCCAGAATCAGGAATCAGATCACTATGCTTCAGCAATACTTTTGGTCATGATGATGAAGATGAAGTCGTCAAGGGCTAGGTCGCGAACCTCCAGTTGGCTGCCTGTGGGTATGTCCTGAAGGTCCCACCTATGTGCTCGTTCTTCCGCTGCTGCAATTTAATGAGTTCGGCCTAATCGACCCATGAGTAAGTCTAATAATATATTTACGCTTTCGCATGATATGTACTTTGATATTCAGAACTGTAATCTGTGAGCACTATCTACTGATCCAAGGAATAGTGCGGTGGAATCACAGAGAAATCCGGATTGTAAAATCTGGGTCCCTACAGGGATGGTATTAGAGCATATCAACTGCAAGTCGTGACCTAGTTAGCCTGGCCGTTAGTTCATGACTAGAAATATTTCTTTAAAATACTATTTCCAAAAATATAAGTTATACTGCATTCTTAACTCTCTTAGATGATTCTCTCTCATCCAAATGCTGTCTTAGCCATTTTTACTTCTAGTGCTCTCTTACCTCGAATTTAAAACAATAACACAAGAGTGAGTGCTAATATCAATCAAATTACCCCAAATACTTCCCTCCTCTGTCTATTAATGCAAAAGAAAAAATTTTAATCCTCTTCTCGTACCTTTACTCCAAGAAGTTGAGGTTAGGAACGTTGAAGATGGTCAGAAAGATAAAGTGGTCTCGTTTTAAATGGACTGTGTGCATGGACCCTGTACTCATATGTGTGCTCCCCGAGTAGACGATGTATTGTTGCAAGATTCTATTTGGCCCTATGCACTACCTTCTTGCCCTCGGGCATCTTATTTCGCAGTCACGGGAAAAGCTTGCTTTTCAAAATTTGAGTGGTTCTGTACCACCCCAGCTTCCGTGGTATACTCTCTTAAAATATTGAATGGGTTTAGAATATCTTATCTCTACGATTTAACACTCATCTCATGCTATTCCCGCTCACCTTTTCTGGAAAATCCTATTAGGCCCAATGGAGGGAAGCAAGACAACTGCCACAGTCAGAAGTAAGAGAGGGAGAATAATAATTGATGCTCGCCCCACGTGCGTGATGTCAGAGCCAGGGGTGGGCTCGTCCCACGGAGACGAGTCCGAAGCGAACACGTTGCCAAGGTGTTTTCCGAGGTTGTCCTATAGACGCGAAGTCGACATATGGCCCGATGGGTCGCAGCCTGAAGACGATGTTGTATCGGCGCCGAGGGTCACGCCGACTCTGCGGTGTCAGGCGGTCGCTCGGCTGTGGTCGTGCTTTCCTTCTCGAGAGGGTGGACGCATGGCAGGACACGATCGGCGAGTCGTGGGCTGCCAGGCGTTGTGCGCGCGCACGCAACCTGTGGCCTACCAACAATGCATTAATGGCCCCTTGAATTGCACCGACCACTGGTGCGCGATGGAAGGTGAACCCATGTCGTGCAGTCGCATGACTGTAGTCATGCGTTCGTTCCCGAGGGAGTGGACGCGTGGCAGGGCATGATTGGCGCGTGGTGAGGCGTGAGGCGCCGCGCGCGCACTCCACCGCGATGCCTCACCCTCCGCCGATTGGACTTCCGCCGGTTGCACTTCCCGGCCGGGAGGTTGACGGGCATATATATACTGCTAGCACCACAGTATCGTCCTTGTATGCGGTCTGTAGCTGGGTACGGTTAAGATGATGTTGTTCCCAGAAGTGGGCCTGCTTCAGTTCATCTACATTCTGTAACAGCGCTATTTTATATCGGAGTTGGCATCAACAACGTGATCAGAGAATGTTGATGAACTGAAGGAGGCCTATTTCTGGGTGCTCGATCGAAACTTATCGCTGGTGACCGGTCGCGCTTCCCAGTAGAGGGGCGCGCGGATGGTTGGATCTCCACCGGCTGGTGTTCTGCCGAAGGCATCCTCCGATCGCGAGGTGTATGCTTGCCGCCGAGCCGGTCCATCCTGGCGAGGCCGAGTCGAATGACCGCTTCAGCCCGCGGACACAGCGTCGACGTGGGCTCCGGGGTCGTCGTTCAGACTCGGAGTCGCGTAGCTGTACGGACTCGATCGAGTCGGGCTTCGGAGTCTTCGCGCGGAATTGAGATCGGAGGGCCTCCCGGTGTCTCGCGACTCAAGGATGGTGCATTGATGGCACCATAGATTACGCTGGCGGTTGGCGTGCATCAGGACAGGACTAGCGCGTCTTGCACTGTCAGCGGGCGCACAACCATGGCCGAGCGCTCCTTTCCCATGGGGCAGGATGCATGACGATGCGCGATTGGCACGTCATGCGTTGTACTGCTTCACTTGCACCCTGTCAGAGCCGGTCCATTATAACGAAGCCGTGTGCATCCGACTTCGCTTCGTGGAAGCTTTGTGGATGTGTTGGCAAAGCGGGATGCGGAGTCATTCCTCATGCACGAGGCCGAATCGGAGGGCCGGCTCACCCCTCGGAGACGAAGTCGAAGCGGGATCCGGAGTCATCATGCAGTCTTGAAGCCGAGTGGACTCCAGATTCTCCGTGAAGAGTCGAAGTCGAGGCGCAGCCAGGTGGCTCGTGGCTCAACGATAGTGCTTTAATGACGCCTGGCATGCGACGTGACCTGCATGACGTGACAGTACGCGACCAGCGCGCCTTGCGGTGTCAACGACCGTGCGCTTTTTCCTGGTAAGGCAGGATGCATGGCTATGCATGATTGGCATGTCTTGCATTATAAAGCAGCCGTACGACTGCCCGTCCCTTCTCGAGAAATCGGGCCACACGGCGAGACGTGATTAGCACGTCATGCGTTGTCAGGCTGTCGGCGACTGCGCGTCTTCGGCTTCGTCCGGTCACGCTTCTCGATCGTGGGGAGGCGAACGGTTGGGCTCCCGCCGAATGCGCTTCCCGATCGTGGGGGAGGTGAGCGGTTTGGCTTCCGTCGGTTACGCTTACCGGCGGTGTGGGTGGTGGGGAGCTTTATATACCCCTTTGGCCTCGCGGTGGCGCTCTCGTTCACTCGCCTCCTGTTCCCCTGCTCTCTTGGACTTGCGCATTGTGCTCTCGCATCCTCTGCTACCGCTATTCACCAAAAACACCGTACTTCTCACCGTTTAGCTGCCGGAGGACCATGGCCCGCGGTGAAGAACGTGCTCACTGGGCTGGCGGTGGCGCCTCATCCAGGCGATCGTCGCCAATCGAGGTGGAGTACGTGCTAGAAGGGCATGAGCCGTCGCTGGTGAACAAGCAATGGGTAGCAGAGGAGAAGGTGGAGGGTCCGTGCTCCCGCGTCCTAGGCCAGACCCTCGCAACGGAGGAGACGATTCGAACGCTACTGCGTGAAGGGAAGCTGTCGGACCGCCGCAAGGTGCGCCTGCCTGCCAGCGATGAGACGGAGCCACACCTGGAAAAGTCAGAGGCAATCATCTTTGTCGCATATTTTGAAGCTGGTCTTCAAATCCCAGTGGCCATGATCGTCGGCGATGTCTTGCGGACCTTCGGGCTAGAGCTGGCGTAGTTGACCCCAAACGCAATAGCCCGCCTTGCTGTTTATAGCTAGGCACTGCGGATAGAGGTGTGCTGACCTAGCGCCTCGCTGTTCGCGTTCCTCCAGCCGAAGAATCTGGAAGGAGGGACATTTTCCAACTTCGGCAGCGTCAACTTCGTCCTACGGCCGCTGTGCGGGAAGATTTTCCCTACCAACTCGACTCGGACGAAGTGGGAACCAAACTGGATGAGACGATGGTTCTACCACCGCGTGGCAAGCTGCAGTGGCCTCGAGTGCATGGGCTGGCCAGTGTCATTCAACACCTCGCCAAGCATGCCTATCGATGATGAGGACAGGCAGAGGGCGCGGAGGCTTGTGGGGATCGTGCTTCGATTCAACATGCGTGACCTCGCCGAGGAGTTTGTCATGTACGGCATGACACCACTTGCTGATGGGTGGCACATCCAGCCTGGAGGCCTCCGGCGTGACGGTGTCCGACCGTCCGTGTCCTCATTGCCGAGACTCTCCAACCCTCGTAAGTTTTGCACCGGGGGCCTTCGTTCCCTCTTTTTTTGACTTCGCTTCGCCTTGCTTGTAGGGTTTCTCCTGGAGGACGCGGAGCGTGCGGTGGTCGTGTTCTTCGGGCTGTACGTGGCCAAGGAGCACAGCCTACGCAAAGCCGCAACCGAGGAGGCAAACCTGGGGCGGATAAATAGGGTGTGCAAAGCTCTGGGCATTCCCGTGCCAGAGCGTGCCACTTTGACCTCTGGCTGGGCTTGCGACTGCGATGGTGATGACAAGGGGAAGGGGTCGTCCTCCCGGCTGAGGGCCTGGTCCCCCACGGCCATATCCAGCCCGGTGGCCGCCGCTCCCGTCAACTCTCCTGGAGCCGAGGATGCGACGGCCACCACCTCCGACTCGGCGAAGTATGCCGATTCGGACCTTAAGGCCGGGGCGAATGGGGCGGCTACGGGCGAGGAGTCCCTGGGTGGTAAAGGGGCCAAAGGGGGCGGCACAGACGACCAGGAGGGCGAAGCGTCCTCACCTGCGCTGATTGCTCAGGCTGAGGAATCCTCGCCCTAGTCTCTGAAAGCGAAGCGGCCACGAACGCGGTCGCCTTCTCAGCCGGAGGGGGGTTCGTTGTGGTAGTCGGCGGGGTCAGGGGGGACGACTTCGACACAGAGGCTATCCAGCCCAAGGGGCCGGCCACCCCCGGCGACGCTGGTGTTCTCGTGGTTCCTTCCGAGGCCGCGGGGACACCCCAACGGGCCCCGTAGGTTGATGCCGAGGGTAAGCTGGACTCCCCCATACAATCGTATGAGGCTTCCCTAAAAGCTCTCTAACCGGTGTCTTTTACCATTAGCGGAGGAACGGTCCCCTGGCCGTGAGCAACCCTCAAGGGATAGAGACGTTCCAGGGGTGGCATCGACAGCCGGCGCCCTGGGAATTGTCACCGCGGAGGCTACCCGACCGATGTTGACGAACTTTGTCCCTCAGCCAGAGATACTGCGGGCATGGCAAGGGGCCGCAGAAAAGTGAGGTCGCCAACTTGGATCGCCAGGCGCTGCTGGCGTGTGAGCCGAAGCTCCTGGAGGGCGCGCTAGAGGCGTCGAAGATGAGGGTGAGTGCTTGATTTCGATGATGCTGCCGTCATTTAGGAATTTTGCTCACAACTGTGCTGCGCAAATGCTCGCCCTTGCTCGTCTCCGCCTGCAGCTTCAATGACAGTCTCGTACATGCGCATGAACTCCCGAGGGTCCGTGTCGCCCTTGTACGGCTCGATGGCGTTGGGGAATTTGAAGTCCTCCGGCCATGCCGATTGCTGCAGGCCTACGGAGAGGGGGGACTCCGGATCCACGCGCCGCAGCGGGACGCGACTGGAGGTAGGGGCATCGCGGCTGTCCGCCCGCTCTGGCGTGGGCTCCGGTGTGGTTGCCGGTGAGACTGGTTGGCTACGAGCCTCTTGTATATCCCTCACGGCTCCGCGGAGGTCCGCCAACTCCCATCGCAGCGTGCTGAGGGCTATTAGTAGAGCATTCTCCACCGTCGACGTGGATGCGGCAGCTGGAGCGGTAGGTAGCACCGTCGGGCCGGCAGCGACCACGGCTCACGCTCTAGAGCTACTCGGCGCGTCGGTGTGGTGGACTTCAGAGCCGGCGACAGGACCGGCGTTGCCGCTGAGGTCTCCTGCCGTCCCGCGCCAGGTGAAGTGGCAGCAGCTGTGGTAGCGCGGACATCAGGGTCACCACTCCGGATGACCTGATCGGTACCCGCGCCGACCGCTGCGCCAGCGGTTGGGGCGACCATCGTGCCGCGAGCGTCGAGGTCGGCAGCCACTACGCCGGTGCTATCGCTCGCACCCATAGCCGATGGCGACGCTCTTGCATTGCTGAGCGCCTCCCTCGTACTCCTCTTCTTCTTTGCCGCCGCTGATGATGAAGCCTTCTTTGGTGCCATCCTTCAGATCTTAGAGCTTGCTCTTGTCTTCCCCACGAACGGCGCCAATTGTCGTGGTTACAAACCAAACAGAGAGATGGTAGTATGGTAGTGAAGAGTTAGGTGAGCAATGCTTGGGGCTCTCCCCATGACCTAGATGGCTTATATATATTCATATGGGGAGTGTATTACAGTTATGTCCTTACACTCAAGTATCCCTCTCAAGGGTATTTATGTCATTATACATGTCCCATTTTGGGCTTTACGACCTTCTAACAGGTCGGCTGGGCTTAGGTGGGGGCCACCCCTACAACAGGAGCCTCTCATGGTGAAGGGCTTCACGGGCGAAGCCATGTTGCTGAGCCATTTGGTTGTAGCCTCCCAATTTTTTTTATTAAAAGAAGATAGAGGTAAGTCATCACTTCAGTATGTTCATCCTTTCTCTTTTAACATGTATGCCTTGCTCTAAAAATACCAGTTCATAGCATACCCAAAGGAAACAAAACATATATAGATAGCAACAACAACAGCAGCAAAAGAGTCAATGGAACTGGAGGTGCTCAGCATATTATGATACAAATAAACATCATATCATCATCATATGTAGCAATATTCGCTTAACATGAAGCTGTCATTGCCAATACTAAGATTCTGAGTACTTGAGTATATGTGTATACGCATGCATGTGTGAGAGCAATATATTGCCTCCCACATAAACCAATGGAGAGAGAGGCAATCCTTGTAACAGTACTGAGATTTGATAGAATCATCACAGTAGCCTCTAGTTCCTGTGTGTGCACATATGAATGTATAAATAGACGTACTGTTTCCTAGCAGACCAGTGGGAATCGCGTCAAGAAATAAAACATTGTTGTAGCCTATGCTACGACCACTGGCTACGACCACAGTCTTTGACCACTGACTACGATCACAGCACCTCAATTGCATCTTTGACCACATAGTTCTTCTAGCACCGAGGTCGACTATAGCTACGACAATCGATCGTCGACCACTGTAACTACGACCACTGTGGCTACGACTACTGGCTTCGACCACAGGCTATGACCACAGGATACGACCACTGGCTATGACCACAGTGTTCGACCATTGGCTACGACCATGAGCTACAACCACAGGCTACGACCACTGGCTACGACCATGGGCTACGACTACCATCTTCGACCACAGGCTAAAACCACAAGCTACGACAACAGTGTTCGACCATAGGCTACGACCACGGGCTATGACCACAAGTTACGACCGCAATGTTCGACCACTAGCTACGACCACCAACTACGAACACTGGCTACGACTACAGGCTACGACCACTGGCTATGACCACAGGCTACGACCACTGGCTACGACAACCGTCATCGACCACTAGCTACGACAACCGTCATCGACCACTAGCTACGACCATAGTCTTCGACCACAGCACCTCAACTGCATCTCCGACCACACAGGTCTTCTAGCACCGAGGTTGACTATAGCTATGACAATCGACCGTCAACCACTGTAGCTACGACCACAACGTACGACCATGGGCTATGACCACTGGCTACGACCACAGCATGCGACAACAACGTATGACCACGGGCTATGACCACTGGTTACGACCACAACGTTCGACCACTGGCTATAGCCATGGGCTACGACCACTGTCTTCAACCACAAGCTACGACCACGGGCTATGACCATGAGCTATGACCATTGACTACGACCACAGCGTTCGACCTCTGGCTACGACCACGGGGGCTATACCACTGGCTACGATCATGGGCTACGACCGCAGTGTTCGACCACTAGTCAAGAACAACATCTACGACCACCGGCTACAGCCACTTTCTTCGACCACTAGCAACGACCACAGTCTTTGACTACTCGCTACGACCACAGTCTTCGACCACTCGCTACGACCACAGTCTTTTACTGCTGGCTATGACCATAGCACCTCGACTACATCTCTGACCACACAGGTCTTCTAGTACTGAGGTGACTGTAACTACGACAATCGACTGTTGACTAGTATAGCTACGACCACTAGTTTCTACCATAGGCTACAACCACGAGATACGACCACTGGCTACGACCACAGTGTTCGATCACTGGCTACGACCACGGGCTATAGCCACAGGCTACGACCATGTGCTACGACCACTGGCTACGACCACCATCTTCGACCACAGGCTACAACCACAGGCTATGACCACGAGCTATGACCACTGGCTATGACCACCATCTACGACCACAAGTTACGACCACTATCTTCGACCACTGGCTACAACATAGTCTTCAACCACTCGCTACGACCATAGTCTTCGACCACTCGCTACAACAACCGTCTTTGACCACTAGCTACGACAATGGGCTACTACCACAGGCTACGACCGTGAGCTACAACCATAGGCTACGACCACTGTGGCTACGACCATTGGCTACAACCACGGGCTACGACCACTGACTACGACCATAGTGTTCGATAACTAGCTACGACCACAGGCTACCTGTTGGACCGAAATGGCGACAGAGGGGGGGTGAATGTCGACTTCAAAAACTTACCCCCATAAGAGTACCCACTAAGAAGATTATTTTCTTCAAAAGCTATGAGAAGCTTAAGAAGAGAAATAGTTCATATACTCCTTAGGAATTAAAACCTACCAGAAAAGAGAGCTAAACCCCATACAACAGAGAAGAATAAAGCCACATCTTAAAAGGACTGAAATCAAGAATCGGTGCTCCCACCGGTCCGATCGCCCATGGGCGATCGACCATGATTGGCCGACTGTCGAGCCGGTCTTATGTGGCGGTCGACGGTATTATGAATCCGGTCAGACCACCAAAGTGCAGCCGGTCAGACCGCTCCCCTGATCCCAATAGCCCGAGAGCAGACTGACAGAACTGAAACTTCAAAAATATTTCAGGTCTTTGATAATCTGAGAAATTGGGGGTTTGCTCCCAATCTTTCCAGCCCAAAACAACACAACAACATTCTAAATAGCAAGGAAGGTTTGGAAAGTTAGGGAAACCAACAAATACTCAAGAATTTCAGAATTTGGCCAAGAACTTGAAAAATACAGAGAGATGCCCAAAAACTCAAATTGCAATTCCATCACTGATCCTTTGGCCACGAAACTTTGAGGATAGCTAATAAATAGCCTAAGGGTTCTAGATACCAAGTTTCACGCCATCTCATGAAGAAAATCAAGATTCTTGGCAAAACCCTAGAAATGAGAACATGAACACACGAGGGCCAAAAATGTGATTCTTGTAAAATGATCAAATGGCTCTTGGAACTTGATGACAAAAGGGTCTAGAAATGCAATTCTATCATAGAGCAACCCATTTTGGCCCTTCTCAACAAGAAACAACAAGAAATCGAAAAAACCAAGAAATCAACAGAGAGGCAACGAAGAACACAGGAGCACGAGAGATAAAATTCAGAACTTCATTCCAAATCAAACGAGGATTACAGATGAGTCCCCATACGCATGGACATTAGAACCAGGGATGATTACAAGGAGTTTCAACTCATCCTCTCCCTCTCCCAAGCCAAGAACTCACTCACACTACATGCTTCTTGGAAGAACACACACACAGGGAGGGGATGAACGAGGGAGACACACCCTGCTGCCCTCAACTACTCTTCAACAACTAAAGCTCAAAGCAAAACAACCTCTCCAAAGGTTCTTTTGACTCAAGCAAACCCTAACTCTCTCCCAAAGCCATGAAAACCATGCAAGGAGACACCCTCCTTTTATAGTCTCTCACTAATGGGTTTGAAATTTGCTTTGCCCATTAAGCCACAACAACTCCAATGCTTTACCCATAATCCACTTCCTTCAGTGTAGCTTTGCGTATTCCCCAAAACACCCCTCCTGCACCTTCCGGGAAGCTTCCTCATTCCTTGCCTCGCAAGCCTCGCAGCTACCTCGAGCCATCGCCGTCTTCGGCACACCTTGACTGTTCTGACCTCGGCACCACCTGCGCCTAGTCCGGTCCTCCGTGCCTCGCCACGACTCCATCTCGACGTCCTGCAGCCATCACAGATAAGAAACACATCAAATAGCACTGCTCGACACATATAAGCGTAAATAGCATCAATGAATCATACTTACTCATAAAGGAGCCAAAACCTGTCAAAACAAAGAAATAAGCATCCTAATCGCTTCGACCAAGTTTGACCAAGTCCAACCAAGCCAATTGCACCACGCAATGACATGGTCCGAACCACACAAACCAAACTCGACTTTCCTAAACCGATGTCAATTACTCATCACACACACGGGATGACCTCCACATGGTCTCTCACTACCACCACAAGCTACGACCACGAGCTAGACCACAGGCTACGACCATAGGCTATGACCACAGGTTACGACCACGAGCTACGACCACGGTGTTTGACTATAGACTACAACCACAGGCTATGACCATGGTCTACAACCGTAGTGTTCGACCACTGGCTATGACCACTGGGTACAACCATAGGCTACGACCACTAGCTATGACCACCGTCTTCGACCACAGGCTACAACCACGAGCTATGACCACGGGCTATGACCACGGTATTCGACGACAGGCTATGACCACAGGCTATGACCACGGGCTACGACCACCATCTACGACCATTGGCTATGACCATAGGCTACGACCATCTTAAATTAAATGGTTCGGCTATAGATTCACCTGTGGGCATCACATATATATGGTTACGACCATCCTAATTAATCTAATCATCATACAGGGTTTCAAATTGGTACCTAAACAAAGAAGCACAGGAATCAAGCCCCACCTGGTGGTTGCCACACTGGTCGCAAGTGGCGTAGGGCACGTAGGTGAGGGTGCTCCTAGAGTCCACGATCAGCGTGAACTCCTGCGGCGGCATCTCGATGTACAACCTCATCCTGTAATACCTAACCAATACGACAACAAGTACAAACCTCCACGCCTCAGATCCAATAGAGCAACAAAACAATGAGAGGGGGTTGAGCTATACCGACCCATTGGTGAGGAGATCATCATGGAGGTGCATGCGGGCGCTAGGGCGGGCGCCATCGCCGATCCTGCGCCGGGCCGAAGCGAGCCAACTGGCGTTGGGGTAGGAGAGCGTGAGTGGGAGCACCAGCGGTGGCCACTACAGTGGCGGCAAGGAGGAGGAAGACGGCGGCAGCGAGGGCCGGGACTAAGCCGAGCCCACGATTCTAGCGGCGACTCTTCAAGGTCGCGCTGCGCAGGGAATGGGAGGGTGGAGCCATAGAGGCCGTCGTGCCGAAGGGAGGGCTCTAGCGGTGACTCACCATGATTGCGCTTCTTGCAGTGATGCGGCGCCATCGTGGAAGCATCACTCGGCAGGGAGTGGTCGTGTTAGAGAGAGAGGGGGGATTGGGATTTTGTGGGAAAGAGGAGCACGTCTAGGAGGAAGGGGAGTTGAGACAGGGGAGATTCTCTAGTCGTGGGGGAGCAGTTAGGGAGCCGCATACGTGTGGAAAGGGAGATCATGAGATCTAACGGCTATGGAGAGTCGAGGAAGAACGGTTGGCTATTAAGAGTTAAGGGAGAATGGATCTACTACCACCACCAGCTCAAATTTTTAAGGAGTAGATTTATGATTTGCATAAAAGGGTTTTTGGCTCGTCTAATAGTACCGTATGATGTGGGGCTTATCTATCAAGGTATCCAGATGCAGGGATGGAGAGAAGGGGGCCTGGCAGGGACCTGGTCCCTCCCAACCAAAATTTTTCCCCTCGTCCACTAAGTACCCCCCACCGATCTGCATGCATTATGCATGGATGCCCCACTCGTCAAATTGCTAGTTAAAATACAAGTAGCAGGAGGAAACGCCAAAATGTAGCTAACATTATGCCTGGCCTGTACTGCATATGACGTAATGTGAACCTCTATGTGTGTGCATAGCTTCAATCTGGACTCTCTTGGGCGCAGACATCACAAATAGGAAATCGATGATATACCACATGTGCATAGATATGCATGCCACCTTCTTGGATATTATGCTATCACTGTAACGATTAAACCGAACATTTAATAATTAATTAAAGACAAGAATTACTTGATGATGATTACATTATTTAAAGACAGCGCGCGGAATGCCTGAATCTGTGTGGGCTAACGTTGCGACAAGAATGTATTGGCTTCAGGTGCAAATCGATAACATAATATAATTTATTTATATCTAACTATGTATACATATAACAATTAGACACTTCAAGGAAATTCTCACGTTAATTGACGAAAAAAGATTTAGCTATTTATACGGCAGACCCAATGTTATAACGTATTATATTAAAAGACAGAATACATGTTACAAAAAAGAAATTCATAATAAGAACTAGAAGAAAATTAGTAATTTGATTTTTCATACAAATTCTGAAGTAAAATTCAAAATAAAAATTAAATATAAATTAGCTGTTGGATCGCATACGAATTTGAACCTAAAACTAAAATCTGGAATAAAAACTAAAAGAAAGTTAATTAGACAATTTGAGGACATTCTCATCATTGGGGAAAAAAAGATCTAGCTGTCCGTCTGATGGACCCAATTTACAACAGCTTAAAAAAGAAGTCCATGTTATGGACAAAATAGCAGAAATACGGAATAGAAAATAAAATAAAATTAGCAATTTGATTCCCTATGAATTCCAAAACTAAAATCTCTAAATAGATAAATTTCAAAATAAAAATAAAATGAAATTTAGCAGTTGGATTCATATACAAATTGCAACCTAAAACTAAAATGGTGACTTTTTATTATTTGCCTTAAACATTCTTTTAGTTAACATTAATAGCTATTTGCTTGTCAATTGTCGCTTGTGTAACCATGTGAGAAGTGATGGCTTGAGATTATTTACCTTGGATTAGCTTTCGGATTAACAGAGAGCTAGCACCTGTTCCACGTCCCATTAAAAGCTATATATTGTCAAGCAAGAACACTATTAACTATGTTGCATCTACTAACTAAAAATAGTTCCGTTTGTCTTCGGTCATTCGGAGGTGCAATTGGTGCTAGCTAGCCTCTTCACCATATCTAATTATTCACAGCTGAGAGTGCCTCTTCAAATAGAAACGGATTAAGGGTCTGTTTGATTGGTGCCTAAGCTTGTCATGCTTAAGCTTAGGCAATATATGGCTGCCACAGAAAATGTGGCTAACAAAATCGAAATCACACTTGTGGCAAAGTTTGGCAAGAAACTGAGTCTATGACGTGTGGGGTCGGGTGCTAAGAAAGTGTGGCATGCCACAATTACATTAGTGAACCAAACAGCTACCTAAAAACTATGACATATTTAACTTATAGTTAAATAACTTCTAGTCATAAACCAAATAGGCCCTAAGAGTGCAGCGATTCCACAGGCGCGCCACGTCGGGGACCAACGGAAGACAACGGCCACGGCGGAAGCACATGTAAAGACTACAGAAGCAGAAAGTTGCTTTGAGCAATTGGCCATTGCGTCATTAGCAGAGAGAAAAGCAAGCCCCTGGTGAATTACATCGAGAGAAGGGCCAGTGAGCCGTCATGCGCCACGTCGGTCCTCGTCTGTCTCGTCGGGGCAAAGAACAGGCAGTCATCACGTGCGCCATTAGAGTGCAGAGTCGTTGCATCTCTCGTGTACTATGCTACAGTACTATGCAGGACTGTAGCTACAGTGTCGAACAAAACAATCTCCTTCTTTCTTTTGCTGTCTTTTCGTTTTGTTTTTTCCTTTTGTTATGCAGTAGATTTAAGAAAAAGAAAAGACTTCCTCAATAGATTACAATCATTCGTCCTTCTTTGATTGTCATCGATGATCCTACAATTATTTTATTTTGTGAGGTGGAGACCAAGTACTTTAACTCCCTTCTTTTAGACTTATGGTTTGGCTTTCTACAGTAATTAACTATCAAATAAAGCGTCTTTTTAAGGCGAGATCTGTAACCAATTATAGTAGATACTGTCCTAATTTTATATATATATATATATCAGTCCAAATCGCACGTGAGTATTTCTCTCCATACTTTCTCTCAGGCGAACAACAAAAATTCAAAATTTTTAGCTAAAAGACATAAGCCATAATCTAAAAAAACCTATCCTTAGAAACTAGCTTGAATGCGCCGTATGCCGACTGGAATAATCATAGGTATTGACTTCAGATGCAAATGGATGATTAATATAATAGAATAGAAACAACGTCGCAATCCACCGTATGTATGATGATAATGACCCATAGAGAGAATGGCAATCTCACCATATAAGATACTTTAAAAGTTCTGGAATTATTCAATCGTTGCATATATATGATAAAGATAAGGGGTAAAAAGTGGATATGAATTATTTGTATTATTTGATTATCGTATTTGGTGGGATGTGAATATGGTATAGATTTTCTCACCCGATTAACAATTTCTATCTTATTCGTATTCATATTTGAATTCGCATAAAAAATATGGATGTGAATATGGTATGGGCTTTACCATCCAAAATATTATTTTATTCTGACTATATGTATATGTACTCGTATTTGATGAAATAATTGCATATTTTATTAAAATACGACTAATTAGTTGGACAAGTTTTATTAATTGAACGTGAATTCGTTTTTCTTTAGGTGAAGTAAATGAAATAGAATGATTAAGCGTGATTGTACAAGGATAAAATATCATTAATGTCTTTATACTATATAAGTTATGAGGATATCTATATCCAACCAAATTGAGTAGATATTCGATTAGAATTTGTATCCAACATTTATCCGGTCCGTATTCGTATGCAACATTTGTTTGATTCATATTCAAATTCGAGAGAAAAAATATGGATGCGAATATAATTTAAGCACTATCTGTATTCGATCTGTTTTCACCCTTAGAAAGGATGATGAGATGATGATGTGCTTGTAAACCAAACTGCTCTATATACTACCCTCAGAATATTAGGAATCCGCCCTAATCAAAGGAGCAGGACTAGGAGAATGCATGGGGTGGCCACGTCGTCAATTATTTTGGATCGTTGGATCGGGGTGGCAATTCGTACTTTCTTTTCTCAATATATATAACGTTTACATTAAGTACTATTTTCTAATATAAAATATAAAATTTGATTATTTTATTTTTGAGATGAAGACTACATACTTTATCTTAGAAGCTAGATCATGCGGATGCACGGTAGGCCGACTAGAATAATTAAAGCTGCACTCCATGGATTACTAATCAAAGGTATTGGCTTGAGTTGCAAATGGATGATTATTATAATAGAATAGAAACAAAGGTACACTCCATGGATCAACTAATCAATTTGCATAGGGAACACGAGGTCTTGCGTGCACCCAGAGCTTGGACTTCCTTCTTACAGTGATACCAAAGGACTCTGTCATGTCAAGCTCTTCAGACTTGATGCCACTGGGCAGGTCCCAGTCGAAGTGGTAAAGAAGGCTAGCGAGTGCCAGCTCCATGTTGGCCATCCCGAGCGTCATGCCGGGGCAGATCCGCCGCCCAGCGCCGAACGGGATGTACTCGAAGTCGGCGCCTTTGAAATCAACGTTGCTGTTCTCAAATTTCTCCGGCCTGAACACTTCGGCGTCCTCCCAGTACGTGTTGTCCCTTCCCATCGCCCACACATTGACAAACACTTTGGTGCCCTTCGGCACGTCGTAACCCATCACCCGACACGTCTCGCGGCACTCTCGGGGGAGCAAGAGGGGTGCCGGAGCGTGCAGCCTCAGGGTCTCCTTGATCACCAGCTGCAGGTAGCTCAGCTTGGCGATGTCGTCCTCGGTTAGCTTGTCTTGTCCCTCGAAGGTTTCCCTCACCTCTGACTGGGCCTTGTGCAAGACTCGCGGGTTCTTCATGAGCTCGGACATGGCCCACTCTAGCGTCGTGGACGATGTCTCGCTCCCAGCAGCGAAAATGTCCTGCAATTACCACGTTAAAAGATATTGCATATTGAACCACTGATGTACTGAAACATTTGTAGCAGTGTAGTGTCGTATGCATGCATTTGAAGGACAGTTAAGAAGATCTTACGAAAATGACAGTGCTGATGATCTCGGTGGTGAGTTCAAACTGCAGCCCGCCATCCTTCTGCAGCCTCAGGAGGACGCCTAGCAGGTCTTCCTCTCGCTCCGGCGTAGGTGCACCGGCGCGCTCTCGGATGATGCTCTGTACGATGCGGTAGATGTTCCCCTGGCACCTCCCCATGTCTCGGGCGGCGGCGCTGAGCCTGCGCACGAGCCGCGACGACGGGTAGAGGTCGGCCATGTTGAACCCGCCGGTGAGCCGCACTGCCTCGTCCAGCTCATGCAAGAAGTCATCCCGGTGCTCGCACCGCCCGCCAATGGCCGAGCGCACCACGACGTCGTTCATCATGCGGCAGATCTTCTCGCTGAGGTTGACGGGGCGACCATCCACGCACTCGCCGGAGACGGAGCGGAGGAGGCGAGCTACCTCGTCCGCCCGGACGGGCCTGAAGGAGAGCATGCGGCGCTGGTTGAAGAGCTCGAGCACGCAGACCTTGCGGAGCTCGCGCCACCGGTCGTTGTAGGGGGAGAAGATGATGTCCTGGCCGCCGCAGCTGATGATGTCGAGCGTGGCGCTCAGGTGGCGGCTGGCGAAGGCGGCGTCGTGGGTCTTCATGACCTCCCTTGCGGCCTCGGCGGAGGAGACGACCAACGTGGGCACGGCACCGAGGCGGAGCAGCATGAGCGGGCCATAGGTCCGGGAGAGCTCGCGCATGGCCTGGTGGGGCAGGTGGCCGAAGCGAGACAGCAGGAGGTGGTGCAGGCTGCCGACGAGCGGCAGCTGCCATGGGCCGGGGGGCAGCCGCAGCGCGAGAGACGGCGAGGTGTAGCGGCCGATGAGCTTTAGGAGGAGGAGGAGGAGGAAGGCTAGCAGTAGGAAAGTCAAGTCCATTTGCGTTAGCTTGGAAGGTTAGCTGCAGCTGATATAATGGAGCCGGACTGCCGGAGTAGCTAATATATAGTGCTGGCCTCTTCTAGATTAAGATATGTCCGAAAATTTTGGACCAGAAAATTGATGATTTGTGTTAGAAAATCTAGGCCTGAGCTTGAAGCTTTGGCATATGGTCGACATCTCACCATTAGACTATAAATAGGAAGCACTATTGGCAATTTTGTATACGAAAATCAGAAAGAAAGCAATAAGAAAGACCAGGAGTTTTCTCTATCTCTCTATGTTTTCAATCTACTATTTCTGTCTTCTGTGATTGATCTTATTTTGCATAAGCAGAGGAATCGATCGGGCTGGTCGCCAGCGACGGTTCCTCAACACGTTATCAACACGAATCGCTCCAATGAATCGAAAGTAATCATCGAAACACTAGTAGGTTGAATTGTCTATATCTAGATCGCTCTAAATTCGTAGAGCTGAAAGTTGGTCGCCCTGTGAATTTGTAAGGACTAGACACTTGCGCTGAGTAAATGACATATCGACCTCTCAACCACAGGTGTTGACTTGTCAACCCTGGTTTAGTAGCTGCTCAACTCGAGTGAAACCCTACATTGGGAGTTGGTGTGGATCGGCAGATCCAGACTGGAGAACGATAGGTCTCCACAACTCGAGTATGGCGTTCCGTGCTAGCCAACGGATACCCGAGAGTGTGCGAGCTCCTAACCCATCGGGTAGAGTGTATATCAAGGATTGAGCAGTGAAACGACCCAGTTTCTTAACTTAGTCATGAGGGTTAAGAATGCTTGTGGGTAAAGTTGGGCAACTCTGCAGAGTCAACAAAAAGGTATTCGAATACGCCGTGCTCCTGGTTAATGGAGCTGTGTCTATTGGGTGATTCCAGCAACGAGGCATAAGTAGTTTTTATATGTGTTTTAAACTGAGTATATGGTTAATTAACTTTGAAAGCAACCCCTTTAATCTTAAGGTATAGTCGTAGGTCTTGGGTTTACAAAAATGTTTGCAAATAAAAGTGCATCCACTGCAATTAATAAAACAAGTATACTCCCATCCTTGGTTGATCCGTGCAATTTAGCTAAGTTAGGGTTTTCCCTTTGTGACTTGCTGAGCTGGTTAGCTCACAGCTTGCTAAACCCTTCAGAGTGTCAAGAAGCCGGTGAAGGTCTCCCAGTCGAGGAAGCTCTAGAAGAGCCATTCTACGATGAGGATCCCTGGTTTTAGGTTTCAGCCGCGCTCAGGCTTCCTAGTGGTTTTGTGTAATGTAATATACTTTGGGCTCACACGCCCGTTGCAGTGAAACTTGGTTGATAAACCATATGTTGTAATATAAGATGGCTCTTTTGCTATAAGCATGTTTGTTGTGATAGTCTCTTGCTTGACGCTCCATAACTGGCCAACGTTGGGTAGTTGCGGAATGCCGGGTCCTGGCGCCCCTGGAAGCGGGGGCGTTATAAGAAGTGGTATTAGAGCAGGCTACTTGACCGTAGGTTGAGACCTAAGGCAAACTAGGAAGCAATTTCGTCGCAAAACCTAACTTAAACCCTAAAAGGAGTTTGCGAAAAATAAGTACTATTGCTATCTTTTCCTCTCTTGTTGCTACCTTATCTGTCTCAGTTTCCTTCTGGTTAAGTTTTACTTTTCCAAAATGTTTTATTGCTATACTTGTCTAACTTCAAATTTTCGTTCTTCGGTAGATGGTGCACTTCGTTCACTCTCGCCCAGAGCGTATGGAGGGTTGGCCCTCTAAGCTTTGGGAGATGCAGCAGCACCTAGGCGCCGATGGATTCCACAGGCCAGTCTTCCACATAGTCAGCAGGTTCTTTCAGGACGAGCGGTACGAGTGGAAGGCATGGGTGACTCTGACACCATTGCCTGTCCGCCCGGACTTGGAGAGGAGGTTCATCGCCCGCAGGATCAAGCAGAAGGATGCCGTGCAGGACGCAACCAGGAAGGCTGCGATCTACTTGCGTGGCTACTACGACCTGGAGTTGGCAGAGTCTCCGTTTGACCTTATCCCGAGGTCACTTCACAGTGGGAGGTCCTTAGCAGTCCCTCAGTTCAGAGAGGCTGACGATCCCCATCTGCAGGGGGTCGCCAGTGTCGTGGCTCAGCAGGAGCATCAGTACGAGAGGGCAGTGGAGGAGTCCAGGGCCTTGCAGATGCAGGTTCTCGAGGCTCAGCAGGAGGTGCAGCAGCTCCGCGCTGCTCTCGTTCGCTTCGAGGCGATCGAAGCGGGGGACATGTCGGATTGCAGCGAGTCACCCGACGTCCCTTCTTCGTCCGCCTTATTGCAGTCCCAGCCGAGGCGTAGGCTCACTGCCAAGGAGTACCACCTACGGTTCCACCCTGCAATGCCCCTCACCCTGCCGGCCATGGACGCCGTTGAGGAGCAGCCCCAGTAGTCAGAGTTCGTTAGTTTAGTTGGAGCCAGTGTAGTAGTACTTTTGGTTGTAAAGCAAGTTTGTACTATGAACCCTAAGTGGTATGTGTACCACTTGCTTAATGTAAAATTTATGTTAATTACCTCTTAATTTGTTTGTTTATTAGCAGTATTCCCTAAGCCTTTAAAGCTTTCTCCTGTCTCTTTTGCCCTAGTCCTTACCTTGTTCGCCCTATATTTACCTTGAAATTCAGCATCTTACTTATCTACCCCTTGATTCGCAAAAGCCACTGTAAAGCTAACTCCAAGATTCTAATTGGCAGAATCCAAGCAAGCAAGATGGATCCAGGGCAGAGCAGATAGCCAGCCGGGCAGGGTGCACCTGCCAGTGATCAGACTACACTAGCCAGCGTCCTTGCAATGATGGAATAGAACAAATTTCAAGCAGAACAAAACAGGCAAGGATAATGGAGCAGCACACTAGACTACTAAAGCAGATTGCAGCGAGATCCACAAGCAACCAAGGCGGAGGCAACGCCATTCG
Organism: Dendrocalamus sinicus; assembly: GCA_036346575.1. NCBI lineage: Eukaryota > Viridiplantae > Streptophyta > Magnoliopsida > Poales > Poaceae > Dendrocalamus > Dendrocalamus sinicus. Next base: position 19,416,300 of record CM070647.1, read on the forward strand.
GGAGGGTGCCCCAATAACCTCCCGATGGGCTGACTTCCAAAAGACATGACCGCCGACATTCTCTACATCTCCTGATCCTCTGGCAACAGAGGTTTGGTTGTTAGATGTGGAGAGAAAGCTTCAGACGGTACAATGTGATGACAAGGAGAAAGTGCTGTATGCTTCACATCAGTTACAGGGACCTGCTGCGACCTGGTGGATCAGCTACCAGCGCATGTAGGAAAACAGAGAAATTACTTGGCAAGAATTCTCAAAGTCTTTCCGCAGGGCACATATTCCCCAATGAGTTATAGAAGCCAAGCGCCGAGAGTTCCTAGCGCTCAAACAGGGTGCGAACACCATAATGGAGTACCTGCATCAGTTTAATCACCTTGCTAGATATGCACAGGAAGATGTCAGCAATGAAGACAAGAAAATGGAGAAGTTCAGAGCAGGATTGCAAAAGTCCTTGAAGTATCACATTTCTGCAATGGACTTCAAGGATTTACCTGCTATGGTGGACAAGCTTATCAACACTAAGGAAGCCAGGAATGAAATGCAAGACTGAAGAACCGAAATGGCAACAGAGGGGGGGGGGTGAATGTTGCTTTAAAAAAATGCCTCCCCAAGTGATCACACGAAATCTCAAAATTAGCTTTGCCGAGGGACTGTGAGAACTATTCTTGATCAAGAAGGCTTACTGGAGAAATAATAACAGGCAGCCCAAAAATCTTCTCTGAACTGACCAAAATAATTAAATGACAAGGTGCAGTTAGCTGCTGAAAATAAAAAGCAGAAAAAGAGGCAAAACCAAAGAGAACAAAAGACTGCAGAGGAACAGCCAAAAACCAGAAAAGAAAAGAGAGCTAAAAGCAGCCGAAAAGAAGACAGAAAAGATTAAGAGTGCTGCTCTTCTAGGAAAGAAGAAAACAGGTTTCAAACTAGAGCAAACCTATCTCAGGAAGAGAACAAAAAAACTGATCGACAGATAAGAAGAGAAAGTAGGCAAACAAAGACTTTCGACAATATATATATATATATATATATATATATATATATATATATATATATATATATATATATATATATATATATATATATATATATATATATATATATATATATATATATCGGAATGGGTCAGTATTGATCGGGACCTAGAGAGACAAAATATAACCGAAAGAAAGAGATCAAGCGCTCTTGAAGAAAACTAAAAGACAGACTTTGAAAGATCAAACCGAAAAACAAAAAGAGAAAAGATTGATTGGCGCCTATGCTACTCAGATCAAGAACTAGTATTTCAATCTCACCTACCGGTTGCCTTTAGAAAAAGAAATCTCAGATCATAAACCTGCTCGGCCGAAGAACATACACAAATAAAAGAAACTTAGACTGCAGGTGGGACTGAATAAAAATAGCAGAGCCGAAAACTGAGCAAGAATCGGCTAAACCGAAAAGAACCAAAAAGGCTACAACTTGCTGACTGACATCAAAAACCATCAGTGAACGATTTTGTCGCAGTGAACACAGCAGTTAACAGTTGTACCTTTGTCGGTATAGGAAGAATCCAAACCAAGATAAAACTGTGATTAGTGTTCATCGCATGCAGCTCTTTCTCAAGTGAGATGATTCAACCGCAAGTACTCAAATTAAGTTGATTGCTCGGTTGAAGTAGATATTACTCTGAGAAAAAAAACCCAGTAGAGCTGCCAGAAGATTATCACTGCAGTAAACACTCAAAGAAGAATAAAACTGGAAGGAAGATTGATGATCTTCTCGGAATAGACATTCTGGGCTTCAATCTAGACAAAAGACCAACAAAAAGAAGTGAAGAAACAGGCCAAAGCATAACTCGGCTGAAAAGTAGATTAGGAAAACCTCAACTTATGAGGACAATAGAGAACAAAGAAAAGGGAGTCAAAGAAATCAACAACCAAAAGAAGAATACTTAAGAGAAGATAGATAGCCAGACCAACTCAAGCAAAGTCTCCCATAATGAAATGGATACAAAGACATAAATGCTTACAAAGTGTTGTTCTCAGCTAATCTCTCTCTCAATCTCACACTAACTAAGTCCCCATACATGCTTGAAAATCAAGAACTCATAGCACACATGCACAGGAGACAAACTCACAGCATGCTGCCCTCTCCTCACCTACTCCTCAACTAATAAAGCACAAAGGAAAAACAAACTCCCAAAGCCATCAACTCCTATTTCAAGACATGAAACAATCAGGGAACACCCCTCTATATATAGTTGTTGCTTAATGGGTTTACAACTCGCTTTCCCCACTAACTTAAACAACTCTTGCGCTTTATCCATTAGCTCAAACCAAATCCGCTTCCTTTTGTGCAGCCCTGCGCTTTTACCAAAATACCCCTCGTGCACCTTCCGGGAAGCTTCCTCATTTCTTGCCGTCCAAGCCTCGCATCCACCTCGAGTCCTCGCCGTCTTCGGCACATCCTGACCGTTCCGACCTCAGTACAGTCTGTGCCTAGTCCGGTCATCTCGTGCCTCACCACGACCTCGCCTCAAAGTCCTGCAACCATCATAGACAAGAAACAAATCACATAGCACCACTCGAAATATTGTAACCATACATTAGCATTAGAAGAAATACTCAAAGCCCAAACCGATCGAAACGAAAAATAAACGACTACGTTCGACCTAGATCGACAAGGTCCGACCGAAACCGACTACACCACGCAACGACATGGCTCGAACCACTCAAACCAAACTCAAATTTTTCAGAACACGTGTCAATTACTCATCACAAATATGGGGTCACATCCACATGGTCTCTCAATCTCCCCCTTGATGAGTATATTGACAAACACAGAAAAAGCACATAAGGTTGAGTTTGTTTGAAAATGAAAGAGAGTCACACATGGTCTAGAGGAAATCAAAGAAGCTTATGACTATGTTGACAAACGAAGCAAAAGAAAGAGCAAGTTTTTCTCAAAAACTCCAGAAATGGCTTTTTCTCCATTACTCTCCCCCTTTTGGCAATAAAATCATCAAGATGCAAGGAAGAGAATAAAATCATGAGTATGGATGGAATGGCTGAAAATTATTCATTTTAAGCATGATGAGCCATGAGAATTATCCAAAATGACCTTGAAGTATTACACCAAGCCATAACATATAAGAATGCTATCTAGATCATGACAAAACATGTATAGACAAGTCAAACCAAATAAGTTATGATCTGAAAGTAGTCGAATTTTTAGCATGTCAAGTCAACCATGATTATAGTCTACCTAAAGATATCCAAAGATGATGCAAGCCATGCCAATAATCTAAATGGAACCAAGAAGCTAGTATTAAATCAATTTAGAGTGCTACAAGTTCAAGAATAAAACATTTGTTCAAGTACTTGTGAGTTTTGTAGTTAAGCAAATTGAGCACATTTGACATGATTATTCGTTTAAAGCTCTTGGTCGTTTCCAACCAAAATTTTATTCATGTGCTAGATCTTAAGCCTTGTGCGACCACTCCAAGCGAGAAGCTTAAGGAAATGATCTTGGTCAACCAAAACTCCCCCTGAATTCATGCCTAGTGCAATGGCAAGCAGTCTCATGAGAAAGAATTGGTGATATCAGTTTTTTCGCACAAAAGAGATCTTTTTGCATTTTTACGAGCAGAAGGCTTGTACTAACTCATGCGTCATCAAGAAACTAGCATAGCTCAATCTAAGGCTCAATAAAGATTCAAGACTCAACTCAGCCTATTTGACATGGCATGAATCATAAAAGGTTAACTTAAGACAGACTAGTCTCAAGTGCTAACATGACATGAATTAATTCAAGTTGTGCATTTTAAGCAAATACTAAACTACACATATAAAGTTATGATAAATCTAGCAAGTAAGCACAGATCATGGCAAGATGTAATTCATTGTAAACATGACATAGCAGGATAATAATCAAGGCTCCATGTAGTTATATTACAAAGTAAAAATGAAATGCAGAAAATCCAGCTTCCCCTCAACGTGAGATGCACTTTTAGTTCAAGTAGAGTTATGTCAATATTAAGCTCTAGAAGCTCCCAAATAAACTCCCCCTGAACCAAAGCAATAAAATCGAGAAGCTGGTAAGAAAATCAGAAAAGGCAATACTTAAAGCATAGATAAGATATAGAGGATACTATGGCTCAGACTGACTCTCATCTACCCCATATGACTCTAGGACTATTAACTGATCATCTAACACACTAAGGACCAAACACGTACCCCGTCTACCCGAGGGTGGCCCAACCCTCGCTAGAACCTATAAGAAGTGAGTGAGCTCAACGTAGTGAGAAGTGAAACAGCTAATAATCAGCATCCTACAATCACAAGATGAGAGGAAGAAGTCTAAACAACTAGACAAGAGAAACATTCTAATCTATGCTAGAAGGACTAACCTAGGTGCACCCGTATGCAATGCAACAGAAAGGAGTAAGAGCATAATAAACGGGATAAAACATGAAGCACAAAACTCCCCCCTCACAACAGTCCATAAGGACAAACCACCCCAAGCTCTCCCCGCAGAGCTGAAAACCTAGAGCTATCCAAAGGCTTGGTAAAAATGTCAGCCAACTGGTGGTCACTCTCCACAAACTGGAGCACTATGTCACCTTTCTCCACATAGTCTCTAAGGAAGTGATATCTGATATCAATGTGCTTGGTCCGGGAGTGCTGCACTGGGTTCTTGGCAATGTTGATAGAAGAAGTGTTATCACAAAAGAGTGGAACACTATCTATGGCTAACCCAAAGTCTCGCAGGGTCGAAACCATCCAAAGTACCTGGCTGCAGCAACTGGCGGCAACAACGTACTTGGCCTCTGCAGTGGACTGTGCAACACTAGACTTGTTGTGGGGGTGGCCCTCACCTAAGCCCAGCAGGCCTGTTAGGAGGTTATAAGAACCAGAGTAACGTGTGTAACGACATAAGTGCCCCTAATGGGGATGTATGGATGTAAGGGCATATCTGTAAAAACATACTCCATGTGAATATATATATATATCAGGATGAGGGAGAGGGTGAGGCAGAACACTCCCACCTCTCCACTGCCATCTCTCTCTCTGTTTGGTCAGTAACCACAACAGTTGGCGCCATCCGTGGGGAGGACAAGGACAAGCCTGAAGACCGAAGAAGGATGGCACCGAAAAAAGCTTCATCAGCGGCGACGAAGGGAAAGAAGACGGCTGGGTCGGGCGGCGCGTGAATACGTGGCCGGCATCGGCGCGAAGGAGCCGGCAGCGGCGAGCGCGCATGGTCGCCGTGTCGACGCCGCGCTACAACGATCGACCGCCGCGCCGCTACAACGACATCCAACCCCCCGTCGGCACTACAACGACCGACCCCGCCGGCGCCGCTACAACGACATCTAACCCCGTCGCCGGCACTACAACGTCCGACCCCGCCGGCGCCGCTACAACGACATCCAACCCCGTCGGCGCATCGCAACGACACCCGCCACCCTCGTCGGCAAAGACGGATCGACGGCCGGGGTAGCCGCGAACGGCATCCGGCGGATCCGGAGATCGTGAGGCGATGGTCCCTACGCCGACCCGTCCGCTGGGTGTTCCGGCGGCCCCGACAGCACCCGCGGTGGAAAGCGCGCTACTAGCAGCCCTCAACGCGTTCCAGCGGGAACTAGGGGACCTTCGCGGAGCCGTCCGAGATATACAAGAGGCTCGGAGCCAGCAGGCCGCGCCAGTAATAGCGCCCGAGCCCACGCTGGAGAGGGCGGATAGCCGCGAAGCCCCCACGTCTAGCCGCGTGCCGCTGCGACGTGTAGATCCGGAGTCCCCGCTTTCGGCGGGGCTGCAGCAGGCGGCGTGGCCCGAAGACTTCAAGTTCCCTAGCGTCATCGACCCGTACAAAGGCGACACGGATCCCCGCGAGTTCGTGCGCGTGTACGAAACCGCGATCTAGGCTGCGGGTGGAGACGACACCACGAAGGCGAAGGGACTCCCCCTCGCGCTACAAGGAGTGGCGCTCTCTTGGTTTTTTACCATAGAGCCGGGCTCCATCTATGCGTGGGAGCAGCTCTGCGACCGCCTTCACAACAACTTCCAGTGGAAACTATGTCGAGCGAGTCGACGCGACCAACTCTTCGCGGTGAAGCAAAGCCCTGAGAAGCGGGACTACTTCAAGCGCCGCCAAGATTTGATGCCAAGTGAAAGACGTCAATGAAACCACCGTCGTTAATGCAGCCATACAGGCCATCGTCCGCCCGATGGCCGAGTACAATGCGCGAAGCCGATCAAGACGGTGGCGGCTCTTCGACAAAATGGAGGAGTACGCCAGGCGGAAGAAGACGCCGCCGGCGAGGAGATGACTCGACGCCAACCAGGTCGGTGGCTCGAAAAAAATCGAAGATCCATCACAGGATGGCCCCTCGAGGGGCCAACGCAAGCCGGAGTCGTCTAAAGACGCGCCCGAACGCGAAGCCCCGCACAAGGAGCCGTCCAATGGGCCTAAGCGCGGCGGCCAGGTCGCGCGAGGCGGTTCGCCTCGACATCGGCGCTCAAGAAAGCGCTTTCACTGGTCGTGGCGGTCGGGGGCGCCGAGGTCGAGGACGCGGCCGTGGCCGCGGCCGCGATGATAAAAGCCGTGGAGATTACGACGACCAGCACCGTGGGGCGTGGTGCGAAGTCCACGGCCGAGGCACCCACGACACACGCCGTGCGTCTCCATCACGGCGCCCGCCAAAGCGTCGCTAGGGACAGAACACGAACGCGTCCGCTGCGGTGGCCCACGCCCGCTTCCGTCACGAGGCCCCCACGCAGGTGCGAGCGCGGGATGCGGCCTCGGGAAGGCCCCCACGGATCCAAGCTCACGCTGGCCAGCCTCGGAGGGCCTCGCCGCTGCAGCCCCGAGGCAACCCACCGCAGGTCATTAACGCCATATCCGGAGGCTCTGCGTTGAATTCGCCAAGACGGCAGCAGAAGGCCTATGCGCGAAGACTACATCACGTGGCGGCATACCCACCAGCGCAAGCGCCGCCGGACTGGGCGCAGCACGAAGTTACATTCACACCCGACGATGCCCAAGGCGTGGACTTCCCCCATCAGGACCCCCTGGTCATCCGGGTCACTATCGCGGGATGCGACGTGAGGCGTGCCTTGGTGGACGGCGGTAGCTCCGTGAATATATTGTTTGCGGTGGCCTTCGACCAGATGGGGATCCCCCGAAGTCGCCTAGGGCCCTCGGGAATCCCACTGCAGGCTTTGGGACAGCCCTGCGGTATTGGGCCAAATAGGTCTCCAAGTCTCGTTCGGCCAAGATGACAATGTGCGGGCCGAAGATGCCACCTTCGACGTGGTTGACCTTCCGTACCCCTACAATGCCATACTAGGGCACCCAATCCTCAACTCCCTCGGCGCGGTACCACATCACGGCTATCTATGCATGAAGATCCTAGGTCCCTGGACCATCATCACCGTCCGAGGCGATCAGGATATGGCCCGGCGCATCGAGCCAGGTACCAGGTATCCACGTCGCGAAGCCCAATGGTGCTCTTAGAGCTGGCGTCGCAGCGCGGGAGTACACGGGGCCATTCGGAGGCGCCTTGGCGGGCCCTGCAGATGTTTAGCGACTACAGGCTTCGGCCGTACCAAGGACAAACGGTTAGTATATCCATCCCCTGTAATTTCTTACCCGCGCAAACGGGGATGTAATGAAGATCGCCGTTTGTCGCCAATCTTTCTTCATCACGCACAAGTACGTGGCATAGGCGCGCGCAGGCCTGGCCAGCGTGCGCATTCCCGCAGTATAAACAAAGACGCACGTTCGCGTGTGCACTCGCCGTAGCCAGGGGTACGGGACTGAGTATAAATTGAAGTCGCACGTTCGCGTGTGCACTCGCCGTAGCCAAAGGTGACAGCTCGAGTATAAACAAAGACGACGTTCGCGTGTGCACTCGCCGAGCTGTGGGTACGGATCGAGTATAAATCAAAGTCGCGCGTTCGGCGTGTGCACTCGCCGTAGCCAAAGGTGACGGGCACGAGTACAAACAAAGACACACGTTCGCGTGTGCACTCGCCGAGCTGTGGGTACGGATCGAGTATAAATCAAGTCGCGCGTTCGCGTGTGCACTCGCCGTAGCCAAAGGTGACGGGCCTGAGTATAAACAAAGACGCACGTTCGCGTGTGCACTTGCCGTGAGCTGTGGGTACGGATCGAGTATAAATCAAGTCGCACTACGGCGTGCACTCGCGCGAGCCAAAGGTGACGGGCCCGAGTATAAACAAAGACGACGCGTTCGCGTGTGCACTCGCCGTAGCTGTGGGTATGGGATCGAGTATAAATTGAAGTCGCGCGCGCGCGTGTGCACTCGCCAGAGCCAAAGGTGACGGCCCGAGTATAAACAAAACGCACGTTCGCGTGTTCACTCGCCGAGCTGTGGGTACGAATCGAGTATAATCGAAGTCGACGTCGTCGTGTGTGCACTCGCCAGAGCCAAAGGTGACGGGCCCGAGTATAAACAAAGACGACGCGTTCGCGTGTGCACTCGCCGTAGAGCTGTGGGTACGAGGATCGAGTATAAATCGAAGTCGACGTCGCGTGTGCACTCGCCGTAGCCAAAAGGTGACGGGCCTGAGTATAAACAAAAGACGTGTGAGGGGACGCCCTCGCACGCACTCTACGGAGTATAAATAAGACGCGGATGTTCTTCCCGCGCACTCTACGAGTCTAAACAAGACGCGAACTCGCGCATGCCGTGGACCTCGCCTCGTGCATACTCGCGAGTATAAATAGGACGTGGATGTTGATCCCACGCACTCTGCGAGTACAAATAAAACTACGGAGGCCCCCACGTTGCTTCGCAACGCGGAGGACACGAATATTAATCACAACGGAGCGAGGCTCACCCTCGCGTACTGCGGGAGGTGAGCGCAGCGCGCGTTGCCGGAGACACAGCACGCCAGAGGCTACCCCCGCCATGAGGAGCAAGAGGAACGGAATGTGCGCGCACTTCCACCCTCGCCCGTGCCAGTCTACGGACTATAAAAAGGCGAAGCGCCGAGGTCCGCCTCCGCACCCGCCGCCACGGACTATAAAGGCGGCGCCGAGGTCCGCCTCCGCACCCGCCAGTCTACGGACTATAAAAAGGCGAAGCGTCGAGGTCCGCCTCCGCACCTGCCAGTCTACGGACTATAAAAAGGTGAAGCGTCGAGGTCCGCCTCCGCCCCCGCCAGTCTACGGACTATAAAAGGCGAAGTGCCGAGGTCCGCCTCCGCGCCCGCCCGTCTACGGACTATAAAAAGGTGAGGCGCCAAGGACTGCCCCCGCAAGCGCCGTTCTAAGGAACCCTTGCGCAACTACTTCGCCAACGGTGCGCGTCGAGCACGGAGATCCCGTCCCCGCGCAGCATGAGGCGTACCGGTGAACCCGAAGTGGCATAAACACACAGCGCATATCCTAAAATGCCAGAAAATCTGCATACCAGAAAAATCACACAAGTACAAAGGTCCGGCAACATCCTTGCCGTTCTAAGCCGCTATCCCGCGGACTCGTCCTTAACACGCGCTAAAGCTGGGGCCTCGCTCGAAGAAGGTTAGCCTGCCCAAAAGTTCAACGACTCCTCGGCCCTTTGCCGCGTCGAAGCGGCGCCACGTCACAAGGCGACGCGGCGATCGCCTCAAGAAGGAAGTCGCGGGATAAAGGCAAGTAATTAGTTCGTGAAGCAAGCACGTACTTTATTCATTCAATTAAGGGGCAGACGTTACAACGCACACCTACACCTAGCCACGTTCGCGCCGCACCTGTGAGCCTTCGGCATCTCCGAGGCCTCGGCGCCACCCTCGTCGCGCCGCAGACTTCGTCTAGAAATTGGCCGAGGCTCCTCCCGTGAAGGGACTTCGGCTCGACTGCGTGGCGCTATCCCGACGTAGTCCCAGATCCGCTCGTAGAAGAATTTGACGGTGGCGGCGGCACGGATTTCACCGACATCACTCCGGCCGCCGCATCTCCACGGTGAGGTTCTCGGCCGGCGATGTGCGTACAACCACGATGCCGAAGGAGGCGCACACGGGCATGCACCACATAGGCACAATGGTCGCCAAAGTTCGCCGCAGCCGCGCACGCAACGCCGGCATCATGGATCGGCGAAGGCCCGCAGCAGGCTCCGGCCGAGGGCGTGGTCCGACACCGCACCCACAAGTCTTTGGAGGTGGACTTCTAGCATTTGCGGGCGCCCCACGCAATGACCGAAGCCTCGCCAAGCGCCCGTTGCGCTCGCTAAAGTCGAGGCAAGCTCACCCTTTTCCTTCTCCGGCAAGGCGACTTGCTGCGAAGGCCGCCCCGCTCCACCGCGAACTTTATCCGCGCGCCTTGGTGGCGACTCCGCGCCGATGCGCGCACCCCTCGGCGTGTGCCTTCCTGCCGGTGCACTCGCCTCAGTGGCGGATTCGGGCATCTGGCGGACCGAACCTCGCGCCTCGCGCAATTGCTCCTCGGCGGCTGCAGCCTATCTTCCAGCGCCCTTTGCGCATGAACATAAGCCGTCTGCGGGGCTCGCCCAAAGACGAGTGGTCCAGAGGCAAAAGCGATTCGACAAGCGTAGCATGGCCGGGTGTTATCATATAGCTACATACTTACCCGCACCCCCGACACCTCGAAGCCGTCGCTCAGACGGTCCACCCCATACGTGGGTAGCGCCTGCTGCCTGACGCTGGCAGCCGCGTCATCCACAATGCCATGCCATGCCCTCAGTGTAACAGCCCAGCTGTTTATTTCAAAATTTTTAGTGAAAAAAAAATTTAATTTAATTTAATTTAAATAAAATAAAGTGTTCTTTGGTTGCCTAAATTTTGGAGATTTTATTTGTCTATTTTTAGCTTTTAAAAAGGCTTTTATAAAAAGTAATTTGACTAAAAGCATAAAATTATGATTAAATAAAAGAATATTTTGAGTTTATGTAAAAATATAATTTCAAATTAAGTATTTAAAAGCATTTGGCTTTTATTCGGATTTTCTGTGCTTTTCTGGAATTTAAAATCAATTTTGAAAGGTTAAAAACTATTTTATAAAATTATTAAATGGAAATCTGAAATTAAAAATATTTTTAATAAGTCTAAAATGCTTCCAGGAATATTCTATAATTTTTCTGGAATTTTTAGACATTAAATACTATTTTTCCAAGTGTTTGTGAAGTTTCTAGTAATTTCTGAAATTTAATCCGAAAATAAAAATCAAATTCATCCAAGCCCGCCACGTGTCGCTCTCAGATTGAATCACTCTCTCTCCACGTTTTAATCCTAGCCACACATTGCAACTTACCCCTTCATAAAATCCAAAGGACATGAGCCATCCACTTGCCACGTGTCAACAATCCGACGGCCCGTACCCCTTCACTTCCTCCCTCTCTCTATTACACATGGACCCCACATGTCATATGTTTCTTCAACCTCTCCTTCTTCCTCCTCCCACCCTCTCTCTCCTCCACCATGGATGACAAATTGGAGCTCATAAAAACCACCGTTTCTCCCTCATAACTCCCGATTAAGGCATGGAAACGGACGCCCTAATCACCCTCATCAATCTCCCGGCCGTTTTCCATCCATTAACCCTCTCAAAACCGAAATCCCTTCACCTCCTCTCTCTTTCTATAAAAGGGCCTCCCCACCACCATTCTCTCCATTCCCCTCCCCTTCTTCGGCCGGCCTTCACTCCCCTCTCCTCCCGCCGCCGTGCGCCACCTCCCACCGCCTCCCGCCGCCGCCCGGCCACCTTCCTCCGGCCACCCCCATCCCCAACCGCCGCCACCACCGCCTCCCGCCGCCGCCGGTGAGTAGCGCCGCCACCCCGTACACCCCGCCGCCGTTCGCCGCCCCGCCGCCGACCGCCGGCCGCCGGCGAGCTCGTCTCCCGTGCGCCCCGTGTGCCTCCCTGTGGCTTTCTTCTCTAACCATGTTTAACCTTGCTTATTTAATTTGTTGTTGCTCCTTTGTCAAGAAAGACTAAATGCCCACTTGGCTAGTGGATGCATGTTAGTGCATGCATGCATGAGGTTGTGTGTTCAAGTCCAATGCAATGCAATTTTCGGTTTGGGCTTGGCCAAAATTTTTGCTAGTCAATGACAACCGGGCCCCACATGTCATACACTCCAAAATACCCCAAAAATCAGCCAAAATAAGATTCCAGAGAATATTCCCTCGTTTTGCATTTTTCTGGAATTTCCAAACCGATCAAACTTCCAATTGCTCGTTCTCCGTCGTCCGAACTCCGAATCCAGTGATTCAAGTTTCTAAATTCGTCTAAAATCATAATCTAAGTTGCAGTATATATTTTATAATTTTTGGATTTTATTTGGATTTTATTTGAATTTATTTGTTTGGTTCTTTCACGTAGATTTAACGAATCGGAGAGAACGACGCCGACGATTCGCACCAGGTCTTCGAGCCAGGCAAGTTACACCTTTGATCATGTTGAACCTAATATTTTAAATTAATTATCTTGTTTTTAAATTATTATGCATGCGTAATTTTATTCAAGTCTAGTTTAAATTCAGTTTAAAAGTGTAGTTATGCCTAAATCCTTTGTACAGCCAAATTTGACTTGAATGCCATTGTACCTTGTCAACCCTAGATAAAACCTAGTTAGTACAATAGCACTAACTAGAAATTTTGTAGAAATGCTTAGCCATGCTTAAGATAATTATGGTTTGGGACGATCTTTCACATAAAATGATAACCTTTTACATGAAATGATAAACTTTTCAACTGTACTTTGACTTTGGTGAGTCAAGGAGTGTTATGAAATGTTTTCAAACAAAATATAAAACTGGTTTAGACTTAGGCAATTGGTCGAGTGGTGGAGTGCAGCATGCCCTGTTGGTCGAGCCGCAGATGGTTGATTGTCGGGCACGGGGTTTGTGGTTAGGCCTAAGTCAAGTTAAGGACCGGTCTGTGAGCTACTATTGCAAAGCCCTTTCAGACTACCACAAGTCCGGTATGGGACAGACTGGCCGAATAATTTGTGAAGTTCCAACATGATCTCGCTATAGGCTGAATGTGAAGCGCGGCGAGGCGTGAGAAGTCTCACACGGCACAAGAGGGGCTCCAACATGTGGATTCATGTTGTGGTGAAACCTTAGTGGCGGCGTGATTATATTGACAACGAATCATTGTAAAGGCCTTGTCATGAACTCCGCCGCACACCTAAGGAAGTGTGTTAATCCGGTGGCAAAAGGGATGATCATGTCTTGTGGGTAAAGCCGCATAATCTCTGCAGAGTGTATAACCTATCCTGGATAGCCGTGCCCACGGTCATGGGCAAGCTGAGTGAAGTTTTTCACGGATTAGACTTTGCTTTTCAAAATGGTTTGCGAAAACCTTGTGGATGGATGGAATCCATGAGAGATTTTGAAAACCGAGCGGATGGATGGAATCCGTACGAGTTCGTTTTGGAAAAGATGGTCCGGGTGGGATGCCCGTGGTTAGGTTAGTGTTTGGTCGGAGCCTGCACTAACGATATTATTTTGTTAAATTCTTGTTTCTATCTATTGTATCAAATTCAGCTTTTGCACTTATTATTGATATTTACTCCAATGATACTGTTTATGCAAATAAACCATAATATGCCTTCTTTTGTAACCCCTTATGCATGCATACACTCTGTTATATTTCCCTGGTGTAACTTGCGTAAGCACTTCGTGTGCTTACCTTGGGAGTACTTTATGTGCTCACCTTGCTAAAATCTGTTGCCAGAGGATGACGCCTACAACTTCGGTGAGGATGGTGACGACTAGGCCACGTCTTACAGTCATTCGCCTTGTGGGAAGGCTGGATGGGCTGCTGCTTTATGTATTTCTTCCGCTGTCTTCTTTTGCTATTATTGTAAACTTTGGCCATCAGGCTCATATTAGCTAAATAAAGTTTGTCATTACGCATGATAATTGTCTTTGTGATACTGTGTGCACTAGCTTTTCCTGGGATAGTGCGACAACACGAGGGTTCCGGAGTTCTTCGCTCCGGTCCCGACAGAGATGGTATCAGAGCAATAATGACTCTAAGACGTGACCGTAGGTAGAATAGAATGGTTGAACTCTAAGGACTTATTTTTAATAACAAGTAATTTCAAAAGTTTTCTTATTCTTACCTCTCAATCTATGCTACCCTTATCTCTTAATCTTTGCTCGCTCTCGTCTTCCAATTCTCCCTTATCTTTATGTCATTACTTGGAAATTTATTTCTAAATCTTCCCTTGTTCAAAACAACTATAGATGGGCAATGGTTGAACTTCATCGACTCCGCCGCAACCTTAATCTTTGCACCAAAGGATCATGCTTCGTACGTCAAGAGCTGTGAAGGATCACTCCAAGACAACCCTTACCCTTTTAGGTTAAGTTGTTAAGCTAGACAGTAGACGAGGTTATGTCTTTGTCATTTTTCCCTTTGTCGGCAGACCATAACTATTGTTTGCTTAAAAGTTTTTGCTAAGTCGGTGTTTTGCGTTGGGCAATGACAACCCCTTCCTCCTTTGACTTAACCCTCCTCTCACCTAAACTCCAAAGAAGATGGTGAACACAAGAAGGAATGCTATGGAAGGCAACCCCAATGACAACAACGACGCTCAAGGAAGTCAGTCCGCCCCTATTCCTCCGCCTCCACCAGCAGCTGGACCTGACTGGGCTCAAATGATGGCAAATCAAAACCAGTTGATTCAACTATTAGCTCAAGCTATCAACAACCCTACTCAAGATGCTTCTCACCACTACTCAAGCTCCTCAAAACCAATTGCGTGGTTTCGAGGATAAGACCCCCAACCTTCTCAAGCAGCACCGAGCCAATGGATGCTGACGATTGGCTCCGCGCGATTGGAAAGAAGCTGGACATCTTGCAATGCACTGATCGAGAAAGAGTCTTGTTTGCTTCTCATCAGTTGAATGGACCCGCATCCGAGTGGTGGGATACCTTAACAGCCTCTCATGCCAACCCCCAAGCTATTACCTGGAATGAGTTCGTGCAAAGTTTCCGCAAAGCACACATTCCATCTGGCACCATCACTTTGAAGAAGAAGGAATTCAGAGCTCTGCGACAAGGAAACCGTACAGTGAATGAATACTTGCAGAAATTCAACCAGCTGGCACGCTACGCACCAGAGGACGTGTCCACCGACGAAGCAAAACAAGAAAGATTTTTGGAGGGCCTGAATGACAATATTTCTGTACAGTTGATATCAAGTGACTATGCAGATTTTCATCAGCTAGTCAGTAAAGCCATTCGCCAGGAGGGCAAGTTTGTGGAAATGGAAATTCGGAAAAGAAGAATGTCCACCCAGCACATGAACTCCGGAAGCTTTTCCAAGGTTAAAAGAACCTTACCACATGCCGTCAAATTTGGCCACCGCTAATGTAAGAAGCGAGTACCGGCTAACACCTCGCCAACACTGAGGACAACAAAGCTTTGATATTCGACGCTCCACAGAAGGACCAGAACCCGGCAGCCGGTGTTACTTGTTTCAACTGCCATGAGACCGGACACTATGCCAACAACTGCCCCAAGAGACAGCAGACAATGAAGAATGGTACATCCGGAACATAGCGCCAACAACCTCCGGACAAAGAAACAAAAGGCCACGAAGTTTGCAAAGGGACGTCTCAACAGATCTCCGCTCAAGCCACACGAGTAAGATCCAAACCTATTTCTTTGCTAACGATGCGAATCTCTGGGACGAGATTCTTTTAAGTGGTAGTTTGTAATAAATACCAATTGCTTATTTCAAAATTTTTAGTGAAAAAAATTTAATTTAATTTAATTTAAATAAAATAAAGTGTTCTTTGGTTGCCTAAATTTTGGAGATTTTATTTGTCTGTTTTAGCTTTTAAAAGGCTTTTATAAAAAGTAATTTGACTAAAAGCATAAAATTATGATTAAATAAAAGAATATTTTGAGTTTATGTAAAATATAATTTCAAATTAAGTATTTAAAAGCATTTGGCTTTTATTCGGATTTTCTGTGCTTTTCGAATTTAAAATCAATTTTGAAAGGTTAAAAACTATTTTATAAAATTATTAAATGGAAATCTGAAATTAAAAATATTTTTAATAAGTCTAAAATGCTTCCAGGAATATTCTATAATTTTTCTGGAATTTTTAGACATTAAATACTATTTTTCCAAGTGTTTGTGAAGTTTCTAGTAATTTCTGAAATTTAATCCGAAAATAAAAATCAAATTCATCCAAGCCCGCCACGTGTCGCTCTCAGATTGAATCACTCTCTCTCCACGTTTTAATCCTAGCCACACATTGCAACTTACCCCTTCATAAAATCCAAAGGACATGAGCCATCCACTTGCCACGTGTCAACAATCCGACGGCCCGTACCCCTTCACTTCCTCCCTCTCTCTATTACACATGGACCCCACATGTCATATGTTTCTTCAACCTCTCCTTCTTCCTCCTCCCACCCTCTCTCTCCTCCACCATGGATGACAAATTGGAGCTCATAAAAACCACCGTTTCTCCCTCATAACTCCCGATTAAGGCATGGAAACGGACGCCCTAATCACCCTCATCAATCTCCCGGCCGTTTTCCATCCATTAACCCTCTCAAAACCGAAATCCCTTCACCTCCTCTCTCTTTCTATAAAAGGGCCTCCCCACCACCATTCTCTCCATTCCCCTTCCCTTCTTCGGCCGGCCTTCACTCCCCTCTCCTCCCGCCGCCGTGCGCCACCTCCCACCGCCTCCCGCCGCCGCCCGGCCACCTTCCTCCGGCCACCCCCATCCCCAACCGCCGCCACCACCGCCTCCCGCCGCCGCCGGTGAGTAGCGCCGCCACCCCGTACACCCCGCCGCCGTTCGCCGCCCCGCCGCCGACCGCCGGCCGCCGGCGAGCTCGTCTCCCGTGCGCCCCGTGTGCCTCCCTGTGGCTTTCTTCTCTAACCATGTTTAACCTTGCTTATTTAATTTGTTGTTGCTCCTTTGTCAAGAAAGACTAAATGCCCACTTGGCTAGTGGATGCATGTTAGTGCATGCATGCATGAGGTTGTGTGTTCAAGTCCAATGCAATGCAATTTTCGGTTTGGGCTTGGCCAAAATTTTTGCTAGTCAATGACAACCGGGCCCCACATGTCATACACTCCAAAATACCCCAAAAATCAGCCAAAATAAGATTCCAGAGAATATTCCCTCGTTTTGCATTTTTCTGGAATTTCCAAACCGATCAAACTTCCAATTGCTCGTTCTCCGTCGTCCGAACTCCGAATCCAGTGATTCAAGTTTCTAAATTCGTCTAAAATCATAATCTAAGTTGCAGTATATATTTTATAATTTTTGGATTTTATTTGGATTTTATTTGAATTTATTTGTTTGGTTCTTCGCGTAGATTTCATTTAATTCGAGAGAACGGCGCGACGATTCGCACCAGGTCTTGAGCCAGGCAAGTTACACCTTTGATCATGTTGAACCTAATATTTTAAATTAATTATCTTGTTTTTAAATTATTATGCATGCGTAATTTTATTCAAGTCTAGTTTAAATTCGGTTTAAAAGTGTAGTTATGCCTAAATCCTTTGTACAGCCAAATTTGACTTGAATGCCATTGTACCTTGTCAACCCTAGATAAAACCTAGTTAGTACAATAGCACTAACTAGAAATTTTGTAGAAATGCTTAGCCATGCTTAAGATAATTATGGTTTGGGACGATCTTTCACATAAAATGATAACCTTTTACATGAAATGATAAACTTTTCAACTGTACTCTTGACTTTGGTGAGTCAAGGAGTGTTATGAAATGTTTTCAAACAAAATATAAAACTGGTTTAGACTTAGGCAATTGGTCGAGTGGTGGGTGCAGGCATGCCCGTTGGTCTGAGCCGCAGATGGTTGATTGTCTCAGCACGGGGGTTTGTGGTTAGGCCTAAGTCAAGTTAAGGACCGGTGCAGTGAGCTACTATTGCAAAGCCCTTTCGTACTACCACAAGTCCGGTATGGGACGGACTGGCCGAATAATTTGTGAAGTTCCAACATGATCTCGCTATAGGTGAATGTGAGCGCGGCGTAGGCCGTGAGAAGTCTCACACGGCACAAGAGGGGGCTCCAACATGTGGATTCATGTTGTGGTGAAACCTTAGTGGCGGCGTGATTATATTGACAACGAATCATTGTAAAGGCCTTGTCATGATCTCTGGCCGCACACCTAAGGAAGTGTGTTAATCCGGTGGCAAAAGGGATGATCATGTCTTGTGGGTAAAGCCGCACAATCTCTGCGAGTGTATAACCTATCCTGGATAGCCGTGCCCACGGTCATGGGCAAGCTGAGTGAAGTTTTTCACGGATTAGACTTTGCTTTTCAAAATGGTTTGCGAAAACCTTGTGGATGGATGGAATCCATGAGAGATTTTGAAAACCGAGCGGATGGATGGAATCCGTACGAGTTCGTTTTGGAAAAGATGGTCCGGGTGGGATGCCCGTGGTTAGGTTAGTGTTTGGTCGGAGCCTGCACTAACGATATTATTTTGTTAAATTCTTGTTTCTATCTATTGTATCAAATTCAGCTTTTGCACTTATTATTGATATTTACTCCAATGATCTGTTTATGCAAATAAACCATAATATGCCTTCTTTTGTAACCCTTATGCATGCATACACTCTGTTATATTTCACTGGTGTAACTTGCGTAAGCACCGTGTGCTTACCTTGGGAGTACTTTATGTGCTCACCTTGCTAAAATCTGTTGCGAGGATGACGCCTACAACCGGTGAGGATGGTGGCGACTAGGCCACGTCTTCTGATCATTCGCCTTGTGGGAAGGTGGATGGGCTCTTTGCTTTATGTATTTCTTCCATTGTCTTCTTTTGCTATTATTGTAAACTTTGGCCATCAGGCTCATATTAGCTAAATAAAGTTTGTCATTACGCATGATAATTGTCTTTGTGATGTGTGCACTAGCTTTTCACAGGATAGTGCGATTAACACGAGGGTTACGGAGTTCTTTGCTCGGTCCCGACACTCGCGTCTCCGGCGGGGGACGAAGTCGCGGGCCGAGCGCGAAGCGCTTCGTGCCAACAGCCCGAACCCTCGCGTTCGGCAAAGGCTCCTCCTCGGGATAAGCGACGCGTAGGCAAAAGTGCGTGTGAGCACACCACAAGAAGCAACAAAACATTCCAGATAACTCATGCCAACTTACCTCGGTGGCGGCCGCGGAGTTTGGGAGCCTTCCCCCCTAGTCCCGTGAACGGAACAATGGCGCAAGCCCCTTCCGGAGGTGCGGTTCCGCAAGGAACAGAGGCTCCCGCATTTACCGTCGCCGCAGATCGCTCCGGCAAGGTGGACGGCGTGGTCCGAGGCGTAGGAGGAACACGCGCCGTAGGGACCTTGGCATGGGTGTCGGAGTCCCACAAACTCCCGACGCCCGTCACCACGGTGAACCCCCTCAACGTTTGGTGGAGCCACGGCCGCAGGCATGGCCGTTTGGCCGGAATGGGGCGGCGCCCGCCTCAAAGCAACCAGCGGGGAACAGGCTCCGTGGCTGCAGCACCCGGGGGCAAAAGCCCCCCGGCGGCAACCTCTGCGGGCGACGGCTCAGCTCCGGTCGCCACGGCGACCACGACCGAAGATTGCCTCTCCAGCATCGCGGCGGCCATGGCCGAAGGCTGCGTCTCCGGCGTCGAGACGGTCGTCACCGATGGTTGCGCCTCCGACGTCGTAGCCGCCACAGCCGGGCGCCCCACTTCAACACGGCCGGCTGGCTCGGGTCCCGTCTCGACGACCGCAAGGGGATGCGAGACCTCCTCCCTCTGGCGGGCTGCCGTGAGCCCGTCGTCCGGGACGCCCCCGGAGGACGCTTCGCCCCCGGCGTCCCCAGCCTCCAAGCCTGAGTCGGCATATCTCACCGAATCTGACTCCGCGTCGGCCGCGCCGGGGGTAGCGGCAGGCGCGGCTGCCATGCCAAGAACGACGAACGCTCCGCCTCGGCCCCTTTTGCGAGACGGTGCCTTCGTCTTCGCAGCACCGGCGTCTTGAGGTTGCCAAGACGGACAAGGGCGGTCCGGCACGGCAAGGCCCAAGGCCTCGCACACACGATTTATCCGCCTGACCCCGACGCGCGATTCGCGGACGAAGCGCTGCTCGTGTTCCCTGCCGGTATACGGCCCGAGGAACACGCGCATGAGTCGCTCCACGTCATCCAAGCTAATCTCTAAATTAAAGCAGAAGAAAAACGGGGGTGAATGCGTAACACGCTACGCGCGGACAAAGGGAGCGAGGTGGTCGGCACTACGAGGGTTGGGGCGCGGCGAGAC
Organism: Dendrocalamus sinicus; assembly: GCA_036346575.1. Taxonomy (NCBI): domain Eukaryota; kingdom Viridiplantae; phylum Streptophyta; class Magnoliopsida; order Poales; family Poaceae; genus Dendrocalamus; species Dendrocalamus sinicus. The sequence continues at coordinate 19,436,521 of CM070647.1, forward strand.
GCGAGCCGAGCGGCTCAACGTTGTCGCCTCGGCGACTCTCAACGGCAAGGCGCCGGCCGCCGCCAGCGGCATCACGCCGTACATCACGAACTCTTCGGCGAGGTCGCGCATATTGAAGCGGGCCGCCAAGCCCACGAGTCGTCAGGCCAGTCGCCTGTCTTCGTCATCTAGTGTCGTGGGCGAAGTCACGAACGCGATCGGCCGGCCCAGACACTCGAGGCGCTCCCGCTCTCTACATGGTGGTAGAACCACCGCTTCATCCACAGGACTCCACTTCCGCGAGTCGCATTCGCGGGAAAAGCTGGTGCGGGGCGGCGGGAGAAGGAAGCTAACACGCCAAAGTTCGGCCGTGTCCCGCCTTCGATCTTTGGTGGCACGTGCCTCGTGCGAATAGGCAAACAAAGAAGAGCTGGGCTAGCACGCTCCCGAACGCAAAGCCCAACTGTATACGGCAAGCCGGGCCACGGCGTTTGGAGTCAGCTGTGCTAGTTCCGGCCCGAAGGTCCGTAGCACGTCGCCCACAATAGCTGCCGCTGGGATGCGGAGCCCTGCATCCAAGAAGGCGACGAACACGATCGCCTCGGACGGCTCGGGGTGCGGCTCGGTCTCGTCGAGCGGCGATCGTACCGCTGGCGATCGGAGCTTCCTCGCGCAGCGATCATTGGATGGCCTTCTCGGTCACAAGCAAAGGGCCCAGCTCGCCGGAGAACGAGCCTTCCTTCTCCGTCGCTAGCCACCACTTGCCTGCTGCCGCCGGGTCGCGCTCGCTCAGCGAGTACTTCACCACCAGCAGCGATGGTCGCCGGCGAATGCCAGAGCCACCAACCGCCTGGCCGCACTTACCACCAGAGGCCATCGCTTCCAACAAAGAGATTGAAGCGGTGAAAATATCGCGAAAGTGTAGAGGGCGGAGTAGACAGGAAAAAGGGCGTAAAGGTGCGGAGACGCTGTTACGGGGGGCTATTTCAAGCCACCTCGCCCATATCGTCGCTACCGAAATGTCGCAACGATTCGCATGCCAGATGCAACCGCAGCGGCGCAAAGGTCCGCCCCGCACGATTCCCCGTAACCGAAAACGAGGCGTCGTGGCGATACACGCTACACGCGACTGAAGAACCAAGGACCATCAACGCAAGCGGTCACGGTCACGCAATTCCTGACCCACTGCGGCACTCCAGTTACAAGCCGCCGCGTGCCCTAACCACGTGAAAGGGCACTGCACGACGCAATAACCCGCCTTTTGGCGAGCTGGCGTCGATGCGGTCCTAGCCGCCATTAAAGCGCCCACCGCTCGAAGGGTCGGGGACGGCGCGCGCGGCGTCTCGCCGACTGGCGCCCGGCCTGCGCCACCCATTCGAAGGGTAGGGGCGGGCGCGCGCCTCGGCTCGACTTAGGCGCCACCTCGCGCCACCCATTCAAAGGGTAGGGGCGGAGCGCGACGCCTCGGCTCGACTTAGGTGCCGGCCTCGCCGCCACCCGTTCAAGGGTAGGGGACGGAGCGCGCGTCTGCCGACTTAGGCGCCGGCCTCGCGCCGCCCCATTCGAAGGGTAGGGGCGGCGCGCGCGCTTGGCTCGACAAGCGCCGGCCTCGCGCCACCGTTCAAGGGTAGGGGACGGAGCGCGCGGCGTCTCGCCGACTTAGGCGCCGGCCTCGCCGCCACCCATTCGAAGGTCGGGGGCGGGCGCGCGCGTCTGCCGACTTAGGCGCCGGCCTCGCGCCACCCGCTCGAAGGGTAGGGGACGAGCGCGCGGCGTCATCTGCGACCAGGCGCCCGGCCTCGCGCTACCCATTCGAAGGGTAGGGGCGGGCGCGCGCGCCTCGGCTCCGACTTAGCGCGCCACCTCGCGCCACCCGCTCCAAGGGTAGGGGACGGAGCGCGCGCGTCTGCCGACCAGGCGCGACCTCGCCGCCACCCATTCGAAGGGTAGGGGACGGAGCGCGCGCGCATCTCGCCGACTTAGGCGCCGGCTCTGCCGCCACCCGCTCGAAGGGTCGGGGACGAGCACGCGCGCGCCTCGCCGACTTAGGCGCGGCCTCCACTACCACCCCTCGAAGGGTAGGGGCGGAGCGCCGCGCGTCTCGCCGACCAGGCGCCGGCCTCGCCGCCACCCATTCGGCGGTAGGGGCGAGCGCCGCGCGCCTCGGCTCGACTTAGGCGTCGGCCTCGCGCCACCGCTCGAAGGGTCGGGGACGAGCGCGCGCGTCTCGCCGACTTAGGCGCCCGGCCTCGCCGCCACCCGCTCGAAGGTAGGGGCGGCGCGCGCGTCTCGCCGACTGGCGCCGGCCTCCGCGCCACCCATTCGGCGGTAGGGACGGCGCGCGCGCCTCGGCCGACTTAGCGCGCGGCCTCGCGCCACCCGCTCGAAGGATCGAGGACGGAGCGCGCGCGTCTACGCCGACTAGGCGCCGTATCCGCGCCACCGCTCGAAGGGTAGGGGGCGGAGCGCGCGTCTCGCCGACCAGGCGCCCGGCCTCCGCCACCCGTTCGAAGGGTAGGGGCGGGCGCGCGCCTCGGCTCCGACTTAGCGTCGGCCTCGCGCCACCCGCTCGAAGGGTCGGGGGCGAGCGCGCGCGTCTCGCCGACAGGCGCCGGCCTCGCGCCACCCGCTCGAAGGGTAGGGGACGGAGCGCGCGCGCGTCTACTTCGACTAGGCGCCGGCCTCGCGCCACCCATTCGAAGGGTTGGGGACGGAGCGCGCGCGCCTCGGCTCCGACTTAGCGCCCGCCTCGCGCCACCCGCTCGAAGGGTAGGGGACGGAGCGCGCGCGCGTCTACTTCGACTAGGCGCCAGTCTCCGCTGCCACCCATTCGAAGAATAGGGGACGGAGCGCGCGCGCCTCGGCTCTGACTTAGGCGCCAGCCTCCGCTGCCACCCGTTCGAAGGGTAGAGGACGGAGCGCGCGCGCGTCTACTTCGACTAGGCGCCAGCCTCCGCCGCCACCCATTCGAAGGGTAGGGGATGGAGCGCGCACGTCTCGGTTCCGATTTAGGCTCCAGCCTCCGCTGTGCTTCGACATCACCTTCCATCCCGCACCTCGAGCTCCCCAACCGCAAGTTTGGAGAAATTCACAGGCCGCAGGGGACGGAGGGGGCCAAAGGACTCGGCGACATGGCTTCGGCCCTGTGAAGCCCTTCACCATGAGAGGCTCTTGTTGTGGGGGTGGCCCCCACCTAAGCCCAGCAGGCCTGTTAGGAGGTTATAAGAACCAGAGTAACGTGTGTAACGACATAAGTGCCCCTAATGGGGATGTACGGATGTAAGGGCATATCTGTAAAAACATACTCCATGTGAATATATATATCAGGATGAGGGAGAGGGTGAGGCAGAACACTCCCACCTCTCCACTACCATCTCTCTCTCTCTATTTGGTCAGTAACCACAATAGGACTGCTTCCTAGAAGACCAGGAGACAAGGGATGTGCCAATGAATTGGCAGGTGCCAGAAGTGCTCTTCCTATCTATCCTACAGCCAGCAAAGTCTGCATCCAAGTAGGCTCTGAGGGAAAGACAGGATGAGGAAGAGTACCAGATACCATAGTATGGTAGCTCGAAGGTACCGAAGAATGCGCTTCACCGCCTAGCGGTGAGATACGCGAGGAGAAGCCTGAAAGCGAGCACAGAGACACACGGAGAAGTGTATGTCCGGTCTCGAGGCAGTAAGGTACAGGCGGGAGCTAATCATGTTGCGATACTCCTTCTGATCAACTGACTCGCCGTCCTCATCTGGGTCGAGTGAAGCTGAAGAAGCCGTAGGAGTGGAAATCGGCTAACCATCACTCATATCAAAGTGTCTCAGGAGGTCTCGAGTGTACTTGCCCTGATGCAAGAAGGTACCCTCCCGAGTCTGCTTGATCTGAAAGCCGAGAAAGAAGCTCAACTCGCCCATCATGCTCATCTCAAACTCCGAGCCATGACATCATAGAACTGAGAGACAAGAGCATGAGAGGAGCCGCCAAAGATGATGTCATCCACATAAATCTGGACGAGCAGAAGATCAGTGCCATGCCTATGAATGAACAAGGTCTTATCCACTTTACCCATCTCAAAACCATGGCTCAACAAATAGGACTTAAGGCTCTCATACCAAGCTCTAGGGGCCTGCTTAAGTCCATACAATGCTTTGGAAAGCTTGTGACATGGTTTGGGTATTTGGGTTTCTCGAAACCTGGAGGCTGTCTCACATAGACTTCTTCCTCCATAAAACCATTGAGGAAGGCTCTCTTGACATCCATCTGGTAAAGCTTGAAACCCTTAGAAGCTGCGAAAGCAAGCAGGATTCTAATGGCCTCAAGTCTAGCTACGGGGGCAAAAGTCTCCTCAAAATCTAGACCCTCAACCTGGGAGAAGCCCTGAGCTACTAGTCTAGCCTTATTCCGAATGACAACCCCATCCTCACTCTGCTTGTTCTTGAACACCCACTTAGTCCCAATGATATTGTGACATCGAGGGGGCTCAACAAGCGACCAGACCTTGTTTCTCTCGAAATTTTCTAACTCCTCATGCATGGCATTGACCCAAGACTCATCAGAAAGAGCATGACAAATATCTTTGGGCTCAAAGGTGGCAACAAAGGCAGAATGGAGACAGAAATGTGACATGCCAGACTTTGAGCGTGTGACTCGCTCAAAAAGATCTCCAGTCATCTGCTCGGAAGGATGGTTTTTCTCGATATGTCGGGGAGGTCTTGGATGAGATGAAGAAGTGGCCTCTACCTCATGAGCTAACGAGGTAGGAACAGAGCCACTAACTCCGGAAGATGTGGAAGGCATGGGCTGATCTCCTCGAGGTGCGGTTGAAGAAGCAAGCACCTCAAGGGGAGGAGGAAGTGGATCGGGTAGACAACCCTCATCTCCATCCTCCTCATCATCCACAAATATGGTCTCGGACTGCTCTAAAGAACCTGAGATATCGGGCTTAGTCCTCGGACTGGCCTCATCGAAGGTCACCTCACAGGTCTCTACCATCTTACTAGACTCGCAGTTCCAGACCCTATACGCTCGCGAGGAAGTCGAGTAACCTAGAAAGATACCATCACAAGATCGTGACTCGAACTTATCTAGGTTCCCAGACTTCAGAATGAAACACTTGCAACCAAACACGCGAAAATGAGAGACACTGGGCTTTCGCCCGTATCTCAACTCATAGGAAGTGCGATGCAAGTGTGCCCTCAGAAAAACTCTGTTCGAAACATGGCACGCGATCGCTATAGCCTTAGCCCAAAACTTCCTAGGTGTAGAATACTCATCAAGCATCGTCCTGGCCATCTCGACCAAGGTACGGTTCTTCCTCTCCACGATGCCATTCTGCTGTGGGACATGCAGAGAAGAGAACTGGTGCTCTACACCTGTCTCATCACAGAATCTCTCAAAGTAGGAATTCTTGAACTTCGTGCCATTATCACTGCGGATCGCTTGTAAGGCACCTGGAAGTTCAACAGAAAGCCTACCGAAAAGACCTCAGAAATGTGTAAACGTCTCATCGATCCTTCGAGGCTAAGAAAAACACCCAAGAGTACCTCGAGAAGTCATCGACCACAACAAGAACATACCACTTCCCTCCTGGTGACTACACTCGAGCTAGTCCAACTGTGTCCATATGGAGCAGCTGTCCCGGTGCATCGGTCATAGTCACTGTGACCGGAGGGTGAGAAGCGGCAACCATCTTGCCATGCCGGCAAGGAGCGCAAACAATATCTTTGACCATCTTGAGTTTCGACAGACCACGAATGAGATCGTGGCCGCTAACTCGGGTCAAATGGTCAAATCCAATATGACCAAGTCTCCTATGCCAGAAGGTAAGGTCACGAGATTCAGAAGCAATTAAACATCTGAGAGGATCACCAGAAGACTCAGCAAAATCAGCACGAAAAATCCTCCCAAAACGAGAAATCCCGCAAACCAGACTACCCGAAGAATCAAGAATTTTGCAAGCGTTTTTCTTAAAGCTCACCTCAAAACCATCATCGGTAAGCTGAGAAATAGAAAGCAAGTTATACTACAGCTTACTAACCAAGGTAACATCTTTTAAAATAAAAGACTGATTAATGCGCATTGTACCTTTGGCGATGACGCGCCTAGACGAAGCGTCTCCGAAGTTGATCGTCCCATCACTTGGAGCACGGGCTAGGGAAGAGAACCAACGAGAGTCTCCGGTCATATGTCGAGAAGAACCGGAGTCCCCAAGCCAGACCTCTCCCTTCCCTGCCCGGCGAACCTGAGTCAAATAGAGAGTAAAGGCTCAGTACTGGGATAAATCAACATAGATTTTGGTACCCAATACTAAGTCACACGCCGAGTAGAAGAAGTAGCCACACAGGACTGACCTTTAGCTACCCTACGCTCTCTGTAGCTCAACGAGTCAGAAGGTCCATGAGCAGACCTGAAGCTGTTGTTGGGTCCAACTACTATGGGAGAGCGAGTCGGAGTACCAACAACACGCTGATCACGCCGCGGGTAGCCATCTCGATGGGGAAAACGAGATCTACCCTCAGAATGATGGAAGTCATGAGCAGAGGCAAAACAAGGACGAAAATCAGAAATACCGGAAAAGCCAAGTCCTCGATACTGCCTAAAACCCTCAGAGTGATCAACCCTAGACCTCGTGTTGGTCTTAGGTGCACTCAAGGTCTGGGGTTGACCCTGAATACGCCTAAGATCACGAACATGGTTTCTCCGCACGATCTTGGCGCACATGAAACATCTCTCGATCATATGTTCATCCTTCTGACAGAAGGTACAATGAAACTTCGCCTTCTGAGAGGTCGAAGCACCAGGTGTTACCACCTTACTGTCAGAGATCCCTTGGACAAAGCCCGCAGATTTGAATTAAACTTTCTCAGTTCTGGGCTTGGCCTCGATCACACATGCTACTATGGGTCTAAGAACAGCAGGTGGATGCTTCCTCATATCCTCAGAAAAATCGTATCCTAGACCTTGATTAAATTTGCAAATCTTAGATTGGTCTAGAATAAGATTTAGCTTCTTCTTGCCTCCTACAAATCTCTCGAGAGTGTTCATAAGATACTGACACTCCCGAAAGAGAGAGGTGCAAGAAGAGCAGGGGGAAGAAGAGACAGCAGAAGGTAAGAGAGTAGAAGGAGAACCAATAGCAGAAGAGCAAATGGCTTGTGCACGCACAGCTGACTCAGAATGGACAGTCCTACCACTAGCCATTTGGTTCTCGTTGCTAAGTGTCTCTACCTTACCCTTGGGCTTCTCCCCCACATCAGCACACACATTACAAGCAAATGATGGTGGCTTCTCTAGAAGGTCCTTAGTTAGCTTCACACATTTTTCATCCAATGTAATCAAGTCAGAGTTTAGTTTGTCATAATTATTGCATGGTGAGCTAACAAGGTCCTTAGAAGCATATTGAGCTAATTTGTTGTTGTTATCAATCATCTCTTAAAATTATTTGGAAACAGATTCAAGCTCAGCAGTCAGTTTGGGACAATTCACACATGAAGCTATGGGCTCTAACAGAAAAACTTGTAATTCAGCAATTTTATGATCTGGCCTTTTTAGGTTCATCTTCAAATTATTACAATTTTCACATGTCTCGGGCAGATCAATAAGCATGGTATAAAGACCTCTAAAAGTATTATCCTTATCCTCACATGAGGTGCAAGAAATAGCCTCAATAGTAGTAGATGAAAGAGACGCTACCCTACTCATCTCTAGTTCAGCAAGAAGACTAACATTCTTCACCTTAATCAAGTCAAGCTCAGAAGACAGACTATCATGAGAGGTCCTTAATTTCTCTATGTCATCAACAAGGCACAACATGTATCACATTCGTCACGGGAGGGAGCAGATATAAGTGAAGTAAGCTCTCGTGACAATCTATCTACTTTCTTCTCCAACTCGCTACACCTAGCTTTAGATCTAGCATGGAATTTACCTAGCTTAAGAAATGCATCATTAAGCTAGTCGTAAGAGGGGTATACCTCGTCGGAGTCAAAGTAGAGCTCGCTGTCGCTCACTTCACCCTCAAGGGCCATGAAGCATATGCCGGAGAAGTCATCGCCACCCTTGGGGTCTTGCTCGTCCTTCCCATCGTCATCGCTCCACCCCTCCACCTCGCTGAGGTCGAGGTCGTCGAAGGCGGTGAAGATGCGGTGGAAGAGCTTCTTGGCTTTGCCAAGATCGTGGAACTTCTTCTTGCCTTGGGCATGAGCTGGGGGCTTCTTGTTGCGGTTCTTATCGATGTAGTCGTTCTTGCTCACGCTGCTGTAGTCGTTCTTGCCCTTCCCCGGCTTGGGGCAATTCGCCCGAATGTGGTTGGGGCCACCACACTCGAAGCAAATGATCGGGCCACTCCTCTTTCGATCCCTCACCCTCTTGTATGCGTGGGAAAACTTTCTGGCTAGAAGGGCTAACTGGTCCTCCGGTAGCTGCTCTAACTGATCATCAGTTACGTCACAGAGAGCAGTTAGAGAGAATCCACAAATTGACTCAGAAGAAGGTCTAGAAACCAGACTGGGATCGGTGACTAAGGCCATCGACTGCGACTTCGACCTACGAGAGACTATGTTAATCTCATGAGTCTTGAGGCATGAGTACAACGCGTCAAGAGTCAAGGTCGAAAGAACAGTGGTGTCCTTGATGTTAGTCACCTTCATCTCCCAAACATGCAAATCCAGAGCTGCGAGCATCTGTCGAGCATTGTCCGAGTCGGGGCATGTGAGACCGACCGCTCGGAGGTTGCTCAAAATCTTGTGAAACCATGCAAAGCACTCATCGAGGGACTCACCAGCGAGCATTTCAAACTGAGAGACCATGTGGAGGTCATCCCATGTATATGATGAGTAATTGACATCGGTTTAGGAAAGTCGAGTTTGGTTTTGTGGTTCGGGCCATGTCGTTGCGCGGTGCAATCGGCTTCGGTCGGACTTGATCAAACTAGGTCGAACGTGCTTAAGTCGTTTATTCGTTTTGATCGGTTTAGGGTTTTGAGTAATTCTGCTGATATTATTGTATGGTTACGATATTTTGAGCGGTGCTATGTGATTTGTTTCTTGTCTGTGATGGCTGCAGGACATCGAGGTGGAGTCGTGGTGAGGCACGGGATGACCGGACTAGGCGCGGGCGGTGCCGAGGTCAGAACGGTCGAGGTGTGCCGAAGACGGCGAGGACTCGAAGTAACTGCGTGGCTTGGAGGGCAAGGAGTGCTTTGCGCGCTTCCACAAGATCTTGAGCAGCCTCCGAGCGGTCGGTCTCACATACCCCGACTCGGATAACGCTTGTCAGATGCTCGCGGCTCTCGATTTGCGGGTTTGGGAGATGAAGGTGACTACCATCAAGGACACCACGGACCTCTCGACTTTGACTCTTGATGCGCTGTACTTGCGCCTCAAGACTCACGAGATTGACATTGTCTCTCGCAAGTCGAAGTCACAGTCGATGGCTCTAGTCACCGATCCCAGTTCGGCTTCAGGTCTTTCTTCTTCCGATTCGCTTTGTGGTTTCTCTCTCGCTGCTCTCTGTGACGTAACTGATGATCAGTTAGAGCAGCTTGAGGATGAGCAGCTAGCCCTCCTAGCTCGGAAGTTTTCCCATGCTTACAAGAGGAGGAGGGATAGAAACAGAGGAGGACCTGTGATTTGCTTCGAGTGTGGTGGCCCCAACCACATTCGGGCAAACTGCCCCAAACGGGAGAAGGCCAAGAACGAGTACGGCGGTTCGGGCAAGAACGACTACACCGACATGAACCGCAACAAGAAGCCTCCAGCGCACCCTCAAGGCAAGAAGAAGTTCCGCAACTTTGGGAAGGCCAAGAAGCTCTTCCACCGCGTCCTCACCACCGGCTCTGATACCAATTGAAGGACCGAAATGGCAACAGAGGGGGGTGAATGTTGCTTTCAAAAAATTGCCTGAAAAGAAAAGACTGCAGAGGAACAGCCAAATACCTGAAAAGAAAAGAGAGCTAAAAGCAGCCGAAAAGAAGATAGAAAAGATCAAGAGTGCTGCTCTTCTAGGAAAGAAGAAAACAGGTTTCAAACTAGAGCAAACCTATCTTAGGAAGAGAACAAAAAAAACTGATCGGTAGAGAAGAAGATAAAGTAGGCAGCAAACACTTTCAATATATATATATATATATATATATATATATATATATATATATATATATATATATATATATATATATATATATATATATATATATATATATATATATATATATATATATATATATATATATATATATATATATATATATATATATATATATCGAAATGGGCTGTATTGATCAGACCTAGAGAGACAAAATATAACCGAAAGAGAGAGATAAAGCGCTCTTGAAGAAAACTAAAAGACAGACTTTCAAAGATCAAACCGAAAAACAAAAAAAGAAAAGATTGATTGGCGCCTATGCTACTCAGATCAAGAACTAGTATTTCAATCTCACCTACTGGTTGCCTTTAGAAAAAGAAATCTCAGATCATAAACCAGCTCGGCCGATGAACAGACACAAATAAAAGAAACTTAGACTGCAGGTGGGACTGAATAAAAATAGCACATCCAAAAACTGAGCAAGAATCGGCTAAACCGAAAAGAACCAAAAAGGCTACAACTTGCTGACTGACATCAAAAACCAACAGGAGACAAACTCACAGCATGCTGCCCTCTCCTCACCTACTCCTCAACTAATAAAACACAAAGCAAAAACAAACTCCCAAAGCCATCAACTCCTATTTCAAGACATGAAACAACCAGGGAACACCCCTCTATATATAGTTGTTGCTTAACGGGTTTACAACTCGCTTTCCCCGCTAACTTAAACAACTCTTGCACTTTATTAGCTCAAACCAAATCCACTTTCTTTTGTGCAGCCCTGCGCTTTTACCAAAATGCCCCTCGTGCACCTTCCGGGAAGCTTCCTCATTTCTTGTCGTCCAAGCCTCGCATCCACCTCGAGTCCTCGCCGTCTTAGGCACATCCTGACCGTTCCGACCTCAGTACCGCCTGTGCCTAGTCCGGTCATCTCGTACCTCACCACGACCTCGCCTCAAAGTCCTGCAGCCATCACAGACAAGAAACAAATCACATAGCACCGCTCGAAATATTGTAACCATACATTAGCATCAGAAGAAATACTCAAAGCCCAAACCGATCGAAACGAAAAATAAACGACTTAAGCACGTTCGACCTAGATCGACAAGGTCCGACCGAAACCGACTGCACCACGCAATGACATGGCTCAAACCACTCAAACCAAACTCAAATTTTTCAGAACACGTGTCAATTACTCATCACAAATATGGGGTCACATCCACATTGCTCTCAAAGACTTCAGAAAGCGAAAGGCTATGCAACGGCCTTCGTCATCCTCATCAAGTGCTCGGCGAGGAAGAACCACAGGGTCGCCCCAATTTTGATCCTAATCTCCTCGGCAATTTGTGCTCCTTCCACGAGCTCAGTCCACCCAACCCAAACAGAATACTGCACCCAACCATTGGCAATTAGATGTCCCACTTGTGGTAGGAACCACCTTTTAAACAACTATCCACGAAGATCCAATGCTTGTTTCCATTGCGGGGAAACTGGTCACTTCAGAGATCAGTGCCCCAGGAGAACACTGCCGTCAGAAGTGGCAAAGATGTAAGTCCGCAACCAGTAGCAGGATGTGAAGCCACAGGTGAGCACCAACACTTCACGAGGAGGTTTCTTGCAGATGAGGCCACCAAGACCCCAGGCACCAGCAGGAACGGCAAATTACACTTCCACGGGCAGAGGCAAAGGCAACACAGGACCTACCTTTCAAGCTAGAGTCAACCATGTATCCGCCGAAGACGCCGCAGGAGCAAGTGACGTCATTGTGGGTATGTTTCCAATCAACTCCATACCTGCATTGATTTTATTTGATCCTGGTGCAACACATTCATTCATATCAGAGAGTTTTGCTACAAGAAATCAGTTGCCATGTGTTTCTCTGCTAAAACCCTATGCTGTTTCAAACCCCTGGGATTAGGATGGAATCCCACTGTGAGTGTGGTGATCTTAGCATAGAGATGCAAGGGATAGTATTTAAAACCAATTTACTGCAACTAGACATGAAAGGACTAGATGTTATCTTGGGTATGAATTGGCTAGCTAAAAATAAAGGCAAAGTGGATTGCGAATTCAAGACAGTGACCTTAGTCTAGAAGGCCAGAAAGTGGTGATAGAGACAAATCATGAATTGATAAAGAATGCAAAGAAGTATGTGCTCAACGCATTAACAGCTACAGTTGATCAAGTGCCAGTAGTACAAGAATATCCAGATGTGTTCCCAGAAGAGTTGCCAGGAAAACCACCTGACAGACAGGTAGAGCTGGCCATAGAGCTGATTCCAGGCACCAAGCTAGTCACCAAGCACCAGTACAGGATGTCAGCTAGCGAACTAAAAGAATTCAAGAGGCAGCTGGATGATTTACAAGAGAAGGAGTTCATTCGACCAAGTTTTTCACCTTCGTCGGCTCCGGTATTATTTGCAAAGAAGAAGAATGGAGAGTTGAGGATGTGTGTCGACTACCGAGGTCTGAATGCTGTCACAATCAAGAATAAATACCCATTGCCAAGAATTGATGATCTGTTCGATCAGCTCAAGGGAGCCAAGGTGTTCTCTAAGATTGATCTGCGCTCGGGTTATCATCAACTTAAGGTCCGGGAGCAAGATCGAGAGAAGACAACCTTCATCACAAGATATGGATTATATGAGTTCACAGTCGTGCCCTTTGGTCTTACCAATGCGCCAACGTATTTCATGAATCTTATGAACCTGGTGCATATGGACCAATTGGACCAATTTGTGATAGTCTTTGTGGATGATATTCTGATTTACTTCAAGAGCGAAGAAGAACACAAGCAGCATCTACATATGGCATTATCAAGACTAAGAGAACATCAGTTGTATGCCAAATTCAACAAGTGCAGTTTCTGGTTGAAGGAAGTTGCTTTCTTGGGTCACATTATCTCAAAAGAAGGAGTCAAAGTCGATCCAGAGAAAGTTAAGGCAGTCATGGATGGAAGCAACATGAGACGGTGACGGAAGTGAGAAGTTTTTTTGGATTGGCGGGTTATTATCACCGATTCATCAAGGGTTCTCAAAGATATCTCGTCCGCTCACCCAGTTGCTTAAGAAAGACAAGCCTTTCACCTGGACAGATGCTTGCGAAGAAAGTTTCCAGCAACTGAAGACCAAACTCACAACGACACCTGTCTTGATTTTACCAAACCCAGAAAAGGAATTTCAAATCTATTGTGATGTTTCAAAACAGGGTTTGGGATGTGTGTTAATGCAAGACAGAAAAGTTGTGGCGTATGCATTGAGACAATTGAAGCTGCATGAGGAGAATTATCCGACGCATGATTTAGAGCTAGTAGCTGTGGTGCATTCACTCAAAATTTGGAGGCACTACCTGCTAGGAAATTGTTGCGAGATATTCTCTGACCACAATAGCCTGAAGTACATTTTCACTCAACCAGAGTTGAACATGAGGCAACGCAGATGGTTGGAGCTAATCAAGGACTATGATGTAGAACTCCAATACCATCCAGGTAAAGCAAACGTTGTTGCTGATGCACTTAGCCAGAAGGCTCATCAAAATAAAAGCCAGGACAACCGAGTATCCACCAGAGTTGCAGAAGGACATACAACAACTAAACCTGATAATCGTAGAACAAGGTTGCGTGGCAGCACTAGAAATTCAACCTCTACTGATAGACCAAATTAAGGCAGCCCAAGATGAAGATGAAGAAATTCAGAAACTCAAGAAGAAGATTCAAGAGGAAGGTTCAACCGAATATGCGATAGACGAACATGGAATCCTCACTTTCTGTGGTCGCTATTGCATACACAACAAGAAAGAATTGAGCGATCTAATCCTGATCGAAGCCGACTCATCTCAATTCTCAATCCATCCAGGAGGTACCAAGATGTACCAAGACTTGAAGAAGAAATACTGGTGGAATGCAATGAAGAAGGAAGTGGCCGAGTATGTGGCAAAATGTGATGTTTGCCAGAAGATCAAGATAGATCATCAGAAACTATCGGGATTGTTGCAACCTTTGCCAATTCCCGAATGGAAATGGGACAACATCGGCATGGATTTTATTACCGGACTTCCAAGGACTCATGAAGGCTATCATGCTATCTGGTCATTGTTGATAGATTGACCAAGGTGGCTCATTTTCTTCCGATCAAGCAAACCTACAGGAAGGACAAGCTAGCCGAGTTGTACCTAACAAGAATCGTGACACTCCACGGAGTCCCTAAGAAGATTGTTTCAGATAGAGGAGCATAGTTCACATCCAAATTCTAGGAGAAACTACATAAAACCATGGACACTGACCTGAATTTCAGATCAGCATACCATCCACAAACAGATGGTCAAACAAAAAGAACAAATCAGATTCTGGAAGATATGTGGACAGCTTGCGCTTTTGTGTATGGAGCAGCTTGGAACATTTGCCTACCATTTGCTCAGTTTTCATACAAAAACAGCTACCAAGCTAGTATAAAAATGGCCCCATTCGAAGCATTGTACGGCAGAAAGTGTAGAACACAATTGAACTGGTGAGAGGCAGGAGAACGCCAACTTCTCGATCCTCAATTCGCCCAAGATTCAGAAGCTCATGTCAAGATCATCAGAGACAGACTAAAGATTGCACAAGACCATCAGAAGAGCTACACCAACAACCGAAGAAAAGACTTGAGCTTTGAAGTTGGAGATTTTGTGTACATTAAGGTTGCCCCGTTCAAAATTGTCAAGAGATTCCAAGTCAAGGGAAAATTAGCTCCAAGATATGTGGGACCGTTTCAAATAACTGGAAGAGTTGGGGAGGTAGCTTACAAAGTTCAACTACTGCCCAACTTGGCAAGAATACATAACGTGTTCCACATATCACAACTTCGGAAATGTTTGCGACAGACTTCAGATGAGGTATCAGTGTCAGACATTGACCTGCAAGACGATTTGACCTATCCTGAAGAGCCACTACAGATACTCGAGACATTAGAGAGGCAACTCAGGAACAAGAACATCAGGTTTTGCAGAGTTCAATGGAGAAATCACACGGTAGACGAGTCCACTTGGGAAAGAGAGTCAGACTTGCAGTGGGATTTTCCCAACTTACTCCCTGGACCAAATTAATCTCGGGGTCGAGGTTCTTTTAAGGGGGGTAGGTTGAAATGCCCCAAAAAAATTTCAAAATTTTCAATGAATTTTCCTGAATTTTTGAGTGAAGTTTGGCCCCTTTCCTTTTTCAGAAATTCCCGACAGAATGCGCTTTCCTTTCTCGACCATCCGCCTCCCTCTTCTGTTGGCGCCCCCTCCTTCTCTGCCTTCTCCTTGCCCGACCCGGTTTTCCCCCTCTGCCATCCGTGGCCCACCTGTCAGTCCCTCCTTCCCTCTCCTCCGCGCGACGTGCCATCGCCCATCCCGACCGGTCACCTACACCCGCACTACTCCTGTGCATTTACTCATGGTGATGCAGCCCCGTCGCTCAGACGCGACTCCCCGCCCACCCCCGCAGCTTCCCCAGGCCGCCTACAGAGCCGTAGCAGTGCCCACGCCGCGCCATTACTTCCCCGAGCACTAACTCAACAAACTGAAACTATGATACAAGGACCAATGACTCGAGCGCGAGCACGTCAACTAAACCATCACGTGAATGCGTTCCTAAGTTTGCACATAAATGTTTCAAGGAATGGCATACTACTTAATTCTTGTGATGATTTAATTGTCCTTAGGAACCATGAGGAAGAACCACGTGAGCTCAAGTGTAGAAGTTGAACTGTCAAGCGTAATCCAAGTTCTGTTCGCGAGTTCGAATTAGATTCGGCCTTGTCAGCAGCATCTACTTCAAACGGCCATAACTTTTGATCCAGAAGGCTTCTCGGGGCCCGTGAGTACTCATTGCAAAGCTCTTGGAGTCTACTTTCAAATGGATCTAGTCTTACCTCTAAATTCCATCCGAGCTGATAAAAAACTTCCAAACAAGTCACATCACTTTTTCAGTCCGAGTCAAAGTGGGCCTTGGGCCTTGTAATCGAGTCTGGTACCGCGGCGATACTGTTCACGTGAAAAATAACCATGAATAGTACCGTATCCCTTGTCATTAGATAACTGCGACTTCCCCCTCCCCTATTTAAGGAGGTCGCACCCCTTTAGTTTTCCTTGGGTTTTTCTTAAGAGATTATTCTGCTTAGCAGTTTCACCGCATGTTCGGTTGAGGAACCCCAACTTGTGAACTTAATCTTTATTCGCAATACAATTTCAGATTGCTTTTTGAACTCTCTTGCTTGTGTTCTCGATTCGCTTGCAGGAGATAGCTTTCTTGGTGAGGTCAACCGTGTTCGGCACGGTTGATAACCAACGGAGCAGTGGTGTAGTGATTGCGAGAGGTTCGATCTGTTTTGGTCGGAGCTTTTGGATCATCAACATTGAGTTCTCCACAATCGACTTATCAGTACCTCTCGGAAGATCGGGACATTGTCACATTAGTTGGTATCAGAGCAGCGGTTGCCCGTGAGGTAATTCGTCCCTTTTAGACTAGTTTATGTTTATCATATCATCCCAAAACTCCAGAAAATTAGCCACAAAAAAAATTGTTTGTAGTGTTCTTCCGCTGTCCCAACACCCCTTGTGCCATTGCAATTTTTTCAGTATTGCTCGTTGAATTTTTGGTTACATTGTCGTCTTCAAGTTGCTAATTGCTAGTTTAGTCAGTGTCCAGTTCGTCATTGCCTAGTTGCATCTCGTGTTCCTTTGCGTAGCTTCGTCGTTGTGTTCTTGTTCCTTGCCGCGCCGCCATCCTTGCCGCGGTTTCCCATCCGTTGCCATCCCATCTGCTGCCACCCCATCCGCTGCCAACCCTTGCCGCAACCCCCCAGGCGTTGCCATCCTCCGCGACCCTGCCATCTCCTGCTGCGCCTCTCGTTTGTCTCGTCCTTGTGCAAGAAAAAAATAGGGTTTCGGACTCAGAGAAAAAAAAGAGAGTGTTGATTTCGGTTGTTTAGGAAAAAAAGAGAAAAAGAGAAAAAAAAGGAAAGAGTCCATCTTGGCCGAAATATGGAAAGTGCATCAAAGCTTCACCAAAAATAGTTAAAATTATAGAGTTGTTCTTCATACATCCAAAAGCCTCCAAAAAAATTGAGCAATTTCGGCTACGGGATCAAAAGTTATAGCAATTTCAATTGAGGCCTAAACGAATTCGAGTCTGTTTCTGACATACCTTCAGTAAAACGGGCATAACTTTTGCATACAATGTCCGTTTTCGACGTTATTGTACCTGTTGGAAAGCTAACGACGAGCCCGATCGAAAACAATGACGAACTTGCGCTAGTCGCCCTCCAAGACCCCCAAAATCGGCCATCTCTAGCCCTGAAATTGATTACAAAGAGTATAATGATATCAATATATTGTTCCAGCTTGCTTGTTTGGCAGAAAAGGAATTGCAGGGTAGGCAACAAAGGACTAGGAACAACTTTGGAAATACATCTACATCGAGATCGACACCGGGGGAAGCCAAGACAGCCCCACCTCCTGTTTTTCGAGCTACTGCCCCCTCTGTGAGTAGGGCGCATTTAGCAGCACCGCCGCCACCATCACGCGCACCCGAGACAAGCAAATATACTAGTGTGCAAGCACCAGCAAAGAGCTCTTCATTGGTTGCTTCCACGAGCCGTACGACGGGCATTGTGTGCCACCGTTGTAAAGGGATTGGCCACGTCATGAGAGATTTCCCAAGCCAACGGGCGTACATTGCGACAGAAGATGGTGGTTATGTAAGTGCTAGTGATGTTGAGGATGAATATGCTCTTGTAGCTAACCTTGCAGGCAATGGTGATGATCATGAGATAGATAGCGATGGTGAGGAAATTTTAGGTGCCGCTGCTACGGCGAATTGTAGAACCATAATTGTGCAGCGAGTACTAAGCACTCAAAAAGAGCAAGAGGAGAAGCTACAACGTTATAATTTGTTTCAGATGTTCCTCATCGTCAACGATTGCCGTGTTCGTGTTATAATTGATGGTGGGAGCTGCAATAACTTGGTGGATTCGGGATTGGTGAAGAAGCTTGGCTTGACCACATGTGCGTACCCTCACCCATACCACATTCAGTGGTACAACAACAGTGGTAAGGTGAAGGTAACACAATCTGCGAGAGTGCATTTTTTTCATTGGTTCCTATCATGATGTTGCTGATTTTGACGTAGTACCTATGCAAGCCTGCTCACTTTTATTAGGTCGTCCATGGGAATTTGATACCGATGCAACTCATCATGGTAGAAGTAATAAGTACTCTCTTATGCACAAAGGAAAGAAAATAACTTTGCTACCTTTGACACGTACTGAAATTGCTAATGTTGATAAAGAGCTAGCTGAAAATGAGAAGAAAGAACTTGAACATGAATCTGAAAATCAGCAAGTAGTGAGGAATATTTTCCCACCTAAGAAAGAGAGGTTGGCACCTAGTTCTAGGACCGAGGGAATTAAATTAAAGGGTTGTGTCATGCTTACAACCAAATCTGATCTTGTTGAAATTTGTCATAATGATATGCCATGCTATGCTTTGATATGCAAAGATGCGTTATTTTCACTTGATGATGTATCTAGCCCTTTGCCGTCTGCTGTCACTAACCTTTTTGCAGGAATATAAGGATGTGTTTCCAGCTGAGATACCACCCCCAGGGCTGCCGCCTATTAGAGGCATTGAACACCAAATTGACTTAATTCCAGAAGCGACTTTGCCAAACCGTGCGGTGTATAGGACCAATCCGGAGGAGACTAAGAAAATTTAGTGACAAGTCCAAGATCTTTTGGACCAAGGGTACGTACGGGAAAGCCTTAGTCCTTGTGTTGTGCCTGTTCTTTTGGTTCCTAAGAAAGATGGTAGTTGGTGTATGTGTGTTGATTGTAGAGCCATTAATAATATCACAATACAGTATCGTCATCCTATTCCTAGGTTAGACGACATGCTGGATGAGTTGAGTGGTTCTATTCTTTTCACAAAGATAGACTTGCGTAGTGGGTACCTAGTGGGTACCACCAAATTAGAATGAAATTGGGAGATGAATGGAAAATAACATTTAAAATTAAGTTCGGGCTATATAAGTGGTTAGTAATGCCTTTTGGTTTAACTAATGCACTTAGCACATTCATGTGTTTGATGAATGAAGTTTTGCATGCTTTCATTGGAAAATTTGTGGTGGTTTATTTTAATGATATTCTAATCTATAGCAAGTCATATGAAGAACATCTGGATCATTTACGTGCTATTTTTAATGCTTTGAGAGATGCACGTTTGTTTGGTAATCTTGAGAAGTGCACCTTTTGCACGGATCGAGTCTCTTTTCTTAGCTATGTTGTTACTCCACAGGGCATTGAAGTTGATCAAGACAAGATCATCGCTATCCAGAGTTGGCCGCCTCCTAAAACGGTCACACAAGTGCGGAGTTTTCTCGGGCTCGTTGGTTTGTATCGGCGTTTTGTTCGGGATTTTAGCACCCTCGCTGCACCACTGAATGAGCTTACAAAGAAGGGTGTTACCTTTACTTGGGCCACCAAACAATAACAAGCTTTCGACACTCTCAAAGATAAGCTAACACACGCCCCTTTGCTTCAACTTCCTGATTTCAACAAGACTTTTGAATTAGAATGTGATGCTAGTGGCAGAGGTCTTGGGGGTGTGTTAATTCAAGAAGGAAAACCTGTTGCTTACTTTAGTGAAAAATTAAGCGGTCCTAGTTTGAACTATTCTACCTATGATAAAGAATTATATGCTCTAGTTCGAACTTTGGAAATATGGCAACATTATTTATGGCCCAAAGAGTTTGTAATACATTCTGATCATGAATCCTTGAAGCATATTCGAAGTCAAACCAACCTGAACCGCAGACATGCTAAGTGGATTGAGTTTATTGAATCTTTTCCCTATGTCATTAAATTTAAAAAGGGCAAAGAAAATGTGATAGCTGATGCATTGTCTACGAGATATACCATGCTTTCTCAATTGGACTTCCAAATCTTTGGGTTAGAGACAATAAAGGAGCAATATGTGCATGATGCTGATTTTAAAGATGTGTTGCTAAATTGTCAAGAGGGAAAGGGTTGGAATAAATTTTTTGTGCATGATGGGTTCATATACTGTGCTAGCAAGCTATGCATTCCAGCTGGCTCCGTTCGTCTTTTGTTGTTACAGGAGGCGCATGGAGGAGGATTGATGGGTCACTTCGGCGTGAAGAAGACCGAGAACATTCTGTCCCACCATTTTTATTGGCCAAAGATGAGGCGTGACGTCGAACGCTTCATTGCCTGTTGCACCACGTGCCAAAAAGCTAAGTCACGACTTAACCCTCATGGTTTATACATGCCTCTTCCTTTTCCAAGCATACCGTAGGAAGATATCTCTATGGACTTTGTTTTAGGGCTACCTAGAACAAAGAAGGGGAGGGATAGTATTTTTGTTATCATGGATAGATTCTCTAAGATGGCTCATTTTATACCATATCATAAAAGTGATGATGCTACAAATGTTGCTTATTTGTTCTTTAAGTAAATTGTTCGCTTGCATGGTATTCCAAATACAATAGTTTCAGATCGTGATGCTAAATTTCTTCGTCATTTTTGGAGAACCTTGTGGGGTAAGCTGGGGACTAAGCTGTTATTTTTCACTACTTGTCATCCCCAAACTGATGGACAAACTGAGATAGTCAATAGAACATTGTCTACATGCTTAGGGCTGTGCTTAAAAAGAACTTAAAAATGTGGGAAGAATGTTTGCCTCATGTGGAATTTGCTTATAATCGTTCACTGCATTCTACCACAAAGAAATGCCCTTTTGAGATTATTTATGGTTTCATATCTCGTGCACCTATCGACTTGTTGCCTCTTCCAGCTTCTGAGAAGGTAAAATTTGATGCGCAATAACGTGCTGATTTGATACGTAAGATGCATGAGACTACTAAAGAGAACATTGAGATTATGAATGCTAAATATAAAGTTGCTGGTAGTCAAGGACGCAAGCATGTTACTTTTGAACCTGGTGATCTTGTGTGGTTACACTTGCGTAAAGAACAATTCCCTGAATTGAGAGAGTCTAAACTCATGCCTCGTGCAGATGGTCCTTTTAGAGTGCTTGAACGTATTAATGATAATGCATATAAGTTAGACTTGCCTGCAGATTTTGGGGTTAGCCCCACCTTTAACATTACAGATTTGCAACCTTGCTTGGGCGCGGAAGATGAGCTTGAGTCGAGGACGACTCCAATTCAAGAAGGGAAGGATGATGCGGACATCCTAACTCAACAAACTGAAACTATGATACAAGGACCAATGACTCGAGCGCGAGCACGTCAACTTAACCATCAGGTGAATGTGTTCCTAAGTTTGCAAATAAGTGTTTCAAAGAATGGCATACTACTTAATTCTTGTGATGATTTAATTGTCATTAGGAACTATGGGGAAGAACCACGCGAGCTCAAGTGTAGAAGTGGAACCGTCAAGCGTAATCCAAGTCCTGTTCGCGAGTTCGAATCAGATTCGGCCTTGTTAACAGCGTCTATTTCAAATGGCCATAACTTTTGATCCAGAAGGCTTTTCGGGGCCCGTGAGTACTCGTTGGAAATCTCTTGGAGTCTACTTTTAGATGGATCTAGTCTCACCTCCAAATTCCATTCGAGCCAATCAAAAACTGCCAAACAAGTCACATCACTTTTCAGTCCGAGTCAAAGTGGGCCTTGGGCCTTGTAATCGAGTCCGGTACCGCGGCCGTACTGTTCACGTAAACAGTAACCATGAATAGTACCACATCCCTTGTCATTAGATAACTGCGGCTTCCCCCTCCCCTATTTAAGGAGGTCGCACCCCTTTAGTTTTCCTTTGGTTTTCTTAAGAGAGTATTCTACTTAGCAGTTTCACCGCATGTTCGTTGAGGAACCCCAACTTGTGAACTTAATCTTTATTTGCAATACAATTTCAGATTGCATCTTGAACTCTGTTTCTTGCGTTCTCGGTTCCCTTTCAGGAGATAGCCTTCTTGGCGAGGTCAACCGTGTTCGGTATGGTTGATAACCAACGGAGCAGTGGTGTAGTGATCGCGAGGGGTTCGATCTGTTTTGGTCGGAGCTTTTGGATCATCTAACCTCAGCCGCCAGATGGCCTCGCCCCTCGGCCGTCCGATCTCACTTACTCCTGCTCATCCAGAGCGTTCACTCGCGTAGCATTGCCGCCATCCACGCTAGCCGCGTGTCGGCCATCCAGCAGTGGTAGGCGCGCGCGCTGGGCTCCGGCCGAAATTGTGCTCGGGCCGCAATGTAGCAAGAGACCGGCTCGACACTGTTCATCTGATTTTCCAGGGATTTTCCAAAAATCCAAAAAAATCAAATAAAATCCTAGAAAATCACAGAAAATTGCAAAAATTCCCAAATTACACCATTTTGTTCATCTTGATGCCCTGAACCCATTTTTAACCTCCAATCCACCTAATTTTTTCCAGAAAAATTCAAAAAGCCCTCATTTGTATTTTAATGCATTTTATTCCTTTTCATAGATTTATGTTTTTCCCCGCTTGATTAGGCTCAAGCCGGACTTATGTTATTTTTGTGTGTTTGCGCTAGCATCGGAGTTTTCGGAGGCCTCAGTGCAAGGGCAAGATCAAGTCAGTGTGGTCTACGAGGTTGCCAACCCAGTCGAGTATCAAGGCAAGCTGCAAACCTTTGATCATGCTGAAATCCCATGTCAATTTAATTATGTCATTGTGATAATTGCATTATGATTATTTGTGAAATGTTAATTTGCATAAAATAAAATGCTTAGAATGACCTCATATTTACTTAATACCTGCCACCGACAAATGCCATGTCAAATTGTAGCCCTACCTTTGTCAACCCTAGAATTACTTTATTTATGACTTAAATGCTGGTAGTACTTACATTCCATGAGATTTTCACATTACTAAGGTTGTGGCCGTGGGTCGGTGGTTTTGGAAAGTTGAAATTTAGGGTTAAGGAGTTGTGGGACACCGCGAGACGGTCTTTGCCCACCACTTTACCCTGAGTTGAAAGTTGGTCGCCCTGTGAATTTGTAAGGACTAGACCCTTGCGCCGAGCAAATGACATATCGGCCGCTCAACCACAGGTGTTGACTTGTAAACCCTGGTTTAGTAGCTGCTCAACTCGAGTGAAACCCTACATTGGGAGTTGGTGTGGGTCGGCAGATCCAGAATGGACAACGATAGGTCTCCACAACACGGGCCTGGCGTTCCGTGTTGGCCAACGGATACCCGAGAGTGTGTGATCTCCTAACCTATTGGGTAGAGTATATATATCAAGGATTGAGTAGTGAAACGACCCTGTTTCTTAACTCAGTCATGAGGGTTAAGAATGCTTGTGGGTAAAGTTGGGCAACTCTGCAGAGTCAACAAAAAGGTATTCGAATATGCCGTGCTCCTGGTTAATGGAGCTGTGTCTATTGGGTGATTCCAGCAGCGAGGCATAAGTAGTTTTCACAAGTGTTTTAAACTGAGTATATGGTTAATTAACTTTGAAAGCAACCCCTTTAATCTTAAGGTGTAGTCGTAGGTTTTGGATTTACAAAAATGTTTGCAAATAAAAGTGCATTCACTGCAATTAATAAAATAAGTATACTCCCATCCTTGGTTGATCCGTGCAATTTAGCTAAGTTAGGGTTTTCCTTTTGTGACTTACTGAGCTGGTTAGCTCATAGCTTGCTAAACCCTTCAGAGTGTCAAGATGCCGGTGAAGGTCTCCTAGTCGAGGAAGCTCCAGAAGAGCCATTCTACGACGAGGATCCCTGGTTTTAGGTTTCAGCCGCGCTTAGGCATCTTGGTGGTTTTGTGTAATGTAATATACTTTGGGCTCGCACGCCCGTTGCAGTGAAACTTGGTTGATAAACTATATGTTGTAATATAAGATGGCTCTTTTGCTGTAAGCATGTTTGTTGTGATATTCTCTTGCTCGACGCTCCATAACTGGTCAAGCTTGAGTAGTTGCGGAATGTCAGGTCCTGGCGCCCCTGGAAACGGGGGCGTTACATAGGATAATGGATGGGGTGGCCACGTCGCCAATTATTTTGGATCGTTCGATCGGGGTGGCAATTCGTACTTTCTTTTCTCAATATATAGTTAGAGACCCGTGCGTTGCAACGAAGTTATAAAAATAGTGAGACGAAACTTACTGTCTGGCCAACTTCACACATCAAACATTAGAGAGCAAGCGACAGAGATAGAAGGGTGGTTAGAATACGTGAGGAGATAGGGAAAGTGGAGGGGGTGGGCGGTTGTGTCCTGAGAGAGGAGGAGAGAGACAAATGGTTCATAGCAAATCGGATGGCTGAGAAGAGAGGAGGGAAAATGGACCAACCACCACCTTACACTTTTATAATAGTAAAGATATAACTTTTACATTAAGTACTATTTTCTAATATAAAATATAAATTTTGATTATTTTATTTTTGAGATGAAGACTACATACTTTATCTTAGAAGCTAGATCATGCGGATGCACGGTAGGCCGACTAGAATAATTAAAGGTACACTCCATGGATTACTAATCAAAGGTATTGGCTTGAGTTGCAAATGGATGATTATTATAATAGAATAGAAACAAAGGTACACTCCATGGATCAACTAATCAATTTGCATAGGGAACACGAGGTCTTGCGTGCACCCAGAGCTTGGACTTCCTTCTTACAGTGATACCAAAGGCCTCTGTCATGTCAAGCTCTTCACACTTGATGCCACTGGGCAGGTCCCAGTCGAAGTGGTAAAGAAGGCTAGCGAGTGCCAGCTCCATGTTGGCCATCCCGAGCGTCATGCCGGGGCAGATCCGCCGCCCAGCGCCGAACGGGATGTACTCGAAGTCGGCGCCTTTGAAATCAACGTTGCTGTTCTCAAATCTCTCCGGCCTGAACACTTCGGCGTCCTCCCAGTACGTGTTGTCCCTTCCCATCGCCCACACATTGACAAACACTTTGGTGCCCTTCGGCACGTCGTAACCCATCACCCGACACGTCTCGCGGCACTCTCGGGGGAGCAAGAGGGGTGCCGGAGCGTGCAGCCTCAGGGTCTCCTTGATCACCAGCTGCAGGTAGCTCAGCTTGGCGATGTCGTCCTCGGTTAGCTTGTCTTGTCCTCGAAGGTTTCCCTCACCTCTGACTGGGCCTTGTGCAAGACTCGCGGGTTCTTCATGAGCTCGGACATGGCCCACTCTAGCGTCGTGGACGATGTCTCGCTCCCAGCAGCGAAAATGTCCTGCAATTACCACGTTAAAAGATATTGCATATTGAACCACTGATGTACTGAAACATTTGTAGCAGTGTAGTGTCGTATGCATGCATTTGAAGGACAGTTAAGAAGATCTTACGAAAATGACAGTGCTGATGATCTCGGTGGTGAGTTCAAACTGCAGCCCGCCATCCTTCTGCAGCCTCAGGAGGACGCCTAGCAGGTCTTCCTCTCGCTCCGGCGTAGGTGCACCGGCGCGCTCTCGGATGATGCTCTGTACGATGCGGTAGATGTTCCCCTGGCACCTCCCCATGTCCCGGGCGGCGGCGCTGAGCCTGCGCACGAGCCGCGACGACGGGTAGAGGTCGGCCATGTTGAACCCGCTGGTGAGCCGCACTGCCTCGTCCAGCTCATGCAAGAAGTCATCCCGGTGCTCGCACCGCCCGCCAATGGCCGAGCGCACCACGACGTCGTTCATCATGCGGCAAATCTTCTCGCTGAGGTTGACGGGGCGACCATCCACGCACTCGCCGGAGACCGAGCGGAGGAGGCGAGCTACCTCGTCCGACCGGACGGGCCTGAAGGAGAGCACGCGGCGCTGGTTGAAGAGCTCGAGCACGCAGACCTTGCGGAGCTCGCGCCACCGGTCGTTGTAGGGGGAGAAGAGGATGTCCTGGCCGCCGCAGCTGATGATGTCGAGCGTGGCGCTCAGGTGGCGGCTGGCGAAGGCAGCGTCGTGGGTCTTCATGACCTCCCTTGCAGCCTCGGCGGAGGAGACGACCAACGTGGGCACGGCACCGAGGCGGAGCAGCATGAGCGGGCCGTAGGTCCGGGAGAGCTCGCGCATGGCCTGGTGGGGCAGGTGGCCGAAGCGAGACAGCAGGAGGTGGTGCAGGCTGCCGACGAGCGGCAGCTGCGATGGGCCGGGGGGCAGCCGCAGCGCGAGGGACGGCGAGGTGTAGCGGCCGATGAGCTTTAGGAGGAGGAGGAGGAGGAAGGCTAGCAGTAGGAGCGTCAAGTCCATTTGCGTTAGCTTGGAAGGTTAGCTGCAGCTGATATAATGGAGCCGGACTGCCGGAGTAGCTAATATATAGTGCTGGTTTCTTCTAGATTAAGATATGTCCAAAAATTTTGGACAAAAAAAATGCTGATTTGAACCACAATGCGAGCTTATTGGAATCGTGGACTATTAATTGACTTCTTATTAAAACTCTTTTACGTGAATCCTACGAGAAGTATAATTGTAAATGAGTACATGACGTAAGAATAATTTTCACAAACGCCAAAAGTCTTTCAAAATTGCCCCTGCGTGAAGGAAAAGCTGCTAAAAGATTTATGTTTCAAACCAGGTTGCAGCAACCATGTACGGGAGACGACGGCGATTGCATAGGGAATGGGCGAGAGACGATGATGGCAGCGATAGAAATGATTAATAACGGGGGTGTCTATTGCACAGTCAACTGAAAAAAATGCATTTCAGTCGATTCTTTAACGGGCGCGCACTTCTCAGGATTCAACCCGTTATGGCCCAACACGACAACCTCAAACAGGATAGATTGACCACGTTACTGGCCCAACTAAATATGTGAGCCCAAAAATAACCCTTCAAACGTGCAAACCTAGACTTACCACGTTCCTTCTCTCCAAAAAAAAACCTAAAATACAGCACAGAAGAGGATTTGCATAGAGGCGGCGGAAGCAAATCCAAGAAAAACAAAAGCCAAAAACAGAAGAGGGCGATTGCAGAGAGGCGGCAGAAGAACAAAAGATAGGGATGACGAACTGGCCTGTGCAAATGGATCCGACATTGCATAATCCTCAGGTTTCTATTTCTTAGTTGTTCTTCCCGTTTGCTGCCTGTGAACTCTGATACATCTCCTGACTTGTTGTCGTCTTGTTTTCTTCTGTCAACTATAATTCTTCTCCAAAAATTATTTATTGTGGTTGAACCGAAACAAACCAGCACAATAATTTTCCAGTCATTTTTGATAACATCTATTACATCCAATCCCTACAAAAGTGTGCTGAAAAAAGCGTATAGCCCAGACTAGATCAATGCTGCACATACATTTGAACTATGTCACTCTAGTAATATTATTTCTTGTGGTTGATCTGAAACAAATCAACATGATAATTTGTCAGTCTTTTGATAACAAGTAGGATCCAGCACATCCAATCCAATTACTACAGCAAGTTGGTGATAATAAAGGGATAATACCTAGTAAAAATTGCATAAAGTTTAAAAATGGATATTACAGTAGTACAAATTTTTTTTTGTGAATCATTACTTCTCCTTTACCAAAATAAATATTAATTACAAATTTATCAATGCAGGACAATATAATCATGGATCCCGGAGGACAATCAGAACCTACAAAACTGATAAATTTGGATACAAGCCTTTATGGTAGTAACATCACAGCATTTAATACTGTGTAAATCAGAATTACATTACACAAGTTGCACTACATGTACTATAAAATTGCACATAATTATAGCTGAAATATTGATGCATGTGGCCTACAAAATGCAGATTCATACACAACTGTTACCAGATTGGATGCCAGAAGAACAGGTAGACACAAAAAAAGATATTAAAAATATTAGCATATATGTGATCTTGCGCATCTATTAGTACTATATTAATGATATGAATGTCAGGCAATTTATACTCCATAAGAAAATAAAAAATGAAACATGATGCAACTAACAATAACATATAACATTTTGCGACAAATAAATCTATCACAGAATAGCAACAGCACATATACAAGTTTGCTACAACAGATGGATATCCTTGGAAGCCAAAATGCTGAAGACATAAAGGTATGGCACGGGAATTGTGATAATACTTGAAAATCAAATTATATTGTTATTACACATACCTACTGCCGGCTCCATATGTATTTGAGGTAAGGCTGAACAAGAAAATTACAAAATGAACTCATTGAAAATTGGCAAAAATGAAAAAAAAAGGAATTGACAATATGATTGCCTTTGAACACAGAACGACCTGTATATGACCACCAGCAGGACTGATGAAAATGGACAAATCAAGGCTGAACATCTGCAGAATAGATGCATAGATCACAATCATAACAAAGAATATACAATAAACTACAACGCAACAAATGTAGTCCATGATGAAAATGCAGACAATGCAGAAAATCAAATAAATACAGAAAATGAAGGCTATGGTGTGGAGACTCACATGAGTGGTAGGTTAATTTTCAGTGTAAAATTGTTATGCAATTTTTTCTTGATTCTTGTATTTGTTGTTATGCTATTTCCTATTTGCAATTTTCTACATATTCTTTCCTCATTTTTTTATAATGACATGCATGAAATAAAATATACCTGGTTTCTATCTTATGAAGCAAAACAGACATCAATATCTGATGAGGACAAACAGATATCAATACCTGACCAAGTCAATGCAGAAACTAACGAAATTGCCGAACATGATGAAGTTGAGGAAAATCAGGATATTGCAGAAGTTGAACACGATCAGACATCAATAATGGGCGAAATCAATTCAGAAAACAATGCAATTGAGATTCAGACAACAAAAAATTTTGAAAACATAACAGAAGAGGACATTGAGATATTCCTAGAAAATGAAAGTATCAAGGCAGCACAGAAAGGGGATATGCAGATAGAAACTCATCATGTTCCGCAATTACACATGACTTTTCAAACTGAAGACGAAGAACAAAAGTTCTACAACAGTTATGCATTCATAGTTGGTTTCTCTGTGCTCAAAGCTGGAAATTATCACTCTAGAAAGAAAGAAGCTAACAATGCTGTCACCAGGGTAACATTCAGATGCAATAAGTCGGGAAAGCCAAAAGAAGACGACCAGCTAGCCAAAAGAAAGGAAGACAAGCTTGCAGAACCATCAAAGAAAAGGAAGAGACAATCCAAAGAAGGAATCTCAACAGAACCAGCAGTAGGAAAGCGAAAAAGCAACACAGTAATATTAACCGGAAGCCCTGCAGCAATGGTTATAAAGCTGAAAGACACTGCATGGCAAGTTATACAACTCAATTTCGAACACAATCACGAGCTCAGTCCCCCAGGAGAGTCGAGCTTCTTGCGGTCACACAAAAATATGTCAGATGTAGAAAAGAAGCTAATACGGACACTCAACTCAGTGCAAATACCAAACAGAAATATAATGGCCATATTGTCATTTCTGAGAGGAGGCCTGTCAGCTGTGCCATTTACCAAGAAGCACGTCAGCAACTTAAGAACATCAATGAGAAAGGAATTGAATCAGAATGATATGATGCAAGTGCTTGCATTCTTCTCACAGAAGCAGTCGGAGGATCCTAGATTCTTCTATACATTTCAAGCAGATGAAAATAACACAGTGAAAAGCATCTTCTGGTCAGACGCAAATTGCAGGAGCTGTTATTACCAATATGGAGACTGTGTGAGCTTTGACACAACATACAGAACTAACAAATACAACTTACCTTTTGCACCATTTGTTGGCATTAGTGGACACGGTGATAATTGCTTGTTTGGGTGTGCATTTCTAAAGGATGAAACCATAGAAACATTTACATGGCTATTCAGAACATTTCTAACTTGCATGGGAGGCAAAGCACCAATTAGTGTTATCACTGACCAAGACATTGCCATGAGAACAGCAATAGGCAAAGTTTTCCCAGAAACAGACCACAGAAATTGCTTGTTTCACATTCAGAAGAAGGCACAAGAGAAAGCAGGAATGTGTTTTAGAAGAATCCCAGGTTTGCATGATGAATTCATGGATATACTAAACAACTCTCTTATAGAAATGGAGTTTGAGAATCTATGGGTGGAAATGATTAGAAAATATCAAATTGAGAGCATCAAATACTTTCAAGATATGTGGAATACAAGGAAGAGGTTTGTACCTGTTTATTTCAAGCAACAATTCTACCCTTTCATCCAGACGACTGCAAGAAGTGAAGGCACTAACTCAGTTTTCAAAGACAATGTTGCATCAACATAAAGCATAATAAGTTTCCTTGGAGAGTATCAAAGAATAATTGACACAATTGAAGAAAATCAGAAACAGCAGGACTCAGTCACAAGAGGGACAAAACCATCATATTGGTCTGAATATTATTTTGAAAGACAAGCTGCAAGATTGTACAACAGAGCTATATTCTACAGGTTCCAGCAAGAATTGAAAGGAACAACAAAGCTAAACACAGAGGAAAGAGAAGAGAATAAAACATATGAAGTTTTCAAATCAGAAATGCATGCAATGAGGGAATTCAGACCAAGAAGATTTATAGTGAAGATTGACAAACAAAATGAACAATACAGCTGCATTTGTGCAAAGTTTCAAAAAGATGGCATTCTATGTATGCACGTACTCAAAGTGCTAATTCAGATGAACATCACTGAACTCCCAGAAAGATACTTCCTTGACAGATGGTGACCAAAAGAAAAGAAGAATATTAGAGCTTATGATCACAACATTCCGAGAGACCTAGGTGGTAGATTTGGCATCTCAAGGATCAAAGACAGCAGAGAAATATGCTTACATGTTGAAGGAAATGGATAGGATAGAACAGGAACTTGAAAGCATCTCATCAACAGAAGCAAGAACAACAGATAAACCCAACATGTATCATCAAATATCATCGACTGATCTAGCAAAGGGAAGTACAACTATTGAGCTCAATGATCCACTAAATTCAAACCCAAAGGGCCGACCACAAAAACAAAAAGGAAGATTGAAACCACTTGCTGAACAAGTGAAGCAAATCATCACATGCAGCCATTGTGGATCTCATGACCACAATGTGCAAACTTGCCCAAAGATGCACGAAGACATGAGCAGAGCAAAGAAAAAGAAAAATTCAGCACATAAAGTAACAGGTAATTGATTGGCAATAAAACAAGTTACTTTGTGTTGCAAATTCTCATGATAGTAAATAAAAAGACTTAAGATATCATTCATCATTTTTGATATGCAGGACAAACAGGAGTACCGAACAAGAAACAGAAGAACAAAGCAGCGACTACAGAAAACAACTTACCGACAGCTATTTATGAATGATGCAATGCAAAAAGCATGTACTGTAACACGATCTAATTATTATTTCTATTAAAAAACAGAATTATATTTATTCAAAGGAGCACTGTATGAATTATGACTTGTATTTTTCATTTCGCACTTGATTGGTATCGTTTAATATTTGTACTGTAACACGATCTACCATTCAAGACTTATTTTGTTGGCACAACAATAGAAAAATAATACAAAAATACATACCATTTGACGACAGCTTCAAAAAATTATATATCTTGTTGAGCACACGAATCAACAAAACAATACAAATGAGATAAAAAATAGAAAAACAATTTAATGTAGAAAAAGAACATATAACAGCACGCATACAACATCTATCCAGTATATTTCCCATTCACTAATGAACATTCAACAGCACAAGCAGTAGCCTAAGAGGACCTTTGTTTCAGCACCTCAACAACCTATATACTCCAGAAATCTTTGTTTTGGCGCGTTTTCTTTTCTATTCACTGAGTATTCAATTATGTAGCCTAATAGTATTTATAACACTTCAGGATTACACAGCAGTAGTATGTGTATCTGTGAATACTAGCAACATGAACTACGGAGCACATTAACATACAAAATCACATGCAGATAATCTTTGGAAAAATCACATCTGTCCAGTGTATTTGCCTTGCACCTACAATTAGAAACACATGACGCGTGTAAAAAACCACTGTCAGCAGTACAAAAAAGCAAAAATTATGAAGAAAATTTAAAAACAGAATATACTTCACAAGTAATTACCTGAGGTTCAAAATCTCTCACTAGACTTTTGGCGTCCTCCAACTGGTTATGCGTGCTAAAAAACATTTCATTAGCAATTTTGGCCCTGATATTAGCAATGTCCACATGGGAGAACTTATCCCTAAGCTGCACTCGAGGACTCCAAAGCTCCATAAACTTTAGGACGAATACTCCACAATCAGAACTGACCAAACAAAAGAAACAAAACTGTCATTTTTTGTGTTTGCACACAAGAAAATACAAAATGAAATAACACAAGACTAGTACAACTTGAAATTCACAACAATTTACCTAAAATGCATTACAAAAAATGACAGCAACACTAGTACAACTTGAAAAACTAAATTTCTTTAAATATCTACCTAAATTCCATAACTATCCATGAACTCTACAATCATTCGTTATTGCACAAACCAGAAGATAAGCATCAATTTAGTATTAAATTTCCGAAACAAGACCATCTATGCATGTTAAATAATTTAGAAACTGACCAAGTTTCGCATGAATGGAACACATAGACCAAGTTTCACATGAATGGAAACATAATAACATCTAAATCATCATTTATGTACAAAAAAAACTTGCACTTCAAATATTATAAAAATTGCACATCAATCACAACTGTAACATTAGTACGTATGCACTGCAAACTTATTTCAATATCTACCCATAACTACTTATACAATTCAAAAATGGATTATTCTAAGAAAACAAAAAAGAATTAGCAGGAAAAATGAGAAAAATACAGGTTGTCTTGATGTGGAACAGTAGCATGAACAGTATCAAAATCTAAAAAGTTCATCTGCTTTGGGACATACTGAGTCCATGCCTTCACAAAATTTGGAATCTAATCATACAAAACTAATATATGTTAGTGATAAAAGTGATTAGTAATGAAAAGAAAAAAGAATTTTCTAGGCAATACAGAAAGCGGTAATGTTACTTACAAGTATTGACTTGACACGTTTGTGATAAGCAAAGTCTTTATTATAAAAGGAATCCAGAAATACAAACATTGAATCCTTCAAATCAACCACAAAAACAAACCAGTGTTCTTGGAAAAGAGAAAGGAAAAATAACTACAAAAACAACAACATAGATAATTTAATGATGGTGGATAAAAAACTAGATCAAAACATGTAATAAATGAATATGAATATTTAACTTACCAGATCACAGTGCAAAATAAACTTGTTAGCACGCTTAAATGAATTTTGCACAACTTTCATCATATCTTCCTTTCTCTTTTGATTATCCCACTTTTGTAAGAAAAATTCCTAAACAAACAATACAAAAGACAAGAAACATCACAATAAAGCGAACTGGCAAAAAATCAAAAGAAGAAATGAATAAAAAAGAGCTAACAAAAAAGAAATGATAACTCACACTCATGTTGTGGAAAAAGAAATGTTTCTTTGATTCACTCGGGTTGAGATATTTGAAAAGCTTGTAACAGAATGCGTTGACAACATAGTTATCAAGTTTTGATTTTCTCTTCAAACATTGCCCAAGGGACCAGAAGGTAACCTTAACACCACCATAGTCAATAGCAAACCGACTGCAAAAATAAAAATATCGAAAAACTATCAAAAATGTAGCCGACATATAAAATTTCAAGCGCTATAAACATGGATCACTTACTATTTGAGATTTTCGATATCAGAAATCCGAACAATAGCATCAAAATGCATCAGCTCCAAAGAGGAAACAGAAGTTCTAATTCTGTTATCGCCATATGGTGAAGACTTGTATCTACTAGGCTGAACAAATCTTGAAGGGACATAATGTCTAGGCTGGTCATAAGAACTAGAAATGTCAATCTGAATCCCTTCTCTCCATGATTGATTTGAGGATATCCACTGGTTGTATAATTGATCGACTCATCACACAAATTGTTGAACTTTGTCCTAAATCCTTTCTCTCCACAAAAACAACCTCTTGAGATTCTTGGGAACTCTGCAAACAAGCAAAGGCAATCTATAAACCATAACAGAACACACAATGCAAGGTTATATAGTTAAAAAAATCATGTCCTAACTCAACCCTTATAGATCAACTATTCTAGATAATGAAAGAAAAATTGTAACCTAGGTAACCTAGTTACTACAGAGGTGATCCACATATCAACGAAACGTAGCTAGCGATTTTCAACAACTTCGTGACACTATTGAGAGGAAAAGTAAAACCACATATAAATTAGAAGCGCAACTTGTATCATCACGAAACCAAAATACGGCATATGTATGACCTTCTGTAAGAAAAAATGAGACGTGAAATACGAGATACTTACAAGTACAACCACCTTGCCATCCAAGTAACAATTGTGATGGGCAACGGATCTTCTTGCCGATCCAAGTGCTTATTTCGCATCTGCATGCAATTAACTTGGTCCTCATCATTGCTGAAGTCTAAAAAAATTAAATGCAGTCTTACATTGTAAAGTAATACTAATGATTTTAACAAAAAGGAAAAAAACAACAAACATTATATTTTACAAAAAACATAGATCAAAAATTGAAATTACATATGAAAATTACCTCATAGGATGATTCAAACTGGGAGGGAATACTCTTGTTCACCTGCTCAAAAGAAAGATATACACATAAAAAAGTAAAAAAAATATTGAGCTATAAAACATTGCAAAAAAAATAAAATATTTTTTTATACAGATGAAAAATACAGTTGTAATGAAAGTAAACCTAAAATTGCATAAACAATTGAAAATGGAGAAGGCATATAAAAACTACCTCATTAAATGTGTGGTATTGACTTTTAGAACAAGGGGATTCAATCTGGCAGGGGATACTGTCGATCAACTGATCAAAAAAGAAATACAACACAGCTAAAAAGAAGATTAACTAGAAAATTTTGCAAATACTCCAAAAAGATTTAAAAATTTTGGAACAATGTAAAATTGCAATAGGCATGAACCTAAATTGCAGAATACTTGACACTGCAAGTTTTGCGAAATAAAATAAGTTCAATATGAAGTGGCACAAGATATACCTTATTTTCAGGCATTTGAAGAGATGGACTACAAATAATAGCAGTATTTTGCGCATTAGAAGCTTTATCAACATCATTGGAATGATCTTTACCATCAAAACATTTGTCTACAGAATGACCTAAGCATGAGTTGACAAATAAAAATCTAAAAATCACACAAGACAACACAGTAAATAAGTGAATTAGGGTACTAACCAAGGCCATAAGGTGCAGAACAATGAACATTAGAAGTGGTAAAATTAATTGTTGCTTTATCATAGCCAATGCCTTGAAAGTCCTAAATTAAAAAACAAAAGGCAAGCATATGAGCACAACTCAATGGGGAAAAAGTCAGGTTAATTCACATAATAAACTTAACAAAGTAACAACATCCTACAAATCCAGCAGTAAACGAGGGATCATGATCTACATTCAACAATCTTGAAGTTTTAACTGTGAAAAATAAAATGAATACAATTAGTTTCTAAAGGGGATGACAAAATAGAAAAAAAATCAAAAAATGGAAAAATAATTAAACTAGTTAAAATACTAACCTGGAGCCTTTGGAGTTAAAACAACATGACTGAGCTTGAAATCAACTTTTGGAGTGCACGTGTCATCATCTAATTATAAATTTAAAAATTGAAACAAAAAACAATAGTTAGAACACTTAATTATAAATGTGCACAACAAGCATATTGTAGGATCGTCGACGGCAATCAGAGGGGGGTGAATGATTGCAGCGTTTAGCGGAAGCTTTTCAAAATTTATTAATATTTCTAAACCTGCAAATGACAGAAGCACACACAAAAATATCCAACCACAATGCATGCAAAACAATCTAATCACTGCACTAATTATATTTTCCTCTCTCCTCAATTCACAACACGGCTTATAAAAAATAATCAAGTTATCTCATAGCCAATACCAACTAATGACTTCTCTAATCACTAGTATATGTATGTATGGATGGGATGGCTTTAATGACTCACGGATGGTATCAAAGATCAACTACACGGATGGATGGTAACCAAAGATCAACTAGTATATTATGTATGCATGCAGATCAAACAAAAAATAAAAACAAGAAACAAAGAGAACTAAAAGAACTCACGCATGAATGTTCGGAATTGCAATACTATTCACTCGAATCTTTCTCTCTCCTCGGCATGGCATTGTGTTGACCTCTGAACTCATGCATGTGTTAATGTGTTGGACTTGCAATCATCACGTGATGGCTTGTGGTGCACCAATTTTGCAAAGCGATGACGGAAGACACAACACTTGGACCGAGGCAGACGATGCTCGCTGCAGTAATGCTGTCCACAAATCTCGCGTCTCCAGAGGTGGATGACTTCGGGACGCTAGCGCCTGCACTTGAATTTTATCCCGCAGCAACGTAATGTGCCACGCCGTGAGCTGAACAAAAGCGCGTCGGGTTCCTCCAAAAAGCTGTGCCGATGTCTCGGCCAGCCCCGCCTTTTATTACGAGATACAATCCGTTTTCTTTTACACATCGGTCTCGCCTCCGATTCCAAAACAGCGCCGACTCCAAAACTAAAAACAAATCTCAACTTTTAATCCTAATACTACTCATCCAATTGAACCTAGATTTTTTATCTCAACCAGACTTTTAGCCCACTAATATTTAAGGGACCCGAAACCCTTCCTAACACGGGTTTTCACACTCTGACTTTTCAACTCGTCACGTGTCGAAGCCTCCGGGACCGCACCTCCCGTATCTTCTCCACGCATCATCCATCTTTAATCTCCATGTGCTCCATCGTGAGCTCGACCACCTCGTGACATCCTCGACCGCTGGACCTCGATTTCCCCCTCCTAGTCCCGGTCTTCCTCGTCACCGACCATGACCGTCTCCACGACCAACCTGCACATGCAAAGATCAAAGAATATTTTTCCGGCACAAGTTCTCACCAACTTGACCGATATTAGTCCACGCACACACGCACACGCCTCGAATAAAAATACTAAGCCATGTTTGTCAATTATTCATCATCATAAAAATCATAAACCTAGCCACATGGTCTTACAATCTCCCTTGATGAATACATTGACAACACCTCAAGTTGTATGAAGCTTCAAATAGATATAAGCGAAGAAACCAAGCCGAAACAACATTTCAAGCCACAAGTCTCAAATCACTCCCCTCAACACAAGAGAGCAAATTTCTCCAATGTCTCACAAAGCACACCAAATCTCTCCCTTTGGCAATGTAATCATCAAGAACTTTAAAAGAAGAACTATTCTAAAAGAAGCAATGAGAATAAAAATCTAGAAGCTTTGTAGATTATCCAAGTCACTTTGAATTGATTTAATAATTTTAACCAAGCCATATTTTTGAGTAGAGCTATCTAGATCATATTAAGCCATATATCACATAGCAATGTCAAAAACAAGTTTTCAATATGATTAAGCAATTTATATCGATGACAGCATATCAACAATGACCAAACCAATTATAGAGATCACAATGAGATATCACAACGAAAAGTCAAAACCTAAAAGTGAAGCAAATTTTAACTCTAGACGGGCTAGCAGTCTCATGTAACAACTTATTGCTCCACACTCAATTTTTAGGCATGTGGCATGCTTGTAGCATACTTCTTTTTCATAATGACATATTTTTTTTTTGATGGTGGCATGCTTGAAGCATACTTCTTTTCATTTTGCGCACTTTTGTGCTGCTTTTTTTTTGTTTCACCATGGCATGCTTGAAGCATACATCTTTTCAAAATTTTTTCTTTTATATACTCTCTTTTCTTAAAAACATGCCAAATTGAGTAATCATAAAAATTGGAACATGAAACATGCGAGCCTCATAGCCAAGAGTTAAAATAAGACTCACAATCAAGCTAATCCTTTTCGATAGACATCGCAAAGTAATAAATATAATTAATCTAGTTAAAGTATTCCGCCATGTCAAACTTTTAATTCAAATGTAGCAAATTAATTATAACTAGTCATGATCAAAGCTACACAACATATGAATAAACATGATAGAGATAGCTCCACAACTCATTTAAATTTGATGGCTTGGATTTGTTGATTTAATTAACAAGTATAATAAACAAAGCTTTCTAAATTCTTAAACATCAAGCTCCTCCTCAGAATAATCTCATAAGATGCAACACGCCCAACCTACTTGCAGAATAGCAAAATAAGGGGAGTCAAGTGGATTTGAAAGAATATCATCAACATGAGAATCCAACTCAATAGGGTGTAAGACAACATCACCTTTTCCACATGGTCTCTGAAGAAGTGAAATCTCTTGCAAACCATCAAAACAGTGAAGAACCATCAAGTGTTCCAATCAGCGATGATAAAAACCGAACCCAATTTAGCTCATGTTCTCCATTCTTGTCACTGTTCTTACATGACAGAAACATCGGTCTCATTGCATGGGGTTAGTGAAATAAGATCTAGGAATCCAAGATCGAGACACACGAACTGGAGCAACAAAGCTAGAACCAAAATCACGTGCATGTGAATGATCGAATGCCGAAAAGAACGTGAATTATTCGAATTAAATCCCAATCTAGCATGTGAAGAAGATTTAAAGCCATCATAAAAGTTCTCTAAAAACATAGTTTTCGCATTTGATCTAGGAACAAAAGCAATTGCACGTTTTGTCTTAAAGCATTCAATCTATCCTTCTTCTCCTTCTTAGCATGCCTAAAGCAAAATTCATGTAAGTGACCATCTCTTCCACAGTAGGTGCAATGGAATTTAACATAATTAGAATTCTTTTGAGATGATGAGCTAGCACCTACATTATTATTCAATGAAGTTTGCACAAAGCCAGCAGATTTAAATACAGTTTGTTTTGGTTCAGATTTTACTTCAATCTTTCCAGGTTCAAGCAACTTAACAACCTTAGGAGGATTATTTTTGGCATGCTCAACAAAATTAAATCCTAGACCACGATTTTTCACACTTGTTTTTGACTTGTCTAGGATCATATTT
Source organism: Dendrocalamus sinicus (assembly GCA_036346575.1). Lineage (NCBI taxonomy): Eukaryota > Viridiplantae > Streptophyta > Magnoliopsida > Poales > Poaceae > Dendrocalamus > Dendrocalamus sinicus. The sequence continues at coordinate 19,475,542 of CM070647.1, forward strand.
AGATTTTTCTTGCCAAAAGAAAATCTCTCCAAAGTGTCCTTAAGATACTTATTTTCTTTAACCAATGAGGAACAAGATGTGCACTTAAGCAGTTCATTTGCTAAATTCTTAGAAGCACTAGATTGAGCCAATCTTTCTTTTTCAATAAATCATTCAATTGCCTAGTTAATGCATCAATTTCAATATTCAACTTAGGACAATTTGAGCAACACATGTTTTCATGATAAAGCATTTGTTGAATAGATTCTGAGATGAATTAAGTCTAGCTTCTAGCAATTCACAATTAGAGCAAGCTTTAGATTGAACATTTGAAATACTTGACTCTAAACATGTAGAAGAACTAGATTTGAGCTTTTCAATTTCATCATTAACAAGTTTTAATTTTTCATCACAAGAGTCATGTGTCAATTTTAATTCATCAAATTTATCGATTACATCTCTAAGTTGAACCAGTTTGATGCACTAATAGATCTAGCAGACTCCAACTCGAATGTAAAATTTGACAAGACTCACATGATTCATCACCGTGAATTAAAGCCCTAAGTCTATCAATCTCAGAAGTTAAACTTTCAACAAGACAATTACTTTCTTTCAATTTCTTTTTTGTCTTTTTCAATTCAATAGCAAGTTTAATCAAACCATCTTCAAGCTCATCATATGACGGTCCTACCTCATCGGGATCAATGTAGTCGTCGTCGTCGTTGTTGCTTGCCGTGAAGCACATACTCGTGAAGTTGTCGTTCTTCTTTTTACCAAGACCAAGAGCTTGACGTAGCCGCCTCTCTGATGCCATAGCAACCCGCTCTGATACCACTTGTAGGATCGTCGACGGCAATCAGAGGGGGGTGAATGATTGCAGCGTTTAGCGGAAGCTTTTCAAAATTTATTAATATTTCTAAACCTGCAAATGACAGAAGCACACACAAAAATATCCAACCACAATGCATGCAAAACAATCTAATCACTGCACTAATTATATTTTCCTCTCTCCTCAATTCACAACACGGCTTATAAAAAATAATCAAGTTATCTCATAGCCAATACCAACTAATGACTTCTCTAATCACTAGTATATGTATGTATGGATGGGATGGCTTTAATGACTCACGGATGGTATCAAAGATCAACTACACGGATGGATGGTAACCAAAGATCAACTAGTATATTATGTATGCATGCAGATCAAACAAAAAATAAAAACAAGAAACAAAGAGAACTAAAAGAACTCACGCATGAATGTTCGGAATTGCAATACTATTCACTCGAATCTTTCTCTCTCCTCGGCATGGCATTGTGTTGACCTCTGAACTCATGCATGTGTTAATGTGTTGGACTTGCAATCATCACGTGATGGCTTGTGGTGCACCAATTTTGCAAAGCGATGACGGAAGACACAACACTTGGACCGGCGCGACGATGCTCATTGCGCAGAATGCTGTCCACAAATCTCGCGTCTGAGGTGGATGACTTGATGCGCTAGCGCCGCACTTGAATTTTATCCCGCAGCAACGTAATGAGCCACGCCGTGAGCTGAACAAAGCGCGTCGGGTTCCTCCAAAAGCTGTGCCGATGTCTCGCCAGCCCGCTTTTATTACGAGATACAATCCGTTTTCTTTTACACATCGGTCTCGCCTCCGATTCCAAAACAGCGCCGACTCCAAAACTAAAAACAAATCTCAACTTTTAATCCTAATACTACTCATCCAATTGAACCTAGATTTTTTATCTCAACCAGACTTTTAGCCCACTAATATTTAAGGGACCCGAAACCCTTCCTAACACGGGTTTTCACACTCTGACTTTTCAACTCGTCACGTGTCGAAGCCTCCAGGACCGCACCTCCTGTATCTTCTCCACGCATCATCCATCTTTAATCTCCATGTGCTCCATCGTGAGCTCGACCACCTCGTGACATCCTCGACCGCCTGGACCTCAGATTTCCCCCTCCTAGTCCCGGTCTTCCTCGTCACCGACCATGACCGTCTCCACGACCAACCTGCACATGCAAAGATCAAAGAATATTTTTCCCGGCACAAGTTCTCACCAACTTGACCGATATTAGTCCACGCACACACGCACACGCCTCGAATAAAAATACTAAGCCATGTTTGTCAATTATTCATCATCATAAAAATCATAAACCTAGCCACATGGTCTTACACATATACATTACCCCACTTTTGTAATTTTCATTCATACCATTTTTGTTTGCTTTAAGACAATGCTTACTGACAAGAACAATCTACAAAAAAAAATGAAAGTAAAATATGACCATAAAAATTAATAAAAGAGACAAAAACAGAAGAAAAGTCAAAAAAAGAAATAACTTTGAAGTTTTAGATCCAATATCTGAATTGTTTATGTCTGGAGAAGACAATATATAATCCAAACTAGCACTCTTATCAGAGCCTCCATGTCCACTGCTTAAATCAACAGGACGCTGGAAAAAAAAATGAATGTTCTAAAACTGAAAAGAGTGCTAATTAGGATGTAAGCAAACTTGTATTAAATGAATTCATACATTACCACCTGCTTAGTTGAGATGTGAAAATTGACCCAAAATTTTTAGATGTCAGAAACATTAAACTAGCAACAACCACATGAAAGGAACAAAAAATCAAACTTATGGACACTTTATATGAATACAGATAGAACAAAAAGACTTAACTTGGAAAGAAAAAAAGCTGGCTTACAAAAAGCTATCCTAATAGATGAAAACATTATCAAACTGCAATTGACTGCTAATTCAACACAAAAAATAATACAGCTAGTGAATTGCTAGGATTTGGTTATTTTTTGAAGCAAAGTTTTTGCTTTGATTCCGAGTTCCCATGTGCCAACTCATTCGTGGGCAGTGATATCTTTTTCTTGTTTGGACGACTGGACAGTGACAGCTATGCATGCCTAAAATGTAAGACAACTCTTATACAAGAAATGCATGTTATTCTATAGATTAGCTGGTTGGCAAAAAATAACAAGAACAAACCTTTATAGAATGGCTCAAATGGGACTTCTGATTAGAATCAAAATACTTGCGTTGTGATCTTGTACGTGAAGCAATAGAATTATTGGATTCCTGACTTGCAGATAATTTTCTCTTTCTATTCTTCACATTAGCAGCTCCTGACACCGAAAAACAAATGAGAACAATTAACATTAAATAGCAACAACTAAAAGAATTGTGCATAAGGCAAAAGAAGAAAGAAGAAATGCATAAAGTTACCATCATTGGATTTAATTTTGTTAGAAGATTCATCAGATGTAAGCTTGATAGTAGACTGCGAATCATTAATATGCTGCTGATTATCAACTCCTTGAGTAGAATTATCAGAAGGGAGCTTCAATGTCGATTGAGAATCACCATTTTTGTGTGCAAAAGTATCCATATCATAACCAGCGCCTTCTTTTTTGTCTTCAGATTGTTTGTCCTCAACATTTTTATCCTTAGACAATTCTTGAGTATTGTTGCCAGCTGGCATATCATCATCACAATCAGGAATAGAAGTGCTTGATACTTGCAAATATTCCATAATTTCCATAACAAGCTCTTAAGCCTTCATTGATGCATTAGGGTCAACTTGGTTCTCAAATTTTCGAAACATATTTTTTATATCATCTTTTGCCTACAATTAAAAGCAATAAAAAATGAAAACAATTAAATCATACAAAAACACAAAACAATTAAAAAATGCGACATACCTTCTCTGGCAAACAGTTTCCAACAATCCTGTTCAAAGAAGTTCTGAATCTAGAACTATCTCTAAAATACAATCCATAACACGTTTGATTGAGATCTTTGATAAAAAAAAAGTCAAAGAAAAAATATTAAAACTGAAACTACATTACAGAAGTTGCACTACATATACTATAAAATTGCACATAAATTATAGCTGAAATATTGATGCATGTGGCCTACAAAATGCAGATTCATACACAACTGTTACCAGATTGGATGCCAGAAGAACATGTAGACACAAAAAAAGATATTGAAAATATTAGCATATACATGAACTTGCACATCTATTAGTACTATATTAATGGTATGAATGTCAGGCAATTTATACTCCATAAGAAAAAAAAAAATAAAACATGATGCAACTAACAATAACATATAACATTTTGTGACATATAAATCTAACACAGAATAGCAACAGCACATATGCAAGTTTGCTAAAACAGATGGATATACTCACAGGGCGCTTCCCATAGTTGCAACCACCTGTGGAGTCAGACTTGGAGAAATCTTTAATCATGTCACCCCTCCACACCAAAATTCTGGGAATTGTGTTTGGAGTAGAACAAAATCCATACTGGAGAAAATCAAGGTAATAAACCTGATAACAAAAATTAATGAATCGCAATGAATACGAGGTTACAACTAACCAATAAAAGGGTAGTCAATATAATTCAAAATGACAAAAAGTAAGGAAACAAAAAACTTACAAAGAAGGAAATATATGCACCACCCAAAGTTAATGACGCGTGTGAAGAACTAGCCCTGTCTTTTTGATATTTGTGAATGCAGGTCATCAACCAGTCGTATACAAACTTTGACCAATCAAAATTCTTGATTTTATCAACATCTACTAAGGCACCAAAGTATTTTGTGCTAGGATGTGTACTAGAATTGGGACAAAGAAATGTGGAAAGAGCAACTATCAGAAAGCATCTCACTGTTTGATCATTGCTTAGATTCTCTTTAAGCAACTCATTACCAAAAAACTTAATTGAGGGTAGTGTAGCTTGGTCAAACAATTGAAGCAAAGAACTTTTTCCACAATCTCTCTCAGCTTTAACTTCAATACCACCAATGGGTATACCTAACACCATATGGACAGAAGATGGACTGACAGGTATAACCTTTCCATCAAGAACCATGTCAGAGCTGGAAGTATCTACGTGGTCTGCTATCCACTGAGCAAAATATCTTGGAACAAAACGGTCTTCAAATTTCAAAAGAGAAGAAAAGCCAAACTGTTCAATAGCAGCTCTCTTGGACTGACTGAGACCATTGAGAATTTCAGCAAAATATGAGGTATTACATCTACTAAATGCTCTTCGGACGTTGGCATCTTTAGAACATTTCTTAGATTCAACTTTACGACTCTACAAAATAGAATATAACATATGTTTAATGAAAATAGAAAAAACAAAAAAAGGATATATAATAATTGTTCATGAAGCCTTAGTATTTTGCTTCTTAACATCCTTTTTTGCAGTCTTTCTTTTAACTGCTTTCACAACCTGAATAATTAAACAAGGCAATGATATCAAATTTTGGTTAAACTGCTTAAAAATGAATTCATTATCTAAACTGATGACAAAAAACACATACCATCTTCTTAAAAGTGTTAAAAATCAACTCATCATCTAAAGATTCATTAGATGCTAAAAATTAAAATACAGCAGTCAGTGCAAAATAGCATAAAAACAAACACAAAAAACAAGAATAAAAAAATGAAAACTCACAATCTGCATCGACTTCATTAGCAGGGCCACAATCTGAAGCAACATAATCACTATCATTTGCCGGAACATCGCCATCTCCACTAGAACTAGAATGATTGTGAGAATCTTCTTTAGCCATTTTAAAACTACACAAATAACAAGAAAGCATGAATGAGAGAGCCATATCAGAGCAGCATACAAAGCATTGTACAAATGCTTATTCAAAAATAATATAAATTCTAACCAGTAAATATATTATAGAAGTTCCACTACATATACTATAAAATTGCACATAAAAATGCAGATCTCCACTATCGATGTGTATTTGAGAGCATTTATTTCACACAAATGGACAAATTAAAGAACATGTATATTAGCATAGATTAAAAAAATACATTATAAAAGTTCCACTACATGTACTATAAAATTGCACATAAATTAAAACTGCAATAATAATGCATGTGGGCTGCAATTTGTTTCCAACCAAACACATTATTGAAAAAATGCAGATCTCCACTATCGATGTGTATTGGAGATCATTGATATCAATGAAATCTAAATAGATGCAACTCGGCGGGACACATTCAAGAAAAGATGGAATAAAGCAAAAACAAACCCATTTACTGAAAATAACATTTCAACAAATAAGCTTATAGACAATAATTAAACTTCCAATATACTAACACTTGACAATGCTGCATTTCTATTAAAAAGAGAACCTATTAAATATGGCCAAACTGGAATTTGCACATGCAGGATACTAAAATTACACATTACATGGAGCTGAAAAGTTATGTTTATAAAACTTCTAAAACACTTGACAGTAATAGATAAATTCAACAAACATATGCAAACTTGGAATACAAGGTGGACACATGATATAATTGAACTTATGCTGAATAACATGGCACCATATTGAAACTCGAATACCACACCAAAAAATTGCATATGACCTGATGCTGCAACATAAACTAACAATGGTGCAAGTTTTGAATCGTAGGCGACGATTATGGATGTAACGATTGCATCTATGCCAACAGGTATACAAAACTACAAGTTATTATAGTACATTGAACTATTAGCAAAGAAATAATATAAGTCAACTCTATATGATCCATCCTAACAGTGTGTTTCATATTTCAGATCTGTGGATGTTCAACATACATGCATGACCACCCCCCTCCACCCCCCCAAATACCTTGACCTCATTTCAGGCTAAAAATGAATCCATAAAACAGGTGCTAACAACATATGTCGGACTCAAAAAATGGTGGGGAAATACCAACAACACCTCTATATCTCACATACATCCTCTGCAGCCCAGCACCGACAATGACCAGATCTACGATTTGCCTTAGCAAAGATTGTTGCATCAAGCATTGTGCACGAATAAAAACTACTGATAAGTTCATACTACAAATGTAAGACTCGAATCACACAACAAAACACACCACTGATTGGATTGCACAAGTAACTCACCAGCAACTCGCAGAATAGATAGCGCCGGCAAGCTGCACACGAACGGGGACGCCAAATCACCTCCTCTCTCGGCCGCCTCCTTTAGATCTAACCAAGGAGACAAACCGCCGATGAGTTCGCCAAGCAGCCGAAGAGGCGCACCAAAGAGACTCTCGCTTTTTCCTCTCTGGCACTCTCTCGAACCCTTCGCCTGAACACAAAACCGCACAATACACATGTTACTCACCAGCAAACACGCAGAAATAGACAGCGCCGGCAAACTGCACAAAAACGCGAACTGCAAATCCCCAATCACTTACGTCTAACCGAGTAGACAAAACGCCGATGAGTCGGAGATCCCCAATCACTTCGTCGAGCAGACGAACATGTGCACCAAAAGTCTCTCGCCTTTTCCTCTCTCGCGCTCTCTCGCCAATGAATCGGAGATCCCCAATCACTTCGCCGAGTAGAAGAACAGTCGCACAAAAAAGTTTCTCGCCTTTTCCTCTCTTGCTCTCTCTCGAATCCTCCGCGCGCTCTTTCTCTCTCTCTCTCTCTCTCTCTCTCTCGAAGCGATAAGGAGAGGCATGCGGAACGATGAAAACAAAATTAAATTCGTACGGGCCAAAACGCTACGGACCCGTTTCGGCGAAGATCTCAACAAAAGATCCAATGGATGAGACGGATGACAAAATCGACTGAAGACAAATAAAATTCCAAGCAACTGTGCACTAGCAATTCCGATTAATAATAGATTTAAAGAAAAAGTTTATAATATTTTTCTTGTTGTGGTTGTTGATTAAATAGTAAAGTAGGAGAGTGCTGGAAAAGATGAGATGAATGGACAATGCTTGCTCCCTTTCCATACGTGGGGTGCGTATATATTTCCTCATAGGGTTTAATTACAGCTTTGCTCTTACATATACTTGTTTCCCCTAGAGGCATATAGGTCATTACACATATCCTATTGGGCCTTACAATTCTCTAACAGGCCAGATGGGCTGAGATAGGGGCCAAAACCATGCCGCCGAGTCCTTTGGCCCCTTCCGTCCGTGCGGCCTGTGATGCCTCCGATGACGGGCTACGCGGGCCAAGTAATTTCAGTACCTGCTTGAAGTCTTAACACCCCTCCGTATGCCGAAGTCGAAGCGGCCTTCACACGTAGTGGGACACATGGCAACATTGTATTGGCGTGTCGTGTGCTGTCAGTTGGTGTTTGACCGCAGTCGTGCGGACCAGTTTGCTGACTTGTGCACGCCGAAGTCGAAGCGGCCTTCGGACGTAGTGGGACACACGGCAACATTGCATTGGCGCGTCATGTGCTGTCAGCCGGCACTTGAATGCGGTCGTGCGTGCGCCCGAGGCGTCATGGGACATGTGTAAGGGCACGATTGGGAGGTCGAGCGGCGTTAGTTTCCGCAGATTGGGTTTCTTGATTGTGGGGCAGCCAACCGGGCTTTGAAAGGGCGGTCGCTGTCTCCCACTTTGCTCCTGCCATGTCAACTCTGCTTTTCGCCCACTGCTCCGTGCGCACTGCTGCCGTACACATCGCCGCTCACTGTTGCGCTCCGTCCTCTCGCATTCCTCATTTGGCCACCGGTGCCCGTGAGAGGTTGCCCCAGGAAGCCGTTGTCATGTGTCGCTCGCCGTCATCGAGGGAACCGTAGCTGAGATGGCCCGTGGTGACGACCGTTCCCGTCGATCGAGTGCTGTCGCATCGTCTAGTCACGGCGGCCGCTCTAGCCGGTGCAGTGCATCGGTGACAGAGATAGAGTACAAGCTGATCGACCGTGACCCGTCACTGGCGAACAAGCGGTGGAGCACGGCGAGGAAGCTCAATGACACCTACTTAAACATGCTGGGGCAAAGCTCTCAGACCGCAGTGTGGTTCGTCTTCCCTCTACCACCGAGATGGAACCACAACCCACGGAGTCGGAGGCGGTGCTCTTCGTCGCTTACCTAGAGGCTGAACTCCAATTCCCGTCTACGATGTTCGTCGACGAAGTGCTTCGGACGTATGGATTGGAGCTGGCGCACCTCACTCCCACATGCTTGTTCGCATGGCCCGATGGCCGTCTACTGCTGGGCGTCGTGGACGGAGACGGTGTGGCCTAGCGCCATTCTGTTCGCGTTCCTCCACGACGCACGATGTCAACCGAAGAAGTTAGACAGGGGGAGTATTACAACTTTAGGAGCATTAACTTCGTGCTTCGTCTGTCATGCATGAAGCTGTTCTCGGCGAATGTGACCCAAGCGAAGTGGGAGTCGAACTGGATGCGGAGGTGGTTCTACCATCGCGTGGAGGGCGATATCAGCCTGAAGTGGACGGGCTGCCCGATAGAGTTCAACACTTTGCCTTCCGTGACCCTGGACCATAACGATGAACACCGGGCGCGGAGGCTGGTAGGAGTTGCCCTACGGTTTAACATGCGAGACCTCACAGAGGAATTCCTGATGTTCGGGGTGGCTCCACTGGCCCGGCAGTGGATCGTGCCACCCGGGCCCGCCCATGACGACGGCATTTGTCCAACAGTGGCTTCGCTACCAAGGCCTGAGATCCAAGTGAGTCTTCAATGACCCTTATTGTGTGCGAAACGATAATTCGGTTTACGGTTTTAACCCTTCCCTTTTTGTAGAGCTCCTCCTGGAAGACGTGGAGCACGCTGCAACCGTGTTTCTTGGACTGTATGTGGCCAAGAAACATAGTCTTCGGGAGTCGGTGATGGCGAACGTGGGGCGAATAAACCGCGTTTGCGAAGCTCTCGGCATCCCTGTGCCTGAGCGCCCCGCGCCAACTATCGGCCGAGGTTGCCCTCAGGATGGTGACGACCAGGGGGAGGCCTCTCCCCCTTGCTGAAGGGCCCGGTCGCGTGTCACCCGACCAAGCTCGGTGGCCGCTCCTCCCAAAGGACCCACCGGGGCTGAGGCCACCACAGTGACTGGCTCCGACCTGGCGGAGTATGCGAACTCTGACCTGGAAGTGGAGGCGGAGCGTGGCGCAACCGGCGACAAGGATCCCGAAAGCGACGTGGGCGATGAGGGCGCTAGGCACTACGCAGGCGACGCTGATGTTGGCGAATGCGAAGTGTCGTCACCTACGCTAGCTACAGGGATGAAGCACCTTCACAACTTTACCCACGAGATCAAGCGAAGGGTTCCCACAAGGTGGCGGCAGAGCTATCAGAGTCGGACTCCGAGGCAGAGGCAGTGGGGCCCAAAGCGGAGTCTGACGTGCGGGATGGTGGCGACGCCCTCACGGTTGCTCACACAGAAGTAGGCGTAGCTTCATATCGACCTTCACCGCCCCATGATGCAGGTAACAACAACTCATTTGGTTCTCGCAACTTTGCGAGACTTTCCCCGATCTGCTCGCTTACACCATCATCAACATCAATGAGCACGTGGTCTCTGGGACGCACACAAGGCTCTAGCAACGGGAGCGACCACAGGGGGTCAGGTGTACCAGCCCAGGACGTGTCCTCGATGTCCGCCCCTGCAGAAGCTGCCGGAATGGAGGCCCAACACTTGGCAGTGGCGGACTTCATCCCACAACCGGAGGAGTTGCGAGCCTTGCAAGGAGCCGTAGACTACGCAGACGCTGGCCTAAACAGGCAAACGCTGTCATCGTGTGGACCGAAGCTTCTGGAGGGCGCTTTGGAAGCTGTGGAGATAAAGGTAACCCAGTCTTCGATTGCGCCGACCCTCACAGCTATGTCACTAACTGTTGCATTGTGCAGGCCCTTGCCCTAGCGCGCGCTCTGCAAGCAGCTCGAGCTCGCGAACGGGGTTGTCTGGAAAAGCGACTCTGCGCAGCGGAGGCAGAGGCCGCCGCCGCATGTCAGTCCATGGAAGAAGCCCACGCCGCATGCGCCTCTAAGGATGAGCGCATTTGCTTCCTCGAGACGAAGGGCACGAAGGTGATCTCAGACACGCAGGCTCTGGCGGAGCGGACCGGACCGGACGCCTGGTATCCAAGGAGCACGATGGCCTGCTTCAGCAGATTGCCTTGCTTGAAGTGGAGAAGGCCCGGCTGGTTGCTGCAGTCGGGGAAAAGGATCGGGCACTGGGCGACGCTTCGGTTGCAGCGTGGAGTTCGATGGAGGCCTTAGAAAATGCCCTCACTGATCTCTCGGTCGTGCTGCCACCACGCACGTTTGGGCCCGAGGATCTGCCGAGGACTCTACGAAGGATCGGGAAGGCATCTGCCCTTGCACTAAGTGCCGTGCACTCCTTCGACAACCATTGCTCGCAGGTGACGACTCGGATCGTCCTCGACCTTCTCCACCACCGGGGCTGCTCGCACGTAGGGTGCCAACAGAGTGGTGAGCATCTCTTCGGCTTCTTGTGTAATATCGCCGCAACCGGTCTGCATTCCACGTGTGATGGAGAGTTCGCCCCTCCAAATTTGCAAGGTGATACACTCCATGCTGCAAAGCCGCTGTGACGATGTATGGGCCCTCCCATTTGGATTCCAGCTTGCCTACCATCGCTGTGTGCAATGCCATTTTGAGGACGAGGTCTCTCGGCTGGAACTCTCGTGAGTACACGGTGCAATCGTACGTGCGCGCTGCTTGGCATGAATACTTCACGACATGCTGGGTGGTACTAACCCGGTCACCATCAAGAAGATCAAGGGACAACGCGCGCTCTTCCATCAGGGCCTGGGCAAGGACCCTCCTCGAATCGGTCCTGATTTTTTCTTGCGTAACTGCCTCGTCGCCGAAGAGGAGTTTGAATGGCGTGAACCCCGTCGGACGTGTTACCGTCGTGCGGAGGGACCAGAGCACACTGGGGAGCTCGTCCGGCCACTTGCCCTTCGGGAGTCCGACGAGGCGCTTCTTGAATCCGGTAGAGATGGCACCGTTTTTTCGCTCGACCGCTCCATTGGATTGCGGGTGCCCAACAGAGGCGTATCGGAGCGTGATGCCCATACAGTCGCAGAACACCTTAAACGGCGCGGAGTCAAACTGCAGACCGTTGTCGATGGTGATTTCCCTGGGGACTCCAAAGCGGCAGATGATGCTCTGCGAGGGAAACCGTTGCTTAGATACGGAGGTTACCTTAGCCAGTGCCACCACCTCGGGCCACCTGGAGAAATATCCTAGGGAGACTACGATGAATCGCAGGTCCCCTGGGGCGCGCAGGAGTGGTCCAACAACATCGATGCCCCAGCGCGCCAATGGCCATACCGGTGGGATAGGCTACAAGTTGGTCAGAGGTCTGTGGATGACCCGCCCCATCCACTAGCATCCTTGGCAGTGCAATATGCGAGCCACACAACCCTGTATGAATTTCGGTGAGGAGGCGCTTTCACTCATTGCGCGAAAGGCACTGCAAGAGTGGAGTGCAAACTCCCCGTTTGTACAGGACACCATCCAGCACCTGAAAAGACCTAGCATGGTGTTGTAAACGCTGCAGCTCGAGGTGGTCGTCTAGATCAACTATGCCCTGCAAAGCCGTAGATGGGCTCTCGCTAGTTGCCCTGCTGGGCGATCTGATGACTGAGGGCTGCATTTTGCTTGTCTTACTCGATGGCTGCCGTGGGCAAGACCTCATAGAATGCCTCTGTCGGAAGGGCAATCTGCTAGCTGGCAACCTTGGCGAGGGCATCGGCATGCTCATTATTCGCTCACGGAATGGCCTTTACCGTGACGCCCAGGAAATGGCGTTCCTTCGCCCTCACCAAAGCTAAATACTTGGCCAAGTTAGGGTCCTTGGCCTGGTAGGATTTATCAATGTGGCCCACGATCAGACACAAGTCTGTGTGGACAAGGACACTTCATGCGCCCAGGGCTTTGAGCTTGGCGAGGCCGAAAAGTAGTGCTTCGTACTCAGCCGTATTGTTCGTCGCTGGGAACCTAAGACGTGCCGAGTACAGCAGGTGATGTCCCTCTGGCATAGTGACCACTGCACCCACCCTGGCGCCATGGACTCCGTAGGCTCCGTTGGCATGAAGGGTCCACACGGGGTCTGCCGGCAACTACGCTTGCGGCTGAGCTAGTGGGATCCACTCGACGAGGAAGTCCACAAGGACCTGAGATTATATGGTCGTGCGCGAGGCATATGTCAAGGAGAAGGGGGCAATCTCAGTCGCCCATTTGCCGATACGACCCGTGGACTCTTGTTGCGTAGCATTTCTGCCAAGGGAAATGAAGAAGGCACGGTGATGTGATGGGCGAGGAAGTAATGCTGGAGCTTCCTTAAGGCCATGACAAGAGCGTAGGCCAACTTTTCCAGCTCGATGTACCGTGTATTCACGCCCTGAAGGGCTTCAGAGACGAAGTACATGAGTTGCTAAAGGGCGCCCTCCTCCAAAATGAGGACTAAGCTGACCGCCGTTGTAGTGGCGGCGAGGTACAACAGGAGCAGAACCTCTGGTGCCGGGGCGACTAAGGTGGGAAGGCTTGTGAGGTGCCTCTTGAGTTTGTCGAAAGCCTTTGTGCAATTGTCGTCCTAATGGAACTCGTCGCATCCACGGAGGGTCTTGAAGAACGGGAGGCCCCGCTTGGCTGCCTTAGATAGGAAGCAACTCAACGCGGCCATGCGTCCGATGAGCCTCTGGACCTCCCTTGTCGTCTTGAGCAGCTCCATAGAAAGGATCGCGTCAACTTTATCAAGGTTTGCCTGGATTCCACACCCGAACACCAGGAAGCCCAAAAGCTTGCGAGCTTGTACGCCGAAGACGCATTTGTCTAGGTTGAGCTTGATGCCACTCGTCGTAGGTTGTCAAAGGTCTCCTAAAGGTCTTGACCGTGGAAGGCAAGTTGTCTAGTCTTTACGAGCACGTCGTCAACGTAGGCTTCAACATTCCTTCCAAACTGGGAGGCGAGTGCGAGCGCGACGAGGCGGGTAAAGGTGGCGCCTGTGTTTTTGAGGCCGAAGGGCATCCTAACGAAGCAATATGTCCCTATCGGCGTTATGAAGCTGGTCTTGACTTCATCATCTTTTGCCATGTGGATCGGATGACAGCCGGAATACACGTCCAGGAAGCTCATTAGCTCGCATCCTACCGTGGCATCTACCAGTTGATCTATGCGAGGTAGCGGGTAGTTGTCCTTCGGACATGCCTTGTTGAGGACGGTAAAGTCGATGCACATACACCACGCGCCATTGGCCTTCTTCACCAACACTGGATTCGCAAGCCAGTCCGGGTGCTAAACCTCACGGATGACCTCAGACTGTAGCAACTTTGCTACCTTTGCCTTTCCCGCCTGCTAGCGGTCAAGAGACATGCACTAGAGCCTCTGCTTGACAGGTTTGGCATCAAGACAGACTGCAAGGGTGTACTCAATGATGGTGCGGTCCACGCCTTTTATGTCAGCTGGCGACCATGTGAAGATGTCCGAGTTGTCCCGAAGCACTCAGAGAAGGTGCCGCTCAACCTCGGGGGAGAGACCCTCGCCGATGGACACTTGCTGGTCGGTAGTATGCAGGGGGACTCTCTTGACCTTGTCGTTCGGCCTGGGTTTGGACGTCCACCCCGGGGTGAAAGGTGTGGCTGTTCCAAGGTTATCAGTGAGTACATGCACCTTTTGGTGTGGGCCCCGAGTGCCAAGCTCTATCTGTCGTTCATGGTCTTGGTTGCCGAACACGGTGATGATGCCATGTGGGCCCGGGAGTTTCATGCATAGAAAGCCATGGTGTAGGACTACCCCAAAGGAATTGAGGGTTGGGCGTCCTAGGATGGAGTTGTACCACTACGGGAGATCGACGATGTCGAAGGTGACGTCCTCGCTCCTCAGGTTGTCGCCCTGTCTAAAGGATACTTGCAACCGTATCTGGCCCAAAGCCTTCAACAGTTGGCCCCCGAAGCCCTCGAGTGGGATTCCCGAGGGACCTAGTTGGCTTCAGGGAATCCTTATTTGGTCAAATGCCGCCATGAATAAAATGTCAGCGGAACTACCCCCGTCGACTAGGACGTGCTTGATGTCGTAGCCCGTGATGGCGGCTTAGACCACTAGGGGATCCTGGTGAGGGAAGTCGACTCCATCTGCATCAGCGGCGGTGAAGGTGATGTCGTGTTGCGCCCAAGTCGGCGGTGCTTGTGCCGGGTACACTGCCACATGATGCAACCGACGTGCGTAGGCTTTATGCTGCCGCGCGGACGAAAATTCCAAGGAAGAGCCCCTAGATATGAAATTTATGATACAACGCTGGCCTCCCTCCGGGGCTTGTATGTGCAGCCGACCTTCTTGGGGCTGCTGCACGTGGGCCACCACTGGAGTCCCCGCTTCCAGGGCTCTGTCTCTAGCGATGCTTTGGCAAAGTGTCACAATGGTGGGGCATGTCTACGTGAGATGGTTGTCGCGGCCATGCACTTTGCACCATAGTCCCTACTGTTGGCGCTCCGCCTTGCCACATGTCCCATCGTTGCGGCCTCGGCCTCGCCCGCGTCCGCGACCCCGTCCTTAGCCAGCAGGGGCACTATCGTCGAAGCCGCCTTCGATGTCGAAGACGTAGCGAGCCTTCTGAGACTTGCGCTGTTTACGGTTGGACTTGTGATTCGATAAATCTTGTTTGTGCTTAGAGGTGTCCTTCGATGAGTCTTGCTTGTGCTTGGAGGAGCCCTCCGGTGAGTCTTCCGCCTGCTTGGCATCGGAGGTGTCACCTCTGCGCCATTGTGCATCCTCCCTCGTGTACTCGTCCATCTTGTCGAAGAGCTTGGCCACTGTCTTTATCGGCTTGAGCACGTTGTATTTGGCTAGCAGCCCCGGGCAAAGGCGTTGGATCGCTGTGTTGATGATAGTGGTCTCATTGACGTCCTTGACTTGGCAGCGAACCTTGGCAAAACGCTTGAAGTACTCTCGGAGCTTTTCTTAGGGCTATTGCTTGATGGCGAAGAGTTGATCCGCGTCGATGCGCTCGACGTAGTTTCCCTGGAAGTTGTTATACAGGCAGTCCCAGATTTGTTCCCACGCGTAAATGGAGTTCGGCTCTACGGTAAAAAAACTAAGAGAGCACCACTCCCTGCAACCAAACGGCTGTCCCTTCGTCGAGTCGTCCCCGTCGGCAGCCTCGATGGCGGTTTCGTACAAGCGAACGAACTCCCTGGGGTACGTGTTGCCCTTGTATAGTTCAATGGTGTGGAACTTAAAGTCCTCTAGCCACGCTGACTACTGCAGGTCGGCGAAGATGGGGGACTTCGGATCTATACGTTAGAGTGCAACGTGACCGGATGTGGGAGCGTCGCGGCTGTCCGCTCGGTCTGGTGTAGCTTCTGTCGCCGCTGTCGGTGGGGTTTGCTGGCACCGTGCCTCTTGCATTTCCTGCACTCCCCCTTGGAGATCTGCCAGCTCGCGCTGCAACATGCCGAGGGCCGCCAGCAGGGCATTTTCCACCGTCGAGGTAGCCGCACCGGCCTGGGCGTTGGTGCGGGCTACCGGGTTGGCGGCGACCACGGACTGTCCCCCAAGCTGTTCAGCGCATTAGTGCGATGGGCCCCAAGATCGGTGATGAAACCAGTGCAGCCGCCGAGGGCTCCCGCACCGGACGTTGGGTCGCTAGCCATGCTAGCGTGGGCATCGGCGTCGCTGCTCTTGCTGGCCTAGATGTCGCTACCGAAACCAACCGCCGCGCCAGCGGCGGGGCCAGCAGCCGCACCACGGATGTTGGCGTCGGCGCTCGCGACACCAGTGTTGCCATCAGCGCCAGCTCCTGACATTGGTGCAGGCGGTCCACCGGCCGAAGCCCTGGCGTTTGCAAGCGCTGCCATCATGCTCTGCTTCTTCCTCGCCGTCGATGAAGCTTTCTTTTGTGCTATCACTTACGGCTTGCTCTCCGTCGTCCCCACGGACGACGCTAACTATTGTAGCTGCTGACCAAACAGTAAAATAGGAGAGTAGTGGAATTGATGAGATGAATAGACAAATGCTTGGCCCCTGTCCATACGTGGGGCGTATATATATTTCATCATAGGGTTTAATTACAACTTTGCCCTTACATATACTTGTTTCCCCTAGGGCATATAGGTCATTACACATATTTTGTTGGGCCTTGCAATTCTCTAACAGGCCGGATGGGCTGAGGTGGGGGTCACCCCTATGACACTTACAAAAAATTAGATTTACAAAGAACACCTATAATGCTCTAATAAATCAAAAGAAAACCTGTTATGCTCTAATAAATCAATGATAAGATTTTATTTTTACTGTTCTCTTACTGACTGTTGAATGTTCCAGGAAAATTCCCCCTCACTTGAGCCGTACTGTAGCTGATCTTTTTGGATCGCATCGCATTGGCATCTCATGGACGTGCGCAGTGGATGGACCAGTACCAGTACACTATGCGACGATTGCCACCCGTCCCTCCGTACATACGCATCGATCCGTTGATCTGCTGTGGTAATTGTTATCTTGTTCCCATGTGATCTATTTCCTTCTTCACCCGGCAATTCGGTGGTTGCTTTGTTGAAAAATATCTTCCTGTCCCCTAGCTAGCTAGGCAATAATCTCTCCCCGTCTCAAAAAAAAATCTCAATCTCACTACGGTTCTTTGCGTGACCTTGATGTTTTGAGTAGGATGAAAACAATCCGGATGTAGTCGGATTATTCAGCTACCGAATTCGAATACTTAATATTTGAAATCAAATGCAAAATGAATCCGAATGCGGATGCTGAAGTGGCAAAAATCCAAAATGCGGATGCAAATCTGGTATGGGCTAACTTGGAGTCGAGCCGGATATCCGAATAACATCCGAGGTGGGTAGCAACATGTTCTCACATAACCCTAGTACGCTAGTCGGCTATCCCCAAATCCCCAATCCGGCGACCACATCCCGACCACAAATCCTCCACATGGCTACACCAAATCCTGTCCAGGCGGAGGTGATCCAGCCCCCGGCACCCGTGCGGCCACACCTAGATTGCTCGGTTGCTCCCCGCCACCACCGCTGCCACTCTGAATCTCTGGTCTAGTGCACTGCTCCCGTCTCCGCTCCTCTAGGGTTTGGTTTGATTGGGGACGAATGTGTGATCCCATTGGTGAATCAGCATAGTTGTGTTGTGTTTCTGTGTGATTGGATGTTTGTGCGGTTAGACATATCTCTGTTAAGGCGGATTGGATGGGTCACGACTCACGGTTCTATGCTCAAGAAGTAGAGAACAAATAAGAGATGAGCACTGAGACATCCTTGTACGAGTTAAACTCAGGATGTACGAGTTAAACTCATTCGTAACATATGCAACTGAAGATACATATGAAATGATGATGTAAATAGGAATCTACATCAATATCTCCTTGATCACATATTCTTACTAGAACACCAATGTGTGAAACAGGATATTATATGTTGATAATGGAATTGCTTTTACAACTAGGTTATTTTTCTTTAGGTTAAGGAGTACAGCATGAAACCAGGTAACCTCAACAACAAAATTTGGCATCACTATAAACATAAGCTTTGAGCCAGTTTATTACTTTTGTATTCAACATTTTACACCATATGTGATCAATTTGCGTTGTAAGATGATTTTTTTCTCATCACAGTGTGTTGCTGCTTTTATGTTTCAGGACTTGTATGGAGCTGAATCACTAATTAGCACTACTGCTTAGTAGCATGCATTTGTCTGAGCAATAAGCTATGAGAGGCTATCATGCTTACTTGTTTAGCCGGATCACTGATTAGCACTGCTACTTAGTAACATGCACCACATTTGTTTAGCTCTACTTGTACCTGAGAATTTTAGCACTGCTTCGTTCCATGACTAGTGGCCAACTGGCCACAGAAAAATTAGCTACAAGTTATGGTTGCTAGAGTTACTATTGATGTTTTTATTTTGCGGGTGCTTGCAATTTCAAAATACAAAGGTTGGTGGGAATGGCTGATGATGAATACGATGAATGCAATTAATGAGCTGCTTATTATTTTGCCAATGAAGTGACTGCTATCTGATCTTGATTGTTTTGTGTCTAAACTCTGAATGAATTCTGAATCTAAACTTAGTGATGTGTATGATACTATGATACAGGTTCTTGATTGTTTTATGTCTAAACTCTGAATGAATTCTGAATCTGAGCTTAGTGATGTGTACGATACTAACTACCATAGAAAGGGTCATCATAGATGGTTCAAAACTATCATCACAAATGATTACTGATTCACCTGAATTTATGTGTCTATGATAACAGGTGGTTATCACAGACGGCTCTCGAACCGTCTGTGAAGTTACAACACAAGCGGTTTTAGTTAAGAACCGTCTGTGATAGTTTAATATCATAGATAGTTCTATTTAAAAACTGTCTGTGATAGTTTATTATCATGAACGGTTCTAGTTAAGAATCGTTTGTGATTTTAGATGGGAGATATATCATCAACGATGAAGGAGAGGCAGCGGTGGCAGCGTCACCATTGTGTCACGTTAATGACACTGCACAAGACACTCTTACGACACTTACGACAAGAGTGTCTTGTGAAATGAACCATGGCGTCACAACTGGAGGCGGAGAAGCTCACAGCGGTAGTCGGCGTCGTTGAGGAAACGAGGCGCTTCGGTTTGGGGGAGGAAGCAGGAATAAGGAGTGGATGAACTAAGAGCAGCAAAAAATGTAGCATCCTGATTTTCGGAGCCTTTTTGAAGCTTTTAAAATAAAATTCACCATTTGGATTTTTCTGGAATTAATCAAAGCTTAATTGGAATTTTTATTAATTAAAAAGATTTAATATAATTAAAATTAAACATTAATATTTGTCAAAAATATTTTATTTGTGTTCCTTGTGTCACAAGGAATTTTTCTGTATTTTCCTGGATTTTTTGGAGTTTGTTTGAGCTCAATTTTAAATTTCCAAAAAAAAGAGAAGAGAGAAAATGAATGCGCCTTCCCCAGCGCGTAGCGCGATCGATCAGTTCCAGCTCTGTACATTTTCCTTCCATTTTTCTCTCTCTTCATAACTTCCAATCCGGATCTTATTTCAATGTCTTCCCAAAAGAAAAGTTGTGCCAAATCACGCAAGGAATCCATCTCAATTGGCCTCTTTCCGTTTTGTTCATCCGTTTGCCTTATATCTCCTATTTTCTGAAACGGACTCTAAACCAAAATCCGCGAATTGGAGTCGGTTTCTATCTCTTCCAAGCCTATAAATATGACCCCTTGACCCCTCTGAACTCATCCCAAGCCGTGGCAAGTCCCCTCAAAGGTCAGGACGCTGTCGGCATCGAGGCCCTTCGGTCCTGAATTTGCTCGTCGCGTCTCGAGCTATTCGGTGAGTTTTTCCGTGATCCTTTCACGTCACATTGTGCCATCATATGCTATCTACCTCCTTGCCAAGTTAATTTGGTTTTGGTGCAGCCAATCTCCCGGAATCGAGTTTTCCCCAATCTAGGCCAAGATCGCTTCCCGACGTCGATTCGTCGCCTCCAGTAAGCTTCAGCCCTTGCCGTAATTTTTCTTAGACTTGCCTCATCGCGTTCTACGCCATGCTCACTTCCTTTTCCCCGAAAAGCCTCCACAAACTTTTGCCTCCGAACCTCGCCATAACCGCCAATGGCATCTCGTGTCCCCATCTATCTGGTGATGTTTTCTCCCAATCTGTTCACGTTATATTGTGCCAAACCATCCAAGGTAGCTACCCTCCAAGTGGTTTTAGATTTCGTTCACCGAGCACCAAGATATCAAGATTTTGCTTTTTCCTTCCCGACGTCGTTCAAACGTCGTTTGCGTCGTCTTCGGTGGGTTTCTGTCTGAGCCAACAATTTTCCTAGCTTCGTCAAGCCGCGTTCTAGCCCGTGCTCACCCTACTTCTTCATGATTTATGCCCGGGTTTTATTCCTCTCTCCTAACCATGTCGTTGTAGCCGCCCGTGTCGTCATCATTCTCCGTTTGGCGTGCCGTCGCTTCCTATATGTGCCTTGGGTTCCTAGCAACCCATTTTGCTAGTTAGATTCACCTCCCATGCCTCCTCTCGCCGACGCTAGCCTTCTCTCCAAAAGTGCTGCTCTCGGGTAAACAGTAACTTTTGCTATTTTCCAGCATTTTCTCGCCCAGCAAACTTTAGATCGCTTGTTCTCCTTCATCCGAACTCCGATTGACCCGATTCTTTTTCCTAAATTCATATAAAATTGAGCTCTACCTTTTGGTTCTGGTTTTGCAGTTTTTGGAGTTCATTTGAATTTTATTTTTGTTTATTTGTTCGTTTGTTTTGTCGTTTCGCGCGTAGAACCCGACGTCGCCGAAGAATTTGTCGAGCCGCAGCAAGAAGGACCAAATAGCGCATAAGAAGGCAAGTCTCCTTTGATCATTTTGAACCTATGTTTGTGAAATGTTTTAATTATTTTAAATTTATATGCATCGCTATTTACATAGAACCCTAGTTTTGGTCTTAAAGCCATTTCCAACCTTGTTATGCCCTCCATTGAACTTGAATGTCATGTACCCTTGTAACCCTAGGAACATCTTTGTCTCAATAATGAGATTATTATTAAATCTTTGATAAATATTAGAACGGTAGTATAATGCTTAATCATGCTATTTAATTCTTTTATAATCTTGAAATGGGAAATTATGTTTCATTGCAATAACCTTAGTATTTAGAAATAAGTGGTGATTGGTGTTGCCACTATTCTTTTACAAATAAATAAAATGTAAAAGTTGGTTTAGACTGGGGCGGATGGTTGATTTGGATGGGTGCGGTAAACACGAGATATTGTAAAGTGTATGTTCTGCCCTAGTCAATTAAGGACCGACGTTGTGTGTTGTCCAGACTGAGCACTACCGTACAACTCCGAGTCTATATGGGTACGACCTAGCTGATTAACTCATGATAGTCTAGTTTAGGTGCCACCAGTGGAAAGTGAGTGCCAGAGATTTACTGGTTATTCACAGTGAGGGACAGGGATTTACTGTACTCATATGGCGCAAGAGGGGGCTTCGGACTGGGTGGATGGAACCCTTCTGCGGTGAAACCTCAGCGGGTGGTGTCTAGCTAGACTAGAGTGAGGTAAAAGCTTTGTGATATTTTATCTGTGTCTCATGCCAAAGGAAGCGTGGTGACTATTAAGATAATTTATCTCTTGGGGGTAAAGTTGTACAACCTCTGCAGAGTGTCAAACTATTCGAATAGCCGTGCCCACGGTCAAGGGCGGGCAAGGAATGCATTCACATGGTAGATCTTTGGTTTTCGTTTTAAAACAAAAGTTTTGGTATTCCGAGAGTGGAGGGAACTCTTGGAGGGATGTCCTGGCGGATGGAGCCAGTATGGGTGGATGTAACCCGCAGTTTTAAACTTGATCGGTTAGAATTGGTTATCTAGTGTTGGTGGATAGAACCTGCACTATAAAATGCTTATTAGTTTCAGATAAATCAATTATTTGGTTAAAGCAATGCCTTCGAAAATATTTAATATTAGTTGAAATAAAATATTGTTTTGTGCAAAAGAACCATATAACCCTCCTTTGTTAAGCCTTGCATCTATTGCATTTTTCCCAAGACTTGCGGAGTACTTTATGTACTCACATGCTGCACTCAAAAATAATACTCAGAGGAATACGAAGCTCAAGAGGGAGACTACGACTACTTCGCGTGTGGATTCGACGAAGGATTCCCGGAGTACTAGGTTGCGCTTCCCCAGTCAATTGCCTGTGGCGTGTTGATGGGTCTTCGCCGGATTTATCTTTTTGCTTCTGCTATGTTCTGTGTGTGTGAGGTCTTGAAACCTCATTTGTAATAATGAGACCTTTCGGTCAGTACTCTCTATTATTGTAATAAAGCGTTGTTGGTTATGTGCTCATTTCTGTTTGACTGTGTGCACTAGCTTTGATCTGGGACTAGTGCTGTAATACACAGAAGGTCCGGAGTTGGAAATCCGGGGTCCTGACAGAGGTGGTATCAGAGCCAATTTGACTGTAGGACGTGGCCTAGTTAGAATGGTCAATAATAGAAGAGTTTCAAAAAGTTATTTTATAAAATAAAAATTTTAATAATGTGCTATCCTTATCTTTTCTTGTCTTTCTATCCTTACCTTCGTCATGGCATTCTTCCTTATCTATCTGCTTATTTCCTTTTTGGAATGGTAATTGTACCCCTTTCCTTTGTAATTTCTATAGACGGCTCAGTGAGGTTGCGTATGAGAAGCACCTGGAGAAGCGCGTCATCATGAAGGAGCGAGGACTAGTTCTTTAGTTGTAGTATCCAAGTAAAGTCCTACGATCTTAGAACGCTTATATATTATTTGCTTGTGTGTTAGGTGGACTGTACCAAGTCTTTGTGTACCTGTAGTATAGCCATCCTTAAAAACTATTTTGATTTCAAGCTAAGCTTCTCCTAGTTGTTGTTTGTTTCTCTCTTGTGTGTTTGTCTGGGATGGTGTTTAGTCGTTCCCCTGATCTCTTATCTGTGCTACTTCCCTCTTATCTTTTGCTAACCCAAGTTACTGCAATAGTGCAAGCTCCAATTCTTTCACCGCAGTCCAAGTTTGGAGAATCCTTGGAGATCTAGAGTATATGGAAGACAACAAATTTATGGAAAGTACTCTTGTCGGGAAAGCCGTCATAATCAGTGCATATCAAGTTAGGTAATTTGGAGAATTGTTGCTAGAGTGGTATATTTTAGATTTATAATTGACAAGATTGAATAATATTCGAGAGGATTGAGATAAAAGGTATACTTGTGGATATCAATTGATTATAAATAAATCTAAAAAGTGTCATCTTTGTGGGTTGAGTAGAGAATAAATACAAAGTTGAACTTGGGGGAGCTAATTAGATCATGGGAAGAGTCTAAACTTTGCCCTGGATTTATTATCTATGATTGAAAGGAGCAATTGGATGTAAAACAAGATTTTGTTAAAGGGATTATTTGTGATCGTTGCAGAATTAGTATTAAGAGATTGATCCAGTAAAGGGAGACATTAAAAGATTAAGAAGTTGAATTATCATAAACAATCCATGGTATCAATTTTTGGTGATTTGGTTGAATCATGAAGAGTGGATGAATTTTTGTGGAGTGAATTGATTATCAGAGTTTGGTGGACCTATTGATGATGAGTGGATACCAGTGGAATTCCAGAAGATAATACACTTAGATATCTTGGTGGATTAATTTTATCATTGCAAAGTGGACATTGAATTGGTATGTCAAGTTGGATTTGGGGGATTTAATAGATCATTGCTAGGTAATTGGATTTTAACTAATGGGATTAACTAGATCATTTAAGGAGGTTAAAATGGATAACCTGGAGGATTTAAATTAACCATGGGAGATCAATTGTCCGATAAGAATTAATTGAGAGATTGTCCGATAAGAATTAATTCATTCAAATTTGGTGGAACCAAAATGATGATTTTCAAGAGATTGATGGATTAATGAATATTAAGTTATTGTTTAGACAATCTTAAAATTGATCGATGATTACTAAAAGGTTGGATTATTGTTAGAAAAATTCTATGGTTGGTCGTCGATTCAAATTAGAGCAGAGAATAAAAGTTTATGAGATTATTTGTTGAAATCAATAAGGTGCATTTGTGGTATATGATTTTGGAATCAAGCATTTTTTTGAATAGTTGAAATAATTATGTCTTTTTCGGATGAACACTTGCGGAAGTTAAGCCCTTTTTGGTGGAATCCTGAATTAATCGATATGATAAGGGCAATTGAAGTTAACCCAGAGCTTGCAGGCGACTAAAGATGTACCAGTCCAATTTGTTATTGTCTTCCATATTTCTCAGTTAAAGGAATACTTCAGAGCATCGAACAACAAGATAGAATCATGAAGGAAGCTGAATGCAATTATACTTCAGAGTATAATTTATGCACGTTGCAAAGCGTATCAATAATCATACATAGTCACGTAAACATGCTTCTTGATACGATATTGAAAACATCTCAAAGTGAAACGAAATTAGATGCGCCTTTGTCATCCATCAGTAGCATGTAGAGACGTTGTAAAAAATATATTAAACATTCGATACATATCTAAGCTCTCTCTCTCACACACACAAAGTCTTCTTCTACAAATTTGTAGTTACCTACAAGCAATCAATATAGCCACAACACACCGTGAGGCATTAATGTCAAGAGTTAATGAAATACTTCCATTGTTGCTAAGCAAATATATTGCCATAACATAATTTTTTGAAATAATTTTCTTAACATTCTATTTCATGTACCTTTCGGACTTACTACTTGACTCGATTTTCTCAGCGTAATATGGGCCGAGGCCTAATACTATTGTCCACTATCAAGTTATATAATATGATGAACCTTTGTTATGGGCTGAGCCATGATAGTTTTGTCCACTATAGAATTTATATAATTTATATAATATAAAACAAGAATAAAAATATAGTGCAATCTAAGATTCGAACCTGAAACCTTGGTTATCTTAGATGGCAACGTGACCACTAGGCTACAACAGGGGCGGAAATGGGCCTCGGGCTAGGTAGGCTATAGCCCGAGGCCCAGCAATATTACTAATACTACCTCCCTCTAATATATCCTCAAAAAAATTTACCCTTACAACCCAGCCCGAGGCCCAGCAATGGTAGCCCAGAACCCCACACAACAGTTCAGCCCACGGCCCCACAGCAAAGGAAAATCAGCAGACCACCATGCATAGAAACATCCACCAAACCAAACCCAAACCCTAATCCCCATTCCCCAACCCGCAATCCCCCATCCGCAATCCACTAGATCTGAGCACCTAGGGATGGCAATTATGCCCGATTACCCATGTACCCGCAGGTAAATACCCTAATGGAGTCGGGTATGGGATGCTTTCTTTGCCCATGGATATGAAAATAGGGAAAACTCTCTGCCCATCGGGTAAACGGGTACGGGTATGGGTGAGCTTCACCCGTACCCGTCTTGCCCGTTTACCCGTGACATACACTGACAGTGGGCCAACATCTTACAGTCAACACTACACTATATGACTAAAACCCTGTCCTCTATTGGTCTCCCATTTCCGCAACCAAGCGACATTCATTTCCACCACTCCTCCCGGCCGACTGCCTCCACCGTCGCACGTCCTCCTCCCCGCCAACTACCGCCACCCCGCCCGGCCGCCTCACCTCCAGATCCGGCCCGTCCTCCTCGCGGCCGCCCACCACCGCCCGTCCTCTCAGTCAGCCGCCTCCCACATCCTCCTCCCCGCCGGCTTCCGCCCGGCCGCCCCACCGCCCCCCGTTCTCCTCGCGGCCGCCCACCTCCCACATCCTCCTCTACTCTACTCAGCACTCACCCTTGTCTCCTCCCCACCCGTCGAGAGCCCGAGATGCCGGATCCAGCGGTCCAACCGCCTCCCCGCCGCCGTCATCCTCCAGATCGAGCCGCTGCCCCACACGCCGAGACGCCGGATCTAGCCGTTGTCGTCCTCCAGATCGAGACGCTGCCCCACCCGCCGAGACGCCGGTGCAGCTTCCTGTGGTTCCCGGCAGCGGCGTAGGCATACGGTGCATCCTGCTGGCGCGACGGTGGATCCTAGCGCAACAGCCACGCCTCCGGGGCAGCAACGTTTGCCCACACGACCCTACATCCGGCTGCTGCATTTGGTGCAGCCATTCATCCACTGAAGGTATAGACGCCCTCTAGCAGTTCGGTTTTTTATTACCTGAGCCATGGATCGCTGAATCAGCTGCAAATTGAGCAAGCTCGCATTCTTAAAACAGAGAGAATTTCTTAATTTCGACAAGCTCCATGGATGCCATGACTGAGATTTATAGCTTAGCCCGATTTAGTTGATTAGGAACTAAAACTTGTTCATGTTTCCAGCAACAACAACGTGCTGTTGAGCCCTTTCTCTAGCGCAAAGGAACCAACGTTGTATGCCCCTTAAGGGAAAGTGAGATATAATCATCAGGAACTGAGTTCCACATGTACTTAGCAAAAAACAAAACTCCGCAAAAAGTTAGCTCAGACATTTCCATGTAATAGTCACCTGCTGTTTGATCCAAATGTTGTTTTCTCCTTCCTTTTGCTTCACTCTGAATCTATAGACTTAATCTACATCTTGAATTGGTAAATGATACATGAGTGTCTTAGATTTTACTTACTGAATGGTTATGTTCATCTCGATGCCTTAGGAGGTAGGATTCTAGAACCGTGTTTTGGGTGATCTTATTTATTTATAAAATTGAGTTTGCATATATTGCAGCTATAATTTTCTTAGTGTGTTGGTTGAATTTAGAAGAGGGCTTCAAGGTGGTCACTTTGCTGAACTGAAACCGGAGATTGAATTTAGATATAGATATATGAATTTTTTCCATTCCTAGATTGATCCGTTGAAGATGAAATGAAAATGGAGCAGATCCAATTGTGGTGTCTCCTAATTATTGTACTGTCATGTTCTTGATTTACAAACAAGTGTAAATTTCAAGGCAAGCTTTTGACTCAAATTAGGATTCGTCGAAGAGCATGCCTGCAGAGAATAAGTTCCTGGTTTATTAGTTCATCTATTTAAAAGCTTGTTGATCTGATTTTGTTGGTACAAATCTAGTACTATTGTTCGTCCTCAGATATGTATCTATATGTATTGCAAAAGAAAAAAATACTAATTGATTCCATTTCATTCTTACTGCTTGTCAGAGGGCGATGGATCGAAGTTGGATGAGTAAGCCAAGACAGGATACTGCATATCAAGATGGTGTTGAGCAATTTTTGGCTTTTGCTTACCGGGACATTCTACATGATAGCAAGATACTTTGTCCTTGCAAAAAATGCAAAAACAGATTAAACCAGAGTCATGATGAAGTCAGGACACATTTGAGATGTGATGGTATTATTCAAGGTTATACGACCTGGGTTCGTCATGGAGAGATGTATGACAGTCCATCATTTGCATTTGTTGACGTGCCAAATAACACTACAAATTTGCCTACTTCGGGTGTCCCAAGGGCTGCTGCAGTACAAGATGGCATGCAAGAACTACTACAAGCTGCCTTTCACAGGGCTGAAATGTTCGAGTCACTGCCAAGTATGTCTAAAGGTGAAGTAGATGATGTTGAATCCGGATTAGCAAATATGGAACATATTGTAGCTGAAGATGTGCATCCTGCAGATGACAATGCTAAGGAGAGTGAACAGAATCTGTATGCAAGATACTTGAAGGATGCACACACAAGCTTATATCATGGTTGTAAATTTACTAAGTTGTCATTTTTGGTCACCTTATATCACTTAAAGTGCTTACATGGTTGGACACAAGAATCATTTACATCAGTACTGGGTGTACTATCTACTGCACTTCCTCCTGAGGCAAACCTACCTAAGACATATTATCAAGTGAAGAGAATCATCCGTGCTTTAGGCCTTGACTATGTGAAAATCCATGCTTGCCCCAAAGATTGCATGCTTTTCCGAGGAGATACAGCTGACAAAGATTTTTGTGATGTGTGCGAGCTCGTTGGAAAGATGTTAAGAAGAATGGTTCTCTGACTAAACCTAAGAAGAAAAACAAACCAGCAAAAGTGTTGCGTTATTTTCCATCGATACCAAGGATCCAAAGGTTATTTGCAACTAGCAAAACTTGAGAAGACATGCGATGGCATGATGGTATCGAGACCGAATATGCAAATCCGGACTCTGTGTATATTGCACTAGTCCAGGATCACGCTAGTGCACTGATCAAACATAGAGGTATTCATCACCACAATCACGATATTAAATAAAGGAAACTCAAATTATTAATCAACATCCAAAAGTGAGACCTTATGGTCAAACTTACAATCTCAATAGCCATAGGGCTTAACAAAACTTAGCGTGGAAAATCCAAAATAAGCGTAGTGGCTAATCGACATGCCCACGGCAATCGGTGGGAGCGAAGCCTAGAACGCGTAGTCGTCGAAGTACTCGCCTCCTGGAACCTCCTGCTGGTAGTGCTCCTCATCCTCAAGCCCGAGCAACATAGGCGTAAAGCCGTGAGTACATTGGTACTCGACAAGCCGTTTGTAACAAATGATGCAATATAGTATGCAAGGCTTACCAATGGAAGGCTGAAAGGGTTAATTTGCATAAAACAGCATTTGAAAATTACCATAAATAGATTGAAGGCGAAAAGAAGATAAAACAATAATGAATAATAATCAAAGGGATAGAAGTAAACTACTTATGGACCTCCCATCCACAAGCCAAACCAACAGTGAATTAACTATCCACTGACCAGCTACAAAGCTTTCCAAGAGTAACTATACCTCGTGTGAAATCACTGAGCATTGTCCATAACCGAGGACGCGGCTATTCGAATAGTTTTACACTCTGCAGAGGTCGCACAACTGTACCCACACGATGTGATAATCCTCACGTTAAAGACAATCACAACAAAGCCTTTACAATGTTCAATTCCAACCCAATCCCGCCCGCTAGGGTTTTTCATCACACCCCCTTGCGCCTCATGGAAATCAGCAACCATGTTCATCCCAATGAGATTGAAATTGAAACATCCCAAATTAATCAGCCAGGTCTGTCCCATACCAGACATGTGGTTTGCACGGTAAAGCTCGGATCAATGGCGCACAAAGTTAAGTCCTTAAGTGTTCTCGGCGAGACTACCACATCCTCGAAGTGCTCCAACACTTTCCCTTTCTTTGCACGATCATTCGCGCGAGTGAAAACCAAATTTGTGTAACCACCGCCAATGACGCACCAACGTCACGGCACAAATTTTATAATAGTGGCACCAACCACGATTCAATATATCATTAAGTCAAATTAATTAATCACATGTGATGATGAATCCAAACGATACTAAAAGCATGGCTAAGCATACTAATCATACCATCCCAAATGTGATCGTAACATAGCATCACTAGTAAGTTTCCCAACCTATGGTGACAATGGCAGCATGGCATTCAATTTTAACAAGGAGGGAAATACTCAATTGAGGTGATAACTACCAATTACAAGGTTTGTATAAAAGTAGCGATGCAATGTAATTTAAAACAAAATATTTAAATAATAGATTGTAAACTGGGTTCAACATGATCAAAGGACACGACTTGCCTTGGCCTTGCTCAGTTGACGGCTCTTGATCTCCAAATCCGACGGCGGCTCCCTCGAACGCGTGATCTAATGAGAGAGAAAACAAAATGAAGAGACAAAATAAATTCAAATAAAATTCAAATGAACTCCAAAAATTCTCAGAACTGAACCAAAAGGTAGATCTCAATTTTAGATGAATTTAGGAAAAAGAATCGGGTCAATCGGAGCTAGGACGAGGGAGAACGGGCTCTTGGAAAATTGGATCTAAAGAAAAATAGGGGAAATTAAGAAATTGCACTGTGCTGTGGACCGGGCACACGGGAAGCTGAGTCTACGGTGGAACCGGCGCACGGAACAGTGCGGCTGGATGTAGACAGAGGCGCGCGGCTGGGGCGGCGCGGCGGCGAAGGCGGACACGCAAGCCCTAGGGCCGGCGTGGCGGCTTGCGTTAGGCTAAGTGGCGTCTGCGGCTTCGGCGTCTGTGGCGGGTTAGATCGGACGGCTGCGGTGCGGCGTGGGCGCATCCGAGCCGTCGGCCCAGATCTGAGCAGGCGCGGGATCAAGCGGCTCGGGCGGGCGGCGGTGGATCGAGGGCGACGCGAGCAGCGCGGCGGCGGCGGTTCGTCTCGGTGACGGTGACGACGGAGGCGAAGGAAGCGCGGCGGTGAGTCCTCACCGGTGGCGGCGACGGCGACGGCGGCGGCGGGGGATCGAGCGCGGCGGTGAGTCCTCACCGGCGGCGGCGGCAGACCGAGGGCGCAGCGGCGACGCGGCAGCGGAGGAACGGCGGCGGTCGGAGGCGGCCGCTGCGGCGGCGGCGAGCACACGCGAACCGAGGCGGCGCGCGTATAAAACACGCGAACCGAGGCGGCCCGATCGATCTCGCCGGCGCGAGTCGGACACGATTTGGGACACGCAGACGGCCGGATCGCGCGGGAATCGAGCAGCTGCGGTGCTCGCGGGCGGCGGTTTAGGTTAGGCTTAGCGGCGCGCGCGGCGAGCGGGCGGCCGAGATGGCGCTTGCGCGCGGCGAACAGCGGGATGGATAGGCGGCAGCGTCGACCATCGGGCGGAGAAAGCGCGGCGCGGGCAGCGGATCGCGCGCCGCGTGGCGGCGAAGCGTAGGTGGCCGTGATCGTCGGACCGGGCGGTTCGGTGGGTTTCGCCCACCGGCCGGTTCGAGATTTTCTTTTTCTTTTCTTTTTCCAGAAATTCAAATAAAAGATTTGAGCTCTAGAAAATAGCAAATAAATCCAGAAAAAAACCAATAAATTCCTTGAGACACCAGGAACTCAAATAAAATAACTTGGCAAATGTTAATGTTTAATTTAATCATATTAAATCCAAATAAATTCTGAAAATTCCTTTTAAGCTTTAATTAATTTCAGAAAATTTCAAATGGTGAATTTTATTTTAAAAGCTTCAAAAAAAACTCTGAAAATCAGGATGTTACAAACCTTACCCCCTTAAACGGGATCTCGACCCCGAGATCCGGGCACACTACTAGAATAGGTTTGGAAACTCTGCCTTGAGATCTTCTTCGCGCTCCCAGGTGGCTTCCTCCTCGGAGTGGTTGCTCCACTGAACTTTGCAAAAGCGAACAACTTTATTCCGGGTGACTCTCTCTAACACATCCAAATTTTGACAGGACGCTCTTTGTAGGACAGATCCTCCTGAAGATCAATTGCCTCAACTGGCACAGCCTCCTCTGGCACTCTCAAACACTTCTTCAGCTGGGACACATGGAAAACATCATGTACCCCATGAAGGATGCAGTAGCTCAATTGATAAGCAACCTCTCCCTGCGTTTTAGAATTCGAGCGGACCGACATACCTTGGTGCAAGCTTCCCTTTTGCTGAAACCTCTTCACACCTTTGAATGGTGTGATCACGAGATACACAAAATCATCGGCTCAAAACTCAACTCTCGGCGCCGGTATCCGCGTAGCTCTTTTGCTGGCACAGGCGGTCCTCAACCTCTCTGAATCAAGCGGACCTTGTCCTCGGCCTCTTTTAGACAATCTGGACCAAACACCTAACCTTCCCTGTCTCTTTCCAATTGAGAGGGTCCTTCATTTCTGCCATAGAGTGCTTCAAATGGTGACATCGCAAACTTGCACGATAGCTATTGTTGTAGGAAAACTCGCAAAGGCAAACAATTTGTCCCACTTAGGTCCATGATCTAGCACACATGCTCTCAACATATCCTCAAGAATCTGATTGACTCGCTCTGTCGACCATCATGCAGGGATGGTATGCGTGCTGAAATTCAGATGCGTTCCCATAGCCTCATGGAAACTACCCCAAACCGAGAAGTGGCTGGGACCTCGATCGACACTATTTTCTTGGGCACTCCATGCAACCGACGATCCTCGACATATCTGACTCTGCCAATCATCACGGTGTAGGTTGTCTTCACTGGAATGAAGTGAGCAACCTTGGTCAATCGGTCCACGATGACCCAAATCGAATCATAGCCCTCTTTGGTCTTAGGCGCATCGACTATGAAGTCCATACCAATCTCTTCCCATTTCCACTCGGGGATTTTCAACGGTGGAGCAAACTCTGCGGCCTCGATGCTCTGCCTTAACTCTCGACAGACATCACAAAGTGCCACATACTCAGCGATCTCACGCTTCATGCTAGGCCACCAATATTTTTCTTTAATGTCTGGTACATCTTGGTGCTGCCGGGTGTATCGAGTACAACGACTCATGAGCTTCTTTTAGCAAATGATCCTTTAGCTCCTTTTTATTGGGCACACACAAGCGTTGCTTGAACCACGGGGTTCCTTGGGCATCCTCTGAAAATCGACTCTTTTCCTTCACTCATACTCGCACGATACGCTGAAATGCCTCATCATCATGCTCCGAGCTGTGAATCGACCATCCAAAGTGGGCTGCAACTCCATTCTTGCCAAAATCCTTCCTCAACCAATTCCAAACCGAGCCTTTGGAATTCCTCATGCAAAGCTGGTGACTCTCTGAACCATCACTGAATTACAATAAACCTTTACGCTCGGAGCATTGCGACTACATTGGCCTTCCACGGGTGATAATGGATTCGACATCATAATCCTTTATCAACTCCAACCACCTCCTCTGCTGAGGTTAAGCTCGGACTGGGTAAAGATGTATTTCAAGCTCTTGTGATCCGTGTAAATCTCACATCTATTACCCAAGAGATAGTGCCTCCAAATTTTCAAAGCATGCACTACTTTTGCTAGCTCTAAGTCGTGGGTAGGGTAATTCTCCTCATGCGGTCTCAAGCGCCGTGAGGCATACGCTACCACTCTCTTTTCTTGCATCAAGACACAACCCAAACCCTTGCGTGAAGCATCGCAATAAATCTCAAAATACTTGTTTAAATCGGCAATACTAGCACTGGGTGTGGTCAAACTCTCCTTCAACTGGAAGCTTTTCTCGCACTCGGCGTCCAAACATATTTCTTTTCCTTTTTGAGCAATTGGGTAAGTGGCTTGGCTACACTGGAAAATCCCTCGATGAAACGAGCGGTAATAACCACCATACCGAAAACTCGACTGAGTCACGAAGAAGGTGACCGCCAATCAAAACATCCTTGACCTTTCCGAGGTCAACAGCAACTCCCTTTGCGGACATCACATGGCCTAGGAAGGCGACTTCCTTCATCCGAACTCACATTTGCTAAACTTGGCATACAAGCGATGGTCCCTTAATTTCTGCAATACCATCCTCGGGTGTTCCTCATGCTCTCTCATCCTTGGAGTAGATCAGAATGCCATCAATGAACACAACGACAAACTTATCCAAATACTCCATGAACACCTTATTCATCACGTACATAAAATAGGCTGGAGCATTGGTCAAACCAAAAGACATCACTGTGAATTCATACAATCCATAACGAGTCGAAAATCTTTGTCTTAGGTATGTCCTCTGTCGAATCCTCATCGATGGTAACGACCTCAAGTCAATCTTGAGAAAACTCCTGCTCCCCGAGCTGATCAAACAAGTCATCAATCACGGGCAACGGGTACTTGTTCTTGATGGTGACCTCATTAAGTGCTCGGTAGTCCACGCATATGCGCTAACCGCCATCCTTCTTTTCACAAACAAGATCGGCGCTCCCCACGGGACGAATCGGGCTCGACATAACCTTTGTCCAAAAGCTCCCGAACCGCTTCTTGAGTTACGCTAACTCATTTCTTTGGCATCGGTAGAGGGTCTTTTGGAAATCGGAGAGGTACCGGGTACCAACTCGATCAGAAACTCAACTTCTCGTTCTGGTGGCATCCCTGGAAGGTCATCTGGAAACACATCGGGGTACTCCCTGACAATCGGCACATCCTCCAACTGAATTCCCTTGATCTGACAAACCATTACCTGCTCTGGCTGATTCATGCTAGCTGAAAACTGCACTTTCTTCCCATCGGAGCTGGTCAAGGTCACTGCTCTGCTCCCTGTCTGAAGCGCTGGTGCTTCTTGAGCCAATCCATACCCAAGATCACATCTAGGGACTGGATATCCAAGATAATCAAGTCCGCTCTGAACTCAACTCCCTGGATGTCTATCTGAACTCCGGGACAGCCTAGGTTGGTGCTCAACTCCGCACCGGGGGATTGGATCAAATGAATAGATCCCAGAGTAACAATTTTCAACTGATGCTTTAAGGCAAAACTCCGAGAAACAAACGAATGGGAAGCTCCAGAATCAAATAAAGCGTGGCGAGATCTTTGAATGGGTGGGAACTTACCGATCACGACATCTGGTGCTGCCTGGGCCTCCTCTGCAGTGACGTGGTTCACCTGACCTCTCACCACCTGCGGAGTCCTGCTGACCTGAACTGGCGCCTGGGGTGCTCCACGCCCTGCTCCTGGAGTAGGTGTCCCTCCTGGTGTGGCTCCCAAGTCGAAGCGAACTGGAGTGAGGGCCTGCCTCTGTGGGCACTTGCTAGCATAGTGTCCCGGCTCATGGCACTTGTAGCAAGTAACAGACGCTGCTGGATTTGTGTTCCTTTGCTGCTGACCACCAGATCCACCGGGTCCGCGCCTGTCTCTTTGGGACGTGGTGCTGGGGCGGTGTCCCAGCGGCGACTCTGCGCCGCTGCTTTGTGGCTCTTGAGGCACTCGAGTGGGGTGGTAAGTGCTGAAACGCAGCGCCTCTGAGCACGTGTGAGGCTGAAATCCTGTTGAGCCATCCTCCTCTTGCGAGACTCCTCGAGCTCGCGCGATTATCCTCAATTAGGATGACCTTATCCACCACTGTGAAAAGTGGCATATTCGTTGCCCACGACCTGCACCTTCAATCACGGGTTCAAGCCTTTCGGAACCTCTTCGGCGGGCTTCATCTGTGGCTACGTCCTCGGGTGCATAGCGAGCTAGCTGAGTGAATTTATTGAGGTATTCACTCACTGACATGTTCTTCTGCTGCAACTCACGGAACTCCTCCTTCTTCATGTCCATCACCCCATCCAGGACATGGGCGTGACGGCGGTGTGGAACTCATCCCAAGTAATCTTGTGTCCGGTCCTCGTGGGCGTCACGGAGTTCTCCCACCACTCTGCTGCGAGTCCCTCTAGCCGGTGTCTTTGCATGAGCACTCTCTCCTGCTCGTGCCTTTGGGCCAAGTTCAGCTTTTTCTCTCTTGAGCGGATCGATCGTGCGCCTCAAAGGCTCAAGAAGCTGGAGTAGGTAGGCGGCCTCGTCCTCATAAACTCGCAAGGGGGTGATGGTGAGTGACACGAGGTCTTTGCTACCCACAGGTCTTGTGACGCTGAGCCATATTGTTCATATTCTGCATCATTGCTTGCATCATCGAGTGCAGGCCATCGAACCGGCGAGAGCGGGTCCGTGGTCGGCGGAGCTGCACAGGGTAGCTGAGTGGAACTGTTCCCTGGATTCTGGTTTGTCTGCTCCCGACCTGCGGAGTTCCTGGTTTCAACCATCTTGCAGCTGCTCTGAAAAGAAAGACCATTTACTGAGAACTGACATTCTGAGGGCTCAACAGATAAGAGGGAAAAGCAAAGGTAAGCGGTAAACTCGTCTAAGGGGGATAACTAATGGCAACCTAAACTAAGCAAACACTTAGCCCGAAAGGCTAACAACAAAACTGGCAAAAGATAACTCCATTAAAAGATGGACATGATTGCAATATAATGCTTTTAAAAGCAAGATTTACAGCCCACATCCCAAACAACTGCAAATAAAAATCCAACGCTCTACTCGTACTCCTAATCTAGTGGCTCCCACTCTGAGCCTGACAGATAGGGTTCGCTATCCTCATCCTCCGCATCACTATAGAAGACCCACGAGTTGCGGATGGCGCGACTCGGCGGCGTCGTTCTCTGGCGAGGCGGGGTGAAGCGTCGAAGGTACGACTGACGGTCTCCGGTAATGCGTTGTCCCACCTCCGGGCTCGGCGGTGTAGGCGTCGGTAGAGGTACTGGCAGCTGTGGTCGAGGCTCCTCCCTAACTGGCTCTGGCAAACTGAGGGTGTCTTCATATTGCTTCTTGAACCTCCGAATAAGTCTGGCCATGTTGATCTTGTATAGTTTGCAAAGCTGTCGGATGGCTTCGTATGCGGCTGCTTGTACGGAACATCCTCCGTGAGATCCAGTGCCCTTGAAACTATGATGTAGAATCTGCTTGTACGGCTGACTCTCCTGAACCATCACTGAATTACAATAAACCTTTCTGCTCAGAGCATCTGCGACTACATTGGCCTTCCCTGGGTGATAATGGATTCCGACATCATAATCCTTTATCAACTCCAACCACCTCCTCTGCCTGAGGTTAAGCTCGGACTGGGTAAAGATGTATTTCAAGCTCTTGTGATCCGTGTAAATCTCACATCTATTACCCAAGAGATAGTGCCTCCAAATTTTCAAAGCATGCACTACGGCTGCTAGCTCTAAGTCGTGGGTAGGGTAATTCTCCTCATGCGGTCTCAACTGTCGTGAGGCATACGCTACCACTCTCTTTTCCTGCATCAGTACACAACCCAAACCCTTGCGTGAAGCATCGCAATAAATCTCAAAATACTTGTTTAAATCTGGCAATACTAGCACTGGGGCTGTGGTCAAACTCTCCTTCAACTTCTGGAAGCTTTTCTCGCACTCGGGTGTCCAAACATATTTCTTTTCCTTTTTGAGCAATTGGGTAAGTGGCTTGGCTACACTGGAAAATCCCTCGATGAAACGACGGTAATAACCAGCCATACCCAGAAAACTCCTGACCTGAGTCACCGAAGAAGGTGACTGCCAATCCAAAACATCCTTGACCTTTCCGGGGTCAACAGCAACTCCCTTTGCGGACATCACATGGCCTAGGAAGGCGACTTCCTTCATCCAGAACTCACATTTGCTAAACTTGGCATACAACTGATGGTCCCTTAATTTCTGCAATACCATCCTCAGGTGTTCCTCATGCTCTCTCTCATCCTTGGAGTAGATCAGAATGCCATCAATGAACACAACGACAAACTTATCCAAATACTCCATGAACACCTTATTCATCACGTACATAAAATAGGCTGGAGCATTGGTCAAACCAAAAGACATCACTGTGAACTCATACAATCCATAACGAGTCGAAAATGCTGTCTTAGGTACGTCCTCCTGTCGAATCCTCATCTGATGGTAACCTGACCTCAAGTCAATCTTGGAGAAAACTCCTGCTCCCCTGAGCTGATCAAACAAGTCATCAATCCTGGGCAACGGTACTTGTTCTTGATGGTGACCTCATTAAGTGCTCGGTAGTCCACGCACATGCGCCGATCGCCATCCTTCTTTTTCACAAACAAGATCGGCGCTCCCACGGGACGAATCGGGCTCGACATAACCTTTGTCCAAAAGCTCTGACCGCTTCTTGAGTTCTGCTAACTCATTTGCTGGCATCCGGTAGGGTCTTTTGGAAATCGGAGAGGTACCGGGTACCAACTCGAACAGAAACTCAACCTCTCGCTCTGGTGGCATCCCTGGAAGGTCATCTGGAAACACATCGGGGTACTCCCTGACAATCGACACATCCTCCAATTGAATTCCCTTGATCTGACAAACCATTACCTGCTCTGGCTGATTCATGCTAGCTGAAAACTGCACTTTCTTCCCATCGGAGCTGGTCAAGGTCACTGCTCTGGTCCCACAATACAGAACTGCCTGGTGCTTCTTGAGCCAATCCATTTCCAAGATCACATCTAGGGACTGGATATCCAAGATAATCAAGTCCGCTCTGAACTCAACTCCCTGGATGTCTATCTGAACTCGCGACGACCTAGGTTGGTGCTCAACTCCGACGGGGATTGGATCAAATGAATAGATCCCGAGTAACAATTTTCAACCGATGCTTTAAGGCAAAACTCAGAAACAAGCGAATGGGAAGCTCCGAATCAAATAAAGCGTGGTAGATCTTTGAATGGGTGGGAACTTACCGATCACGACATCTGGTGCTGCCTGGGCCTCCTCTGCAGTGACGTGGTTCACCTGACCTCTCACCACCTGCGGAGTCCTGCTGACCTGACCTGGCGCCTGGGGTGCTCCACGCCCTGCTCCTGGAGTAGGTGTCCGTCCTGGTGTGGCTCCCAAGTCGAAGCAAACTGGAGTGAGGGCCTGCCTCTGTGGGCACTTGCTAGCATAGTGTCCCGGCTCATGGCACTTGTAGCAAGTAACAGACGCTGTTGGATTTGCGTTCCTTTGCTGCTGACCACCAGATCCACCGGGTCTCTGCCCCTGTCTGCTGGGGACGTGGTGCTGGGGCGGTGTCTGGCCCAAATCGATCGCTGCTGCTGCTTTGTGTGGTCGAGAGCACTCGAGTGGGGTGGTAAGTGCTGAAGCGCGCCTCTGAGCTCAGTGAGATGTAATCCTGTTGAGCCATCCTCCTCTTGCGAGACTCCTCGAGCTCGCGCGATCGTCCTCAATTAGGATGACCTTATCCACCATCTGCTGAAAATTTGGCATAGTCGTTGCCCACGACCTGCACCTTCAATCACGGGTTCAAGCCTTTCGGAACCTCTTCGACGGGCTTCATGCGTGGCTCGTCCTCGGGTGCATAGCGAGCTAGCTGAGTGAATTTATTGAGGTATTCACTCACTGACATGTTCTTCTGCTGCAACTCACGGAACTCCTCCTTCTTCATGTCCATCACCCCATCCAGGACATGGGCGTGACGAAAAGCGGTGTGGAACTCATCCCAAGTAATCTTTGTCACGGTCCTCGTGGGCATCACGGTAGTTCTCCCACCACTCTGCTGCAGTCCCTCTAGCTGGTGTCTTGCATACTGACACTCTCTCCTGTCTGTGCTTGGGCCAAGTTCAGCTTTTTCTCTCTTGAACGGATCCGATCGTCTGCCTCAAAGGCTCAAGAAGCTGGAGTAGGTAGGCGGCCTCGTCCTCATAAACTCGCAGCGGGGTGATGGTGAGTGACACGAGGTCTTTGCTACCCACAGTCTGCCGTTGAGCCATATTGTTCATATTCTCGCATCATTGCTTGCATCATCGAGTGCAGGCCATCAGAACCCGGCGAGAGCGGGGTCGTGGTCGGCGGGCCGCTGGGGTAGCCGAGTGGAACTGTTCCTGGATTCTCGGTTTTCTGCTCCCGACTGCGGAGTTCTGGTTTCAACCATCTTGCAGTTGCTCAAAAGAAAGACCATTCTTGAGAACCGACATTACGAGGGCTCAACGGATAAGAGGAAAAGCAAAGGTAAGCGGTAAACTCGTCTAAGGGGATAACTAATGGCAACCTAAACTAAGCAAACACTTAGCCGAAAG
This sequence comes from Dendrocalamus sinicus, assembly GCA_036346575.1. Taxonomy (NCBI): domain Eukaryota; kingdom Viridiplantae; phylum Streptophyta; class Magnoliopsida; order Poales; family Poaceae; genus Dendrocalamus; species Dendrocalamus sinicus. The sequence goes on from CM070647.1 coordinate 19,515,096, forward strand.
GCTAACAACAAAGCGGCAAAAGATAACTCCATTAAAAGATGGACATGATTGCAATATAATGCTTTTAAAAGCAAGATTTACAGCCCACATCCCAAACAACTGCAAATAAAAATCCAACGCTCTACTCGTACTCCTAATCTAGTGGCTCCCACTCGAGCACGCAGATAGGGTTCGCTATCCTCATCCTCCGCATCACTATAGAAGACCCACGAGTTGCGGACTGGCGGCGACTCCGGCGGCGTCTGTTCTCTGGCGGAGGCGGGGGTGAAGCGTCGAAGGTACGACTGACGGTCTCCGGTAATGCGTTGTCCCACCTCCGGGCTCGGCGGTGTAGGCGTCGGTAGAGGTACTGGCAGCTGTGGTTGAGGCTCCTCCCTAAGCGGCTCAGCAAGCGAGGTGTCTTCATATTGCTTCTTGAACCTCCGAATAAGTCTGGCCATGTTGATCTTGTATAGTTTGCAAAGCTGTCGGATGGCTTCGTATGCGGCTGCTTGTACGGAACATCCTCCGTGAGATCCAGTGCCCTTGAAACTATGATGTAGAATCTGCTTGCCGACTCTCGTGGTGAAGTACAACCTGGTGATGCTTCCAATACATTGCCCTCCATCTTTCTCATCCTTGGTGAAGTAGACGGGCGTTCTCTTCAATCCGAGGCTTCGCAATAGAACACGGAGAAGGGCTCTCCAACCTCCCGCCCGGTTGAATGAAGCTTGAGACATCTAATGCATTTTACAAGGGCAAAGGTCAATATACAATTTACGAAAGTAAATCGTGAGAGAATGGGGTAAGGAGCAGAATTTCTGGAGAGAAGATGAGAAGGTATAGATATTACTATTCATCAAATTTAGTTGGTTTGATTTAGAAAATAGGTTTTGAAATTTGTTCTAATTCAACCACTTTAACTAGGGCTTCGTCCTGCAGTCGATTTGGCTCTGATACCATCTCTGTCGAGACCCGAATATGCAAATCCGGACTCTCTGTGTATATTGCACTAGTCCAGGATCACGCTAGTGCACACAGTCAAACATAGAGGTATTCATCACCACAATCACGATATTAAATAAAGGAAACTCAAATTATTAATCAACATCCAAAAGTGAGACCTTATGGTCAAACTTACAATCTCAATAGCCATAGGGGCTTAACAAAACTTAGCAGCGGAAAATCCAAAATAAACGTAGTGGCCAATCGACATGCCCACGGGCAACGAGTGGGGAGCGAAGCCTAGAACGCGTAGTCGTCGAAGTACTCGCCTCCTGGAACCTCCTGCTGGTAGTGCTCCTCATCCTCAACTGAGCAACATAGGCGTAAAGCCGTGAGTACATTGGTACTCAGCAAGCCGTTTGTAACAAATGATGCAATATAGTATGCAAGGCTTACCAATGGAAGGCTGAAAGGGTTAATTTGCATAAAACAGCATTTGAAAATTACCATAAATAGATTGAAGGCGAAAAGAAGATAAAACAATAATGAATAATAATCAAAGGGATAGAAGTAAACTACTTATGGACCTCCCATCCACAAGCCAAACCAACAGTGAATTAACTATCCACTGACCGGCTACAAGCTTTCCAAGAGTAACTATACCTCGTGTGAAATCACTGAGCATTGTCCATAACCGAGGACGCGGCTATTCGAATAGTTTTACACTCTGCAGAGGTCGCACAACTGTACCCACACGATGTGATAATCCTCACGTTAAAGACAATCACAACAAAGCCTTTACAATGTTCAATTCCAACCCAATCCCGCCCGCTAGGGTTTCATCACACCCCCTTGCGCCTCATGGAAATCAGCAACCATGTTCATCCCAATGAGATTGAAATTGAAACATCCCAAATTAATCGGCCAGTCTGTCCCATACCGGACATGTGGTTTGCAGTAAAGCTCAGATCAATGGCGCACAAAGTTAAGTCCTTAAGTGTTCTCGGGCGAGACTACCACATCCCTCGAAGTGCTCCAACACTTTCCCCTTTACTGCACGATCATTCGCCCGAGTGAAAACCAATTTTGTGTAACCACCGCCAATGACGCACCAACGTCACGGCACAAATTTTATAACAGTGGCACCAACCACGATTCAATATATCATTAAGTCAAATTAATTAATCACATGTGATGATGAATCCAAACGATACTAAAAGCATGGCTAAGCATACTAATCGTACCATCCCAAATGTGATCGTAACATAGCATCACTAGTAAGTTTCCCAACCTATGGTGACAATGGCAGCATGGCATTCAATTTTAACAAGGAGGGAAATACTCAATTGAGGTGATAACTACCAATTACAAGGTTTGTATAAAAGTAGCGATGCAATGTAATTTAAAACAAAATATTTAAATAATAGATTGCAAACTGGGTTCAACATGATCAAAGGACACGACTTGCCTTGGCCTTGCTCGGATTGACGGCTCTTGATCTCCAAATCGACGGCGGCTCCTCGAGCGCGTGATCTAACGAGAGAAAACAAAACGAAGAGACAAAATAAATTCAAATAAAATTCAAATGAACTCCAAAAATTCTCAAACCTGAACCAAAAGGTAGATCTCAATTTTAGATGAATTTAGGAATAAGAATTGGGTCAATCGGAGCTAGGACGAGGGAGAACGGGCTCTTGGAAAATTGGATCTAAAGAAAAATCGGGGAAATTAAGAAATTGCATTGTGCTGTGGACCGGGCGCACAGGAAGCTGAGTCTACGGTGGAACCGCGCACGAGAGCAATCTGGCCGATCGACGAGGCGCGGCGGTGGGCCGACGCGGCGGCGACGGGCGGACACGCAAGCCCTAGGGCGGCGTGGCCGGCTTGCGTGGCTAGGCTGGCGTGCCGGCTCGGGCGTGCGGCGGCGGGGTTAGATCGGACGGCTGCGGTGCGAGGGCGTGGACGCATCCGAGCCGTCGGCCCAGATCTGAACGGGCGGCGGGGATCAAGCGGCTCGGGCGGGGCGGCGGTGGATCGAGGGCGACGCGAGCAGCGCGGCGACGGCGGTTCGTCTCCGGTGACGGTGACGACGGAGCGGAAGGAGGGCGCGGCGGCCGAGTCCTCACCGGTGGCGGCGACGACGGCGGCGGCGCGCGGCGGGGCGAGGGCGCGGCGGGCGAGTCCTCACCGGCGACGGCGGCAGACCGAGGGCGCAGTGCGCGACGCGGCGGCGGGCGGAGGAACGGCGCGGTCGGTCGAGGCGACCGCTGCGGCGACAGGCGAGCACGCGAACCGAGGCGGCGCGCGATAAAAACACGCGAACCGAGGCGGCCCGTCGATCTCGGCCCGCGCGAGTCGGACACGGTTTGGGACACGCGTGACGGCGGGATCGCGCGCTGAGAATCGGACGGCTGCGGTGCTCGCGGCGGCGGCGGTTTAGGTTAGGCTTAGCGGCAGCGCGGCGAGCGGACGGCCGAGATGGCGTCTTGCGAGCGGCGCGAGCGCGGATGGCGGCGCGCGTCGACCATCGGGCGGAGCGCGGCGCGGCGCGGCAGCGGATGCGCGCGCGCGCGAGGCGGGCGCACTGGGCGGCGCGGTCGGACCGGGCAGTTCGGTGGGTTTCGCCCACCGGCGGTTCGATTTTCTTTTCTTTTCTTTTTCCAGAAATTCAAATAAAAGATTTTGAGCTCTAGAAAATAGCAAATAAATCCAGAAAAATCCAGAAAAAAACCAATAAATTCCTTGAGACACCAGGAACTCAAATAAAATAACTTGGCAAATGTTATTGTTTAATTTAATCATATTAAATCCAAATAAATTCTGAAAATTCCTTTTAAGCTTTAATTAATTTCAGAAAATTTCAAATGGTGAATTTTATTTTAAAAGCTTCAAAAAAACTCTGAAAATCAGGATGTTACAATGACGGCCGTACAAAGGCGGAAAAGCTGCGACATCCGGATGGTGAAGCTTGGGAAGATTTTAATCGTAGATATCCCGATTTTGTAGCGGATGCTCGTAATGTACGCCTTGGTCTCGCAAGTGATGGATTTAACCCTTTCCGAAATATGAGTTCAAAGCACGATGACTTGGCTGTAATGCTGGTTCCTTACAACTTGCCACCTTGGATGCATGAAGCAAACATCTTTATTGTTGTCGATGATCATTCTGGACCGATTCTCCAGGGAATGATGTTGATATATACTTGCAGCCCTTGATCGATGAGCTCTTAACATTGTGGGATGGAGTGAAACATGTGATGCCTCTTCCGAAAAAATTTCCGCTTGAGCAGCACTATTGTGGACTATAAATGATTTTTCTGCATTAGCTTACCTATATGGTTGGAGCACAAGTGGTACATATGCATGCCCATCATGTGGTGTGGTGACAAAATCATTTTACCTGAAGAATGGTAAAAAGATGCGCTACATGGGCCATCGTCGATGGCTCCCACAGGATCACATATATCAAAGGCAAAAGAGCCGGTTTGATGGCACGACAGAGTGGACTTGCACTGAAACAATGAGTGGTACTACATTTTGAGAATGTTAGAAGGCGAGTGTTTGTTTTAGGGAAAAAGGGGTGCACAACAAAGAATACAAAGGGCAATAAGAAAGTAAAAAAACAAAGGAAAGCAAGATGAAAGCCATAAAAATTGCAAGCATAAAAGAGGACGACAAAAGAAACAGAAAGATGGGAACAATGGCAAGAAGGAGAAGAAGCGGAAGATTGGTTGAAAAAGCGGTCAATATTCTTGAGCTACCATCTGGGAAAAGAACAAACTAAGACACAATCTAGATGTGATGCACTTAGAGAAAAATCTATGTGAAAACTTAATTACAACTTTATTGGATATTCCTTCCAAAACAAAGGATGGTCTTAAAGCACGACTAGATTTAGTGGAACTTGGAATTCGACAGAATCTTCATCGTGTGGTAGATAATGAAGGAAAGCAAACTGTGCCTGATGCACCTTTTACCATGTCTAGAGAACAAAAGGAGGTTCTTTGTTCAGTAATCCAAAACATGAGGACACCTGATGGCTATGCATCAAACATTTCTAGGTGTGTTAACATGAAAGATTGTACATTGAGTGGACTAAAAAGTCACGACAATCATGTTTTACTACATGACATTCTTCCAGTGGCACTCCGATCTTGTTACCCCAGCAAAGATGTCATGGAAATAGTTATTGGAATATCTAATTTCTTTAAGAAGTTGTGCTCCAAGGTGATAGATGTTGATGAGCTACAAGAACTTCAAGAGAGTATTGTGATGACACTATGTAATATGGAGAGAATTTTCTGCCATCATTTTTTTGTGATGATTCACTTGATGGTGCACTTGGTAGAAGAAGTTAAACTTGGTGGCCCTGTTCACTACCGGTGGATGTACCCCATGGAGAGGTACGTAACTACACATTGCAGTGTTATTGTCAATAATTCATTCAACTAACATGTGTTCATGATTTCATTTAGATTTTTTGTTCGGCTCAAAGCGCTTGTGAAGAACAGAGCTCACCCAGAAGGTTCGATTGCTGAAGGATATTGCATGGAGGAGTGCATGACCTTTTGTTCGAGATTTCTTGATGGAAATACTCGTTTTACCAGACCAGCTAGAAACCCTGAACCTTCAGACAATATGAAAGACATGTACTTGTTTGAGAGTGCTGGAGAACCAATTGGAAAGTCTACTACTATAAGCCAATTTGATAGCCAGCTTCTTGTTTAGGCACATCGATACGTATTGCGACATTGCGATGAACTTGAAGAATTCCGCAAGTGTGTAATATAGCCCCCCTATTTTTACTTTTTAGTAAGTTGAAGCCATGACACTGTATAACTAATAATCCAATTGTTGTAGAGAATTTGTAGATGAGGAGAAAGGAAAATTGTGTCCTTCAACTACTTTGACTCGTGCTTCCATCGAGAAGTTGATAGATCAACACTTTCCTGACTGGTTGGAACAAAGGTGCGAGACAACTGAAATAGCTTATTAGGCCATGAGTTTAATAGAACGAATTGATCTAATTACTTTCTTCAATGCAGATTATCCTAGGTGATGGACTAGGAATCACTAAAAGGTCAAGCTTTGGCTGCAAAACCGAGCAGATGCGGCGTGAGATATAGCAGCTATATTATTAAGGGTTTCGGGTTCCACACTATGAGTCGTGAGGCTGCAGTCGACACAAAACAGTGGTGTAGTGAACATTGCAGAAGATGGGGTTAATTATTATGGAAAATTATCAGATATAATAGAATTGACATACAATGACTACAAGGTTGTGCTTTTCAAATGTGATTGGTATGATGTCCATCATCGTGCTGGTTTACAAAAAGATGCATTTCGATTAACCCATGTGAATTTTTCTCGAAAAATACACACTGGGGAAAAACTAGAGCAGGATCCTTTTGTCTTTTCTTCACAAGTGGAGCAAGTCTTTTATGTTGAAGACCCAAAAGCTAAAGGATGGAATGCTGTGGTAAGAGTTAAGCCACGAGATACTTTTGACATGGGTGATGATGAACTGGCATCAGATGAAGTAGATTAGACTAATCTATGGCTTTCAGGTACTGTCAAGTTTCTTTTTGAGAGTATAATGGACAATTGAGTGCCACTTGTAACCTAGATGAATATAAGATTGTGGTAGCTTTGATCTTTCAGATTGATAGTGTTTTTTTAATAAGGTGTATTTGTTTCAGGTTACTCTTATCCACGCAGAAGGGTGTGTGTTGCTCTTATCCATGCAGGCCCAAGGATGTGTCCAATGATGGATGGAGTTGCAGAATTATTTTTTTGGTGTGGTGTGTGTGGGGGGGTATTCATGACAACTCTGTAATTTCCAATAGTTGATCCACTGTTTTATATCATTCCAAGTATTTTATAAGGGTGACATGATATTAGGAACTGAATTGGGTTGCAAAGTTGAAACCTGAGAATGTCGTCCAATCTCCTTTACAATTTTTAGGTTACCTCACATAAAAGTGACCAAAAGTTTTCAAGTGTGGCTGTCATGTAAATGTAAAGCAACATGCACAGATACAAAGTTCAGTCCATACAGATAAAGAGTAGGAGTTGCCCAGTTTTCCACTTTTTTTTAATGAAGCACAAGGTTCTTATTTGATTGACAGAGAAGGCACTTCACATGTCAGGATGTTATCTCAGTCCAAAATTCTAATTCCAAACAGTGTATGTACTGTCTTCTACGATTTCTCATGTACAGTACAAAATGAACTTTGGCAGCGAATTCCAATGGCATGTCAACGGTACAAATTGGAGCCAAACGTGAAATTTTCAGCTCATTCGAGTAGGACTGCTTTCGCTTGCACAGCCCACATAGGTTGATATAGCCAAGCGATGTGCGTGCATCGCCTTCTCACGATTTCTCATGTGCGATGCGAAATGAACTTTTGGCGAATTCCAATGGCATGTCAACGGTGCAGATTGCAGCCAAGCGTAAAATTTTCAGCTCATTGAGTAGGACTGCTCGCTTGCACAGGCCCACATAGGTTGATATAGCCAAGCGATGTACGATCGCCTTCTACGATTTCTCATGTGCGATGACGATATGAACTTTGGCGGCGAATTCCAATGGCATGCCAGCGATACAGATGAGAGTCAAATGTGAAATTTTCAGCTCATTTGGAGAACGACTGCTCACTTGTATAGGTTGATACAACCAAACAGTGTACGTACTGCCTTCTACGATTTCTCATGTACAGTACAAAATGAACTTTGGCGGCGAATTCTAATGGCATGTCAACGGTACAGATTGGAGCCAAACATGAAATTTTCAGCTCATTCAAAACTAAGTTGCATAATTTTATTTTTGCCTAATTTTATTTTTCTTCTCTTCTCAATTTCTTCCTTTTCCTTTTTCTTTTCTTTCCTCTTTCTTTTCTTACCTCGGCCGACTCTCATTTTTCCCCTCCTCTCCATCTCCCTCTCTCGCCTCGCCAGATCCGGATCCCGCCGCCTCCCTCTCCCGGCCGCCTCCTCACCCCTCCTCGCCGCCCCCGGCCGCCTCCCGCCTCCCCTCACTGGGCCGCCTCCCCCCCCCCCCCCGCGACCCTCGGCCGCCTCCTCCTCCCCCCGCCGCCCCCTCCCTCCCTCCGGGCCTCCCGAGTCCCGCCTCCCCCACCGCACTCGGCCGCCTCCCCCCTCCTCCCCACGCTTCCCGCCAATTGCAGTGCAAAAATCAACTTGCCGCCTATTGTATTACTAATTACTTTCATTTGCCGCCAATCGTCCCTATGCCCTCCGAGAAAATAGCCAAACTGCCGATTAATCTACCTCTCCCTCTCCATAGAAACTTCCCCCATCTGTTCTATCTCCTAGATCCAGGGGCCCTCTGCGGCACCAAAACATAACAACCTCCCAATCCTCTGCAGCGCCGCGGACGCCGCCAGATCAAGCCAACGCCGCCCCAAGCATCGCGACGACATTCAGAAGCCCGCCCGAAGAAATCCGTCGCTCTTCCCTTTGGCACTGAATCACCCCATCTCAAAGGCCAGGCCGTGGTGACCTTCCCTAGGTGCCGCAGCTATCGGTGAGTCCGTCTACGCCTGATTCCTCTCTTCATCTATTGTTTGCCTCTCCGTTCAACTCTGTAGCACCACCATGTTAATCTCTATTTGTTTCTTTGTTGCATATCCAGCAGGCTGTACACATTTCAAATCTTAGATGAGTACATAGCCGCTGCTGCAGTACTGTGATTGTAGTAATTTCAATTCAAAGTTGATATCATGTTTACATATCACATTAGTTCATTATTCCAGATGTCATGTTTAATCATTTACTGATCTTAAGAAGCATGTAAAGCTATGAAAAATCACACAAGCTTCTTGTGAAACAAACATCTGAAGCTCATTCTTCAGATAAACAAAAGGATACATGATTTAGTGTACATTATAGGAAAGAAAGAGATGGATTCTTTGCTCTGACGAAGCTATCAAGATTGGAACCTTTACGAATCAATCTGCTGCTTCTTGGCTTGTGATAATGTAGATGCAAACTGAATTTCCTTTCTCCTATAGATTGGAGATTAGTAGCTATGGTTGGCCAATTTTAAATATCATGTTGGGGTTACATTAAGTCAATCCCTTATCTCTTAGTTGTCGTTGGAGAACTCACTTGCCAAAAAAATAGTGTAGAAATCTTATCATCCTTTCTCTATTAGAATGAATTTTTGTAATGACATCTTCCTGCTGATGTACCTCACAGCTTACTCTTTAATTTATAGAAGTGTTAATTTTTGCTTTGCAGTAGAAATCATGGCAAGAGGACCTCGAAGATTAAGGAACTTGAACCTTGAAGCACAAGATGCGAGGATTGGAGCGGCGGGGCATGATGATTTGGCGACAATGAGAACGAGGGGAATTTACAAGGTCCTCCAGATGTTGACAATATATTAGCCCGCATGCCAAACCAACGTGCAAGTCCAATTAAAATAATATGTAAGTTTGATATTTTTTCATTGACATATCTAAATACAATGTCAAATCATATAATTTCATACATGTAGGGCGAATGGACAGGGGCGGCAAGTTTTAGGGGATTTTGGAGTCTCAGATTTATTGAAATTACAAGGAGGAAAGGTAATTGTAGGGACTGATTGTAACATCCCAAAATTTGGCTTTTTGAAAAAATTTAAATTCAAAATAATTATTTTAAGCTAATTGGATTTTATTTGGCTTTTCTGAATTTTCTGGAGTTTAAAACCTATTTTTAAAATTTAAAAAGTAATTTAAAATATGAAAACTAAATATCAATAGTAGTTGGAAATAATTTTGTTTAATCCAAACTATGTCCAGAAGCTTCTGTGAATTTTTCTGGAATTTTTGGAAGTATTTCTATATTTTTCTGAGGCCTAATTAATTTTCTAGCCTTTTCTGAAATTAGAAATCAAATTCTGAAAATAAAAATCTCTCCTCTCCCTCCAGCCGACACGTGGACGGTCCAGGACCTCCCACGTCGCCGCTCGGCCTGATCCAGGCCGCTCCCCTCTCTCTCTCGCTGCCAAGCGGGCCAGGCCCGTCAGCGACCCGCCTTCCCTCCTCCTCGCTGGCACGTGGCGGCCAGGATCGCGCCACGCCACCCCGAGCGCCCATCCGGCCGTTCCCTCTCACTTAAGCTCACCCGCCGCCCGATCCGCCTTGGACCACGTGGCTGAAATCTGCGCCGTCCGCACCCCGCTCCCCTTTCCTCTCGACTGCGGCCCCGCCGTCGATCGCTCGCGCCACTCCGCGCCACCGGGCCCGCTGTCGGATCCGTCGTCCCCGCGGAGCCGCCCCTTTCCTTTCTTTTCCCCCTCTTTCCTTTCTCGTCGGCCGACCGAGACCGCGCCGGATCCGGCCTTGCCTTCCCTGCCTCTCCCCGGTTTTGGAATCCCTGAGCCCCGGCGGGAAGCAAATCCCCAACGCCCGCGCTCTCCCTTCCTTCTCTGCCCTCGATTTCCTTTCGCCCCCGCTCCCTTCCTTTTCGCGGCCGCCATCTCCGGCGAGCAATCCCGCGCCAGTGTCCCCTCCTCCGCCCTATAAAAGCCCCCGCTCGGCTTCGCCTCCTTCCGCACCACCTCCCAGCGCTCTCCACCTCCTCTCCCGAGCCCCAGCACCCAAAGACCGTGCGCTCTCTCTCCGAGCTCGCCGCACTCCGGCGAGCTTTGCCGACGATCGGTCATCCCAGAGCGACCACCGCCACCCCGAGCACCCCGTGCCGTGCGATCCTCATCGACGCCTCGGCCGTCCCTTTCGCCGCCGAGCACCGTCATACTGGAGGACCCGAGCTGCGCCACCGTCTTCCCGCCGCCGCCACCTCCGTTCGTCCCGAGCCTCGCCGACCCCTCAACCGGACCCTCCGCACGGGATTACATTCCACGCACCGCCCGAACCTCTCGACCCTCGCGCCGCGCCGCGCCGTCGTCTCAGACCACCTCGCCGGACCTCCGCGGTATCCCTCAAGAGGTTACCTACCCTTATTGGGTAGGCAACGCCTCCCCTTGGCCAGTTACCAGCGCAATCTCCCCTTCCCCGGCTCCTCGCGCGCGTTCGAGCCCCGCTCCATGGCGAGGTCGAGCCATTCTTTTAAAAATTCGCAGCGACAAGTGGGCCCCCCCCGTCGGCGACGCCGTGCGGCGCCATCGTCGCTGGGCCCCACCCTCTGTCTTTGGTCTCGACAAGTGGGCGAGTCCAGTGGGTCCCACGTGTCGAGGTTGAATCGATGGGATCATTGTCCGATGGGTCCCACATGTCGATGACCGCCGATGGTTACTGTTGATGAGGCCCCACCTGTCAGTCTCTCAGAATAAAAATAGAAATTAAAAATCTAATATTCCAGTGGGCCCCACCTGTCAGAAATTTGGGAATTTCTAGATTTATTCAAATCTGAGATTTTCAAACTAGCATAACTATCTCATTTTAACTCCAAATCCAGCCATTCAAATTTCTAAATTCATCTAAAATCATAATCTATCCAACTATGGCCTCTGTTGAATTTTTGGATTTTATTTGAATTTTTTTGTATTTATTTGCTTTGTTTGCTTCGTCTTTTCTCGCGTAGATTCCAACCTTGTCGACGATCCCTCTTCACAGCAGCAAGAAGACCCAGAAACCCTGCAAGAAGGCAAGTCTCCTTTGATCATCTTGAACCTATGCTTTTGAAATGTTTTAAAATATTTTAAATTATGTGCATTGCTATTTACATAAAATATCTAGTTCAAATCTTTAGGAGTTAGTTATCCCAACTTTGTTATGCCCTCATTTGACATTGATTGCCATGTACCTTGTCACCCTAGAACTCCCTTTGTCACAATAATGAGATTAATATTAATCTTTGTGAATAGTATAATGGTAGGATAATGCTTAGTCATACTATCTAATAACTTTGGAAAACCTTGAAAATGGGAAAGTATGATTTAATGTTGAACCCTTGTGTTTACAAATTTAGTGGTAATTGGAGTTACCACTGTTCTTTTAAAATAAACTAAAATGTGAAAGTTGGTTTAGATTAGGGTGGATGGTTGGTTTGGATTGGTGCAGGAAGCACGAGATCTTGTAAAGTGTATGTTCCACCTAGTCAATTGGGACCGACGCTTGTGTTTATCCGGTGAGCATTAACCGTACAACCACAAGTCTATATGGGTACAACCTAGGTGACTAACTTATGATAGTCTAGTTTAGGTGCCACCGATGGAAAGTGGGTGCCGAGGATGGGTAGTTATTCACGGTGAGGGACAGGATTTCTTGTACTCATATGGCGCAAGAGGGGCTTCGGTTGGGCGGTTAGCCTACTGCGGTGAAACCTCGTGGGTGGTATCTAGCTAGATTAGAATAAGGTAAAGGTTTTGTGATATTTTATCTGGGTCTCATGCCAAAGGAAGCGTGTTGACTTTTAGGATAATTTATCTCTTGTGGGTAAAGTTGTACAACCTCTGCAGAGTGTAAAACTATTCGAATAGCCGTGCCTACGGTCAAGGGCGGAGCAAGGAATGCATTCACATGGTAGATTTCTGGTTTTGTTTTAAAATCAAAGATTTTGTATTCCGAGAGTGGAGGGAACTCTCGGAAGGGAATCCTGGCGGTTGGAGCCAGAGAGGGTGGATATAGCCCGCAATATTAACTTGTTCAGTTGGAAATGATTAAGCTAGTGTTGGTGGATAGAGCCTTCACTAGAGAATAATTGTTAGTTCTGTTAAAATCATTTACTTTATTAAATTGATGCCTTCGAAAATAATTAGTAGTAACTGAATCTAAAATATTGCTTTGTGCAAAAGAACCATATAGCCTTCCTTTGTCAAGCCTTGCATCTATGCATTTTCCCAAGACTTATGAGTACTTTATGTACTCACATGCTACACTCAAAAATAAATCTCGAGAGGAAGTTGAAGCTCAAGGCGGTGACTACGACTCTTTGCTTCGCTTGTGGTGTGATGGATTCTTCCGGAGGACTAGGTCGCGCTTCCCGATCAATTGCACGTGGCGGGTGATGGGTCGTCCTCGAGTTATCTTTGCTTCCACTTTATTTCTTGTGTGCGAGGTCTTAAACCTCTATTGTAATAATGAGACCTTGTGGTCAGTACACTTGATTATTGTAATAAATCGTTGATGGTGATGTTTTCCATTCTGTTTAACTGTGTGCACTAGCTTTGATCTGGGACTAGTGCTGTAATACACAGAGGGTCCGGGTTTGGAAATCCGGGGGCCCGACACTGATGAAAATGGTGTACCAAATGAAAGGTCAACCTCTGTTCTTGGACAGCACCTTGGGGATCTAGCACAAAAATCAACATTTGCCCCATTACACATTCCAAGATGGGACAATGATCTATTCAATAAACACAAGGAACAAATAATCATGGATGTTGAGGTAAAAGTAATCTATACAATGCAAGAAAAGTACATTAATGTTTGTTCCAATCACTAACTATTTAGCTTTTCTTTGTACAGTCAAAATTTGTCTTTCCTAGCCAAACGCTACAACTTACAAGAGACTGGATCCTAAGAATTGTAAACAGTAGGTGGCGAGCCTACAAATCTAAGTTGAAGAAAGAACATTTCAATCGTGAAGAGAGATCTCTAGATCAAATTATACAAGGTAGACTAAGAACTGTTAATGAACATCAGTGGAGATCTCTTGTTGGCTTTTGGTGTCAAGAAACACATAAGGTGACATCTTTTTTATCTGACATTTACAGGAAAATTGAAAGAAAGTAATGTAACATTTGTGCTTTATCACTTTGCTATATTTACAGAAATTGTGTGCAACAAACTCTCGGTGTGCAAAAGAACAGAAGAATACACACACAACAGGGAGGAAAAGCCATGCTAGACTGAAGAAAGAGATGGTGATATATATTCTAACTATGTTGTTATCTATCAAATTCAATGATCATGTAATAGAGAAGTGATTGGATCCTCAAATTTAATATCTTGTGCAGGAAGATCAAAGGAAAGGAAAGGTTCATAGGATAGAATTATGGGATCTTGCTCATAAGAAAAGAATGGCGAATCTGACACCAACAAAGTGAAGTCAGTAATGGTATATTTTTCTGCTCCTAATGATTAACGTTGGATTTGAAATTGTTGTTACGATTATGTGAACTTCCTATACGCTTATTTCAATAGGATGCATCATTTGAGGAATTAGAAAAAAGGAAAGAGCAAAACAATGGTAATCTTTCAGCTAATGATTTTAATGAGGTGTTCTATGAGATCGTTGCTACACAATTAAAAGCACGTGGGTACTATGATGATAAGTACTGGAGTCAAGTACAAGTTTCTAAAGGTATTACTTTTGTTACTCAAACTGAGGAAGAAAGAAGGTACCATGACAAAGTAAATACAATGGAAAATAAGATGCAACGCATGAGTAGTGTCATGAAACATTGGCTTGCTTTTATGTCACAAAAGTATCTAGATGAGGATTGGATAAATGAAATGGAAAGAGCTCTACATGATGAAGTAAGCCTCCATGGGTCCCTTTCTATGTCTCCCTCTCTTAGAGATGAGTTTATTTGTATTTTGTAACTATGTGTCTGATGTTTCATTTTTCTGCAGGTTGTTCATACTGAAATAGATGGTGATCACGTCATGGCGGGATTGTAGTGATGACAGTATCCATGGCGCATATAGTGATAATGATATTGACATCGACCCTAAAGACCCAAATGATAATGTGTACTCCAGAAAATTCATTCGGGTAACACTATGCCTTTCTTGACATGCTCATTTGTGATTCTACGTTCTCGTAGCTATGAGATGCAGTGCGACCACAAGAATCGAAGCGAGCGCAGCTCTTATTTCTAATTTCTTAGCTACAATATAGTATGTAAGTACATGCTAATGTCCTAAATACTATGGTTACAAATATGCAGGGGCCACATACCCAGAATTGTAGTCAAGTCAACAAGGATTTTATCCAGTCATCGTTAGCACGTGAGCCAATGGTTGCAAAGGTATGTTAGATATGTCTATTGCATCAAAAACTAAAATCTAATTAACTAAGAATATTCAGAGTCGAATGGTTTAGAAGTGAGGCTTTAGATAGATTAGACTTTTAGATCAGTGTTTCACCCATGGATGCATATCGTTATGTTTCCTTGCAAGTCAATAAATCTTGAGAATAGTATATAATAATGTTACCTACCTTGCAATATATCTTTTCACGTGGTGTTGCTTTACTATAATTTGATTTTATTTTATTGGTGATTTCATTTAGGAGCATTATATTTCTATTCCTAGCTAATTATAAGTTGTTTTTAATTAAGTGCAGCCCATTGTTACATTTCCTTCCGAGTGTTGCTACTACTCGAATATGATATTTTTGGAGGAATCTGAATGTGAGATTTAGTTTACAGTCTTGCTGCAACCCCCAATATGAATTTGAAAACAATAATCTGCGCTAAATTTATGGAATATTTGTGTTCATTGGCTATAGGCTTGCTAGAGTTTTCTTGCATGAACTGAAATCTCCAATATGCAATATGGTGCGAGATGTGCTAACATTATGAAATATTCCAGTCATGTACATCTATTTTGATTATCAGAAATCTAAATTGAGTGGTAGATAACCCATGTTACATGTCACAAAACTGAGAGTTCAACTATGACTACAGGTGGCACATATTGAGAATCAGGGTCAAGCAGATAAGGGTTCTAAAGGCCTAACTTTACCACGTGGTAGCATAATGACCAACATGGTATGTCTATGTTCCTATTACTGTAACCCTTCATATAGACAGTATGGTTGAACTTGCTAGATAGATGATATGCTTTGATTGTGTCTACTGCAGAGATCTCAAAGAATTAAAGCTCCAGCTCATAATCAATCAGGATCGGTATGTACTTGTTTCCCCTGTTGTTTCGAAGCTAAATTAATTACAAGGTTGAAGATCATAGCTTTATGTTTTACAAAATGGTAGAGCCAAGTGGAAGTCTAGCTTATTTCACTAAGAAACAAATGTAAAGTCGTGGCCAAAGGAAAGTTAGTGACTACGTGAAGACTCGAAATATTGGTGGCACCATGCTTGGGAAAGAATTTGTTGGGGTTTATGTTGATGCCCTTGAAAATAATGGCAATGGAAACAATGGAGATGAGATGTTACCTAGACCACTCTATTCTATGAAAACTATGAGAGATGCTATTGGTGTATTGTTGCTTGGCCCGTTCACATGTAAGTTTTCTTTTATATTAACCAAATGCTTTACAGATTTTGTAATTTCCTAAAATTGTACTATCCTCTAAACACATGTCTCATTGTAGGTTAAAAGACTTAAGAGTTCAACTCAAACCTGCACAACCTTGGTATGTTTCGTTCTTCAAGTGCTAGATCCGTTTGATTAGAATTTATGTGCGTCAACTTAATCTCCTCTTATTTTGCAGCATGATGGAAACATGTAACTTGATGTGGATGGAAAGACAAGCTACAACTTTCGGAGTAAACAAGATAGATTTTAGATGTTAGAGAAAAAATATAGATATTTGTACGATATTGCCACTTTTCCTATGCTTCTTTATGAATATGGTTTGTCTTTGATAGTGCACTTTAATGAGTTATTAATCAGTATCTTGTTTTGTAAAGACAAAATGGATTTTTCAGTGCAATGCCTTCATGATTCACTTTCTCATTATCTAATCATGCAAATTCATTTGTGTCCAAATTTGTAAACAATGTCTCTTTATTTCTAGTATGTAAGAAGGCGCTACTATAAATGTGCCTATATTAATAGACACGCTATAAAGATGCATCAATATCCATATTTTTGATATGATGTTATAAAACATTACTATACAGCATGGCTATATTAGTAGACACGAAATATAAATGTATGTATAAAATTGTCTCTATATTTCTTGAAACGCAAAATGGTGTTACTATACAATGTATCTATATTGTTAGACACACAATATAAATGTATCTACTCAACCGTCTCTGTACTTCTTAATACACAATACGACGTCATTACACAACGTGACTACATTAGTACACACATAATATAAATGTATATATGAGAACATCTCTACATTTCTTAACACGTAATGAAGCGCTGCTATATAACATAACTACACAAATAGACACGCTATATAAATGTATCTATAAAAGTGTATCAATATGCGTAGGCATGCAACTAACATCTCTACGAAATGTCTTTTTATCTCCTTGATACGTTTAGAGAACTCGTTTCTACAAGTCCTGACACGGTCCATGCGAAGACGCTTCTAACGCACTTTATAAAAACGTGCCTACAATCTTGTAGAGATGAAATAAAGCGTGTCTAACGTATAAATAAAGCGTCACTACAGGGGGGATTTCTGGTAGTGTGCATCTATTGCATTTTTCCCAAGACTTGCGGAGTACTTTATGTACTCACATGCTGCACTCAAAAATAATACTCAGAGGAATACGAAGCTCAAGAGGGAGACTACGACTACTTCGCATGTGGATTCGACGAAAGATTCTCGAAGTACTAGGTCGCGCTTCCCCAGTCAATTGCCTGTGGCGTGTTGATGGGTCTTCGTCAGATTTATCTTTTTGCTTCTGCTGTGTTCTGTGTGTGTGAGGTCTTGAAACCTCATTTGTAATAATGAGACCTTTCGGTCAGTACTCTCTATTATTGTAATAAAGCATTGTTGGTTATGTGCTCATTTCTGTTTGACTGTGTGCACTAGCTTTGATCTAGGACTAGTGCTGTAATACACAGAGGGTCCGGAGTTGGAAATCCGGGGTCCCGACAGAAAATTTCCTCATTAGTGTTGGTTCTTAGAGTGAAATTGGGAGAACGAGAGGGGGAGTTATAAGGAGCGAGAGGTGGGTGGAGACTGGTGCCTACCGTTCGATAAAGAAAGAATGGATGGATAAGATTGAAATCCTAGGAGACATGCCACAGATCAGTGATGTGGCATTATCATAGACAGTTTAGATTAAAAATCGTCTGTAATGTATGCTGACATCACAGGCAATTTTTAATCCTAACCAACTGTGATAATATCATAGACGATTTGAAACAAAAATCGTCTTTGTAAGTACAGACATCACAAACGATTTTTGTTCTATTTGTGATAAGTCGATCATCACAGACGGTTCTTTCTATCATGGTGAACTTAGACGGTCTATCTTGTAAAACCATCTATGGTAACTTTATCTCTGATGATTTGTGTTGAACCGTCACTGATGACTTGTGTTGAACCGTCTGTGATGAGACGTCCATGATTACCTTTTTGTAGTCATATATGATATTGGTTTTTGATTATTTTGTGTTTGAACTCTAAATGAATTATGAATCTAAGTCCATGGTCTATAATTGTTTTGCAGATGAACATTGAATCTAAGTCCATGCTCTATGAGTAGACTATATGGGAGATGCATGAATTCAATTCCATTTTGTCAAAGCTTTCACATGGAGGGAGGAGACACCAAGCCAACATATTGCATACACATATTTATGGGAGGTGGCTCCCTCAATTCTAAGAGTAGTAGACTAGTAGTACAGTTTGAATTAAAGCAGCTTAGTAAGATTAGTTAGGTTGATTGACAAATCCAAAAAATAGGAGAGGCCACAAATAATTATTGCAATCCAAAAATAGTTAAATTTGATTCGATTTTTAACATAATCCAATCCAAATTCGTATTCGACATTTGTCTGGTCTATACTCTCATATCCGATATTTGTCCGATTTGTATTCAAATCCGAGAAAAAAAATATAGATATGAATATGGTTTGAGCACTATTCGATATATTTTCACACCTAATTTCAAGTTTCAACCAAAGGATTTCCTAGACCTAGTTAGCCCTACGTAAGACAAGACAGCAAAGTACAATGTTAGCATCAGCACCACCAAATTAATTAACTAATTAGATGCAAATGAGTTATTTTGAGCATCCTGGTCTCCTAGTGTTGATGTCAGGACCGAATATACAACCCTCTATGTATACTACAATAGTTTAAGATTACGCTAGTGTACACAGTGGAAATATTGATATAATATCATCTATACATAGCGCTAACTAACTAAATTAACAAGTTTTGACAAGAAATAGTGATTTTGACCTTATGATCGAGTTTACATTTATTATGCCTCATAGGCATTAGACACTAAAGAAATAAATTACAACAGAACAAAAGATAACTCTGTCAAAAAAACCCATCTCATGCCATAGGCAATCGACTAGGGTGCTTACTCCAGCGATCGATGATTCTTCTTCTTCTTAAGCAACTAAGTTATGATGGCAGCAAGGGTGAGTACAGAGAGTACTCAACAAATTGGGCACATAGTATGCAGTGTGTGTGTGTGTGTGTGCAAGGCTTATTATAAACAAAGTGGCTATCCTGGCTTGTTTTTGTAGGAAGCTAAATTGACTTATAAATACAATAAATAAATTAAAAGTGTAATTTAAAAACAATAGTATAAGTAACAGAAATATAACATTGTTGCACATAGCTCATAGAAATATAACTTCTCATAGAACATGTGATTGTATGGCAGGACTCAATTCAATGACGCACAAAGTTAGGTCGTTAACTAACCAAGGCGATACTACCCAATCCTTTAACTATAAAATGATTCAAAAAGTTTGCACATAGCATGATCACACGGTTCTTCCAATCGCCTGTAACATCCCGAAAATTTGAATTTGAACACGTGTAGCCTTTGAATTATTTGGAATGAATTTTGCTTGAAATTTGGAATTTTTATGGTGTTTCATAAATTTTGGTTGAGGTTCCAAAAATTGAAGAAAATCAGGAAAAATAAAACCAATATTAGTAAGGCCATAACGGATATATGCAAATAATAGAAAACTAAAATTTTAAACACGAATCTGAAAAGATGATCCAGCATAAGGAGAGAGAAACTTGAATTAAAATATAAAATCTCATTTTGGAAATAATAGCATAAATGGTAATAAAAGTAAAAGAATAAAATACAAACATAAACACACAAACACACACGCACACACATGCACACACACACATATATATATATATGCAAACTGTGCATATGCAAGAAAGAGTTTAGCAATACAAGAAATGGAAATACGAAAATAAAGTAAGTTAGCAAAACGAACAGAATATAAAAATGTGTACACAAATATACATACAAAATTAATAAATAAATAAAAGGGGAGACAGCCTTCGGCCGGCCGGAGCGGCCCGGCCCACTTCTCCTTCTCCCTCTTGCTCCCTTTCTCTGCCCAGGGGGCCTGCCTCCACCCCGCTCTTCTTCTTCTCCCTCCTCCCCGTCTCCTCCTTGCTTTGCACTGTCTTCTCCCCGTGGCGTTCATGCACTGCTGTCGCCAGCCGTCCTCGTGGCTCGCCCCCGGTCTCCCCGAGCTGTCGCATCGCCTGGGCGACGCGCTTGCACACCACCCCGGTATCGCCACCTTGCCCACGGTGTGGCGCCACCGCCCACAGTTTTTTCCCCCGCTCCGTCGCAACGATCGGCCACATGGCGCCAATTCCCTACCGACCAGCACGCGTGGCATAAAACTGCAACGCATGCGATGTGAATTCACGAGTCTTCCCCAAATCCCGATGCAGCATCGCCGCCTGCACTGCCGCCTGCCCGACGCGACCGCACGAGTAGTCGCCCATTGCTAGCCCCGCCCGGTCGACAATAAAAGCTGCCAAGGCCCCCATGGCTCTCCCCACACTCCACACTCCCTCCCTCTCCAAGCAATCGAGCTCTCGTGCTCTCCCTGCTCGCCGGCACTCTATCTTCCCCACGGCTGGCTGACGAGCTCACCGGTGATTCAGGCTGATGAGCTCACCGGTGATTCAAGCTGAGCTAGCTCAATTCCTCCTTCCCGAACCATCCTCGGAGTGTCACAAAGCTATTCTCGACCTCACCCGAGCTTTCCCTTGCCCATACCCCGCCGGCCCAAGCCCCTTCCCTAGCCCACCACCACCACACGCCGCCGGCCTGCTTCGGAGCTTCTCGGTCCCCGTCAGTGCTACCTTCGGCATCCCCTCAGCGCCAGCATCCCATTTTGGCCATCGCCGACACCTGTTCGGCCGCCCCTCGCCGGCGACACCACCGGCCGTACGCTGCCCCGAGCTTCCTCTGCTCCAGGTGCCTACACCTTTGGCTTTTCTGCTTCTCCTGCCCCTGTCCGTCAGGTAACACCCCATGCCCGAATGGTTAATCGAGCGTGCACTCAAAGATTAATGGAAGAAGAGAAGGCCCCTAAGATAACCATGGATCAGCAAGGTGTTTTAAGGTACGGGACACGTATCTTCATACCTCACCAGAAGGACCTTAAGGACCTGATACTTAGGGAAGCACATAGCTCTACGTACTCCCTCCACCCCGAGAGTACCAAGATGTATCAGGATATGAAGCAGTGGTACTGGTGGCCGCGTATGAAGAGGGATATTACTGAACATGTGGCATGTTATGATGTATGCCAAAGGGTGAAAGCCGAGCATCAAAGGCGACCAGGGCTATTATAGCCATTGCAAGTGCCTCAATGGAAGTGGGAAGAAGTTGGAATGGATTCTATCACTGCCTCCCACGAACCAAATCAGGGTACGACTCCATATGGGTTGTAATAGACAGGTTGACCAAGGTGGCACACTTTATTCCTGTCAAGACTACCTATAAGGGAGATAAGCTGGCAGAATTGTACATGTCACGCATCATGAGTTTGCACGGTGTACCAAAACGGATAGTCTCATATCGAGGTTCCCAGTTTACCTCCCATTTCTGGGCTAGCCTTCATGAAGCTCTCGGCACTCACTTAGATTTTAGTACCGCCTATCACCCCAAGACGGATGGTCAAACCGAGAGAGTAAACCAGATATTGGAGGATATGCTTCGGGCCTGTGCCCTGGACTTCTTGAAGGATTAGGACAAATGCTTGTCGTATGCCGAGTTTGCTTACAACAATAGCTACCAGGCCAGCCTTCATATGTCCCCATTTGAAGCATTGTATGGAAGAAAATGCCGGACCCCTCTACACTAGTCAGAAGTAGGGGAAGACTATATCTTTGGGCCAGACACACTGAAGCAGGCCAAAGAAAAAGTTCGCCTGATCAGAGATCGATTGCTAGTAGCTCAGTCTAGGCAAAATAGTATGCAGACAAGAGACGAAGGACATTGAGTTTTGAGATTGGGGACTATGTCTACCGGAAGGTGTCGCCCTTGCGAGGAGTTAAGCGGTTTAAGGTCAAAGACACACTTACCCCCACGATATGTTGGACCATTTCCAATCATCTGGGCGGATGGATCAGGGGTACGGTGCAACGGTGCACGAGAGTGTGGTTAGTGGTAGAACCGCTCAGATAACCCTAAGGACTGAATTTGTCATGACCTCCTGTGTAAAACAAGTATAGCCACAAGTCTGTAAAATACAACTTAGCTTAGTAGATTTACCGGACCCTGAAAGTCATCATCATAGGAGGAGGAGGTGAGGTAGTGCAAGTGGCTGGTCTATGAACGGCTTGAATGGGACACTCACTGAGGGTAAAGTTTTTTGTGGTGTGCTAGTAGTGTGGGTAGCCAGCTGCTAGCCGTTCAGAAGAAGAACATCCCGCACAACCTATGGGACCTGCCGCAAGCGAGCCAAGCCCATAGGGGTGAGATGATGGAAGGGGCGAGGTACCTTGAACGATTACTGTGATGGTTTACTCAACCGCACGACTAAGGAATGTGTGGGGCAACGAGCGAACTGTCTCTTGTGGGTAAAGTGTGCAAACTCTGCAGAGTAGAAACTACTCGAATAACCGTGCCCACGGTCAAGGGCAGACATGGGAACTTAACTAGATATAGTTTTATTTCAAAATGCTTTAAGGGTGGGATTGGAAAAGTGGAGGGCAGCGGAAAGCCCTAGTTTGATTTGCCCTGGGTGTCGTCTCAGTGATAAAATAAATGGCTATAACACTAAATGCTAGAGTATGGTGCGGATGCCATGTAATGGTGGATGGAATTCGTATCGCTACTATTGTGGTCTTACCTCACAAAACTTTATGTCAAGTTTCCAAAATGCTAGGTCTTAGGAATCTTTTAAGTATTGCATCTAAAAGCATTTTATGGCAAAACAAAATGAACGTGAGCCTTCCCTTGATAAGCTATGCATGTTAGCTATTGCATATTGTGTGTTAGCTTACTGAGCATGGTAGATTTGTGCTCACATTCGCATTACCAAATCAGAAATAGGGACCCAGGACCACTATGCTCATGAGGACACCCCAGCTGTTGATGGAGGAAATAACGAAGGAAATTAGGGCGCTTTCTACGTTTTTGGGTCCTAGACTAGAAGGCTTGATGGAGATTGTGTGCATATATATTACCTAAGTTTAGATAGTATATGTTGCACATATCTACCCCCAGTCGCTTGCCTGTGGCTATGGTCTTACTTTTGCTTTCGTTTCCGCTGTTATTTTGTGATGTAGACATTTGGCCTGTTTGGCCCTATTGTAAACTGCCACCCGACGTGGTGTAATTTAACTCTGATCTGTTATATTATGTTCTTATGTGAAGTATAAGTTGATACAGCAATGTACCTGTGTGCACTATCTACTGATCCAGAGTAGATCTAGGGAATAGTGCAGTGAAACACAGTGGATTCTGGATTGAAAAATCCGGGTCCGACATCACCCCAGTTTAAATCATTTAATCGATGAGTTGTACAATAAATGCCATCAAAGATAACACATAGTGCAAACAGCTATTCACAAAGCAATTCTATATATCTTTAGTCAGGTATAATTTTGATATTAAAAAATGAATAACCCCAACATGGCTAAGCAAGTTTAAACTAATCCACATTAGTACTACAATGATGACAACTAGCATTAACCACTATATTAATGACAACTAGCATAAACCATCCTAGAGTGACAATAGATCATGGCATACGATTGAGCAAGGTGGATAAACAATAACTAGGGTGATAACTACCTCACACGTAACTAATTATTGAAATAAAATAGGAATGCATGATAATTTAAAATACAAAATAATTTTATAAAAACCGGGTTAATATGATCAAGGTTGCACAATATACCTCCAACAAAGTCTTGACCTTGAGCTACTCCTCCTTCTTCTCCAAACGTCGCAATGAGAGAGAAAATGCAAATAAACACCAAAATAGAACACAAACAAACTCCAAATTGTTTTAAAAAATTACTGGAAAAATAAGGGCTTCAATTTAGATGAATTTAGAGACTTTGAATGGGCTCAATCAGCATTCGTATGTTGGATCAATTGAGAAATTTGGGAGAAAGAAAAAGGAGAAAGAGTATTATGGCTAACATGTGGGTCCTATGAATATTCTAGAATATTTCTTTTTTGGAATTTCCAAAAATTAACTGAGATAGACATGTGGGTCCCACTAGCAGTGACATGGTTCATAATAGACTTGGTCCACCGAACCGTTCCATGGACTATGCTAATGTGGTGAATGACTTGGCAGACACATATCCATCTAGCGCTAACGTGGTGATGATATGGAAGTCAACGTGGACACTAACTGAATTGCTGACGTGGCTAGGACTTCGAGGTTGAGGTGGTAGATTCAATCCGATGTGGCGTTGGCGTAGCAGACATGTGGGCATACATGTGAGCAGGCGAGATGATGCGGACAAACACATGGCACCAGTGATGGCGCACAAGAACCAATGGTTCTGGTGGATGGTAGCGTGGCTCCGGCGAGATCGTCGCTGGCGAATGATGGCTTCCTAGCGAGCGCAAACTAGCATACATAGAAGAGCAAGACATGATAAAATCGATGAGCTATGTGTGGAACCCTAGGGTTATCGAAGATGGTCAGTAGCGAGCAAGAAGCGGTGGGTGAGGATTTGGGCTCTGTTGAAGTCGCACCTCCAGCGATGCTCCAACGAAGGTGAGGTAGGGGAGATATAGATCTTGGCACAACGGAGCTAACAGAGAGGTCTCTATGGCCAGGGGCTCACTGGAGGTGATGTAATTCGACATCAACAATGGCGTTGAATGCGGCGATTCCAATCTGCAATCTTGACGGATTCGCAAGTCAAATCGAGGTGGAGGCTAAGGTTGCGAGGTGCGAAGCGGCTTGGAGTGCGCAAATTGAGGCCCGCGGGAGCTTGTGAGGCATGGAGAGGTGACGTGAGAGGAGTCTGGTGTGGCTACGGCGGAGGAGTTCGATGTGGTTATGAGGAAGAAGGTGCTAACAGGTGGGACCCACGTGTCGTCGACAGCTTGGTGAGGAGACACGTGGCAAAACGGACGAGGTAGAGCAGGCTAGGCCAAAGAGAGAGGAAACGAGGCTGGGCTGGTTAGATAGATTTGGCCACAATATTTTCCAGCAAATTTTAATTAGTTTTCCAGGATCGAAGGGAGGACTCCGCGAGGCGACTCCTAGAGGTGGGAATTGGGCGCGCCGCACGCGCACGCCCAGTCCACCGTGCCGGGCAACCGTGCGCGTCTTGGTCGGCCGATCATCCGTCGTCGTCGCGTGCGCGTCGCGCCGCCGCTCGTCTTCGGCCAGTCCAAGCACGCCCAAAGCCCACCGTGTGCGTTGCGTCGTGCGCCACCAAGCCCACCAAAGTAACTATACACGACAAAAGCGGCGGCGACAATGGTAGCGGTGGCGCTATCTTCCTTTCTCTTGTATCCGCCTTATTAAAACCTACTTAAAATTCGATTCTATTGTCTCATGCCATTTCACCTTCGAACTTGGTCATCTAGTCCAATGGAATGCATATCTTGGTGCAAATTAGACTATGACGTACGTGGACATCGCCCGACAATCTAGCATAGGCCTACCCAACTAGTCAAATAGAAAAGCTCAAGGAGAGTCATGAGTACAATTTACTATAGTTAAGAAATCAATTTTAAATAGTTTCGCCAACCGTGCTCTTCGTGCGTGCGCGGCCAAGCACGCGCCCGATCCGCTGCGTGCGTCGTCGTGCCGCCCACCATGCCGGATTTTGAAGCCCGGCCCGGCCACCGTTCGTGCCGTCGCGCGACACGCCATCACGTGTCGGCCGGCCGTGCTTGGGCCGGCCGTCGCCGCGTGCCGGCCGCCCAAAGAAGCCCGCCCAAGTCCCACCTCTAGCGACTCCGCCCGGCTCCTCCGCGCTGGGGCCGCGCGCAAAGGATCGAAGGAGGACTCGCTGGCGACTCCGCCCAGCTCCTCCGCTCACGAGGCCGCGCGCCGCGCGCGCTCTCGAGGCGCCGCCGCGCTGGGGGTGCGCGCGCGCCTAGGGGCGGCCGCGAGCCCGCTGGAGTGCGCGCGCGCGCCGCCTCTACAACTCGCCGCGCGCTCGCCTCTGCAAACCCTAGCATTTTCGCGTGGCGTGGCCAAACCCGAGAAACCGAGACCGAGCGAGCTGGGCGTGGGTGGGAGCTGAAAGGATAAGGGTATTCTTGGCTTTTCGCGTGATGTTTCTTTTTTTTTAACCATTTAATCCTCCAGTCTTAACGGTGTCATAAAACAGGGATAAATGGAGTCTTCATTTCAAAATCGCGAGGGTAAAATCACAAAGTTAAAAAAGCAGGGGTAAAATCATATTTGCAGTCGATAACAGGGGTAGAAACACCAAATTCCCAAAATTCTAAACATGAGGAACAAGATAAATTATCTCATTCTCACGGACACATTTAGACTAGTGTGACTATGGTGGATATATGCTTGTTACATAATTTGTGCAGATAGTGAGCGATTAGATGCAGCTCATATTTGTGCAGATAGTGAGCGATTAGATGCAAAATTGATGTGCAGATAATTTGTGCAGCTCATATTCTGCAAGAAGAAAAGAACCATCTGCTCTTGCCAATCAGATTAAATAGTTCCGTAGCTGCTGCAGCTACAGAAATGCTTACTTTTAGGACGGCATTGAAGTATAATCTTTGCTGTGCTGTGTAACTTACACAGACTGGCCCTCCTTTTGCTTGAACCTCAGCGGCATTATAGTTTCGGAGTTCTTTAGCTCCTCTTACTGAAGCAAGCTGCTCAATTGAAGTGATCATCTGCATTTAGTATGCCTCATCATTTTGTAGGACAGCAGATGAAGAATTACATGCTTGTGCTAACCATTGAGAGCAATATCTGAAATATACAGTTTTGAGTATGTATGTGATTATTTACTTATTGCCTTAAAGTTACATTCTTGAAAATGTATAGTTTCTGACGTTCTTGCATATACCACACACGTTCTTGCATATCAATTTTGCATTGTGTTTCTTGTTGCTTTTGATGCGGAGATACCCTGAAAGTCTGCTCTTGTTTTCTTGCTGACCTTGTTTTGCATGTTGCCGTCATTGACAGGTGGTTGCGCCAATTATTTACTGGGAGTCAACAACTTTGAGCAGACCAGTTATTGCTCTAATATGTTTCGGCGCAATCGCTTTTTTCCCAAGTGTATTGCTGCCTTCTTCTCCCTTTATTTGGATTGCAGGGATGACCTTTGGGTATTTCTATGGCTTTTTGGTAATTACAGCAGCGATGAGTATAGGCATATCATTGCCATTTTTTATAGGGTCCGTGTTTCATTGTAGGACACACGTGAGTCTTTTACTGCCATCTCTTCCTGCTCATGTTTCATCCAAATAGTAAATAAAACCAGTTAGCGAGTTTCTTGTTTTTTAAGCTTGTGATTGATGGTTGTCCTGCAGAGATGGTTGGAAAAGTGGCCGAAGAAAGCAGCTTTTGTCAGACTGGCTGGTGAAGGAGATTGGTTCCATCAATTTAGGGCTGTTGCTTTACTTAGGATTTCTCCGTTTCCATACATAGTTTTTAACTATGCTTCTGTGGCTACGAATGTCAAATGTGGTCCATATATAGCTGGTTCAATAGCTGGAACCGTACATGAAACCTTCCTTGCTATATACAGGTTTGTATCTCTTGCATGGCCCCTTTTTTCCTCTCTTTTGATGCTATGAATCATCAATAATTCTCATACTGTCTTATTCAGTTATTCCTGCTTTTGCATCGAGCATGCCTGTTAACCATTCAGGTGTAGTGGTGTGGTTAGAGCATACAACTTGAATATATTGCAAACAATTTATAGCATGCAAACCAAGATATTGGCAATATTGCTTTTTTTACATAATAACATTTTTTCATGCAGTCATTTATTTGATTTTTATGCCATTATCAGTAACTGTTAAGTGAGACGGGACATCTTTGGTTTGACAATTTGCTGCATGTTATATCACTGGAATGCCCTTGTTTGGGACATATTTCTGAACATTAAGAATATTTTATTTGAAGCTTAGATGCAGTGGCATGCATGAAACTGGAATCATGATACAAGAGTTATTCCTTTCTGTTTCAAATCTAAGTATAAACTAAGTAGTTTAGACATCATGTATGAGCTTCTGTTAAGACAAAATCTGCTTTGGGAGTTTTGCCCACCTTTGTTAAGAAGAGCATGGAAACTTGGCCTGCACCCAGCAGTAGTACGGCAAACGATCTTTCATCTAGTTCTAATCTTTCAGGCAAGCCATCTATTTCTAGCCTTTAAGGCAGCACAATCCATTGTTTGAGCCTGCGGAGCCTGATTTTCCACCTGGATTCTGGGTTTTCTGGGTTTGATGGGGAAATTAGATTTGTATTTGAAGCATTATATGTGAAAGCAAAGTAGTTGTGCTAATGATTTTTAGCAGCTTCAGAATCTACATATGATGTTCTGTACATTTAGACCTGCCCTCTACTCATTATCTAGTGTCATAGAGAGGAATAAACTTTATCAATTTTGTGATAACAGTGGGAAACTTCTTCAAAGCTTGGCTGTAGCAACTAGCCAAGGGTCTTTCTTGTCAGTGGAGCAGATAATCTACAATGGAATTGGCTTTTCAGTGGCTGCAGTTTCTACTGCTGCAATAACTATTTATGCTCCGGATCAACTCTTGATGCTAGTTTCCCTTCAGGTGTAATACATGCAGTGGCTACTAATCTGGTTTCTAGTGTCTACTACCTGACTACATTTCATCTGAGGGTGCTGCACCAACTGTAAAGAAAATAGAGAACCAGAAACACTTCTTTTTTTTCTCCTTTTTTCTCCTTTTGTATTCTGTAGAGAGAGAACTGCCAACTACAACTTTATCCTTTTGTATCCTTCTTTTTCTCCTTTTTTTCTCCTTTTGTATTCTGTTAGAGGAGGAACTGCGGGGAGACTTGCTAGTTTGTTAGGTCTTAATGGTTGAATGTGATGTTTGCCAATAGAGATCTAAAAACCCAATGCTAGTTGCTACTTTTGTTTGACATGTCATGTGGACCTGTATGTTGCCATGTCATATGGATATGTTGATATGTCATCTAGACATTAATGTGACATGTACATGTATGGCATGATATATCTTGGTTATCCGTAATCTCTTGATGTTTACATGCAAGTTGTGTGATAAAAAATTGTGTTTCTCTGAATTTTGGCATAAATACTGTTCAAATTTTGCAAAATTTGACAAATTTTGTCCAGATTTATATTAATAAAACGAATGCATAAATTTGTATCTAATTCTGTTGACAACATCCCTACCAAATATGTCAACTTCAATTTCGAAAATAGGGGTAAAATCACAAAGTTTTCTAACAAAACAGGGGTAAAATCACATGGGCAAACTTGTCTATTCGTGCAAAAGTTAACACTGTTAGCTGGTTTTAACGGAATAGGGGCAGACTCTTCCTTCAGTTCAAAAACACAGGGGTAAAATGACAAAGTTTAAAAAATGAGGGTAAAATCACCATTTCGCTTGAAAAGGAGGGCATGAACACTTAAGCCCCTAGAATTTTACATCCAAAGGCCTCTGAGACCTTAACCATATCCATGGAGTTCTCTTGAATACATCTTGAATACAGCAGCGAATCCGAGTCCGAGGGACTCAAAAGATTTCATCTAAGGCCCGCTTCCCAGATGCATAATTCGAAGAAATCAACACCCAAGATGTACCTGGGTGCCGCGCCGTGCCTGGGGACCGCCGCGCAAAGGATCGAAGGGAGGACTCCGCGAGGCGACTCCGTCCAGCTCCCTCCGCGCCTGGGGGCCGCCGCGCAAAGGATCGAAGGGAGGACTCCGCTAGGCGACTCCGTCCAGCTCCCTCCGCTCCTGGAGGCCGCCGCGAGCCGCGCCGCTCCTCGAGGCCGCGCGCCGCGCTGGGTGCGCGCGCGCCTAGGGGCCGGCCGCGAGCCCGCTGGTGCGCGCGCGCGCTCCGCTCTGCAGCTCGTCGCGCCGCCGCCTCTGCAAACCCTAGCATTTTCGCGTGGCGTGGCCAAACCCAGAAACCGAGACCGAGCGAGCCGGGCGTGGGTGGAGCCGAAAGGATAAGGGTATTCTTGGCTTTTGCGTGATGTTTCTTTTTTTTAACCATTTAATCCTCCAGTCTTAACGGTGTCATAAAACAGGGATAAACGGAGTCTTCATTTCAAAATCGCGAGGGTAAAATCACAAAGTTAAAAAAGCAGGGGTAAAATCATATTTGCAGTCGATAACAGGGGTAGAAACACCAAATTCCCTTATTATTTTGGGTACTTAATCCTCATGATCAAGATTTACTAGCGGCTTGAGAGAATTCTCCCCCTGAATTCTACACTTCTCTAAGTCTCATCATTTCAATTTCATGCACGCACCTTTTAAAGTTAGATGCTAGGAGTGACTTAGTGAACAAATCTGCTAGATTTTCACATGATTTAGTATGTAGTACTTTAATCTCGTCCATCTTTTGCAATTCATGTGCATAGAAGAATTTGGGGTTGATGTGCTTTGTGAGATGGCTCTTCACATAGCCCGTTTGCACCTGTGCAATGCAAGCTGCATTATCTTCATAGATAATCGTAGGGGTTTGCACAATATTCATCCCACATGACTGCTGGATGTGGTGAATCATTCAGCGGAGCAAGCGCACCCTCGTGCGGCTTCATATAGTGCTATAATTTCTGAGTGGTTCGTCGAAGTAGCTACAAGGCTTTGCTTAGACGATTTCCAGGAAATTGCAGTTCCACCACACAGGAATACATAGCATGTTTGTGACCTTGCGGTATGCGGGTCTGACAGGTACCCAGCATCTGCATAGCCAATCAAGTTCAGATCTTCATAACTTCTGTAGAACAATCCAAGGTCCTTACTTCCTTGGAGGTATCGGAAGATGTCCTTTATGCCCTGCCAATGCCTTTTGGTAGGTTCTGCACTGTACCATACTAATAGGTTCACGGCAAATGCAATGTCCGGTCTAGTGCAGTTTGCCAAGTACATGAGTGCTCCCACTGCACTCAAGTATGGAAATTCCGGTCCCAGGACTTCCTCCCCCTCTTTCTTAGGTCGGAAAAGATCATTTTCTTGCTGTAAAGACCTCCTGATCATCGGTACTTTTGATAGGAATGTCTTCTCAAAGCCAAACCTTTCTAGCACCTTCTGGGTGTAGCCCGACTAATGTACCAAGATTCCTTCTGGGACATGCTCAAGCTGCAGGCCTAAGTAGAACTTGATCTTACCCAAATCTTTCATTTTAAATTCTGACTCCAAGTAGGAGCTTGCTTCTTTTATGTCTTCTACAATCTCGATGATATTCAGATCATCTACATACTATGAGATTATATAGAATCCATTCTGGGATCGCCGTATAAATACACAAGGACAGTCTTCATTGTTCGTGTAGCCTTTCTTGCAGAGAAAGTCGCTCAAGTGATTATACCACATTCTTTCAGATTGCTTTAGTCCATACAGTGACTTTCTGAGTTTCACACTATACAGATTTCTATTTGCTCTGTCTTGGCTCGGGAGAGGGATTCCTTCAGGGACTTTCATATAAATCTCTGAATCCAAGTTACCATGAAGGTATGCAATCACCATATCCATCAATTTCATTTCTAAATTCAAGTTCACTGCCATTGAGATCAAATATCTAAAGGTAATTCCACTCATGACTGGGGAGTAGGTTTCTTCATAATCAACTCTAGGACGTTGAGTGAAACCTTGTGCTACCAGCCTTACTTTGTATCTCACCACTTCGTTTCTTTCATTTCTCTTTCGAACAAATACTCACTTGTGCCTTACAGGGTGCACATGGGGAGGTATGCGGCATACAGGCCCAAACACCTCTCGTTTGTTCAGAGATAGCAATTCAATTGCTATTGCCTTCTTCCAATCTTCTCAATCTAATCTTTTCTTACATTCAGCGAGCGATGTAGGCTCGGGATAAAGATCGATGATTGTGGCAATTTTCTTTGCGAAGTAGATATCTATATTGGCTGTTGTCCTGTTCATGGACTCTCTCGTGTGCACATAATTTATAGCTATTTCTTCATGAGTTGCTGCTTCTGGAGCGATTGCTTCTACTGGAGCTTCTCCTTGCACATCGCTTCTTCCAATTACGGTGGCAAGTCCCTTTAGTTTTTCAGCTCCGATATGTGCGCACACATCCATGCCGATTTCTTCTTCCATGGGGATATTCATATCCGGTATGCCCTTTTCTGAAGGTGTCATACTTGTGACAGGTCTCAACTGGCTCCCCTTTTCATTCTAGGGGACTTCAGTGATCGGTTGTGATAAGTCCTTATCCTTTTTCACCGGGCGTCCCCGGTTACTTTGGACTCGAGGAGCCGGAGTTCTCGTCCTTTTATACTGAGGCCTCCGGATGGGATTAGAGATACCTTCAATTTTCTTTGGTATTTCAACCCTCTCCGGTGCATTGCGTGCAGGCACATGCGACTTAGTCACGCTCTTCAAATCACTAAAGTGATCGAGCGTTGGTTTGCTAATGCTTGCAAGTCAATGATCTTCTGGACCTCTTTCTCTGTTTCACTAGTGTGCGGGTCATGTGCATGAATTTCCGTGGCTTCCCACGTAATTTCCCGACATTTTTCATCAAAGGGTTGATTTACTCCCCCTAATGTTGGGAAATTATCCTAATCAAAAATGCAGTCAACAAAGCGGGCAGTATGCAAATCTCCCGACATGGGTTCCAAATACCTGATTATGGATGCAATCTTATAACCAACGTATATCCCAATCTTGCGGAGTGGGCCCATTACAGTACGCTGCGGAGGGAGTATAGGTACATAAACCTTGCATCCAAACCTCCTGAGATGAGAAATTTTTTGTGGTGACCCTTGCGCTAGTTGCATAGGTGAGTAGATGTTGTAGGCCGAATGTGTAAAGTTGATGAGATTCGCTGCATGTAGGACTGCGTGTCCCCAACATGTAGCTGGCAAATTACAATTATGCAAAAGGGGTTGGGCAATAAATTTAATTATCTTGATTAAAGCCTCTGCCAAACCATTCTGGGTATGGACATGCGGTATCGAATGCTAAACTGCAATCCCCATCGCTATGCAATAATCATCAAATGCCTTTGAAGTAAATTCTCCAGAGTTGTCCATTCTGATGGACTTGATGTGATAATCAGGGAACACATTTCTAATGCGAATGATCTGCGAGATCAATTTTGCAAAAGCATGGTTTCTTTTGGACAACAACCCACATATGACCACTTTGAGGAAGCGTCAATGAGCACCATGAAATACTTAAATGGCCCAGAGATGGGCTGAATGGGACCGCATATGTCTCCCTGGATGCGTTCTAGGAATGCAGGGACTTCATCCTTCACTTTCAGAGTGAAGGGTCTAGTAATTAATTTCCCAGTGGCATATGCAGGGCACACAAAATCTTCATGATTCGAAAAATTCTTTACATTAATATTATACCCTTAGGAATTGTTGATTATATTTCTCATCATCCTAAGACCTGGGTGGCCTAATATGTCATGCTAGAGACAGAATCATTCAGAGCTTCTAAATATTGTCTTCAGGACAGTGTAGGCTGCAGGTGCCTTAATGTTGCTATAATATAGCCCAGTTTCTAATGAAAGAAGTTTTTCTAATACCCTTTTGTCATTCTCTTCGCGCTTCGTGATGAGCAGGTATTCCTTACCGTACTCTTCTTCAGTCTCAACGTGGAAACCATTGGCGCAAATATCCTTAAAACTTAGGAGAGTTCTAGTCGATTCTGAGTACAATAAGGCTTCTTCAATGACCAAAGCTGTACCCATTGGAAGTATAATTGTGGCTCTTCCGGAACCGATTATACATGCATCACTTCCGTCGATTATCATAAGGATGCCAGTGCTCTTATGAATCGACTGAAAATACTTAGTCTCTCTTAAGATGGTATTCATTGTGCCGCTGTCGACAAGGCACACTTCCTCCATAGAGCGCCACACGTGTTCTAATATAAGATATTTTATTAACATGTATTAGAAGGCATTCAACACATAAATAAAATATACCAATATCAGAACATATCATGCCATCATAAACTGAATAAATGAATGAATTATTCCAAAATCATCCAACCATCATGAGAAAAAAACTAAAGTATCATCCATGCAAGATCTAACTTGTTCTTTTAACACAAAATAAATGGCAATTAAAGTCTAACGCATTCTATGCATCAGACTGAATCAACTAGAAAATCAGAGACTTCTTCGGCTATCTTCTCAGGAGTGATCTTCTCTTCGAGAGAGATCATTGCGGTGGCTGCCTCTAGGTCGTAAGGGGGTGCTGCTGCTGGGATGGGTTAAACCTCCATCAACTCAGGCAGCTGCTCAAGATGCTCCCCCTCAACTGCTGCAAAGTGAGCTTCAGGCTGCCCTTTGCCTTCCTTCTTCTTCTGAGTTTGGTGGGCATCAATGACATGCTGCGGTTCTTTGCATATCCACGACCAATACCCCCACTTGCCACACTTGTAGCAACCCTGGTTCTGCTGGCCATAGGTCTTGCCACTCTTCTTAGCCTTTTTGTCACTTAGAGCAGCTGACTTGCCTTTCTGGGCAATGGACTTACCCTTCTTTCCCCTTCTCTTCATCAAGGGCTTTCGCACCTTGTAGCTCCCAGCGTTGGCTTCACGGCCTGCAGAGCTGCCTGGTGGCTGAGTGATGTAGTTCTTTCGGAGAAGTTCGTCCTGAGCCTCCGCAACCTGCATCATATCAATCAATTCGGCGTACTCCTTGTAGCCGTCTTGACGATAGTTGCGGGCGGATTGTATAGCATTGGTGTGAAAGGTGGACATGGTCTTCTCGATCTTCTGCTCATCTGTGATCTTCTTGCCACAGAGTTGAAGATTGGTACAAATCCTGTGCAAGGCAGAATTGTACTCCCCGACCGTCTTAAAGTCGACAAATCTTAGTCTGATCTACTCCTGCTCTGCTTGAGGAAGAATGGTGTACTTTAGCCTCTCAAATCGCTTCTTGAGTGCGGTCCAGAGTGCTAGCGCACTTTTCTCCGCCATATACTCATTCTTGAGAGTGAGGTAAAGGTTGTGCCTGAGGAAATGAAGTGCCTGATCATTCTCCTCAGGAGTGGGTTGGGCGTCATTCAGTCCGTCCATCTCAATAGCTGCGCGGAGCTTCTTGGCTCCAAGCACAATCTCGACATCGGATGCCCACATAAGATAGTTTTTGCCATGCTGGGTTAGCTCCTCGAACTCCCGGTTCGTGATGCCAATCATCTACATGTGTATGAACGAAATAAATAAGTTTACTGCTGGTAAACATGCATGGAATAATTTACTGCGAGTAAATAAATGATACAATAGATTCTCATAATGTTTCGTAATTTTCTATGCATTTTCTATAAATTTTACTGCTAAAGTCAGTGATTAAAAGCAATTTAAGCAATTACAATTAACCAAAAACAGTAAATAAATACAGAAAATAATAATGGCAAAAATAAATAAGCTTCAAATGCTAAAAATAATTCAAAATTCAGATTCTCGAGGCCCTTTTATGCTAGAATATGAATTTTCAGTGAATTCTGCAATTCCAGAGGGTTTCTACGCAAATTTTCAGTTCAGAGAAAAATTCGTGCAATTTTCTAATTCACTGAGGGGTTTTCTACAAAATTCGGGTCCGCTCGTAAATTTGAGGGCGTTTTCGTAATTTTCAAAACTACGAGGCCTTTTCTACAAAAATCGGGACTTATATGCAAGTTCTAAGGGCCTTTCGGTAATTACACGAACTTCAGGGAGTTTTTCGCAATTTACAGTCCCTTCACGCCGTATTCGCCTGTTTACCCCGATCAGGCGACCCATTCGCCCGCTACCGCGCGATTGGTTTTTCACACAAGGAAAGGTAGGGTTTCCTACCTCACTTTGTCTGCGTGGCAGCAGCAAAGCGGCGCTACCGAGCGGGCGAGGCGGTCGGGGCTCGGCCGCAAGCGCGCAGACCGAGCGGCGGCAGCGGCGGCGCGAGATCGAGTGGCGCCGGCGGCGTGGCCGCGGCTCTCGTGGCCGTCATCAACCACACGCGGCGGCAGCAGCGAACACGGCCATGGTGGCGCGGTCTCACGGCGGCCGGCCGGCGGTCTCAGAGTGACTTCAGCCGACGGTGGCTTCAGCCGGCGGTCTCACGGCGGTGAGGAGGACGGTGCGCGTGAGCGCTTGCACGGGCGGGAAAGCCGAGGCCTGCGACAACGCCATGCAGGGCGGCGGCCTGGTGGCTTTCTCGGGCCAGGAGCGTGCATGCGAGCATGGCGGCGCCTCGAGCTTCATGGCATTGCTTGGCCGGCGCGCGGCGGCACTCGGGCTCACGACGGCCGGCTGGCTTTGGTGGGTGGCGGGCGCAGACGCGATGCGCGCATGGCGGTGTTCGATTTTTTGCGGCAGAGGCGTGCAAGAACCATGCAAAAATATTTTCTCCCTTTTTTTCGTTTCTAATTTATAGTGTGATCAACATCTATCCCGTGTTGTAATCTACCGATCGACATTGTACCGGTGACTTCAGGTCTGCTCACGGTAGATTAGGGCGGATTTGCGCCATAGAGATTCAATCTAGAACGCAAAACTTCGAATTCAAAGCGATCTAGAAAATTCAATTTATTAGAGCTTCAATGATTACCATCGATTCACCAGAGCGATCTCGTGCTGATAACGTGTTGAGGAACCGTCGCTGGCGACCAGTCCGATCGATTCCTTTGCTTAGAACAAATCGATCAATCATAGAAGACATAATAATAGATTGAACACACATAAAGAGGTAGAGAGAACTCCAGGTCATTCTTTATTGCTTTCAATTGCATGTGTACAAAATATAATGGTACGGCTCCCTATTTATAGTCTCTAGTGAAGTATCTATAATGGGCCAGATCTGCTGATCTGGACCCAGATTTCCTAACAGGTTGCACGTGATAACGTGATCCAAATGCAAGCATACGCGCACGTGATTCGTTAACCACGGACGTGGAGCCACGTTGGCAGAAATTTCCTCTTGCATATATATATTGCATACGAACGACAAGTATACAGGGACCAATGGTTAAGCCTTGAGAACGACCAGGACATCTATTCTCACTTTCACAATGACGTACACATTGACACGCACGTACGCATGCGTGAAGTACAAAAGCGAAGCCGCGAGAGCCTGTAATAGAGATTGGTACGTAAGATTTGCTTTAATTGCAAGTACAATGGTCTTGTTATTTTCTATTGTGACCGTAGTTTTTAGTAGTGACTAACAAGTATAATAAATAGTAATTAATGAAAAAACTAAAATTAAAAGTCGACTGTATAATCGAATAGAACGGGCCAATATCTCTTTTGTTTAGACTTGCTATCCGGCTTCTTTTTAAGGAAATATACTCTGATTTATATTAGAAGCATTAAAATACAAATTCCCAAGAGTTACATTGAGGTCCAGAAAAAGAAGCAAGTTACACCAAGAAAATTCTAGACTAATCTGCGAACTCAGCACATCAACAACATCAACTACATTGCACATGAGTAAGGTACATCGGCGATGGAGGAGAAGGCACTACTATAGAGGAGATCATATTGGACATCTCGTCATAGACGGTTCTATAGCCGTTAGTGTTAAGCTGCAGTGTAGTTATCTCATACGGTTTTACTAGCGTGACTGTCTATGTTGCAACCGATTGTAAGAATCATGATGTGATGACCCCACTTATCACAAACGGTTTTTTATACAAACTGTCTGTGATACATCATAAATGGTTTGTAATAAAAACTGTTCGTGATGTACAAATTTATCATAGATGGTTTTTTAAAAGTCATTAATGATACATCACAGATGGTTTGTTTAAAAAACTGTTTATTCCCGGGCTACAAGCTGAAATATACAAAGTTATTATTCATCCTTGAACTGCTGAAGTTGAAGGTAAGTAATAGTTGGTCCGATAAGAGTTTGACAGCGTTACTAGGTTTCTTAGCAGACATGCTTCTGGAGAAAAATGTGTTTCCCAAAACCACGTACCAAGGTGCTCCTCCTCCTCTTCGGCTCCTGTGGACAGGCAATAAGTCCGTGCCGAGGACGTCAATGCGATAGCCCACATCACCAGGTGGGACTGGACCAGTGAGGCTGTCATGTACACCTACAGATCAGGTCAGTGCTTGTAGCACACAACATTTCTGATACACTCTACCCTGAAACAGAGGTTCTTTCCTCCCTCATGCACTTCAAGGGAGCTGATCAAGCTGCATAAGGTTGCAATGCTGCCGATGATGCTCAAGGTCCTGGAGTTCTTGGTAGGATATTGCCTGTGTGATTTGAGCGTTGTTCTTGTCCAATCGACGGCCGCTTCTTGAAATCTTTGGTCGGTTGTGGCGGCAAGGGTTGGTCGCTGATGGGGCTCTTGTTTTTCTTTCTTTGTTGTTGTGTGGTTGGAGGGAAGAAATAAAATGTCCACAAAAGTTTGGGGATTTGAGTGTCTAGTAGGGTAGCATTAACTGAAGATTGTGTGAAAACTCCCCTAAAAAAACATGAGTTGTGTCCATCTTGGTGTCTGATTCTATCAGTCAGGAGCTTCTTATGTATGGTTTTTGTAGCAGTTAATGTCTAGCTAATTTATAGGTAGATGCATGACTTTTATAAACTATAAAGTATGTGTACATGTGAATGTAAATTCTAGACACAAGAAATGCTTACGAGCTCATGCTACTATAGCTTGGCCTCACCTCTGTGGTAGTTAAACAATATGACACAGTGCTAAAACTAGTGTTTCTACTGAATTCTTTTGCCGATCTAGATTGGACTTCTGGGCGGATTTTATGGTATCGAGCCCAAAAAATCATTGTTCAAGGCCCCTCCTAGGATCATGCCACATGTGCGTCGCTAATCTCAATGCTTCTTCTCTTCCCACCTGCATAGTCGCTCGAGCTTGCTTCTTCTCTTCCCCATCCACACAAGAGCTCCAAGGCCTCCTCCCTCTCCCTCTCCACCTCCACCCACACCACTGCCATGGCCCCCTCAGGCGGCATCTCTCTCACCGACGGTGACATCAACGCACATGTGAGGGATGGTGTCACGGACGCCCATGAAGTTACCGTCGTCGAGGCCCGCCATCGGTAGCCTCGCGATGGCCCCCGGCCCCACCATCGCACCTATGCCACTGCCCCGACTGGGCTCCGAGAAGCACCACTTTGACGGCCATAGCCAAGTGAAGGACTTCATCCAGACCCTGCTCCTGTACGGTAGCTACAACAAGCTCACCGACATCCTCGTCAACCTCACCTCGCTCGCCACTGAGATGGGCCGACTAGTCTCCGAGGGGTATGTGCTCACCGTGCTCACGCCCAACAATGAGGCCATGGCATGGGAGGCTGACGGCTCCATCAAGTTCAGGCAGGGTGAGGGGCCAACGTATCTCTTAGACGCAGACATCTACACGGATAGCAGGATCTCGATGCAGGGCATTGACGCCGTGTTATTCCCGCTGGATGATACGAAGTCCGCGTCGATTGCCGCACCGGCCAGGAAGGCGCCCGTCGTCAATGGCACCACCAAGAGCGAACTTTGGCGAGGTTAGTATATGTAGATCTGAACTTGGCACTTTTTATTCAGCTAGTATTATAAGTACTAGATTGTTTAGTAGTAGCACAAAATTGCCACACAAACTTACATTTCACAATCTATATTGGAGAGGTTAGTAGATGAATTTTGCAATTGCTCAAGTCAATGTGGGTTGATGGTAAGAATGTTGTCGTTGCGTGTTCCGATCGCAATTAATGTTGTTGCCCGCGCCATGGCCTCGTCGTTGGGTGTGAGCACGTACCCCTCGAAGTCCAGGCAGCCCATCTCGGTGGCGAGCAAGGTGAGGTTGACGAGGATGCCGGCGAGCTTGTTGTAGCCACCGTACAGGAGCAGGGTTTGGATGAAGTCCTTCATCTGGCTGTGGCTATCAACGTGGTGCTTCTTGGAGCCCAGCCCGGGTGGCGATGCTGGTGCAATGGCGGGGCCGGGGGCCATCGCAAGGCTGCCAGTGGCGAGCCTCAGTGACAGTGGCTTCGTGGCATCCGTGATACCATCCCTCACACGTGTGTTGATGTCACCGCCGATGAGAGAGATGCCACCTTAGGAGGCCATGGTAGCGGTGTGGGTAGAGGTGGAGAGGGAGGAGGCTGTGGAGCTCTTGTGCAGATGGGGAAGAGAAGAAGTGAGCTTGAGCGGCTACGCAGATGGGAAGAGAAGAAGCTTTGAGATTAGTGATGCACACGTGGCATGATCCTAGGAGGGGCCTTAAACAATGATTTTTTTTGGGTGTGTTCCCAGAGAATTTCCTTTCCGGCGGGGGAGGGCGTTGACCCCCGGTGGGTCCGTCCCTAGATACAGCTATGTGCCTCCACAACATGACAACTGACAAGCTTGTGTTGGAGGCAAGGTGGTAGCACTAGCACCCCACTCTATCTCCCTCTCTCTTTTGTTTTGAAAGACTCTCTCTCTCAAAAAAAACAAAACAAAAAAGTTCACCACCACCACACCTGAGACGCGTTTACAAATTACATGACAAGATGAAGCCCATCTCAACGCAAGAGCCCAGACGCGGCCGCAAGCACGGCCCATTTTGGAATCTGCAGTTGGACTCTTGGCGGATATTCGGCCAGAGTGGGCGGTGATTCAAGTGGGGGCAGTAGGTGGGGCCGTGGCTGGCTGGCTCCTCTCTCGCTCGTGCGCACCGGCCGCCCCACCTCCATGGCATCACCCCCTTCCTCCACCCTTCCTCCCCTCACGCAACCACCACCCACCCACCTTGCCGCCTAGGCCTCCTCCTCCCCCAAACCGTCCTCACTCCCCCTCCGCCGCCGCCCGACGAAGACGAGCGTCATGTCCGCCCCCTCCACCTCCTTCTCCTCCGCGACCTCGTTGCTGCCCGGCAGCGGCAGGCTCCCGCGGTTGCAGTTCCAGTCCCTCCGCGCGCCCGCCAAGGCCCTTTTCCGCTCCGTCTTCCCCTCCTCTACCCGGCTCCGCGGCTGCGCCGGCGGCAGGCCCCGCCTGCTCGCCCCCATCTCCGCCTCCGCGCTGCCCCTGCGGGTGGCGACCGCTCCTCCGCCGGGGGTGGCGGTGGAGGATGACGCGGGGCTGGCGGCGGCGCTGAGAAGGGTGGCGGTGGCGGCGGCGTGCGGGGCGCTGGCGTGGTGCCACCGGGCGCTGGCCGTGGGGGCCGCCGCGGCGGGGGCGGGTGGGGGGGCTTCCGGGGCGGTGGAGGCGGCCGCGGGGATCGGCGGGATGGCGCTGCGCCGGAGCTGGCCCAGGGTGCTGCAGATTCTGCAGCTGCTCAGGGAGCAGGGGCTCGTGCTGGCCGCGCTGCTCGGCCTCTCAGCCTTCTTCTCCATGGCCGAGACCGCCATCACCACGCTCTGGCCCTGGAAGGTGCGTGTATAGCAAGTAGTTGGATAACCATATTAGCATATCTATGGCATCAAACTGGATCCCCGCACTGATACCCCTGTAAGAGTTAGTGGAAGCGCATTGTCACCTTCCTGTCCATGTCTATCCAGATTCCAATGGTAATTTTGGTCCTGTCCATGTCTATCCAGATTCCAATGGTAATTTTGGTTATCTTCTAAAAATTCAAACAAAGCACTAATGAAAATTCAATTGTAGGATTAGATTTTTCAGATGTAGCATTTACAGAGGGGTTTATGTATAGGGTCAGGATTTAAGCTTTGGGTTCAGTACACTTTTGTCTTTAGAGTTGAGTGACTTGAGTCTAAGGTCCAAGTTTAATGCAATTTGTCATTTTGGGTTTAAGGTTTGGGCATAATTTTAGTTTGATTATCAGGAGTTAGTGCCAGAATTTTCCCGGAGCAGCACATTTGGTTTGAATTTTGATCTGGGTGGGCAAACTTTCAAGTGATAAATACTCAGTTTCAAAATACATAGGAAGAAACATAGATATGGCAATTCTGTTACGTCTAATGTTGTAGACTGACGGCCCTCTTTTGGTTTAATAAATGGCTATTTGCTAATATTTTGCTATGCCGTTCCATCAGGTTCGTGAGCTGGCTGAAAAGGAACCTGAGAACGGTGTTTTCAAAATGCTCCGGAGTGATGTTACTCGCTTCCTGACAACCATACTCATTGGCACAACGTAATTTATGGCTTTTCTGTGTTGTGTACTGTTTGTTGTAATTTTATTTTGTCAATCCTAATTATTTTCTTCATCCTGGGATACTTTTATATGAAATAGTGTGGTCAACATTGGTGCGACAGCCATTGTTACTGAGGCAGCAACAGCAATGTTTGGTGAAGCAGGTGTCAGTGCAGCAACAGGCGTCATGACTGTATGTCTTCTCTCTCATGCTGATGAGCTGATCTTCTACTCTTACATGTCTTCTGTAATCAGTTTAAGTGGTGTGTAGGATTCTCTTTAACTGTGGGTCCTTTTGTTTGCAGGTTGCCGTTTTACTTCTTACAGAAATCACACCCAAAAGTGTTGCAGTCCATAATGCCACAGAGGTTGCTAGGTTTGTGGTAAGGTGAGTGAGATGTAAGCACAACTTATTTTCAAACAAGTTTTGTTGAAATCTGTTCTTGTTTCATAGTATTTAAATGTTATATATCTGTTGTGATATATCAGACCGGTCGCATGGCTTTCACTGATCTTGTATCCAGTTGGACGGATTGTTACTTTTCTGTCTATGGGAATGCTAAAGATTCTAGGCCTGAAAGGGAGAAGGTAGGAGTATACATTCTACTATTCTTCAGTATTTCTTGTTCAGCTTGTGTAGCACTGTTAAACTCTCGTACTTGATCAACTTGGCAGCCTATTTTTGTATTTAAAAAATGTGTCCACCTTTATAAACAACTCCAACAGTGAGTATGATAGCACCAAAAGGGATTATACCTGGATGTCCTTGGTGATCCCAATTTAGATATAGTTTGGATCCCCCATTAACTAAGATAAAGTGTGAGATGCTCTCAAGAAGGATACAATAAGGGTGCCTTTGGTTGAGCTTTTGGGAGCTGCTTTTGCTTCCAAAAAGCCAAAAGCCAACCAAAGAGTGGAAACCAGAAGCTGCTTTTTCAGAAGCAGCTACTTTTGGGTAGTACAGTTTTGAAAGCACTTTAGACCCTGCTTTTGGCTTTCTGCTTTTTGAAATGGTGAAAATAGAGAGCTGTTTCACAGTTGTTTCAAGGAAAATAGAGATAGGAGGTAAGTTTTATACTTGTTTGAACCAAATAGCTTACAGCTTTTACAGCCCACAACCTATATCAGCTTTTCCACAGCCCACAGCTCACAGCAGCTTTTTCAAAAGCCACAGCTCAACCAAACACACCCTAAATTCCTTCCATCAGCTTTTGACTGGAAGACAACTGTGAAGCATGCAGGCAAGGATCACGTACTCTTAATTAACACAAGCTTCCGAGAACATTTTTTCTTAGTTCTTTGTGGATTGTTTCAGTGAATCCTCACAGAGTAGCTTCAAGAGCTTGTACCCACGTATTCTCGTTAGTAGTTATAACCATGGGTATAAATGGATGGATTGGGTATTGCCCAAACCAAATCTGCACCCCTATTCTTTAATCCAATTTTGATCAAACATGGATGGTACAGGCCTGCAAGGATTGAATACAAATCAAACGGTTATAGGAGATAGATACATATAGGATTCACTTGAACATATATGGAAATTCAGTATCTATTGGGCACTAGTTATAATTTCTAAACTGTTATTTATTTCATACAAAATTAAAATTTCTACATTTTAAATCAACA
This sequence comes from Dendrocalamus sinicus, assembly GCA_036346575.1. Lineage (NCBI taxonomy): Eukaryota > Viridiplantae > Streptophyta > Magnoliopsida > Poales > Poaceae > Dendrocalamus > Dendrocalamus sinicus. Next base: position 19,558,933 of record CM070647.1, read on the forward strand.
GATTACAGTATGTCACAATTCAAATAAAATTGTGCACAATGTGTTATTGTTCATGTACGATTTAATCACAAATTAGACTTGTTGCAAATGTAGTAATTATTTTCTATATAAATTAAATTTGAAATTGGATTTGGATAAGCACATATAATGTTTATCGGATTTGGATTTAAATACATATATCGAGCCTCAGATCAAGATAGGATTTAGGCAGTGTAAATATTTTGTTCAGATGCAAAATTCTTGACCAAATCCACATTCTATTTGATTCAGTAACTGGGTAATTTTGGTATTTCATATACATATATTTTTTTATATCGATCGCCCTCCTTGCGGAGGTTTTGATATAGAGATCAACCGGTTTAGAACTTGATTGCTTTATTGCTTGATTATGAATGGTGCAGCTCTTCTCTTTATATAGATGAGGTTAGCTCTTAATAATACGGAAATTAACACAATCAAATGTAACCAATCAACTAAAGGTAATATCATATCCATACTATCTAAATATAAAGATATACGTCTAACTATCCCTAATATAAAGATATGCATCTAACTTTTCCTAATATGAAGATATGTTAAGATTATATCCTAAACAACCGCTATAGGACCATGCTACAGTACTGCACGGTACTTTTCATGCTACAGTACTCGCGATGCTGCAGTTCCGCCTTGTAACACTTAATTCCTCGCGGCGAGATAGCTCATCCTCAAGCTGCCAGGTGGTGACCACGGATTAAGATCTTCGTGTCCTCATGTCGACAAAATGGCACAATACCGCCGTGCGGCATGGAAGATGATCAACAAAGCCCCAATGCAAACGATGTAGGGGTAGCAACATCCTTCTTGGCCCGAGATGCAATGCTTGTGGGAAAGATGCGACGACGTTGCTGACCCCCACATGACAACCGTTGCGCTCTGCATCTTGGAAGGCACGGTGTTGGTTGGCCACAGGAAGAAGACCGCTGCTGGATCGTGACAATCTTCCTCCTTGACGAAGGCACCGAAGGTGCAGCCAAGGACAGCTCCACCAGCGGAAGTGTTGGTGACAAAGGCAGGTGTGGCATCAGTGACGATGTTGGTTCTAGCGGCAACGTGGCCAGTGCCAATGTTGGCGTTGGTGAAGGTAGTGGCAGTGTAGCTATTGCAATAGCACGCGACGCCTCTTCTTGCTCCTTCAACTTATCCATAAACTCTATAGCCTTCTTGAGTAGGGCCATCAGCTCCTTGTTGTTAGCCTTCAAGCTCTTCAAGCTGTCTAGGATAGATAGTGCGGCACCGGAAGCCATGGTGAGTGGCTCTGTTACCAAAATATTATGATAGAGAATAGGCCAGGATGGCTTAGGATCGCCCTCCTTGCAGAGGCTCTGATCTGGAGACCAACCGGTTTAAAACTTGATTACTTTATTGCTTGATTATGAATGGTGCGGCTCCTTTCTTTATATAGATGAGGTTAGCCCCTAACAATATGGAAACTAACATAATCAAATGCAACCAATCAACTAAAGATAATATCATATCCATATTATTTAAATATAAAGATATGTATTTAACTATTCCTAATATAAAGATATGCACCTAACCTTTCCTAATATGAAGATATGCTAAGATTATATCCTAAACAGCCGCTAGAGGACCGTGCTACAGTACCACACGACACTGTTCATGCTACAGTACTTGCGAGGCTGCAATTCCGCGCCATAACATCTGCATTTGATATACATTTTTTAAGAACAGGCAGTTCTCAATCTTGTGCTTTGTATGCACTTGTTTTCTCCAGTGAACCATATGTTACTGAAGATGAACTGAAGTTAATGTTACGAGGAGCAGAGTTGAGTGGCGCAATTGCAGAAGACGAACAGGTTAGATAGTAATATAATATGTATAATTGCTTATCTATGTTCTTGTTTATTTCCTTCTTTATCGTTTTTATTTTGGTGGATCGCACAGTACTTTTTTATTCCTTCCAATGAATATAATTCTTCACTTCCATTTTTGTATCATTGTTCTTGTGAAGCACATATTGTTCCTTTGAGAAATGTTGTGAGTTCTGCATTACATTCCAGGGAAATAGTGATTATGCACTAACATTCTTGCTTTCTTTGAATTGTTAAATGAAAGCTTGCATATGATCACATATGTCCAGAACATCTGGAGTCATGGATGGGTCTTTTAATAGCGATTGCATTTTCTAAGGTCTCTGTAGGCAACATTACAAATTACAATCCATGTATATTATATAAAAGGCACTCTTCTGAATCGGGGATGTTCATTCTACACCACTTTTCCTCAAAATGATTATTGGGTGGATATAACTGTGACCTTAAGAAGGCAACAATTGTTTCTATTACTACTTTTGTTTAGATGCTATGGATCGAAGCTTAATTCGAAGTCATGCAGAACATTAAAACCAGCACCAAAAACATCAGCAAAGTATACATTATGTACCTGTCTGGTACTGTGATACACTACTATGAATTTCTGATTTATCCCTGCTTGTGCAGGCTTCTTTTGTAGATATTCCTGATTAGCTATATGCAATGCCCGAATTGTGTAACAGGATATGATCGAGAATGTACTTGAGATTAAAGATACACATGTCAAGGAGGTAATGACGCCTTTGGTGGATGTAGTTGCAATTGATGCTACCGCAACACTGATTGATTTTAAAAACTTATGGGAAACTCATCAGTACTCTAGGTATTCTCAACTGCCTTGTAGCATGTATCTTCAAGTCTTGTAACTGACCTCTGAAATTATTACTTCCAGAGTTCCTGTATTTGAGGAGCGCATTGATAATATAGTTGGAATTGCATATGCAATGGACATGCTTGAATACGTTGAAGAGGTCTGTCTCTTGTTTACTACTTAGCGTTAAAAATTGATCGGGTTGATTCTTACTTGCTCTGCACGATGATTTTCTGAAGAAATATGCATTTTGCTTTTGAAGGTTGAGAAGTTGAAGGAAATCACTGTGAAGGAAATTGCACATATGCCCACATACTTTGTTCCAGGTAATTTTTAGCAACAAAGGGGTCTGATAATACACAAAAAGAGCTATGCAACTAAATACTCTCTTTTAGGAGGCATCAATCAATCATTTTTTAACTAGTTTATTGAATGTTTTTAAATGTAATTTTTCTTCCTAACGTTTTCTCCCATTTACGAATCTCATGGATGTAAAATATGATTGTTTCCATATGGCAGATTCAATGTCTGTTTGGAACCTGCTAAGAGAGTTCCGGATCAGGCAGGTTCATATGGCAGTGGTCCTCAATGAATATGGCGGAACTATTGGTGTACGTCTATAAGAAACCCATCCTTTATACCCTATGCTATTGCAAAATTTAAATTAACTCATGACTTGTTAAGGATTGTAATTTTGGGTTCCATCCAGCATAGTTTGTTGTTTAATGGGAATCTTTTAGTCATTTGTTTTGACACACAATCGGAAATTCAACACTGTTAAGTCATATCCATTCTCACTTGCAAGTACATGATGAGTGGTCTGGTTCATCCAGCTAGGGTGATTTCTATCTCAGGATATGATGATATATTAATGGTTAATTATTGACATTATTCTGGGGTCACAATTCATTGTAAGGCCATGTTTTTAGTGGGAAATTGTGCATGCAACTCCCAGTTTAAGCGTTCGATACTTCGATGTGCGAACATGTGCGGAGACATTGACTTCTTGGAATTTCTTGTTATGGCCTGGAGAAATCTGGGATTGACATGTTGTACTCCGTGTGACTAGCTCCAATCTACCCCTCCAAAAAATAATGAAACTAGAAAAAGAAAGAAAAATGCCTTTTTTATTATGTGTGTATTTGGTGCTCCACTGCACAGTCAGCTCCCTCTTAGGGGGCTACATTTTTTTACCACTTACTATTTTTTTAGAAGATTCGAAAGTTGACGAATGATTATTGTCTATTATTTGCATGAGCAACTGACTATATATTCTTTAAACTGCACTATCTTTTGACTCATGCTCATCCATAAAAGTTCTTAAATGTTTGACAACACAACTCCATGTTTTAACTATTGTTGCTCATGCACTTAAGCTTGGAGCAAGGTTCCTTTCACCTTGTAATCAATATCTATGCATCCTCTTGCAGCAACTATGTCCTGTTGTGCTAATAAAATGTTGGTCAGAATAGCTTTTAATTTCATTTATCTTCCCATGTATCTCTTACTTTGGGAACAATTTGCAGATTGTGACATTAGAAGATGTGGTCGAAGAAATAGTTGGTGAAATCTTCGATGAGAATGATTCAAAGGTGATTATTTCAGGAACTTCTCATTTATCAATTCGAATTTTGCAATTCAGTGTTCAATGCCATTTACTTGCATGATATTTTATGCATTTGTTTACATAGTTCTAGAAGTGGTGATAGTTCGCACTCGTTTTATTGGTTTATGTTTTATGCCTTGTATTATACATTCTTTTATTAAAAAAGTGACATTTCATCTTCCTGGCAACAAATAATGCTCTGTTGTGGTCTGAACTAAGGAATTTTATTCAGTAGACTAACTGTACTGTCCTGAACCTTAGTTTATGACGTGGTAAATACCGTACATAAGAGGCTGGGACTACACGGCTTGAAGTGGATGGGATACTAGAATATGGAGAAATAGAGAACAAGAAAAGCCAACAACGCACCAGCCATCGCCGCCAGAGCTCGACCTCGCCGCTTGCTGGCCACTACTAGGGGTGCAAATGGTACGGGTTAATCTTGACCGATCCGGTACCGAATCCGGTCGGTACCGAATACGGGAATGTAATTTAGTATCTAGTAGCGAATCCGGTCGGTACTGGATAGTTGTTGCTGGATATGGCAGCGAAAATGGGAGAGCTAAAATCCGACCGAATAGCGTCGGTAAAAGATAAACTGGATACTATCCGACCGGATATCCAACAAGCAAGTTAGTACCCCAATTGGTTCAGCCCATCAACCATCATTGACACCAACTGGTCTAGATTTTACCTAAGTTCTAATTTAACTCCAGAGTCTAGCCACTCTAGCTAGTCGCCACCAATCTCTCCGCTTATGTTGAACTTGCGTATGAATTTATCGGGTTTCGAACTAATGTATGAATTTATCAGTTTTCGAACTTGTGTATAAATTTATCGCTTATGTTGAACTTGTATTGTGTCAGCTATCATACTTAAGTAATCTAGATGAATTTATTGCTAGTTGAATGCTTGTAGTGATAGTGGTATGATTCAATGTATATTCCTTTATGTATGCACATGCTATCTGTTTTCGATCCGAAACTATTATGTATCCGTCCCGATAGTACCATATCTGAAACTCCGAATTTGTATTCGTATCCGACCTTGACGTATCCGACTCCGAATCTGAAGAAAAAAATATAAGTTAGGATACAGTATGAACAATATCGGTCCGAATCCAATCCGATTGCATCCCTAGCCACCACCACTGGAGATGGCGACGGCTATGGGGAGCAAAGATAGCCGCAACGACAACGATCTATGACCAAATTCGGTGGCAACGGGCCAAGCTCCAGCGGTAGCACTGTGGCTCCATGGCAGCAAGTCGGCGGTGACCGCGAAGAGGTGGTCCCAGAGTTAGATCTGCTGTCCCCGACCTCGGATCGACTCTCCACCACCTTTGATAACCTTTTTCCTGGCTCCCCCCCCCTCTCTCTCATAAGGCGAGGCGACAGTCGTGGTGGTAGCCCCCAAGTGCCTCGACGCCTAATCGACGATTAGGCGACGCCTTAATAACCATGGTTATGACTTTGCCAACTAACATAAAATTACCACAGTGTCTTGCCAACTTTTGAGCTCTTAGTATTTGTGTGCTTACAGAGTCTTAGAAGTTAGAATCATTGCCACTCATAACCAGGTTTCATAAACCAGAACCAGGTTGGTTACTGGTCACCACTGGTTTGCCAAAAACTACCCAGCCCTGATTCTATAATGAAAAATTGAGAATTATGGTGCAGTGGTAATCAAATGGAATCTCAAGGAGTCATTCTGAATTGACCATAACTCATGCTAACTCAAGACTAATCTGGCATTTTCTTGGTATTAAAACCAGTAGGGATTCAATATACCTGACTCCGCCGGTGCTGGAACCATCTGGTTCCCACTGGTTTTCCGAGTTCTGGTAATAAGTCATAACAGATCCCTCCATGGTTGTCACGGCGTCGCCTAGGCGACGCCAAGTCGTCCTGGCGGCCGGAGGGCGACGCCAAGGCTCGTCGCCTAGGGCTGAGGAGCTAGGCGGCCACCTCCAGGCCGAATCCGGCCCCCTCTAGCCCTTCTCGCGTAGATATGGCCGCCGCCGGCTCAGATCTTGAGCCGGCCGCCTCTTCCCGTGCTGTCGCTGCCTCATCCGGCGCTCTTCCCGAGCCGCATCACGCCGACCCCCGTGCTGGGCTCCATCTCCGCCATCCTCGAGCCTTGCCGTCGCCGGATCTGGACTACACCGCCCGGATCCGGCAAAGGAGGCAGACGGCGTTGGCGGGGAGGAAGAAGCGGTAGGTAGGAGGCAGCAGCGGCGGAGAGGAGGGAGGCGGCGGCGAGAGGAGGCCGGAGGCTAGGTGGCGGGAGGGGAGAAGGTAGAGAGGAGGCGAGGCGGTGGGAGGGGAGGAGGCAGCCATGGAGAGGAGGCAAGGCAGCGGGAGGGGAGGAGGCGGCGGCGGAGATGAGGGCGGAGGCGAGGCAGCGGAGAGGAGGCAGCGCGTGTGGGTTTGGGGGAAACGGGTCAGATGCCAGGCTCGGGCCGGTGGTTAGGTTATAGGATTTTTTTGGTCTTTTGTGATTTAGTTCTTACAGTTCCTGAAAATTACGAATAGACCCCTAAAAATTACAAATAGACCCCTCTTTCAATAGATTTTTTCTGATTTAGACCTTCTAAGACATAGTTATTTTGATAATTTATACTATTATATCGTCTAACTGTCGCCATGGTGGGCGCCTAGTCGACTAGGCGTCCAGGCGCCTCAGCCTCGCCTCGACTTGCCAGAGCGCCGTGACAACCTTGGATCCCTCCCTATTTTGTAAACCAGGAGTATTTTGTTGTTTTTTCTTTTTCTTGCTTTGGCAGGCTCTCATTTTCTCATGCGACTCTTTTTACCCTTATAGGAGGAAATCCAGAAGAAAACAGGTTATATAGTAATGCGGGAAGATGGAACGTTTGATGTTGATGCAAATACATCGATAGACCATCTATCTGAAGAGCTTGGTGTTAAGATACCAGAGGTATATTTCTCATCTGATCTTTGCTTTCTGTGCAAGTTGCTATGCATTCCCTCTGGTTACAAAAAAAAAAAGTCGGTTTGGGCATTGTTGCAGTCTCCAAAATGCAATTTTGATAATGAATCAAATGTGTATTGCAATTTTTTGTAAAAAATAATAAAATTATAATATCATCGAAGTATTTTTGGAGACAAATCTACATGTCATTTTTATATGGTTGATATAAATATTGACAATTCAAATACTTTGACCGCACAGTTCCCATTGTGACACTTGTGTGTGACTGCAAGGAGTTCTGCTTATTATATCATGCTCACAGAAAAATAAGATGCATTTTCTACATGCTCCATAGAAATGTTGAGATTAGTCCATGCCGTATTGAAACCAAACCCCTGTGTCTGTTCCCTTAAATACTTAAAAGATGCCATTTCTTATAAATCATATTTGTTACTTCCTAAAGAGTTATGTTAAACACCATTTCTGTTACCTCTCATAAGGATGCTTCGAGCTAATGTTACTTAAATCTTGTGCATGTACTTTCATGTGCATGATTTTGTGTCGTTTTGAAGGTTAGCTGTGATATGCAAATATGCTATTGATGAATCATTAATTGATGATAGTATATGCAATAAAATCCTTTCACTTGTGTCAAGTAATGAAACTATTTAGATTATCAAGACTCAACAAATATAGTAGAACTAAGGTGGATAAGTCTTCCCTGATTGGCATTTCAGTGGTTTGAGGTTTTCTGTTGATTCCTGCATAAAGCATCTTCCACCCGTAGAAAAATCTAGCACTTGAACTATACCGAAGAAAAGGTTTTTTTTATTGAAATATGCTCCTGACAATCTTTACATGTTGGCTGTGTTGTTCTGTCATCATTCTTTCTTTTAGATTTGACTGAAATCCTGAAGCACATTTAAATACATCTATTTGCAGGGTCATCAGTACGAGACGGTGTCAGGTTTTGTCTGTGAATCCTTTGGCTATATACCCGAAGAAGGTGGGAAAATGCTTGTGATACTTGAAAAGGATAGCACAGAAGAAAATGACGAATATCAGGAGGAAGGATCTGATCAGCAAGATGATAGAACTCAAGCTTATGAACTTGAGGTAATTGTGACAATACTTAGTTTTCTGTTTGCAGCAAGATCTGGCGCTAGGTCTTTAGTACTGCAATGTAGCTAGTATTCTGAGGTTTCCTTGTTGCCACTAGAAAGATCACACTAGAAATTTTACTCATTCTTTTTGCCAGGACTATTCTGAACCCTGTTAAAATAATTATCTGACTGAAAACAATGTTGCCTCAAGGCCTTCTCTTCTTACATCATTTCATTGGCTTAGGTTTATCATACAAAGTACCTACTACTCAAACCTATTACCTGACATCAACCTAGATGCTTGATTCTGCAAATAAGTACAATTATACAAAGTACTCTAAAACATATCCATTGCATCATGTAAGTGATACAAATGCTACTCTTTTCTGTATTTGTACTGCATTATCCCGCTAAATATCTTTTTTCATAGTATATACAGGTGTATGTTCGAATTTTGGGTTCTGCTGTTTATGTATTTTCCATTTATCATTTTGAAAAATAGAAACATGATGAATCAAAATAATTTTAGTAACAGAACACAATAAACCTAATGTTAGTTGGTTTGGTTCAGTTGATTTTAATCGTCTCTGATGCAGGATCCTAAATCCTGGCTTGTTACTATCGGGATTTTCAGTTTCCGATGAAATGAGATGTTCATTATACCCTTTCCCGTTTAGTGGAGAAGGCCAGAAAAACTCGACTGTTCATGGCTAGATACTGGAAAGTGGCCAACATCTAGGAAACAACTTCTAGGTTTTGTGGCCTTGTACTCATCTTCCCAAGTATAATTATATAGTAAAACAATTAATTCACTAAGGGCATCTGTAGTGTATATAACCCAAGGGGCCTTAAGGTGGGTCCCATCTAAATCTTAAGGCTGACTCCATAGTGTATATAACCCAAATGGCCTTAAGACGGTCCTGCTTGGCAGATAAAGAAAAATTGTATTTTAATGCTTGTGGCCAAGTCTTTAGCTTGAGGACCAGCCTTAAGCCTTTTTTGCTTATAGCCTGCTTAAGGTCACCCCTGTAATGTATAAGGTTGACCTTAAGGTGACTTAAGACCCTCTATTTTCATACACTACAGATGCCCTAATGCGGTTGACCTTAAGATGGCTTAAGACCCTCTATTTTCATACACTACAGATGCCCTAATGCATCTATGTAATAAAACTAGTATATTATGATGGTAAATTATTATCAAAAGGAAACATAATGGAACACCGTCTTTCAAGTCTTATAGTACTTTTAGCTATACAAAGTGAGATGTACCACAGTAACCAAACCACACTTATTTTTCACATAATTTACAGATAAACACAACAATTGTTCCACCAGGATGACGGATGATGATGCTTGTCCTTGTTTGTTTTTATTTTCTTTTTCCTTATTAAAGGAATATACTGAATTTGGGGTTTTAATCTTTTGTTTTATGCAGGGAAATTTGATGTTGCAGTTTTCTTGTACATGATCTACTTATTCAACTTTTGTTTCTTCCTTTTTGAAATGAAAGACCTAAAGTGAAAACACATATAGCAAAATGGTCAAACTTCGCTACCAAATTCAACACGAAATACTGAAATATTCAATTACGTTGGGTTATTTTAGTGAGATTGGCATCGTTCACAGCCTTAATTTAGTTGTTGCCACTATAATTCTCCCAAAGTTTCTTTTGCACTTTAGGTCAGTTGTAGCATCAGTCCGTTAACTAAGAACCCATAGTTTCTATTTCTATTGTAAAGGAATATATCATTATATATTTTAATCCGTTTTTACTACCGTTCTAAACTATTTGCCTTTTAATTTATCTGGCCTCCTTTAATTGCAGATACTCGAAGCTAATGCAAGAAAGGTAGGCAAAGTCCGTTTCAAGCCAATAAGCAGCAAATGTGTAGATGTTGACAACAAGGGCGTGAACCGGCTGATTTCGAAAAAGATCATCAAACGGAAGAAAAAGGACTCGGGTGATTCTTCAGATAGCGATGATGATGAGTGTCCTGATATAACAGAAAATGGTTGCCCCGCAGAGCTACTTTCGTACACAGATGATAAGAGTGCCCAATTGGAAGATGCCGGCAGTTCAACGGCGACAAGGTAACAAAGAAAACAACCAGCACCATTATACTACTGGCAATAATTACAGCTCACCACCCTCCTGCCCCTTGTTACAACCAAAGAAAAGAGGAGAAACACAGCAGGCTACCAAAACAGCGAGTGACACCGATGAGACTGAGAAGGTTAACAAGAGCTTAGGACAACGTTTTTAGTAGCAGTAGTAGTAATCTAGAGGTGCAGTGAGGTGTCGACATCAAGTTCACTGGAGACATGCTTGTAGGCCTTACTGGGCCACAGGTCCACGGCGAGCGAGTCGCCACGGAGCTGGAAGGTTTTGCATTCACAGGCGGTGGTGGCCGGCACGACCGGAAATAAGGTAGCAGCAGTGTCACGCAGAGGCCTGCATGGATGCAGCAGCTCCGGGTGGAAGAACCATTTCACCGGCGCCTCCCTCGGAGCGGCGGCGGCGGCGGCGGTAACTCCGCCGTGGGAGCGGTCGGCGCGGGGAGCGAGCATCTGGAGAAGCTTCTCCTCCCGCTTCTCCTTGATCCTCTCCAGCTCCCTGAACCTCTGCTGCAGCAGCGCGATGGAGAACATCACCGTGCCTTCGTTGCTCTGCATCCCCATCGATGATCAATTGATCAAGAGAACTGTATGAGCTGATGATGATCGGCAAACTCTCTTCTTGAGTTTCCGTTTGTCGGTGTACTTTGCCGTGTGCGTGTGTGGTGGGGTTTGTTGTTGAGGCCAGGGGTGGTGCTAGTGTAGTAGTGGGCATGTGCGTATTTATAAGCAGCAAAGTTTTGTCACGGCGCAGCTTGTCGCCGTATGGTCGTGTTGCAAGTTGGTTCAATTCCTCCTTCATTATGCGATGGCTTGCTATGTTATGGGCTGCTAGAAAAATAGAGTACTCCATACGATGAGAGAGAATCTGGGGGGGAGAATGTCACATTGTCCAAGAAAGAAAGCGGGAGGCGTGCAGGTGAGAGAGAGAGAGAGAGAGAGAGAGAGAGAGAGAGAGAGATGGTGTGGGAGTATGGAAATGGGCCGTGGACGCTTGCGGTTGTGCGGTTTCTGTGGTGGGAATCGTGTTGGGGGGGGGGGGGGGGGGTGGGCATGATTGCGCCCTGTCTGTCTCCTATGTTCCTTTTTCCTCTCCCTCCCTTGCGCCTCTGCAGGATGCAGCAGGGAGAGGAGGTGTTTGCGCTGCCATGCTGCTGCTCTGCAGTCTGCACATGTTTTCTCTCTCTTTAAACACTGCTCCTATCATCGAAACAAGATGGATGCTGCACCCTCTCACCTACGTACGCTGCGTGCTTTTTCATAATGGCTTTGGTGCTGTAGGTTCGATTCTCGGTCCTGTGTCTGCTGTGGTGTAGTTTTGCGTAGCTGCGTGCACGGTAAAATGTAGCAGTTCTTTCAGGTGTGAAAACTGTGCATATATTCCATGAGCCCATGTCTTCGTATGATTATGTGGACGTGTTGGGTGTTTTGGGTGCAGAAAGTCCGAGTTGAATTTGTCTTCTGTAGGGGCGCGTTGTTGACTGAAGTTTACACGTTCTATAAATTTGAGCCAAGTGTTATTTGAGTAAATTTCCCATTATACCACCTAACTTTCGCATGCAACATCCTTAGAGCCTGTTTGGCAGAGCTCCATCACTGAAAAAATGAATTTGGAGCAGCAGATCCACCAAAAACAGCTCCACCGTGAATCTGGGATCCCACCATGGAGCTGGACAAAACTGTTTGGCTTGCACAGCAGCTCCAGATCCACGAAACTGAGTTTTTGGTGGGAATAGCCTGTTTTGCCCATGGGTTTTATGGTGGTATAGGGTGGGGTGTGTAACCAGTGGCAAAAGGTGGGTAATTACCACCCAACTCCACGAGTAGATACGAAACAAGGTTTCGTGGAGCACCCCTTGAGGTGCTCCATGGATTTCATGAATCTAGAGCTAGATTCAGTATTTTGGTGGATCCAGATTTCGTGGAGCTGGAGTGTTTGGGTAAAAATTCGTGGAGTGGAGCTATTTTTGGTGGATCTGGAATTGGTGGAACTCTACCAAACAGGCCCTTAAGATGTTGCCAATTTTTTTCACATAGTATCATGTCTAATGCAATTTAGTTTCTCTTTGCACCAGCCTTAAGAACCATCAACCCCAAACCGTCCTACTAACATCACGGGCCCATATGTAGACGCCATGCATGCACCACGCTGCCCAGCTACGCTGGCTGCTGCAATCTTGCTTAACCAAACTCGATTTGCAAAGAAATGGTGCTGTGCGTGCGTGGCTGACGTCCCTGCAGCACAACCGCTTAGCGCAAGGTACTAAATAGCGTTCGTTCGTACCGCCTATAATAGCAGTCGTAATTGCGATAGCGGGATAGAATATAACGTTCACAATGACGCTTGTCAGACCGCTGTAGCACCCGCTAAGAGCATCTCCAAGAGACTCTTTATCTTGCATTTTTTCTCTAAATTAGATGACCCAAGGAAAAAAACACCCTCCAACAGCTCTTTTATCCTGTTATCTATTTTGCAGTGGAGCCAAATTCCACGTCTCGCTCGTGAAATCTGGCGAGGCATCCTGGCTCGCTAGATGCTTTCCTCCCGCTCATTTTTCCATTTTCCCGCGGAATCCCTCCTCTCGCGCCCCCTCCCGCGTCGAAGCCTCCCGCGCGGCGCCCTTTCCACCCTCCCCCTGTGACCCTCCCCGCGCGCCCCCTCCCGCGGCGCCCTTTCCCCCCTCCCCCCTGTGGCCCTCCCCGCGCGCGCGCGCGCCTGCCCTCCAGCGCCCGGCGGCACCCGTCCCTCCCCGCGCGCCCGGCGGCGCCCGGCCCTCCCCGCGCATTCTTCGTTTGCTCCACTGACATTCGAGATGCCTGGCACTGAATATGTGCCACTAAAAAGTATCATGGCATAAATCATGTGCCGGCAATCATATGTGATTAACTATGGCACATAATATGTGCCACTAAAAAGTATCATGGCATAAATCATGTGCCGGCAATCATATGTGATTAACTATGGCACATAATATGTGCCACTAAAAAGTATCATGGCATAAATCATGTGCCGGCAATCATTGAATACAGGGGCACATATATGTGCCATTGTCATTGAAAAAAATTCGAGTGGCGAGGGCAGTCTCCGATCGGTGTTCGCTTCTTGATTGCAAGTCCAGGCCCATCAGTGCCAGACGGCTCGATGACGTGGCCCAATTTTAAAAATAGAGATAGCTAAAATAGAGAGTCTGCTAGAGTTGGAGGAACAAAATATAAAAAAAAGGTTGGGATGACTCTTCAAAATACATTATGGGTGTCTCTATTTTAACAAGACTCTTGGAGTTGCTCAGCGTCCTGCTACTCCACGTTGTTCCCATGAGGTCCATTTAGGCGCCGCCACAAGATTTGTCGCATGCTGTTATGTTCGATGGCCGCCGGTGCTCTTCCTCTACATCTGCTGCTACTTGTCCTCAGTCACCGGCCCACAGTTCTAATGTCAACTAATTTATGATGCATGTAGTGATCATGTAGTAGTTCTACTTCAGTGCTTCTAAGTTATAAGTGATATGCATGTTTTATTGTCGTCACGCTATGAAGTTATGATATATACATGATTAACTAAAAAATTGATATGAAGTCTCTACTATAAAATAAGATATATTGAACGTCTCACTATAGACGGTTCACGTGGAGCCGTCTGTACTTTGATTATTACAGACGGTTCATGGCTAAAACCGTCTCTAAAACTATCACAGACGGTTAGGTTTAAAAGCCGTTTGTGATATACACATTATCACATACGGTTTTAATTACAACCGTCTATGAAACTATCACAGATGGTTTTTATTTATAACCGTTTGTATTTTGTCCTTTGTCGTATGAACTACAGAAGTTACTGAGATGAGAGACAAATTCAAGGCAAATTTATTACAAAAGTTCCAAAAAAAAGATATTCCCAGATCTTAGTCTTTTGGGCTTCATATGTTTCTTCTTCGACTTTTGGAGTTGGAGGATCAACCGCTGAGTTCTTGAATGCCGTGAAGATTGTCTTTGCCCTCATCACTTCCTTCTCTAGCCTGGGCAAATCATTAGCATGGCCCATAATCTCAAAGAGAATGCCATGATAAGCTTTCTCATAATCGGCCGCTTCTGCTTGATCGGCAATGTTATTCATGTGTCTCTCCACTGCTGCAAGAGGTTCTTCGCGCTTTGTGAACATTGTAGAGAAGAACGAGGCTAAGGGCAGTTTCCCTTTTCTGAGTGGCAACAAGATACCTCTGTCGACGGTGGATGATGAGGTCCAGTTGACGGGTGGAAGCGAGTCGAGGAAGGAGAGCAAGGCGTGAGCGGAGGAATTGCTCCAGATGTAAATTATTGGGCGCCTGTGTAAGGTTGCGGCCGAACAACTCATGATGGATAGATGAGAGGAAGGAGATCAAAAGAATATTAGATACCATTATTGAGAAATCTGGTGAAGAAGATGAGAGAGAAGATAATTTAGAAGAGCTGGATTAGGGCACGCATATTTAAACGTTATCACAGACGGTTCATATACCAAATCGTCTCTGATATTAATATCATAAACGGTTCGTATAACAAACCGTCTCTGATATGTAGCTTATCACAGACGGTTCATATAACAAACCGTCTCTAATAATGACAAGTCACCGATCTATGGCATATCCCTCAGGATTTCGATCTCACCCGTCCATTCTCTCCACATCGAATGGTAGGCATCGATTCCTCCCATCGCTTGGCCCTTATCAATTACTCCCTATCTACCTTTCCACCGACAGTCACGCATGAGTTCATCCACTATATAGTTAGCTTCCTGCATCCTCCCCTCAATGATGACGACTGCCACCGCGAGCTAGCGCTTTCGATGTGACACCACGGTCAACTGCATAACATACTGTCGTAAGTGTCATAAGAGTGTCTTATGCAGTCTCATCGTCGTGCCACAAAGGTGGTGCTATCGCCACCTCTCCATTGCCGGTGATATCCGGCCGCCATCCGATGCATCCAGCTTGTTCCTCGATGACGCTGACTACCGCCGTGAGCTAGCACCTCCGTTGTGACACCACGGTCGATTGCACAACATACTCTTGTCGTAAGTGTCGTAAGAGTGTCTAGTGTAGTCTCACCGTTGTGCCACAAAGGTGGTGCTACCACCGCCTCTCTATTACCGGTGATATACAGTCGATATCTGATGCATCCAGCTTCTATTATCTGCTAGGATCTCTACTTCTTATATATTCTTGCCGTGTTAAAAAGTTGGATTTGTTATCCTGTTATGCTGTAATGGTGGATTCTAATCATAATGGAAATAGAATGTGCTATTGTGTTTACCATTGTATCTGCTTGTTTTCAAAGAGCATAGGTAACATTATTTCTTGAGGCTAGCCAAGAAAACAGAAAAAAAAATTAAGGAATAGAATGAAATATCACAGACAATTTGTGCTATAAACTGTCTATGAAGGACTATCACAGACGGTTGGTAACTAGAACCGTCTGTGATGTGTGAGTATCACAGACAGTTTTCAGTTCAAACCATCTGTAATAGTTTTCTTCACAGATGGTTTTAGTACAAACCGTGTCTTTATCACAGATAGCTTATAAACCGTCTATGATAATCTCCGATTATCACTGACATATAAATACAGGCGGTTCAGAAAACCGTCTATGATAACAGTTTCGAACCGTTTATGATTGATGCTTTTTTGTAGTAGTGAATGTTTTTTAAATTTTGCTATAAGAATATATATAGCATCCACTATATTGCCCACTGTCCACTACACGGACACCAATCCACTGCGTACCCCCCTATGTGCTATTTAGTACCTTGAGCGCAACGCTTGTGTGGCACCTATTTGTGGTGTCTGTCATTAAGCCGGTTTAGGGTGGCAGTTTTTAAGGGTGGTGCAAAAGTGTGACTAAATTGTGTTAGACACGGTGTTATGTGAAAAGATTGGCAACACCTTTTTTACAATTCATATCAATTTAGGCAGTGCAATGTGCAATTTACTTTTGTAATCTTATTCTTTTTCCTGGTTTTAATAAATATTCTAAGTCCGAATTATTGATTACTTCCTACCGGGGTAATTATTAATTCTTGCCGATTCTAGCCATATGACTATCATTTTGTAAAGTTGCATTATTTCACTAACTTATTTTCAGAAAGAAAGAAAATTAAGCTATTCATACATTGCATAGTGAATGGGTTTTAATTAAATTCGGTGAATATCTGGTTGGTGTTTTGTTGAGCTTTAGGGGTTTTTTAGGTGCATGTGTGCATTTGGCGTAACTGTAGGCCCTATTGGGAAATAGGAAATACATGGGATTTTTGGAAGAAATTGTTTGTTCCTTAAAATTAATGTATTCCAAACGATACTTACATAACTTCAAGTTGTACTGTTGAAGGATGCAGAATCACATAGATTCAGCAGAAAGATATGCCGGAAGCTCTCTGGGTACCGGTTTCAAAGTGGGATAGGTAGGGCCTTTGACTTGGGGACATGAGGCTCAAGAAGTGCCCACCAATTTGTTTATTTGCTCGGCTGAAAATGTAGGCTACATCTTTTTCTAAATAGGCCAGCTGAATTCGTGAATCAATCGACCTTTTTATACATGTACGGAATTTGAGATATTTTTGATAAATTAAAGAATAAGAATAATTCACTAAAGGGAAAATATCTAGTGAAAACCATAATTTTCGAGAGAACTTGGAAACTATTTTGGTTTGCTCATTAAATTAAAATAAAATATTTCAAAAAAAAGGAGAGAGTCTATGGAGTATTGCACTACCCATTTGCCCTATAAAATTTCAAGTTTAAACTCAAAACGCCAGTGGGGAAACACAAAAGTGAAATTTCGTATGAATATAATAGTAACTATCGTCCTTTTCTTTTTTATTTATGATTTGTCCGGATTCCACTTTTGTTCTCCGAATACAAATTCAATTTGAATTTCAAATTTTAAATGGATATTTGCTGTTACATTGATTTTTTTCATTTTGGGGGAGTGGGTGGGAGGGGGATTTGGATGTTCATTTTGTGCTAAGCCAGGGAAATTATCAAGTTTCCATCAAAACGATGGTTTTCACTAAATATGCCACTGCTAAAATCTCATTGCCATAAGGTGGTGAAGTTTACAAAAACACACTGGAGCTCCCCTAGGGTCATGCAGCTGCTCGTCTAGCTAGTTAATCTTTGCTGTCTCAGTGAACCTTG
Source organism: Dendrocalamus sinicus (assembly GCA_036346575.1). Taxonomy (NCBI): domain Eukaryota; kingdom Viridiplantae; phylum Streptophyta; class Magnoliopsida; order Poales; family Poaceae; genus Dendrocalamus; species Dendrocalamus sinicus. The sequence continues at coordinate 19,576,547 of CM070647.1, forward strand.
GTAAATCAGCCTTATCATCTGGCCTTAAACTAATCATGCATGCATGGATTAACGAAGTCTTGTCAGAATCCATTGCGATGCTTCTCTCGATTTGTTTTTTGTGGCATGGAACGCATGACATGAAATTTTAAACTTATCCTAGTTAATTTTGTACTCACTCCAAACAAGTACGTACTGTTAATTCCCTGCTGCGATCCTAACCGTACGTACCCAATCTTTCTATGCAGCAATTTTTTTACAGCATGTGTGTCACTTCCATTCCTGGCTCCAACTTGGTGGCGCCTCCGTGCTTTTGCATCGAAGAACGTCCAGTTAATAATAGTTAAACAGCGAATAACCTGTTAAGTAAAGTAATGGATAGACAATGTGCGGGCTAAGTGATGTAGCAAAAAAAATGTTGAGGGAGAGATAAAAGAGTATGATCAGGTAATAAATTAATCACATATGCCTTCGCATTCTAGAGTGAGAGAAAGAGAGGGGGGAGCAGGGGCGGATCCAGCGGTGGGGCGGGGGGCTCGAGCCTCCCTACCGCTACCGGACCCTTGGAGCCCCCTGGAGCCCCCCATAAATTTTTAGCATGGATGTATAATGCAGCAGGGGTTGAGGTCGAGCTGAAGGTACTTCAGCCCCTCCAAAAAATTTTCCTGGATCCGCCACCGGGGGAGAGAGAGAGAGAATGTGTGAAGTTTTTTTTTTAAGTGAGAAGAAGATTGATGAGGTTGTAGCTAGCGAGTAGTAAATTAAGGACGGCTCCATTAACATTCTCTTGTCGTGGACTGGATGGACGCAAATGGCATGCGTGCACCTGCAGAGCATTTCCTTGCCCTCATGTCTCGATCACTCGCGCTCTGTGAGGGTGGCGCTCTGTGTGTGTGCATGCATATGTTGGGGTTTGGTTGCTCCCTAAAGCGCCGCTCTCTCGTGCATGCCTGCCTTCCTCCCTTTGTTTCTTTCTCTTCATCTCTCTCACCTTTTCTTTCTCTTTTCCCTTTTGTTTTCTCTCATCTTTTGATCTTCCGTTCACGGACACTGTCTCTCCAGTACAAACGCTAGACGACGAGAAAAGAAAAGGAGAGGGACGAGATGGAAATGCCCTGTCCATATCGATCTATGTATATCTTTCTGTCTGTCATTTAATTTGACTGGTGCGTACGTACGGCTTGCTCGATCGTACGTACACGTGCTGCTGTGTGTACAGTCGCTGACCAATGGAGACTTCCTTATCCAGTTATCCACCCTAAGCAGCAGCAGAGGAGAAAAGAAAAAACAAACTACACAAGAAATGCCGTGTACATGAGTGTAAAATATCTATCTGCGAATTTACATGTGGTGAAACTCCATGTACGTACATGATGGAGGACCATGGTGCTTCTCATCCAATCAGGTGTTCCATTGGAGTGATTGGTTTCCCGCATAAAGTTAAACTAGCCAATTAGAATTGGGGTTGAAAGAACTAGCAAGTACACCTTCATTCATCCAAAAACATTGAACAAACATACATACATACATACATACATACATACATACATACATACATACATACATACATACATACATACATACATACATACATACATACATACATACATACATACATACATACATACATACATACATACACACACACACAAATTAAGCTTATATAGGTACAGGTAGGCCAAGCCCAAACCCCCCTCTCTTTCTTGAGTTTCACCCATTCCATGAAAATCAGCCTACTTATAAATTGTTGTGGCTAAGCCTAGATAGAGGCAATTAAGCAGACAACTTCCTAATCTTTTTCGCTGCATGCATACAAGAAATTGTTGTGTGTGTGTGTCAGACATCCAAATTCCTCTTTGAAAGCGTTATGTCTGATCCAGAGGGTTACACACATATATACGCATAATTTCACGTCCACTGTGTCATGATCTGAAGCCCTAATTTATTATGCATTTCTTGCATTTGTCGTACACAAAGTTAAGATATAAATATAGTAAAATTGAACCAAAAGTTTATTGCTTTATTAAAGTGAAAGGTGATGGATAGTTTGTTCAAGGCTCGAGGAGGATGTGTAGTTGGTGGGGACTGGGCCGGAGTACATAGGAATTGCATGCGAGGCCAGTGAACTGATAGACAGATAGATAGAGACCATACTAGATAAAAATGTGGCACATAGGGCTTGGTGTTAGCGTTGCACCATGGGATGCTTCTGCGTGCGGCACTGTGCGAGACAGCTCGATACGGACACTCGGCAAGCTGCCCAACTATACATCCAAACTGTAGCTCATGGCGCATTAGGTTTGGGGGAGAGAGAGGGCGAGAGTCCTACATACGTACATACTCTTCTGCTTGACAAATACGGTTGTTTCTTTGACCGCGCATGCATGGCTCGTGCATGTGCTAGCTTGTCCTGTTTGTGAAAAGAGAAGAAAAAATAGGTTGGATCGGCTCAAGCACAATAGGTGCCGAGACCTCGGTATATATTGCCGTATTGTGAATAGGAGTTACAATTGAAAAAAAGAGTTCAGTTAGATTACAACCACCTTGATCTTTTGGGTTTACAGATAGAATCATGTCTACATGACTTGATACAAATGGGAACTATACAAGGAAACATATCTTCCAACGGTCCTCTTCAATCACAACTTATCAAGTTGAGATTGCGCTTGAAGCTCTCAAGTTGATGTACTGGCAATGGCTTTGTAAACCTATCAACGACTTGATCTCCTGAAGGAATAAATTGGATATCCAGTACCTTGTGTGCTACCCTTTCTCTCACGAAGTGATAGTCCACTTCTATATGTTTTGTTCTCGTGGGGAACCTAGGATTAACTGATAAATAGGTGGCTTCAAGATTATCACACCACAAGCATGCTACTCGTGATTGAAAAACGCCAAGCTCACCCAACAAGGACAGGACCTGAACAATCTCCACCATTGAATTAAGATTGGCACCAAAAAACACATACTACAAAATCTCCTGTGTATCTCCAATCATCCGAAGCCGACATTTTGATCGCTAGCCCTTCCACAGAAGCATGCTTCAAATATCATAATATTTGTTTTCCTGCTGTCCAGTGTGACGACGTTGGTGCATGTAGATATTGGCAAACTTTATTTACTGAATGACCAATGCCCGGCCTTGTCAGTGTCACATACTGTAGCACTCCCACCATGCTACAATATTTGGTTGCCTCATCTGCACTTAGAGCTTGTCAATTTATCTGTAGTTGACATCGAAGTAGCAACTGTTTTACACCTCTCCATTCCTGATCTTTTCAATAGATTAGAAATGTACTTGGACTGTGTGGGCAACACCCCATCTGATATTTTGTTGACTTCAATGCCCAATAAATAATAAAGCTCTCCGAGATCCTTCAATGCAAACTCTTCATGCAAATCTTGGAGAAGCTTAGTGACCACAGTGGCTGAGGAGCTAGTGACAATAATGTCGTCGACATATATAAGCATATAAGTCACAACACCAATTTTATTGGAAATAAAAAGTGATGCATCAGTACAAGAGGGGTTAAACCCTAATTCCTGAAGTTTTGAACTTAACCTAGAGTACCATGCTCAGGGTGCTTGCTTCAATCCATATAAGGCCTTGTCTAATTTACAAACATAATGTGGAAACTATTTTTCTTCATAACCTGGGGGTTACCTCATAAACACATCCTCTACATGAATGCCATGAAAGAACGCATTATGTACATCAAGTTGTCGAAGGCTCCTTCCACAAGACACTACAAGTGACAAAATTATGCGAATTGTCGCTGGCTTTACTACTGGGCGGAAAGTATATATCCTCATAGTCAACACCATGCTATTGCTTGAAACTAGGGATGGCAACGGGGCAAGGGATCACAAGGGGCAGCCCCGCAACCCCGCTCCACCCTGCGAAGGTTGACGGGGGCAACACTCCCCCGTCTCCATCCCCCGCGGGGCCTTGCCCACCATGGGGATCCCCTGGGGATTGGAAAATAGTGTTTATGCATGTTTAAAAATGTTAAAGTGACTTTAGTAATTACTTTATAAGTATCTTATATATACTTTTTCATGAAAGTATAGCTTCAAAATATAAACCATAATGTATGAATGCACATTTTCTCCAAATATATGCAAAAAGAATACACATTTCATATTAAAATTCTACATTATACAAATAAAATAATCACTACTGGATTCCGACCCTTTAGCCACGAAACGCATCGCAACGACACTAAATTAGTTGCAATAGGTATGTACTATTGCAACGTTTTGCCAAAATCGTGGCGATATGTATGTGATATTGCCTCTAAAATATTGCATTGCGATAGTCATTGAATTCGTTGTAATAAGGTGGCTTTATCACCACCATTTAGAAAATGGTTGCGAGTAGTATGACTTTATTGCCACGGTTGTCTTGCGTTGTGATAATATTGATTTTCGTTGCAATAGTTAGGAGGTATTGCCACCTTATAGAATTTCGTTGCGAGTGGGTGACAATATTGCCACAATTTTATTGCGTTGTCATAGTCATCAATTGCGTTGCAAAATGTTCCTATACAATGCATATGAAATGAGTTTGTATTGCCACGAAATAAATTTGTTGCTATATATGATGATTGTTCGTGGCAATAATCTGTTATTGCAACGCTTTGTTTTCGTGGGCCTAACTGCTTAACGCAAGGGCCGAATTGGTGTGGAGGAATTATATTATCTATAGTTATTAATTGCTAGAGGAGATAAACAAATTGAAAAGTGACAACTAAAACGCAGTTGAGGAGGTCTCACTTGACAAAACAGGAGAGGATAAAAATTAGAACAGAAAAAAATAAAAACAAAACCATGGGGTGTGGAGGAATCGAACCAACAACCTCCTAGCTCGGAGGCCAAGGCGTTTACCACCAGACTATTGTACCCCACTGTCAATTATAATTGTAAATTTCTATTTATCTAAGCATGGTAAGCACCTGTCATATAAAACCTTGGGCACCTCCCACTGCACGCCCAGCAGTCACCCCGCCTCCACCATCCACGGCCACCACGCAAACGCCACTACCTAGCAGTCGCCCCGCCTCCACAGATGACGCGGATATACTCATGTCTTGCACTTCTTAGTTAAATATATTATTTAACTGGAAGGAATTATTGAGCTACATTAAATATTATCATGTGAACTCTAATTTAATTGGGTCTTTAATTATTATATTTAGAGATATAGAGTTACTACTATTTTATTTAATTATATACAGGCCTATACTCGATCTGTACAAGCCTAAAGTGAAGATGCGTTTAGAAGGTCTCGTCGACATTAATCCATTGTCCATCATTTCGAGTGTACATGATAATGAGGACATTCTAATCGGACCGATTATGCGAGCACGAGCTAAAAAGATTAATCAACAGGTGAACTCGCTCCTAATTAAATTTAGCTTAAATTTACATGAGAATTGGCTACTACCTAATGTTAGTATTTTAATTGGTCACAGGTTTGTGCATGAGGAGATGTTGAGATGCCAAAGCCAGAAGAAATCAGCCGAGCAAGAAAATCATTCATGTGCATGTGAGCCATAAAAAGAAGAAGAAGAAATGCACATATGTCACAAAGGAGATGGAAGAAGCTTCATACGGGACTAGCAAAGAGAAAAGAAATGCATGTATGCATGTTTCATACGTGACTCGCTAGAAAAATGCTTCATGCATTACACGAGTATTACACGTTTTGTTTTCGAGACGGACATTAGTATTACACGTTTTGGCTGAGTTAGTCACGTATAATGGAAAGAGAACTTTTCTAGCCGAGTCCTACTTGAACTTCTTTTCTAAGATGAAGTCGACCGAGTTAGTCACGTATTGTGTTTTTTTATTTGAGTCCGACACGTGGAAGACTGAAAAAATCGAAAGCGTAAAAAGAATTTAAAAACCCATGTTATGAAGGATTAGGATTTTAAATAGAGATTGAATAGGAGAGGTAGTTGGTTGTATAAAAAAGATAGAGACGCGTGTGCTGTGTTGGCCGTTTTTTGAGCGAAGAAAAAAGCGCGCTTGTACGTGAAAAATATGGGTGTCGGCGGTGACTGCACGAGAGAAAAATTAGAGCGGCGACCGTGTTTTTGGTTGAAGATTCGATGATGCATGGTTGATGGATACTTCATAGTCTTGCACGCATGTTTACGTGGATGATTGGCTTGATGGATAGTCAGGTCTGCATTGATACATACATCCATTGAAGGGTGTTCCTCTATGCAAAAGTCTTTGGGAAGTGAGGAATCTTGTAGTTTCCCATAAATTTTCTGGAGAGTATTGGAAAATAGGAGTTAGGGGCTATGTTTAATTCAATTTTGTACCATCAATCTTACTATCAAGTTCTAGTGTTAGTGATCCTGACAACAAATTTAATGTCGCATAGCAACAAACAAATTCAGTGGGACTCATGGTGCAGCTAATGTACATGAACATAACAAGACATACACAAGTTGTGAACATAAGATTAAATAAATTCAGAAAATGAGGCCGATCTATACTGAAACATAATCAAGACACCTGAACCTCCTTTCCAATTGCTATCACTTTGCTGTTTTCATCAGAGAGCATAGCACCCTTTTGGGCCTCCTAACAATAAAATAAAGCCATGAAAAATTTGTACTGTTAACATTGTCAAGACACCTGAACCTCCTTTCCATGTTGCTTGCCTTCGTACTCCTCCTATACCACCTTGCACATGTTGACATTGTCAACACTTATGATCCTTCCAAGAATTTTAACTCCATTCAAATTATCTGCCAGGATGATGATTTTTTTGTTTAAATCATTTTTAAAATATTGCATCATGTATGTTGCTGTTTAAATATTCTTATATGTTTCAATCTTGAAAATATTTGTTTTCAGTCATGATAAATGTTCTAAGATTTCTGTCAAACATTGTCAAGGAACATGATTGGATTTCTGTCAAATATTATTCTATTTAAATATTCATCCAAAAATATGTTTCAATCATGAAGTTCTGAGATTTGTATGCATGAGGACTGTACTGTTTAGTTTGGTTCAAAACATAGTATCTGTGATCTGGACCAAAAGAACATGGTGCTGTAAAGTGTCTGTTCAAAACATAGTATCTGTGATCTGTTCATGCATCAGGTTACATGTTGATCTTCATAAGGCAAATTGGCCCTCCCTAAGAATTGCTCCTACCTCCGCCACTGGGTACATTGCTATGTACGCAACATCAGTCATACAAGTTAGTATGTAAGGCTCACCCGCTTCTTGCGCGTGGAGGTAGAACTCTCGGCGTGGCCTCCCTGGCGCCCGGAGGCTGGAGCGTGATGGCCAGGGCCTCCATTGGATGGAGGAGCGCGGCGGAGACGGCTGCGCTTAGACAGAGAAGCCTCCCCGTGGCCTTGCTTCTGCGGCACGGAGGCCGGTGCGCCAAGGATCCGCCCGCCCTTGGGTGGACCACCAAGAAGGAGCTGCCCGGCCGCCGGGGGTTCGCCGAGGCCGATCCATGAAGCTCGGATGGTGCGGCGGTTGCGAAGCACCCGAGATTGTCGTGGATCTAAGTCCTCGCGTTGAGGCCGTGCTTATTGCCGGCCATCTTCTCCACGCTACCGTCGCCGCAGGTGGAGGAATGGGGAGGGATTGCAGGCGGAGGAGGAGAACGGGGATGGGATGCGGAATTTGGGGATTGAGATGTGAGACGAGGGATACGAGGAGTCCGGTAGTGGGTAGGCTAATATTCACATGACACTAACATCAAATATTACATACAAAATATTTGTATGTGGAAACAAAAAATAGGCGATAACCCAGTGGTATGCGCTATAGCTTCTAACTATGAGGTTGAAGGTTTGATCCTTTCTGAGCTAGAATTTAATTTTTGTTTTCCTATTTTTTGCTCCCCCCACAAATTAATTACAGTATTTTTTCCTCCCCAAAAATTAATTACATGAGTTGCGCTTAGTTACTTATTATTTTTCTACTAGTATTTTATCCCACTATATGCGAACAACCAGCGAAACACCAGACTTAAGCAAGTATTTTTCTTTTAAAACAATGAAAGCCGTCTTTTATTCACTAAACTGAACCTATCTCTGTAACATCACAAATTACTCTATTGTCATACCATATTGATCATAAACCCATATATTGTAAATATATGTAGTCACATTCACTGATCAGAACGCCTTCTTCTAGAACGGTTATAGTACGAATACTCATAAGGTTGGTTCAATGCCCGCCTCCCCAAAACTTGTCTTGCAAGTTTCCTAGCGAAGTTGATGAAGATGATATAATCAAGACTTACATGTCCTTTAGAAAGCGTAGGTCAAACAAGTAGTGGCATAGGAACTCGCCAAGCTTGCAACTAAGTCGATACCCTTTGCGATGAAGAAACAAAGGGCGCGATTGGTACTATACTTTAGAGGAACGATATAGTTGCGATCAGTATACTTTAAGAGAAATGGTTCAATACACTTAGTTGATTCTCAACCGTTCATTAAAGCTCATCCAATGGTTATCATGACTTTGACACCTCCGATGTTTGTGAGTGGTGCACAGAGATGGTGTTAGCGAAATGGGTAAAGGAGTAATTTCATGTGCTCACTGTCTTAAAACTATCCAGCACGCGCATCACTTTCCTCCCTCACGCCAAGCGAAGTAGAGAGAGAGTTTCGGGGAGTCAGAGGTGAGGCGAGGCGATCTCCTCAACGACTTCGCCGTCGACGATGGTAGCGGCGATGAACACCTCGCCGGCGGAGGAGACGCGTCCGTCCCCTCCTCCCCCTGGGCGCCAATGACGGCGAGTGGATGCTGGAATTGAATTATTAATTTTGAATAAAAACTTAAAACTCCACGAGAAGGTACCTTTCTATTCCGTTTTTAGTTACTGTCAAACTGGATTCCTCAAAGAAAATGAAACAGCAAGGATAACAGTGCAGCAGACGGACATTATCAGTTTTGATTTTTCATTTAAAGAACGACTACTCGCTTGTATAGGTTGATACAGCCAAACGGTGTACGCAGTATCTTCCATGATTTCTCATGCGTAGTACAAAATGAACTATGGCGGCGAATTGCAATGGCGTGTCAGCGGTGCAGGTGGGAGTCCAACGTGAAATTTTGAACTCATTCAGAGAACGATTGCTCGCCCACATAGGTTAATATAGCCAAACGGTGTACGTACTGCCTTCTACGATTTCTCATATGCAGTACGAAATGAACTTTGGCAGCGAATTCTAATGGCACATCAGCGGTATAGATGGGAGTCTGACGTGAAATTTTCAGCTCATTCGGAGAACGACTGCTCGCTTGTATAGGTTGATACAACCAAACGGTGTACATACTGCCTTCTATGATTTCTCATGTGCAGTATGAAATGAACTTTGGTGGCGAATTCTAATGGCACGTCAACGGTACAGATGGGAGTGTAACGTGAAATTTTCAGTTCATTCGAGAACGATCGCCGCTTGTATAGGTTGATACAACCAAGCGGTGTATGATCGCCTTCTACGATTTCTCAAGTGCAGACTATAATTGTAGGTTGTAGGAAGTGTTTCGAATATATAATTTTGGAAGTTTTGAATACCAGCTCCAAAGTATTGTAGCATGTATTGTAGATTAACTGCTCGATTAAACGTGGAAAACTAAAAATACAATTCTACCCCTACCAATTGAACGACAGATGTGGTGGAGGTGTTAGCACCTCCGGCAAGACCGTATGGACTGAACCAAATCTCATACTTTAAACTATTGCGTGCATGTTATTCATTTGTACCTAATCAACATGGTTTTAAGTTTCACTCAAACTTATACAAAGTTCATCAAATCATTAATGGTCCACGAACATGATGTGATGACACCCAAACAAAATTTCTAAAATTTGACAAACTGACAGCTCGCAAATTTATAAACGAAGTTAAATTTCCACCAAAATAGAGATCCCGCCAATATTCTCCCAAACAAAGTCACAAGCGCGCCATCTTCCTGCTAAAAACCGCGAAAAAAAGACGAAGCGCCAAAATCCCCTTTGGACCCACGTTTTGCCGCCCCGCCGCCTCCGCCAAATTAATCCCTCCCTAATCTAACTGGAGGGGAGAAAGAGAGCCGCGCGCGATAGTGTCTCGGCTCCTGTAGATGGCGACACCTGAGGACTCGACGGGAGCACCTGCGGTCACGGGGGGAGGGGAAGGTGGGTCACCAGCGGCCACGACGGCAGCGGCGGTTCCTGTACCTGAACCCAATGATTAGGACTTAGACGATGATGATGAAGATGATGACACCAACATAGATGATGGAATTGTCGCACCTGTGAATTCTGTAGGACATGGAGGTGATGATTTTTTGGTTTAAATTGGGAACCTTGTGCTTGTGTAATATTGTGTTTTGTCTCTAATTATTGTTCTGCTGCAACACTCTAATTATTATTGTAATAAACATTTCAGCTCTTAATCACTAGGCTGCAACACCGTTTATTTATAATAGTAAAGATATATATATATATATTTATTATATTTATAGAAATCATAAAAATTTTCCCTCCCTAATAACTTCCCCACAATACGTGACTCCTTCTTTTATAATAGTAAAGATATATATATATTATATTTTTAAAAAACATAAAAATTTTCCCTCCGTAATAACTTCCCCACAATACGCACATCCCGCCCAAATTCCTCAGCCCCGTCCAAAACCATCGCGGCCCTAAATCTTCCGCCCGCCAGACGCCCAAACCACGTCGCCCTCTGCCTCCGCCCCCTCGGCCCCTCCGCCCTCACCCTCCCGGCCTCCCCCACTCCACCCGACGCCTGCTCCCACGGGACCCCCTCCCATGCCGCCTCGCCGCCTCATCCCCCACCTCCCCCGCCGCCGCCTCGTCGCCCACTTCCCCCGGCCTCTCCGCCTCACCCTCCCGGCCTCCCCCACTCCGCCCGACGCCCGCTCCCACGGGACCCCCTCCCACGCCGGCCCGCCGCCTCATCCCCACCTCCCCGCCGCCTCGCCCCCACCTCCCGGCCTCCCGCCTCCCCGTCTCCCTCCGCCTCCTCGGCCCCTTCGCCGCCCACCGCCCCCTCTGCCTCCGTCACCTCCCCCACCTCCACCGCAGTCCCCATCTCCCTCCGCCTCCGCCACCTCTATACACCCCAAGGCCGACGCCGCGATCTATTCCGATCCCATACGTGAGAGGGAACGAGGCGTCGGTTCGGAGAAGACCTAGGTCGACAAGACGATGGCAATGACTCCATCGACGACGCCGATCACTGGTTCGGCCGCCGCCAACGCCACCGACGGGGATTTCGCCGTCACGAGGGCGGACTGACGGGTTCCACCTCAAACTTCTGGTGCTGAAGAAGACAGCACGGATTATGCTTCCCTCCCCAGGTATGAAGCCTCATCATCTCCATCAAAAATTTGTGTCATGTAGTTTATTTCATATCAAATTTTCTTGATGCAAAAATACTGAATACTTCAGTTGACTATTTTGTTGCCATGTCAAACAACATTTTGGGCAGTAACTCTGCACCCATTAATTATCAACATCAGCTATACTAAAGGTTGTGTAATCTGGAAATAGTGAATGTGTACATACTGATAGCATATATACATAAATGAACTTAATATCTAGTAAATGAACTAATATCCTTGTAGAAGCGTGTCTTCTAATTAGGGCGGTGGTACAATACCGCTATTATTGCTTCTGCTTCTTGTATTATTATATATTTTTGGTCTTATTGTGCTGCTTTAGTATTAATGATCAATTGTGGAGAATAGCTTCATTTGGGGTATATATATTATAAGGTAGTTCTGTTTTGAGCTTAGATTATCTAAAGCTTATAGGGTTAGATGAATCTTGTCAAATAGAAGCATACTGAAATGACAATTAATGCATGTGCATCGATCTTTTGGGGGGGGAAAACCCCGCTCAAAAGTGGTTTATGAGATCTTTTAACTTGTCATTTATTTGTATTATACTATGATTGTTGTACCATTTTGTGTAAAGCGTCACAACTATTAAGAGTAGGATAAGAGTCCGATTAACAAGTGAACTTCCTCTGCCAAATAAGAGTGTAGGCAACATCAGGGTTGTAAACAAAGATACATCCCACATAATGAATCCTCACAGCTGCGTGTGTGATGCTAAAAGACTCTTCAATTACTAAAGGCCAAAGGTTACTGAGCCAGTAAAATTTATATTTCTGAAAACAAACTAATGCCTGAAGTTCAATATGAGTAATTTCTGCCCAAGGTGGCTTTCTACTGGTTAAGCGATACAGAAGACAAACATGATGTCCCCATTCCCCAAGGAATCAGCACTATTCAATCAATCACAGAAATACATGCAAAACAATTTTTCTTGCATCATCACCCTACTCTTGAAAAGATCCCCTTGAACTCTTAATACAAATATGAATGGTGCATCACTCACCTGAGAAACTTGGGGTGTGTTTGGTTACCTGAATCTCCTTCATCCTGGATGGGTGGATCTGTATAATATGAGAAAGAGCCTGTTTGGTTGCCTGTATGAGCGGATACAGGCTGTATGAGCGGATGCAAAAATACGCCCTCATCCTGGATGGGTGGATACGCTCAAAATGAGCTTCACTAGCCATCCTGGATGAGTGGATGCAGTGTATCTTATGCGGTCCCACGTGTCAGCCTCTCGGGTTTGGTAGATCGCATCCGCTCATACAGCAACCAAACAAGCATCTCGTTTTTGTATCCGCTCATACAGCCTCACCAAACATCTTCTTTTTCTGAAATACGATTCCACTCAGCCTGCATCCACTCATCCAGGATATACGATGCAACTTCCATCCACGAACCAAACACACCCTTGGTGAACATAAACAACAGGACTGAGCTTCCCACCAACCACCTATCATGTCATGAAATAAAATTAAATTGGCTTGCTAGACCCACAAATGAAAAGAATCTCAAGTAATAAATAACACAAATGAACAGATCTTTGAAATTAATAGAGATTCGCAAATCTTATTAAACAAATGAATGTAGGACTTACATGCTGAGGACTAGCGCTAATATAGGTTGGTCCCACTTGCAATGGGATGATATGGTGTACCAATTCTAGCAGGATCTAGCCTGGCCACATTATGCCCCACAATCTGTCATGCATAAAATGTAAACACCGTGTATCAGAATTCAGAAGCATAACAATATCCGAATCGACCCTGCATGCTATAGCTAGGCAGCATGCAAGATCGAAGTCAGGTACTCAGGTATATTTGCCAATACTTGCAACATAAGTACAATAACAGAACAATGAAAGATAAGTATTATTCGAGTAGTTGATCACTTGATCTTCAAGGTAAGTGCATAACTAGACCCAAAGAGGAGTAAATGTAGGAGCCAGGAGTTAAAATATAGAGTAGATAATAATATAGTAGCTCATGTATAGCAAATTATCAACATGAAGGCATGTCAAATGCTGCAATACAGCAATAGGAGTTGACATCCTACGTGATATTTCCCTTTTATCACTTCAAGAGAATATGATAGTACATCCAATGAAAAGGTAAAATTATTGAAACAATCAAAATAATAAAATAAGAGTAAATCAAAGTACTTGCTGATTGAACATATTGAGGTGTAATGCCATAGTTTGCATGAGCTAGGTTATTATAATGAACCACCTTGCTGGATAGAGATGAACCGCCTGGCATAGAGTTAGCTTCAAATACAGGTACACCAGTTGGAACTTCAGTGACAGAGTTTGAGATGTAGTTTGAGTTAACAGGGGGTGCTGCTGCAAGTACTGGTCTAGAACTCGCAAAAGATGGAGAAAAGTCCTTAGCACATGGGTTGAGTTTGGATTCCTGAAATAATGTTTAAGAATGTCATATGAATTAACTCATAACAATGAGCTGCACATGATAAACAGAAAGTAGCAATGAAGGTAATCAACATAGGAAGGTTACAAAGGTAGAAAATCATGGACATCAGTTAACAAAAAAGGGCATTGGTATTACTTGAATCTTTCAGAAAACAAAGCAAATCCTCAAATTATCTCAGGAAGGGAAGAAAACTTTTGTGTGATAATCCAAAACAAGTATGCACTTCTCATCATGAAACAGCAATTCTTGGCCAACAATATCGACCCTTGGCTGACCGCATTTAATTTCGTGACTGGTTTCTAAAGTCTTTCCCCTATGCACCCATTTTATGTATCTGCAAGGAAATCTGAATAGGTTACAAATCCCACAGAAGGAAGTGCTCCTTGCCTTATTTACTAAGCTTGTTCTCTGTCCGTGGGTCAGGAAAGTCAGAAGGCTAGCAGCCTATTCTACCAGCCTTTATTCTGTCCCCAAAAGGCTCGATAAGGCCTATCTTTGCCAAGGACCAATTTAATGATTTTTAGTATACCCATGCACGTGCACACTCATTACAAATTTATTGTTTCCTTCTGATCATCTACTATTTTCCTCTCAAATTTTGCATACTAACAACTGCATTTTGACTATTTAACCTTTCTCTATGTAAACATACAGAACGAAACAAGGGTCGGGTCAGTAGTGGACTTTAGTTATTCAATGCAAGGGAGCACCACCAGAAAAAGAATTCTTCGAGTGCGATCTTGATAGGACTAATGTCTCATTTATGACATTGTTAAGTTTAAAAGAATAGCTTGGATACTCAGTTAGGGACTTCTTATACTATAAGAAGCGATGTGGCGAGCGGTAGCAACTCGAGCCGATCGATTATAGTCGTGATGCGATGAATGATAGAAAACAATCAAGATGAAAGGAAGTCCGATTAGTAGTGTCAAGGGAGCGAGTAAAGACAATCGGTGACCATAACACCCATGAAGCGAAAGAGGAGTCAACAAAATAGTGATGATCCAATTACAAATGAACAACTTGATGCATACAAGGTTTGGCTAGCGAATGCAAGCCGAGGAAGAACACACGGTAAGTTATATATGTTGCTACACTAATCGCTTGATTTTAAGAAGTCTGAATTGGCAATGCACTAACATATATTCATGGCTCACGAATTTATAGATGACTACTGAGGATGAAACAATCAAAACATATAAGGAATGGTTAAGGAGGAAAGGCCATCTTGATGATATCTGTAATTTTCAAATCTTTCAATGAACTATACAAGCATATTATTAGTTTTACAAACTCACATATATTTCTCTGATGAGTATTATAATGTGTGCAGTATCCTTTTTGAAAGAGGACCATACCAACAATCCAGCTGGCCTTCAAGATGAGGAAAGTCAAGACAGCGGCCTAACACCACCAGAGAAGCCATCTCATGCTCGGAAAAACAAGCAACAGCAAAATGGTATGCTATCCTTCTGTCAATTCTATTTTCTAGGTTCAATTGGTTTTTACTGAATGTGTACATTAAATAACATTTAAATTGCTCCTAAGGAGGTGGCTCCCAACAGTGCAAGAAAGGTGTACGTGGATGCCTTAAAGGTTTAGCAGCAGCTAACAAGAGAGTGAAGAATGCATCGCAGAAACTATCAATTCAATTTTCAGCAAGGTTAGGAGGCCCTGTAGGAGAAAACTCCCGAACATTGTGGATGAAGTGGTAATGTTTACAAGAAAGAGGGCTCCACTTATTGGAGCCAAAAAGTGGAAAGATATAAAGCAAAATGTCAAAATTACAATAGCAGAGGATTTGCTAGTAAGTTGCATCTTTTTATTTGTTGGTAAATAAGCATGTTAATTCTGTAATTACGTACGACTTCACCTTCACTTTCTGTTTCAATACAAGCAGAGTAGGTGGGATTTTCCAAACATTGAGAATGCAACGGAAAAGATATAGGACATTGCTAAAGAGCGGTACAAAGGATGGCGATCAACATTCAGTTCTACATACAAAGGCATACAACACTTACGCTGAGCGAATGAAACATAAGCCTGAAGATATAGACATTGTCGAATGGCACTACTTGATAATGTATTTTGGAACTGAAAAATTCAAGGTTCAATTTTTCTCTCTGCAATTACCAATTAGTGAATGGAATTGAGATAGTAACCATTAATGTATGGACTTGTACAGTTGATGCATTAGCAATTACAAAATATATGCAGCAGCATGTGTTACAGACATATATGCTTTTTACTACCACTATTTAGGATGCATATAATTCTTATTTAGACTTGAACAATTGCTGCATAAGGCATATAGGAGTTAGCTCCAGAACACCTTTGTAAGTAGTAGTTAAAATAAGGCACATACATCATTTTGTATCAATAGTTGACTATTGATCAATGACCTATTTGATTAGTGACAACAGTAGTTTTACAATTTTATCTTCTAGACTATATTGTCTACTCCAAATATTTATGTCCAATTATTGCAAAATCACTAAATGGCTTACCTGTAGCTATAGCTAGCTATTGCTGCTCATAGCTATTGCAGAACCCAAGCGCAAAAAACCTTAGCCGAAGAATTCGAACATTGTTGTCTTACTTTATTTTTTTAATACAATATGGTGACAAGAATGCTTTTTTGAGTGCACTTGTAAACTTTTTGCAGAGGGTCGTGCACCAAAACTCAAAACCGTCAAAAGCAGAAGACCAAGCATCTAATGGGATCCAAACCGTTCTCCCAATGTAGCTACGAGCGGTAATGAAAAATTAAACTTATCGATTCTTTTCTTAAATGATCAATTGTTCACAAGGCACAATATTTGCCATCTTAGAGAGACCCAAATCTTGGAGAAGAGCCAACGATCGACTCTTTGGATGGCTACCCACATGAAGAACGGGAATGGTCAAACAACGCTTCTAGGGATGTCTATGTGAGTAGTAAATTTAATTTGTTCATGACTTAGTACATTTTTCAGAATTTTGTGCATAAAACTTAACTGATTTAACTTCTTATTTTCTCTTATCACACTTAGGATGATGCAGCCTTCAAAATTATCGACCTATCAACAGAGCGGATAAAGACTTCCGCATGCAGTTGAAGAGGAAAACATTGCTGTCCAATCAAGTTACAAGGAAAGCACCGGTACCAAATCATGCAAAACTCATGGTCATGGATACATGGCAAAATATCCTACACAAGCCAATCTGTTGAAAGATAGACTCGATGAACAATCCGTGCTTCAATTGCAGCCAATGAAAAAATAATGAGCTCGAAGATGAGGTGCAAATGTTAAAGGAACAAATTGCAAATGGAGTTGCTGAAAGGGAAGAAACTAGGCGAGAGATGCAAGAGGAACTGGAGAAGGAAAGGAACGCAAGAGAACAACTTAGGCAAGAGTTCCTTTCATTGCTAGCACAACAGAGAGAAGCAACATTACATGTAATACATATGTACATACGCAGCAGCTCCTGCCTGTTTGTTGTTGATATTTGCAAGACCACCCAACCCTAACAGCCCTAATGTTTTTCCTCATGGTCCATATGCAAAGCTAACCAGGAAGTATATTGAACACAAGGGAAAGCGAGGCTAATCCAAGTGAGGAAGACGAAAACATGACAACATTGGACAAGGCTAACCCAAATAGTACATTGAACACCACAGAAAAGACACCTGAACATGTGGAAGAAACATTACAACAGGTAACAAAATTTGCAAATAGTTTGCTGCCGTAAGGGATTTGGACTTTGTACATTCTATTGATGACCTGCTGATGTGTACCTTCCCTGAACTTCAATTGATGCATGCATGCTGAACATATTTTAATAGTAGTACACATCAGGATGCTAATATTTTTTATTCTACATTTTACATTTGCAGAATGACCCAGCAAGCATCCTGACCACACAAAAAGATGCTAGGCCACCTATTCGCATCACTCGAGCTTCTAATCTTAACCGAAGCCTCTTCCAAAATGTCGCTGTTAATAATGGTTCATCGAACTTCATTCCTCCACAACAATTGAAGAATACTGCTACAACTCGTTCGAAGAAAAGGAGGGACCAGCAGGTATGAAATGAAAATGTGACTAATCTTCATCTGTCATTGTTCTTATGTCAAATATAGCATACTGTTCTAAACTATTAGAAAATTATGCCAGGTGAAGTAGGGCTGCTATATATCGGTACATGAAATGAAATTAAATAATTCTGCTGGAATCACTTGCTAAATACTTTGCTACACAACTAAACTAGAGAACTCAGGATTGCTATTTTCAGCTGTAACTCGTATCTCTAAACTTGCACTATGATGTACTTAAGTATGTGCTGCTGGACAATACTCACATTAAGGTCCCTCTTTATTGTTCATGTTCTATCAGGATGAAACAATTTGATTAGAGCAAGCAGTCGTGGCGTCCTCAAGTCGGAAATTCAACATGGCAAAGAAGCACGGACAAATGGAATGGAAGTGATAGTACTTTTGTTATTAGTTACAAACTTTGTAGTTTAAGTATGGAGATTGATATGTAATTCCTGCATGAGTGGTGGCACTTTTAAATTATTATGTGTTGAGTTAATATATGTGTTTTTGATCCAGCCGTGTTCCTAATTTGATTATTAATTTGCAACAACAAATTATAATAAACTATCATATGCTCAATATGCTACCGCAAATTTTACCGTTGCGATAAACCTGTATGAAAAATTGGTATTTCGTTGTGATAGGCTGTTGCAACACCGCTACTATGTTGCGATTCCACTATATGCCATGAACAATGTTCGTTGCTATAGGATCTATTTACCACAAAACATATTTCGTCGCAATAACTTTATGGCAATGAAATGCCTTCCGTGGCAATAAAACATATTGCAACGAAACACCTCCCGTGGCAATTAAACCTGCTGCAACGAAACGCCTCCCGTAGCAATATATCCTGTTGCAACGAAATGCTCTCCGTGGCAATAGGGTCTATTGCCACGAACCATTGGCGTGGCAATAGAACCTATTACCACGCAATATTTTTGTGGCAAATGATACTATTGCCACGACCAAACTTCGTGGCAAAAGAAGCTATTGCCACGGAGTCAGCCGTGGCAATAGCCTATATCGCCACGACATCATTCGTTGCAACAACAAACAATTACCACAACACATTGCATGGCAATAACCATAGGTATTGCAACGAAACCACAATCCGTTGCACAATCTTTTAAGCACGCAAGTACTTGCCACGCTTGCCAACGGAAGTGATGTGTTGCAATAGGTACATATTGCATCTATTTTGGCCCTATTGCAACGATTTCGCTCCGTTGTCCTAGACCTGAAAACTAGTAGTGAATACATCTTTTTATATTTTTTGGGTTCTTGTGGGGTCCATGGGGGGTCTTCAGCCCCCGCCCTGCCCTATCAACTAAAGGGGCCCCGCCCTCGCGACCCCATGGGGGGATTTTATCCCCTCCACCGCCCCACATGGGGATTATCCCCATGGGGCCCCATCCCCACGGGGGAAATTTTCCATCCCTACCTGAAACCCTTTGCTACCAAACAAGCTTTGTATGATCAACATTACCATCAGCCTTGTACTTGATTTTATAAACCTAATTACAGTCAATTAGATTCAATCCCCTTTGATGTGGTACTAAATGCCAAGTCTTATTTTGAAGCAAGGCATAGTACTCATCATCTAGGGCCTTTCTCTAGTCTGGATTAGCAAGAGCATCAGTGTAGGAGACAGGTACATGATCAGCTATGTAGGCAACCGAACCGTACCATCATTATAAACTTGGGCATTGAGATATTGTTCTAAAGATGAGTCATGGGATAACTCGGTGCATGGGCCACACGCGCGTGCTACAACTTCCCTTTGTGGCACAGCAGAGGACGACAACTCACCACCTGCTGCAGTAGGTCCAGCTCTGGTATCGCATCATCTCGTGATAGTGTAGGCAGATGGCCAGTGGATGTGGCGGTGGATGGCAACTGAACTCCATCACAAGGGGCCATGATAGGCTATGATAGCTACAGTGCACCACCATTCATTATTGCAATAGCATATGAAAGCGCACCAGCCTGTCAATGTTGCAAATACACATTAGACTACTCTAGAGAGGAAAAGAAATCAGTATATTCATTAGAAAGTTGGTCATCCAAACGCAATGGGGAGGGGTGTGACAATGAAGATAGGATATGATATTCTGCTAGAGGATAGGGGCCAGCTATGGGAGAGAGTTGCAAGAAGGGAAAGGCTCTCTCATCAAAGACAACATCTCTCGATATATATACTCTACCAGTTGGAAGATAAAGACAATTGTAGCCTTTGTGAAAGCTACTGTAGCCAAGAAAAATATATTGCTTGGAATGGAACTGCAACTTCCATGCATTATAAGGCTGAAGGTTGGGCTAACATGCACAATTGAAAGTGTTAAGGAATGAATAATCTTGTTTCTTGCCAAGCAATCATTCTATTGGAGTGGTAGTGTTGATGACACGAGAAGGTAATCTATTTATGAGAAAACTAGTGGCAAAGAATGCTTCATCCCATCCCAGTATTTGACTGGCATTGAAGCATGAGCAAGAAGAGCTAGCCCTATGTCAACTATGTGATTATGTTTATGTTTAGCTGGCCCATTTTGTTGGTGAGTGTGAGGACAAGAGACATGATGAGCTATGCCTACTTGTTTGAAAACGGTGTTTAGTTTTTGGTATTCCCCTCCACAATCGGTTTCCAAGCAAAGGATTTTTCTATCAACTAGTCTTTCAACTTGTTTCTGAATTGGATGAAAATTCTAAGCACATCGACTTTACTTTTCATGAGAAATAACCAAGTGAATTTGTTGTAGTCATCAATGAATCTTAAATAATATTTGTATCCACCGACTGAAGTAGGGGCAGGCTCCAAACATCACAAAACACAAGATCCAAAGGAGCTAGCTAGGGATACATTATTCGAATGAGAATATGGTAGATGATGACTCTTGGCTTGTTGACACTGACTGACAAACTATTGGAAACATTGGAACAAGAAAGATTATTGATCCTAAGAACTTGTTGAACTATGAAAAATAGGGGTGCCCCAATTGACTATACCATATCTCCTAAGTAGATTTGGTGACTGCAAAGACATGTTTCTTGGTGTTCATGTGTTGTGGCTCAAGAGGGTAGAGGCCATCCCTACATTGGCCGCAAAGAAGTACCTTCTTTGATAATTGATCCTTGATTAAGAAGAAATCAGGATGAAATTCAAAAAAAGCATTATTGTCAGAAGCAAGATGATGTGCTGAAAGAAGGTTTTTGGCTGCCTTAGGTACATGAAGAACATCATTTAGATGCAAATCCTGTGTTAGAGTTTGGATTTTTGAATAACCAATATGACTAATGAACATACCTGTGCCATTTGCCATCTGAACTTGGTGACGTCCATGATACTTCTCGCACCTAGTGAGTCAATCTAGATCACTTGTGATGTGATTTGTCACTCCCATATCGGAGTACCAGTCAATATCGACATTGTAGGACCCCACATTGGCCATCGATGCAACTCGCCTGTCATCATATTGATAGGAGTGGTCAAACCGATGATAACATATGTGCAACATGACCCATCTTGTCACAAACCTGGCATTGAGGGCGATTACCGACAGTGTTGTTTGTGTTGCCACCGGTTTGGTTCCTGGGCGCATCAACTTGATGTTTGTCATGCCGGTTGTTGAAGTTCCTACCATGGTTGTGCTCCCGGTTTCCATGATTGTTGCCATGAGAAGCAATGTTCACAAAAGAGCCAGAGAACCGTGTGGTAGTGTGAAGAATCTAGCCCTGCCATTATGTATGAATGGTAAGTTTTGGCAATTGATGATAACCATTTATAGGACTAATATTTTTTATGAGTTGGATGAATAGGTTATGTCTCATAATGATGAAGATTTTGGATGGCTTCATGTGTTGATCATCATTAAGTCAAGCAAAGGATGGTTAAAGATAAGGACCAAGACTTAGAGAGATGTTCATCATTGATCTTTAAGAGGATGCACAAGGCAAAGGTATAACTAGCATAGGCTAAGGATGTGTTTCTTCGTCGTTTTACCGGTCTTAGTGTTTGGTGAAAGACCAGGTTGCTAGTATAGGTTATCGTACTATTAAGATGGGCCTTGACTAGTAACTTAAGTGTGTCATGTGTTGATAGCTCATTTGGTTTGCTCTAGCTCTCTGTGGTATGATGCTATTGTTTGCAAATGTATGCATAATCCTTTTAACATGTGACCTTAATTTCCTGAGATTTTTGAATTTTAGAAACTGGATTAAATCAAATCAAGCTCTAGTAAATAGCAAATAAAATCCAAAAAATGCAAGAAAATACAAAAATTCCTTGCAACACATTAAATCTTTTCAATTTATGAGTATTCAAATTAAGCTTTAATTAATTCAATAAAAATCCAAATGGTTATTTTTATTTTAAAATTTTCAAAAAGGCACTAAAATGCAAGATGTTACATATTCTTGCTATTTATATTCATAGAATTGAATTAATTGCTTGTCGTCCTAGGATTGCAAACCTTGACATATACTTAAAGTGTTGGTGCACTTAGGTAAAACTAGATGTTTTGGGGCCTTAATTGTGTAAAACTAATTTAATTTATGCTTTCGCTTGTAAACTAGTTTTTAACCAAAGAGAAATTGTAGAAGTACCTATTCACCCCCTATAGTTAGCCTCCTCGACCTTACACAATGTTCTAATGCTTCAGGTGTATCTCGAAGATAAGGAGATGGGCATAGAAGTCATTGATGTTGATGTTGTCGGGCCGGGTGGTCTCGGATGTCACCACTAGGTTGCAATCCAAGTCCAAACCGGCAAGAACATAGGAGATGAACTCCTCCTCAAGTGGGTGACCAGCTGAGGCCATGGTGTCAACCAGTGACTTCATCTTGGTGAAGCATTCCACTGACAAGAGCTCCCTCTTCTGCGTGTTAGCCAGCGACATATGGATCTGCATGATCCTTGCATTCTAGACCTTTGAGGTGGTAAACATGAAAAGTTCTTGTGAAAGCACTTCATGATAGTGGCGGAGCTAGGTGTAAGCTGTGGGATCAATTGACCACACAACTTTTTGAAAAGACCCTTATGTTTGTTTAATTTTATGTATAAATCCACACAAGTTTATGAAAATGACCCTACTAAAATATGGTGCAATGAAATTTGACCCCACAAGGTAAAATTTCTGGCTCCACCACTGCTTCAGGAGAAAGGAACGAGAAGAGCCTGCTGAGCACAAGCTACTCCTGTTGCATCTAGGTTTGATACACTGCATTGAGATTTGCACAACCCCCTCCTTCATGGTCTACATGATCAAATTGGCTAGTGCTACAATAGTTCCATCAACATAGCTGAGGAGTCCCCTCCTTCGATGTCCACACAGATATGGAAGCATCTACACCTTCTAGAAAAGGTAATTGTCTTGCATCAACTTGATGCTGAGCAAGTGACCGAATGAGGGAGTTGGAAGTAATCAAGTGGCACTGGTGGTGGTAGAGTTCATCATGATGGTGGTAGTTGAGACAGAGCCAGAGGAAGCCATGGAGATGTGGTTGAAGAGGAAGGCTCTGATACCATGTGAAAAGAGAAGAAAAAATAGATTGGATCAGCTCAAGCACAATATGTGCTAAGACCTCTATATATATTGTCGTATTGTGAATAAGAGTTACAACAAAAAAAAGAGTTCAGCTAGATTACAAACAACCTTGATCTCTTGGGTTTACAGATAGAATCATATCTATATGACTTGATATAAATGAAAAATATACAAGGAAACATATCTTCCAACACTATTTGCTTAACAAACACTTTCTTATGAATTGACGAGTGTTAACAACAAACAAATGCCAAAATAGAGCATATAAAGTACACATGGGGTATCGGTTAACTATTTATAAACAATTGTACTGGAAAGCATGTGTATATGACTTCCTGAATTAAGCTAAGTACGACTAGCTCCCTTTGTGTGGCTAAAGCGATCTGTGAACCATCATATAGGTAAACAAAAGTGTTCTTCAGAACAACATATGCACAATTAGGAGATGTATCATGTATTATTAACTTATACTCCCTCTAGAGTTAAAAAGAATATCATTTTAGACATTGACATGGTCTCCGAAAGCAACTTTGACCAATAATTTGTATTATAATAGATTTATAAAACTAAATTGTGAGACCATGTGGAGGTCACCCCATGCGTGTGATGAGCATTTGACTTTTCTTGTACTTTGGTGTTGAAGTTCGAGTTTGATTTTGTGTCTTTTGATATCTGGTTTTGCTATCTAGGAGATAGCGGTTTGACCAACCTATAGAGGCAATCTGATCGGTGAGAGGCATGACCGGCTGAGGGAGGTGGTCTAACTAAAGGTTGTCGAGTGGTCTAACTGGCATGGGTACCACGGTCAGACCAGTCCCTATTACCAGGACTTCTTAAGTAAATTTGTGATGGTTTGACCAGATGTTTGTTGGTGGTCAAACTGATTAATGCTAAGTTGAGTTGATTTCAGTTGTGTTTGTCATGGTTGAAATTCATGTAAGTGTTAGTCATGGAGTGGTTCCATGCAAGTGGTAGTCATGGCGGGAGTCCTGGACATCGTAGAAATTTTGACGTGGGTGTCAAGTGGTGTATATTTGCATTGATTATGTTGATGAGAGTCAAGTGCGTATCACTTATGCTTGGAACAATTGCTTATTCTTTCATGTGCACAGTGCTTGCTAATTGTTGCGGTCAATGGTAAGACCGAGGCCACGGTGTGTCACGTAAGTCCGGGTGGAGCATGATCTCAAGTGGAGAAGCATAGAAGAAAGACAAGGATCATGATGGGGCTAGTGTATGCATGTGGTGTGCCATTGGACTTGAGTGTTTCAAGTGGTGACAGTCCTCGAAGCAGGCATACGATCTTGATGGAAAGTCATTGGGCATCACAGATTTTGTGTGGAGGTTGTTTCGAGGAGAAGCACCATGAAGTCCGATGGGTGGCAATTGAGCAAATTGTCTAATACCAGGTGGAGAGATTGTTTGAGAAACCACGATAATGGCCTAAGTTGTTTAGGTTACATCTTGGAGAATAGTGCATCTTATCAGGCTATTGGAGCCATGTGAAAGTCATGCTTTGAAAAGTGTGTAAGTGTGTGTAAGTGTAAAATCTGTTTGTGTGTGGGTTAGCATGTTACCCATTTGTAAGTAGTTGTATACACTAAGAGTTGATGATTGCTAGGGTTTGGTGGTAGATGAGAGCCTCTACTATATAAGCCCTGGTGTATGTTGAGAGAAGTATCTCTCTCTTGTGTGGGTTAGGATTTTCTTATGTTGGAAACTTTATGTGTGTGCTCTAGAGTTTTATCCTCCATGATGGAATGACTATAAAATATTCCTCTCCAAGTAAAACGAACTTCTAAACTTTATCCAAGTGAGTTGTGCCATGGATTTCTACTTGTGCTTTTGATTTGCTTATTTTTCTTGGTTGGATTTCATCTATTCTTGATCTCTCTTGATGCTAAGGATGTGTAAAAATTAGATATATCTCTTAGAGATTAGATTCTATCCATCTAGGCCATTTCTATGGAAAGTTCTTGTGATTGCCCAATTTTGCTTAAGAGAGGGGTGATCTTCGGGTTTTGATCTTGTGGGCATTTTGACTTGAGTTTTTGTTGTGATCTAGTTTGCTATGATATTTGAGAACCCATCCAAGGTTACATAGATCATCAAGAATCCACGAGTAAGAGTAGATCAAGATTTCCCTGTTTTGCCTAGTTTTGCTGCAACATTCTTTATTTTGGATAAAGGTCAGAACTTTGGTGTTGACCTTCACGATCAATAATTAGAATAGGCTCCCGGCATCTTAGGATGGTTTTGTACCAAGTTTCATCTTGCTTTGGATTGATGGTTTAAGAGTTAGCCATTTTCTTGGTCATGTGTCGTGCTATTTTTCAATCTCTGTTCAACGAGCAGTTAGATCACTATGACCTGAGCAGCCAAATCATCCTAACGGGTCTAATCGGTGATGCTTGTGGTCAGACCATTCGAGCGGTCCAACCGCCCTCTGACCGGCGGTTAGATCGGTGAGACACTATTATCTCGGGTGATCTTTGTGATCTTTGGTTCTTGGCCTTGGGATAGCTTGTAGGCTTAAGTTTTCTACTGCATTGAGTTGCTAATACAAGGGATAAGATTTTAAGGAGTCATTCAACCCCCTCTGACTCGCCATACCTGATCCTATAATTGGTATCGAGTCCTGTTAGCTCTTCTTCATAGATCCTAACTAGTCTTTTGAGCAATGACATTAGAGAGGTGTTACAATAAGTCTCATGTCTTTGATGGGGTCA
The DNA here is from genome assembly GCA_036346575.1 of Dendrocalamus sinicus. Classification (NCBI taxonomy): domain Eukaryota; kingdom Viridiplantae; phylum Streptophyta; class Magnoliopsida; order Poales; family Poaceae; genus Dendrocalamus; species Dendrocalamus sinicus. The sequence continues at coordinate 19,602,705 of CM070647.1, forward strand.
ACTATCCCTATTGGAAGATAAGGATGGTGATGTACATCTAGGCTTAAGGCCAAGCCATTTGGAATAAAATGAGAAGTCCCTTTGTTGTACCTACTGATGACTTGTTCCTCAATGCTGCCATGACAACTGAGGTTGAGGCAAATGCTAAGGCACTAGGTAAAAATTAGTGCAATAGTGTGGTTCATCTTGCATCCGTACATGAGATCTGGATAACCCTCTCATATTACCATGAGGTTAAGTTAGAAATAAAAAAAGTGTGTGAGACCCAATTAAAGAAAGACTACTAGAAGCTGGAGATGGAGCATGGAGAATCCATTAATTCCTTTTTTTGGTAGATTTGATAAGATCCTGGGTGATCTGAGGTCTATGGGAGTCACCTTCTCATATGCCAACAATACAACTCATGCTCTTAATGCTCTTGATATGAGTATTTGGGAAATGAAAGTCACATCCATCAGTAACAAGGCAGACTTAGCAACTATGACTGTTGATAAGTTGTATTCATAACTTAAGACTCATGAGATGGGTGTCATAACCAAGAAATCTAAGGTTCCATAGATGATGACTCTTGTGGCAAATCCCGCTAAGTGTAGCTCTTCTTGTGAGAATGCTTCTTCTGGCTTTTTATTGTCCACTTTTCAAGCTATGTGCGATGAGCAACTTGAGAGCCTTTCCATAGATAATTTAGACCTCATCACAAGTAGATTCACTCATTCCTACCACAAAGCAAGAGAGCTTAGAAGATGTGGTCCAATCATTTTCTTTTGAGTGTGGTGAGATAGGCCATGTTCATGTTAGTTGTCCTAAGCTTGTGAATAGGGGAAGTGATGATCATGGCAAGAAGAACTACAATAAGAAACCACATCAATTCACCAAGCACGATGCCACAATGATAACTATAGCTCTTGCCTTACTTTGCATGCTGCAATTGATAAATTGATATCTTCTAGGTTACTTTTGCTAAAACAACTTGAAAATGTAGAGCTAAAATTGTTGGCATCAAGTCCAGTTGTACTTGCTTAGAAGCTAGTGACCCTTCTTGAGCTAGTGCTTTGTCATGCTTTAATTGTGCCAAATTGAAAAAGAAACTTGCCATACAAACAAAAAATTGCTCCAATTCAATCCAAAATGTTTTTGTGCACATTGTGAGTTTAGGAAAGAGAAACCCAAAGAATTAACTGACAAGCTTAATTGTGTAGGAGTTGAATCTTGTGATAATTGCCCTAGGATGACCACTAAAATTGAAGCTCTTAGTAAAACTTTGTGTAGGACCGAAATGGCAACAGAGGGGGAGGGTGAATGGTGCCTTCAAAACCGCCCCAAGTATTCTCACAGACTTCTTCTCCGATAGCTATAATAGCTATGAAGCCAGAAGATACATGCTTACTGGAATCCTAAAAAGATCTAAACCAGAAAAGAAAAACGAGACAGGAAAACCGAAGTAAATCAGGGAGCGGCAACCAAAGGCATGCCTTGAGGCCGGTCTGACCGCCAGTGAGATAGCAGTCGGACCGCTTGGCATCTGCCGGTCTGACCTCTGAGCTACTGCCGGTCTGACCGCTAGCAAAGGAGCGGTCTGACCGCAGATGCCTCCCCAGTTTAACTGCCGAAAACCCTAGCGGTCTGAGAACTATTGCTTTCCCGGTCTGACCACCAAAGGAGGGGCAGTATGACCGCCCTGTTGTTTCCGGTCTGACCATGAACAGAGTTTTCAGATTCAGATAAGAATACCCGAAGACAGAAAATAGACCAGAACAAAGAGCAACTGAAAACCAAAAACACAGTAACTACTGTGAAGAAGAAACAAAAAATAGAGAAAAGATCAAACAAAAGAAGAGCTTCTTAGGTCACAAGATTCAGTCTTCAACCTAAATAACTGGCTGAACTCAGGGAGAAGAATTCAAATCCAAAAGAACAGGAAAACCAAAATTCAGATTTTGCCGAAAACTGAACCACACAGAGAAGATTGAACACAGCGAGAGCACATGAGACCGACAAGACTTAATTTCCAAAACACTTGAGATTCTTGGCTCTTTTTTATCATACGGCTTCAACCTAAAACTCAAACTCGGCAAGAACAGACATCAGAGCAAGAAAATAAAAAACCTGAACCTCAGAGCCTGAGAACCAAAAAGAACACAGCAGGTGAGACAAAATCCAGATAGCTCATGATTCTCGGATCCTTTGTTCATGAGTTTTTGGGTTACAACAGAGAAATGCTCTCAGATGAGAAAACACAAAGCCAAAGCAATTTTTAGCTGAAATGCTAAGAACACTAAATTACTCTGCCTCCAAACCCTAGAAATGGAGAAAACAGAGGAAGTGCAGCGATTCATTTCTTGGGAAGTATTCGGCTGATAAAAACGATTGCTCTCAGGAATGTGCTAGCCAAGGGGCTTTGAGGATATTCCTAGTTCAGAGCAACATCACAGGCAAGCCAAAAGAACTAGAAAATTTGAGAATGAACATCAACCAGTAAACTATGAAACTGAAACAGAGCAAGGAAATGGACTCATCAAGTCAACAAACAAGAAGAATAGCTCAAAGAATGATGAGAAGATATGAATGATTCATAATGAAATTGTTTACAGCCATCTCTCATATTTTGAGAGGAACTCACGCAAAAAAAAATCAAGAACACCAACCCAACTCCCAACTGGACTCTGCTCAAACAGACATGGAGACAAAACTGAAACAACCTCTGCTCTGCCCAACAACTCCTCAACAGAGAATGGAAGAAAGAAAAACTGACTACTCCACTAGAGAGCCACCCTCCTATTTATAGTTTTCCACTACCGGGTTTACAAACTTGCTTTACCCAATAACTCCAACAACTCTGCTCTTTACCCATTAACACGAACCGAATCTGCTTCCACTTTGCAGCCTTGCGCATTTACCAAAATGCCACTCCTTGTAATATCCCAGAAAGGATTCGAGAGATAATCGATTTAAATGGAGGGAGGGACCTTATAGGAAAGAATTAAGTAAAGATTTTTTAGAGGGAAATTTCTAAAAAAAAAGGGCAACCTGGGCCTGGGCTTTGGCCCAAAGGAGGCCGGCCAAAAGGGGGGACGCCCCACCCCCTCAACCCTAGCCGCCATCTTCCCTCTCTCCCCTCCTCTCCCCTTTGCGCCGCCCCTCCCCCTGCCCCTTGCGCCTCCAGCAGCACCTCTTCCTCCCCTCTCCTCCATTGCCGGTGATCAAGACTTCCATTCGTTGCCGATCGAGCGGGGGAAAGAAATAAATCGCAGCTAGGCGATTGGATTCGGAGGAAGGGAAGAAGAAGAAGGGAAAAAGAGGAAAATAAGGAGAGGAGGAATTCGTGGGGTGTTCGTTGTATTTTACAGCGATTCGCCAAGGGTAATCTCTGTTCTTCCCCTAGTAGATGTATATTCTAATTGCGTTATCAATGTCGGTATTCTGGACTGCTAGAACAGATCGGGTTAGTCGGCTGTTTTGGGGAAGATTCATGGGGATTTAGGTCTGAATTTGCCTAGAGAGTTGTAGAGGATGTCATTATCTTTCCATGAAGTGCTAGAACGCGTCATTCGGACCTCTGTAGCAGAAGTTATGATTTTATTAGCGGGACTGTTCTGCAGATTGGAGGGTTTTCCGTCAGGTTTTGGGAGATCGAGTTTTACGATTATATATTGGGAGAATCAGAGAACCTCAGTATAATGAAAGTTGTAGGTAATTATCTTTGCTTTCCAGAAAGTCCAAGAACTCGTGATTCGGACACTGGTACAGGAAGTTATGGTGTTTTTAGTGCTCTGTCCAGACAGCCTGACGAGAATTTGATGTTTTAAGAAAACTGGATGGTGCGGGTAGATTATGGCCGAATCAGGAGGGCTCACCAACTAGGTTTAGTTAGATAACTTAATTATCTTTCGAGGAAGCCTGAGAACACCCTATTTAGACTTCTGTACCAATAGATATGAATTTTTGAAGTTGACTGTCCGTAGAGGGAGACAGGATGCCGAAAGGTTTGGGGTTTTGACTCAGGCTAATCATGTTGGGTTAGTTTGGGGGTGTTTTTATTTAATTTAAAGACTCGCCACTGTTGTCTTAGCAATCATTATAATTATTATTCAGGAGGAGGACAGATTCCAGGGACCACACCTTCTTCTCATTCTCCGTTTTCTCGTGGTTAAGGCAAGTATAATGATGGTTTAAACTTTATAGTGTGGATTGTTGATGATTGTTGGTGTGTAGATGTTTGATCCATGTTATGAGTAAAAGTGACATTGATTATGTTAATGGTATGTTGATATTGTTTATGGTCAAATGCATTTGAAAGTGTTCAGGAGAATTTCTGATGCATAGATGTTGTGAATGCAAGTTTTATTTGTTGAGACATTCACATTGTGCATCATGCTGATTTATTTGGTCACGAGATGACCAAGCGTCGAGGTCCCCGTCGTGTTGATGACATGACGGGCTAAAGGTCCCCATACTTGAGGAGTATGGGCAATTGGTCTTTGTACCAGAGGGTACAGGCATGGGTGTGCATTGACAGATGCACACTCCGCATTACCGGTAAAATGCGAAAGAGAAGAGATAAAGGAATTTTTGATCATAATGCATAGCATGGTTTATTTATATGATTGATGGATGAATTTGTGAAGTGAGGTTCACTTTTATTCTTGCTGCCATTTATTATATTTGTTGAGTCGTTGAACTCACTCTTGTTGTTGTTGTTGTGGTTGCTGTTTGTTTTAGATATCTTCATGAGATCGGTATGCATGGGAATAAAGAATGATTAGTTGGTTGCACTTGCACGGTCTAATCACCATGGAAGAAAGAAAGAACATTAAACACTATTCGTTGATTAATTCAAGTGGTATTTGATTAATGTCTAATAGGTTCAACATGTAATAAAAGATTAGAATTCTTTTACATTGATTCCGTTCTTTATCTAAGTAGTATTATTATGAGTGCGATGGTGAACATAATCCAGTTTTGCTTATAAGAGAATTTTGCTTACTGTTATTCATATCAAATGATTATGCATGTTGGAACCTTTGATTTACTCAATAAACAAAGGAGGTTCTGCCGAAATTTTGTAAGATGAATATTAGTTTTTCCTTATTATGGTATTAGTTTGATAGTATTCCAGGTCATTGATTGGCTGGGGTGTTACACTCCTGCACCTTCCTGGAAGCTTCCTCTTTTCTTGCTGTCCAAGCCTCGCAGACACCTTGATCCCTCGCCGTCTTCAGCATCTCCCGACTGCTTTGACCTTAGCACCGCCTGTGCCTAGTCCGGCCATCTCATGCCTCGCAATGACTCCGCCTCAAAGTCCTGCAACCATCTCAGACAAGAAAACATCACATAGCACCACTCGAAACATTGTAATCATACATTTGCATTAGAGAAAGTACTCAAGCACGAAATAGCCCAACGATCAGTCAAAAAGAAGAACAAGCGTCCCAAGTACGTCCGACCGCGTTCGACCAGGTCCAACCGTACTAGACTGCGCCATGCACCGACTTGGCACGAACCAACCAAATCAAACTCAAACTTTCCAGAATAAGTGTCAATTACTCATCACACTCATGGGGTCACCTCCACATGGTCTCTCACTTTGCAAGACAAATGTGATAAGGAAATTCTTACTTCTGTTCATGCATCAAATAAAGTTGATGTAACATCCTGGTTTTCATTGTCTTTTTGAAGATTTTGAAATAAAAATAATTGTCTTTTTGAAGATTTTTAAATAAAAATAATCATCTATATTTTTCTTGAATTAATTATAGCTTAATTTGAATTTTTAGAAATTAAAAATATTTAATGTGAATAAACTTCACTTCAAGTAATTCAAAATCTATTTTATTTGAGTTCCTTATGATGCAAGAATTTTTTTCTATATTTTCTTAAATTTTTAGAGTTTATTTGCTATTTATTGGAGCTCAATTGGAATTAACCCATTTTCTGAAATTCGAAATCTCTTGGAAATTCTGGATTTTGCTTTAGGCCCATTTCGCCTTTCAGCCTGGCCTATGTCCCTTCCATGCGGCCCGTATTCTTCCAACTTGGCATGTAGCCTAGTCTCCCCATGGCCCAATTCACCTTTGTGCGCACCAACCCATCCCCTCGCCCACGGCCAAGCTTTCTCCCACGCGTTGTTCCCTTGGCCCTACGCCACCTGCGCCACTTAGCCCCACCTTCTAGCCATCCACCTTGTTATCCATGCATTGCTTCCATGTTGCTTCGACACGTTCCATCCTCATGCTGCCACTAACCACCTAGGCCCGCCTGTCAGGTCCCTCATCTCCGCCAAGGATTCCTCTCCTGTGCGCAAGTTGGACTCACTGCCGTGTCTGCCATTGTCTCATCATTGTGCCACCTCTCCCAAGCTATAAAAGCACCCACTCGAGCCATACAACCCCTACCCCAAGCAGTCGTCATCGGTATCACTCTCTACGCCAAAGTCGAAGTCACCACCCCCCTTAGCTCTGGCACACAATCGCCGTCTCATCGGTGCTCCTTCGCCAAAGCTGACTATTGCGTGAGGTTCGCCGCATTCCCCCTCATCCTCATCTTGCTGAAACCAATGCACCACCAGAGCCCTGAACTCGCCAAGCACCCATGCTTGCTCCACTGCTCCAACTCGTCATTGATAGCTCCACACCATCGTTAACCAAGCTGACCCCATAGATGGATTCCCTACCCTTAGAGCTACCAAATCCTGTAGATGGCATCGCTTAAGGATGTGCCATTCCTCATCTTGAAGATCACTAGAGAAGCTTGCTGGAAGAAGCCATGCTACGGTACGCTCCACTGACATGTCCTCCACATCAGCGCACCAAGCCCATGTGTCACCCACGCTAACACCTCCATAAGTCTCCAACTCTGTGCATTGCTACACCTTGCCATGTCATGGCAATGTCACCTGCCACATCATCACCACCTCGACATATTTTGCCCACATATCCACCATGTCAGCCCTAGTGCCACGTTAGCCAAGCCAACCGCATATGCACTGTTTCGTGTGTCGAGCCATGGTGGACAAGCACTGTTCCATGGGCTCGGTCCATGAGCCATGGCCCGCTTGTTAGCCTCCACTCCTATTTTCCTGAACTTTCTTTATTCCAAAAATTCTTGGGACCCACCCATCAGCCATAGGTTTCTCTCTCCTCTATTATTTTCCAGTATTTTCTTAATCAGCAAATATTTTTGAGAGCCTATTCTCCTCTGTCAGGACTCTGATTGACCTAATTCTTCTTCCTAAATTTATCTAATATTGGGCTCTATCTTTTTGCTTCTAGTTTTGTTATTTTTGGATTTTATTTGGATTTGGATTTCATTCGCTTTCTCTCTCGTTAGATAATATATTCGAAGGAGTAGAAGCAAGAACTGATGACTAAGAAGTGATAACTGAGCAAAGCCAAGACATGTCATGACCTTTGATCATGTTGAATTTATTGTTTCAAATCTAATTATTATTTTTAAAATTATCATGTATTGCTAATTTAATACAAACCCTTGCACTTGGTAGTTAATACCCAATTGTTTCATAATCCCTGCTTGATAAGTTGAATGCCATGATTCTATTGTCACTATAGAATGTGTAATTATCTAGTGATACAATACTAAAATCCACGTAGATGATACATCTAGTTTGCTTAGCCATGCTTATTGTTATGTTGGGCTCATCATCACATATTGATCAATTAATTAATTTTGACTTAATGAGATATATAATCATTGTTGTAGCCACATTTATAAAATTTATGTACCATGACATGAGTTGTGTCATTGGTGTTGGTTAAACAAAATAATTTTCACTTAGGTGAGTGATTGTGTAGTAAAGGGGAAGTGTGGTCAGCACTTTGGGATGTGGATGTCTCGCCTTGGTAATGATTAAGTACTTAACTTTGTGTGCCATTGATTTGAGCATTATTACAAAAAAATGTCAAGTATAGGATGGACCTAACTAATTAATTTATGATATTTCAACTTTGGTTTCGCCAATGTGATGAATATAGGAGTGGTCATAGCCATTGTCTCACTTGGCGCAAGAGGGACTTTTGCCGACAAGGTGGTTAGCTTACTCAGTAGCGAAACCTTAGCAGGGTGGATTTAGGTTGAGCTTGAGCATTATAAATGCTTTTTTGTGATCTTCTTGGTCGGCACACCTAAGGAAGCATGTCGTTTCGCAGACATTACAAATTGATCATATCATGTGGGTAAAGTTGTGTAATCTCTACAAAGTGTAAAACTATTTAGATAGCTGTGTCCTCGGTTTTGGACAATACTTGGTAATTTCACACAAGGGATAAAGTTTTCATAAAATCTTGGTTTGGTTGGGAAATGAATGGTCAATTCACTTATTATTGGGAAGTGAATGGTTAGTTCACTTGTGGTTTACTCAATTCCTTTGAATTATTTATTTATTATTTATTTTCAAAGTTTTCTTCCAATCTATTTATTGTATTTACTCTAAATTATTGCTTTCTGCAAAAGAATCACCCAGCCATCACTTGAGCCTTGCATAATAATATTGTATATTGTAAGAAACGACTTGCTAAGTACTCTATGTATTTACAACTATATCGTTTGTTGCTCAGTTGTTGAAGGAGAATCATATCAAATAGAGGTATTGAAGGAGGATTTTTTGACGACTTCTTGGATTAGGACTTCGCTTCCTAGCCGATTGCTTGTTGGCATGTTGAATGACCACTATGTTTATCTTTGTTTTTCACTGCTAGTTTTGTTAGGCCTTTGAGGTTATTATTTGTAAGCTTGGCCATAAGGTCATTACTCTGATAATTAATAATATTTGTGTCTTTCATAGTTAATCGTGATCATGATCGATATTTCATCTATATTTTCATTGTGCAAACTAGAGTGATCTTGGATTGTGCATAATACATAGGAGAGTCCAGATTCGTATATTTGGTCTCTACAGTTGATTCTATTGCTCCTATAGCTTATGCATTTTGTGCTGAAATTGGTCATGATTTAGATGACATTCATGCGGCTTTTAGAGTTAAGTTTGATTAGCAGTTGCATAGAATTAAAGATGTATCTTGTGAGGCCTTGAAATTAGAGGTGGTTGTGCATAAGAAGAGATATGCTAGGGCAATTAAGAGCCAACCCTGTCAGCCCTGTGTTACTCTAGCAAAGGAGAATGATTCTTTGAAGAAAACTCTAGTGGGAAAAAAGAATCTAAATATGAATTTAGATCAATCTAAGCTGAGCAGAGCCCATAGAGGTTTAGGGTTCAAGAACTATAAATATTTCAAGAACCATCATCCTAAGGTTATGAGAGAGGTTGAGAATGGTAAGATAGAGATTGCCCCTCAAATTCTCAAGATGTAGCTTGCTCTAGCTATAACTGCTTCAACTAAATGTCACTGCCAAGTGAAATGACGCAGGTTTAATGCTTGACTTTTGTCAATTCCCTAATTTCATACTCTGTATTGCATAGCATTTAGGAGATTCAGGGTTTTATGTAAGTTTAGGGTGTTCTATGTCACACCTTCTGTCTTGTGTCTTTCTTAGATACTTCTCTTCTCTACTAGGTTCTCTAGGATCTTGTACCCTATCTAGGTTGAGCTTGCTTCTTTTTTCACTAGTGTCAAGTAGTAGGGATAGCTAGTGTGGTTGTTTCGCTCCTTAGTAGTGCATTTTTCTTAGGCTAGAGAGTTTGTGGAGTTGAGGTTTCCTATTTTTGCAAGTGGTTTCTCTTACTTTTCTTTTGCAAGTGGTTCTTGTAGTTAAGGGGAGTTTGATTTTTGTACTTCCTTTTTCATTATGTATATATCGTATTGCATTGTAAGATATGCATTTAGATAGGAGCTTTAACTATTACTCAATGGTGATGTAATTCTAATATGATATTGCCCATAGATTTGTCATGCTTTTGTGTGTATGATTAAATCTTTACCATGCTAGGATTAATTTGCAAACTTGAACTAAAATTTACAGGTGGTATCAATTTTTACAAATGGTATCGTTTAAGTTTGCAAGGATGGATCTTTTTGAACTAGTTTGCACTCTAGTGAACCTTTTATGATATATGCCCTGTCAAAAATACTTTATTGAATCTTAAGTCTAAATTGAGCTTTATTTAGTGCTATACTAGTTCTTTGGTGAATCAGTGCCTAACTTGAATAAATGATCTTATTTGTGCTTAATCTTGAATCTCAGCAATTCTTCTTCATGAGACTACTTGCCATTGCACTTGGTATGAACTCAAGGTGAGTTTTGTATGACCAAGGCCATTCTTTTCAGTGTAATGCTTGAGATAGTCGACAATGTCTTGAGATCATTGAAAATATAATTAATTCAAATTAGTTGAATCTTAGGAGGCTGTTGTATATGGCTCTTAGTCTAGGACTTGCTTTAATGAGATAGATTATACAACTATGATCAATGGTTGAAGCTTATGAGGCAATTGTGGATGGCTCCTAGTCTAGGACTTGTTTTGCTAAGATAAGACCTCAAAATGATCTTTAAAATCTCGAGTTTGACTTTAATCAAGTGCTTGAGCACAATTGGCCATTATTGGACTTGTAGCACACTAATTTGATTCAATTTGATCTTCTTGGTTCCATTTTTATTTCTCGACATGACTTAGCTCATATTTGAATACCTTTATATAAACTTCTCAATTTTGAAGCATTCCTTATCTTGAAATCAATTTGAATACTTTAAATTATGTTATCTTGCGTAGATTGGTTATATATGCCTCATCATGATCTAGATAGCTTTATATGCATTATATGGCTTCAAGTGGTATCCTTTTATTTTGAATCTCACTTTGAATAAGTGGTATCCTTTTAATTTGGACCCCACTTTGAATAATTTTCAAAACTCCTTTAGGCTATGCATTTTTATCCATGCATACATGCTCTTTCTATTGCTTTTTTGTGCTCTTTTTGTTAGCATGCATCATTTTAGGGAGAGAATTAGAAAAGGTGAGTTCTAGTGAGCTTGCATAGCCTTTTGACCTTTGATGACTATTTTGCCAAAAGAGGGGAATGATTAAGGCAAAATTTTGGTTTTATTGAAAAAAGGGGGAAATATCAAGAATACTCTTCAAAGGGGGGAATAATCTAAAAAATGTGAAAATGAGCTTTGCGAGGAGGAAAAAGAGCAAAATGAGCTACTGAGTGAGAAAATTACATTTTGAGTCATTATTGAGATCTTGAGTTTAAGGGAATCTTCTTCGCATCGCATTTGTTCACTCTCTTTTGGTGCTTTTTCTTGTTATCAAAATAGTCATGTTGAACAATTATTCTTTTATTTAGACCATGAGCAAGATTGTGCTATTTGAGGAGCTTTTGGAGTGGATTGGAGCTTTTATTAAAAACTTGCTCTTTCTTGGTGTTAGCACCATTCTACATCATGCCACATTGCTCATGTTCATTTCACTCTCTTAAAAATGGACCATATGTGGCTTTTCTAACTTGTTTGCTTTTATTGTCCAAATTCAAATTATTGCCTTTTAGGGTGTTTGCCAAATTACTCATCAATGGGGATATTGTGAGGCTATGTGGAGATCACCCCATGTATGTGATGAGTATTTGACTTTGCTTACACTTCAGTGTTGAAGTTTGAGTTTGATTTTCTATCTTTTGATCTCTTGTTTTGCTATCTGGCAGACAGTGGCTGACCAGCCTGCAGAGGTGGTCTAACCGGCCTACAGAGGCAATCTAACTGGTGAGAGGTAAGACTAGTGAGGGAGGTGGTCTAACTGGACGTTGCTGGGTGGTCTGATCGACATGGTTGCTCAGTTTGTGGCGCTTTGACCAGTCATTGGTTGGTAGTCAAACTGGGTAGTGCTGAGTTGAGTGAGTTGAATTGGTTTCGGTTATGTTAGTCATAAAGAGAGTCTATGCAATTGCTTATTGTGGAGTGGTTCCATACAAGTGTTAGTCATGGCAGGAGTCCATACATTATGGAAATCTTGACGTTGGTGTCAAGTGGTGCATGTTTACATCAGTTATGTTGATGAGAATCAATACATATTGCTTGTGCTAGGAACAGTTGCTTATTCTTTGATGTGCAGGTGTTTGGTGATTGTTGCGGTCAACGACAATACTGAGGCTAGGGGAGGTGCCCTAAGGCCATGGCGTGTCACGTAAATCCAGGTGGAGCATCATCTAAAGCGGAGAAGTATGAGAGAAAGGCAAGGATCGTGATGAGGCAAGTGTATGCATGTGGTGTGCCATTGGACTTGAGAGTTTCAAGTGGTGATGATCCTCTGATTAGGTGTACGATCTTGACAGTAAGTCATTAGGCATCACAGACTTGTGTTGAGGTTGCTTCGAGGAAAAGCATAATGAAGACCAGTGAGTGGCAATTGAGGAAAGTGACCTGGTAGAGAGATAGTTTGTGAAACCGTAGTATTGGCCTAAGTGCTTTAGGTCACGTCTTAGAGGATGGAGCATCTTATCGGGCTATTCCAGCCATGTGGAAGTCGCACTTTGAAAAGCGTTTAAGTGTGTGTAAGTATAAAACTTGTTTGTATGTGGATTACCGGTTTTTCCATTTGTAAGTGGTTGTATCCACTAAGGATGTGTTAGTTGCTAGGGTTTAGTGGTAAGCGAGTAGCCTCCACTATATAATCCCTTGTGTGTGTTGAGAAAGGTGTGGTCTCTTTGTGAGTTGGGAGGGAGATTAGGGTTTACTCATGTTAGAAACTTTGTGTGTGTGCTCTAGGGTTAAAACTCTGTCTTCCATGAGAGAGTGGCTATAAAACATTTCTCTCTAAGTGAAATAAACATCCAATTAAGTTGTGACATGGATTCCTCCTTGTGTTTTTGATGTACTTAGTTTTCTTGGTTGGATTTCATATCCTCTTGATCTATCTTGGTGCCAAGGACATGTAAGAGGTGCAGATATCTCTTGAAGATCAGTTCCCATCCATATAGGCCCTTTCTATGGAAAGTTCCTATGATTGCCTGATTATACTCGAGTGGGGGAATTTTGGGTTTTGATCTTGTAGATGTTTTAGCTTGAGTTTGTGTTATGATCTAACTTGCTATGATATATGAAAACCAATCCAAAGTCATCTAGATTATTAAGAACTTACGAGTAAGAGCAGATCGAGGTTTCCCTCGTTTGCCTGGCTTTGGTGCAAACTTACATGTTTTGGATAAAGGTTGAAATTTTAGTATTGATCTTCATGATCCATGATTAGATTAGGTTTTTAACATCCTAGGGAGGATTTTTACCAAGTTTCACCCATTGGATCAGTAGTTTAAGAGTTAGCATTTTTCTTAGAGATAATTTATTATATACCACTGAATAGCGTCCACTTCTACAAAATGCTATTAAAAACATTCTATTATATGGCACTGCCGTTAGGGCTGACCGTTATACTCTGAAAAAAGACCAAAATACCCCTAGTAAAGACCGAAGATCTAATTTATTTAAAATAGCAAATAACCTCCAAAAATTATAAATATTAACAAGGACATTATTCAATATGTCAGTGAGCTAGTGAAATAAATTTCAAGGCACTATTAAAAGAAAATGCTTAGATTTTTAATTTAAATGCTAATAAAGGCTACTATTTACAAACAGAGACTAAATAAGGTCTAAAAATTTTAGGAAAAATTATTACATTCTCCTAAGAGTAAAGTAGATCTGGAAAAAATATTATTTTCTATTTTTCTGGAGTAAATTTGTCCCAGTTTAAAAAATAGCTCAAATAGATTGATTTTATATTTGAATTTCAAAAACTGAACGAATAGAAGAATCAATTCACAAAATTTTATATTTAAATTTTGCACCATCCCATTGATCCACCCAAAAATTGTAGTATTTTTTTTGCTAAGCCAATTTTCCCTATATTCAATTTTTATCATAGGGACATATTTGAACTGAGGGCAAATCGTCTTTTTTCAGGGCAAATGTACCCTAACTGATGTCAATGGCATATAATAGAATTTCGGTGCTATTCAGTGGCATATAATAGAGAGAGTATTTTTTTCAATGGTATTTTGTAGATGTGGACACTATTCAGTGGCATATAATCAAATTCTCTTTTTCTTATCGTGTGTCATATTGTTTTTCTGCCTCTGTTTGGCAGTAGTCAGATTACCATGACCCAAGCAGTTCGGCCTCCCTGACCTATCTGACCAGTGTGACACCTATAGTCTGACAGTGAAAGCGGTCTGACTGCCCTCTGGCCGATGGTCAGACTAGTGAGACACTCTATTCTCAAACGATCTTTGTGATATTTGACTCTTGGCTTTGGGATTACTTGTAGGCTTATGTTTTCTATTGCATTAAGTTGCTAATACCAAGTAGAAGATTTTAACGAGTCATTCATCTCCTCTGACTCACTGTACCCTATCCTACAAGATCACATATGCATTCCTTGTCCTGAGAGGACTTATCAAAGGAGACAAGGACAAAGAGGTAGACCAAGTGTACACTCACTACTACAGAAAAGGTCATCACAGACGGTTTTGTGAACCGTCTGAAATTATGGGTCAGTGATAATACGAGGTCATCACAAACGATTTTCGAACCGTCTGTGATGCAAATATCACAGACGGTTTTTAGTTAAAACCGTCGTGATATTTATATCATGACGGTTTTTAACTAAAACCGCTCAGTGATTATAACTATCACGACGGTTTTAGTTAAAAACCGTCGTGATATTCCTTTCTATTCCTAAACCTATTTCTGTTTATTGGCTAGCCTCAGGAAATGCTAGCCATGTCCTCTGAAACAAGCAGATCAACATGTACATGTATACATCCAATTCACATGTCAATTCATTTCACAAACATAAAACATCAATTTTTATTAAGATTAGAGTATACCATTACAATATCTCAAAACAACAAGCAGGTTACACAACAAGAACAACGAAAGCGGAGTTACACAACAAGAACAACGAGCAGGTTACACAACAAGAACAACGAGCGGGTTACACAACAAGAACAACGAGCAAGTTATACAACAAGAACAACAAGAACAACGAGCAGGTTACACAACAAGCAAAGATCCTCTATGCCTTCTGCGCTCGATGCAACGCATGAGTGAATGTCTTTGATGACCACCATCGTCGGCGTTGATTGGCGTCTGCTGGTTGGGACGAGCTAGATGCTTCGCGCTGCTGCAAGGAGGAGGACAGCAAGGAGGAGGAGAACAACAAGGAAGAGGACAGCAAGGAGGAGGACAGCAAGGAAGAGGAGACCAGCAAAGAGGCTGGATTTTGGGTATATTTATAGGGGAGGGAGAGGGACGGATAAGCGGGAATTCAAAATTTTTGGCGCGGGAACGGAAAGGCGGAGCTATGATTCGTGGGGCTGAGGATCGACGAGCCCAGCGGTCAGATTATGAATGAATATCACAGACGGTTCTATATATAGAACCGTCTGTGAATTGGAGCACAAATTTTATATACCGATGCAATATAAACAACTACTCTGAAAAGATAAAATAGCAAAGGTTTATATAGTTTATATATACTCATTTGAAAGGTTTCGACGAGATCTACAACTTTGCAGTTGAAGAAAAATCCAAATTCCGAAAATAAAACCAAGAAAAAGGGCAAAAACAGAAACCAAAAACTTACGACGCAGGTTTAGGTCCAAAGATGGCCGATTTTCGGGGTCTTGGAGGTCGACTGGCGCAAGCGGGTCAATTTTTTTGGGATTGGGCTCGTCATTAGCTTTCCAACGAGTACAAGAACGTCGAAAACGGACACCGTATGCAAAAGTTATGCCCGTTTTACTGAAGGTGTCTCAAAACTGAACCATACTCGGACTTAAGCGGGAAAATATGAAAATTTGAGGGATTGCAAGGCGGAAATGTATCACGACGGTTTTATAATAAAACCGTGCGTGATATTCAGATTATCACAGACGGTTTTTATTATAAAACCGTCGTGATATTCTAGTATCACAGACGGTTCAGCGGTAAGAACCGCTCGTGATACTCATTTTCCCGCCACAAATACCACAGACGGCCTCCAAATTAAAACCGTCTGTAATAGTGTAAATCACAGACGGTTTCACAAAACCGTCTGTGATTTGGCGTCTACTATTAGGCTTTTTGTTGTAGTGACTGTCCTGCAGCATTTGAAGGAGACCGTCATGAAGTGTAGCCAAGGGAAGCTCTACTTTGGTGGCGACAAAATTTGGACACTATTTTGGTGTCACACCTTGGCTGGTTTAAGGCGGTGGAGAAGATAGCCCGTGTCAAGGTCCTCAATGAAACATTCCCTAAGCTGGTGGCATGGACAGCTCGGTTCTATGTGCACTACGTTGTGAAAGAAGTCATGCTTGATGCGGACATGCTCATGGAGTTTAGTGCTATGCTAAACGCTACCTTGAAGGCTAAATGGTTCACTTTTGCATATCTGAATAACCCTGTTACTTTTTGTGATTTATAGCTGTAGGATCGATACAATCAGAGAGGTGAACGATTGTTTGAAACTTTTTTCCTTTTGGTATTCTGAAATCTTTCGGTCCTTTAGCTATATAAGCTAAGAAAATCATATTACTCCATACACTTTTAATTCCAAGAGCTAAGGAAAGATATGAATATCAAGGTCTAGGTACTCACACTAAATATTCCAAAAAAATAAACCAAATAAGGTTTTAGTCCTCAATGCGGTACTACAGTCATATAAGATATGGTCATACCACCGAGCGGTACTATTATCATGTAAGGTGTGGTTATATCACACCCTTGGATCAAAACTGAAAATTCAGCTTGAGCAAAAATAAAAACCGCATAACTTTTACGTGGAAACTCCAAATGATTTGAAACTTTGAACACACCTTATGTAGGATGATAGAAATTAGATCAGGACAATAGACACAACATTCTTGGACTTGGTTTCATCTATTTGAAGGAAATTGATCATAGGCCTCAAGAACACCCAAAAACCTAAATTACTTCTTTATCGAGGGGATCTATGGTATGAGGTTTTTCAAATATACTCTCACATATCCTAACAAGATAATCTAGGCTAAGATTTGGGCTAAAGCTATCTAGATCACAATTTCAAATTTCTTGCTCAAGAACATGAAACTAAGATAAGAACAAGTGAAACACCAAGATGGAATCAAAGAGTTGATCTATTACCAGTAGAGTAGATGATTTACGAGTATATGGATGGTTACAAGGTGCTTCCAAATCATCACCCATACTCACTCAAGTTTTCTCGCATAGGCTTGGAGAGGGAGAGAACCTTAGCTCTTTCCTCTCATTCCTCATATAACCCAAACCTCTTACTTGAACTTCTTAGTGGTTCTCAACCCACTAAGCACATGGAAAAACCTATCAACCCCACTAATATGGGTTTTACATACACATGCACACTTTTCAAAGCATTTATAAAACTCAACCCACTAAACCATTAGCGTTTGATCCACTTAGCCATCTCGGCTCACCTAGACCTAAACTATTTCTCCTTTGTGCCGCTCACCTAGACCTACACCACTCCTCCTTTGCGCCTCTTCGCATCGTG
The DNA here is from genome assembly GCA_036346575.1 of Dendrocalamus sinicus. Classification (NCBI taxonomy): domain Eukaryota; kingdom Viridiplantae; phylum Streptophyta; class Magnoliopsida; order Poales; family Poaceae; genus Dendrocalamus; species Dendrocalamus sinicus. Next base: position 19,620,154 of record CM070647.1, read on the forward strand.
GTTTTGTCCAAGGCTTAAACCCAGCATCTTCCTTTTACTCTGTCTTCATCTCCACCCTGTGCAATCCCATGCACACAACGTGTAGGTTGATCAATGACTTCCCTCGCATTGGCATGTATCTTCATTTTTGGCTCCTACTGGACTATGCCTCACTTGAACCAATGAAACCGCTTTATCCAACCCATTACTCAAACCTTTCCTCCAACACAATCCTTGTCTTCCTCGTGCACGCTTAAGCTCAACCATACCACATGACCTCCTTGGCCACTTTGGTCCTTGGTTCACCTTAACCAAGTCCCAGTCCATCGTCGTTGATCATAATTAACTCTAGGCTTTCTTGCACATCCAAAGATCAAGAATTTATTTTCCGAGTACAAGTTCTTCATAACTTAGACCTACATTAGTGAAAACATGCATCATAATCGATAAAAGACCAATGGTTAAGATCACCCCATGATCATTTCTCACCTTAAAATCTCCTCAACTCACAAATTCAGCATACACCACGGTACCACTGCTATTGGACACACAGTCATACCGTTCTAAAGCTCAACCCAAACCTCTCGATAACAGAGGATGTGGTATGACCACTCGCTCAACGCCGGTACTACTACCCGATAGTACAGCCATACAGAGCCCGATATGATTGTTTGAGTTCAACTCCAACTCAACTCAAAACATCACTCTTTGGATTATCATTACTGCCAACATTTAGCCAGTTATACTGCACCACGGTGAACCACTGCTCCAACACCAGTCTATCAATAAGCACAAATTCTAAATATTTCTACACACCCGGTACTACCGCCATAGTACCGCCTGAAACTGATAGCAAAACTAAATTTTGTTAACTTTTGCAAAATCAAAATCCAACTTCACAAATATACCAATTGTTCATCACTAATTATCTATTGACTTTCTCACATGGTACTTTACTAGTATATGATTTTGTTTTAAAATAAAAATATACCACGCCCTAAATTTTATAAGAAACCAGCTTTGGATTTGAAATGAAGACCATCTGTGCGTTACCCCAACGCAAGCCTTCTTTATTGTGGCGACAAATGTTGTTCTTTATAATGCATTTTTTTGGGATATCTCAGCTCAACCAGCTTTGATTTTGTTTTTTTGTATTGAAAATGATGCATCGATGATGTATCCACTGGGAAATGTCTAAGTTTTCCCACTAATTCCATGCAAAACCTTCAACGTGCTAATGATAGTTGGACGAGAACGTTAACGTACAAGCTCAAGTTTTAGCCATGTAAAAAAATGCTGTGCTTTTTATTTTTGGCCGTTACTTTTAATTTTTAGTTGATTACAAAAGAAATTGACGGAGGAAAAGACACTTATATTGAGAAATCACTCTGTTTAAAACGTCTTCTATAGTAACTTCTATAAAAAAATATATAAAAATCATCTTAGAAAATTACTCCATTCAGAAACTAACTTGTAAAGACTAAAAACTAGGAGCTGTTAGAATAGGCCTTTGTTTGTTCACTCTCGGTGGATGCTTGGTCTTGTACGGTGTCAACGGCGAAATCTTCGAGTCTCAGAATATCATAGGCGTCAAACAACAAATCAGGAAAGTGGAAGGGAAAACTCCAAAAGATTTAGAGAAATAAGGAAAACCTTTTAGGGAACATCTAGCAAGTTTTTTGTGATTTTTTTGAAATTTTGAGTGCGTGCACTCATCTCTTTCCAGCATGAGATTGCCAATTTGACATGAGCTTCTCCGACTTATGATCTGCATTGTAAGATGAAACTTCATCCTTTTTGTAACGACAAACCTATTTTATGGGACTAATGCTTTTTGTTGAGTATATAATAGCTAGTCTCACTTGGATTGAAGAGATGAAGATCTCAAAATTGTGCATACAACGATGTATCGCAAGCAAGGTGTTAGGCACGTTGTGAAGACCGAATGTATTTTAGAAGAGCGGAGGATAGGTCATGAAGTCTTGTTTGCCAGCAAGGTGTTAGGCCGTAATACTCTGGTCCAAAATTCGTTTAATGCCCAGATCAGGTAGGACAGATCCGCAAACACACAGCACTTTGCTAACATTCTTTGCTCTCGCTTCATTTAAAAAGATTAACTCGGAGGTGCTACGTTTGGATCAACAAGCACTATATACTACTACAACTAAGACAAGCAATGTGGAGCTAATTCCACTATATTACTACACTTGAGTCACAATACTAATGGGGCGGGGTATTACATTCAACCCCTTTAAGGACTGATATCCTTGATTAGCACAACGCATACACATCAAATGCCCAGATACATGTCTGTGTTGTGTGCCCTTTACGGGCCCACATGCACACATGCCTGTGCAGTGAAGTTTGATATTTTGATACCATCTATAACATATGGAGTCCAAAATCCGCTCAAAACCTAGCACACGATGGGGTGGGCCCACGCTCATGTAGCACCTTGCTTGCACGTTCGTTCTCATTTCATGTAAAAGGGTTAATCCGAAGGTACTACGTTTGGATACAACAAGCATTATATAATACTATAACCTCACTTTAAATAACTAATGTGTGACTAATCTGACCACTATAACTTCAAATAGGCCACATGGCCCACCATAATAAAAGATCGAGATATTACTTAAGCGTTCGGATGTAATGCAATTGTTATTTACATTTTGGCCATGTTACCAAGTACCAATGGGTTGGCGCGAGGTAGGGGCTTGATTGCTGTGTCAATGTCGGTACATGAATGCTAGCCGAGTAGGGTGACATAAAAGAGCTTTTTCTGCCCTAGTATAGAATGAGTTAAGCATGTTGGCATGTTCATTCTAGGCCTCCTTTAAATTGGCCCTTCCTTCTTTTGTGGGGTTGAACAGGGCTCTGTTTTCAATACAATGCTTTCACGGCTGACACACCCAACTTAAAATCAGCCCTTGGAAGCGCCTCTAGTTGTAGCTGTTGGTAAGGCTTTTGTTCAACTCGATTCGTTTCTGAATTCCGATCTGGGTTGTGTTCATGTCAACTGTTAAGCAGTTTAATTCTTGTCCAATAAAAACTCTTCTTTCGTCTTTTTGTTGTAGTGAAAAGACGAAAGGAAGGCACATGGTTCCATTAGGCTTCATTTTATTTTGGTTCCTCTTTATCAGATTTGTTGCTATTTACATTTATGTAAGATGTTCCCCTTGGAGACTTACAGAAAAAAATCGGTTGATATTCCAAAATTAGTCGGTCAAGCTTGTACCTTAGAAGTTTTTAACTGAAGTGCAAAGAAACTACTCCAATGCATTGCTATCTCATGCTGGGCCATTAGTTCTAGAAAAAAAAATTCCTTTCTTGGTTTCACTGTTCAATTTTGGTCATGTTTCAGGATGGAACACATACGAGGGTAATGTGAAAGTTTTTTTGTTGAATTGCGCTTGTTCTAACTCCATTTTGTGTTTAACTAAGGGTTATACACACATGACTGTGCTAATCTACGTGTGCACGCCAGTTTTTGTGTCGAAAAGTTACTACCATTTATGAGTGAAGTTACTATTTTAAGGTTATACACACACGTTTTTGGGTCCACTTTGCTAAGCAACCATACTCCAAATTTTCTATTAATTTTAATCAACCTCAAGTCAAGAATTCCATTAAAACCTATTTGCTCAATTAGTTTTTTCTTCATGTCATCAAAATCCTTGATTATGTTAACTACGGATTTTGGTTGTCATCTGCTATTAATTTTCGGAAGCTGAGTAAAGTAGACTAGGTTATGAGCTGTCAGTTTTCTCTTTTGTTGTAATCTATCCTGGATAGCTGTGCCCACAGTCATGGGCAAGCTGAGTAAAGTTTTTCACGAATTAGACTTTGTTTTTCAAAACGATTTATGAAAACCTTATAGATGGATGGAATCCATGAGTGATTGGAAGCGTGTAGATGGATGGAGTCCCTACAAGATCTTTTGGAAAAGATGGTCCAGGCGGGATGCCCGTTGTTAGGTTAGTGTTTGGTCGAAGTCTATACTTACGGTAATAATTTCATTTACAATTGAGAGACCATGTGGAGGTCATCCCGTGTGTGTGATGAGTAATTGACATCGGTTTAGGTAAGTCGAGTTTGATTTTGTTAGTTCGATCCTTGACGTTGCGTGGTGCAATCGGGCTCGGTCGGACTTGGTTAAACCTTGTCAAAGTACTTAGGATGCATATTCTGTTATTTTGACAGGTTTGGGCTCTATCATGGGTAAGTATGATTTGTTGATGCCATTATGCTTTCATGTACCGAGCGATGCTATTTGATGTGTTTCTTGTCTGTGATGGCTGCAGGACGTCGAGGCAGAGTCGTGGTGAGACACGAGGTGACCGGACTAGACACGGGCGGTGTCGAGGTCAGAACGGTCGGATGTGTCGAAGACGGCGGAGATTCGATGTGGTTGCTAGTCGTAGACGACAAGGAACGCGGAACCTTCTCGGAAGGTGCAGGAGGGGCGAAATGGTAATTTTGCGAGGCTGCACAAGCGGGAGCGGGTTCCGTTGGATTTAGCGGGCGTAACGGGGTGGAGACCCGTTAGCCAAGGGCTATAAATAGATGTGAGGGGTTGCATGCCTCCTCATGGCTTTGAGAGAGTTAGGGTTTTATTGAGTCAAAAGAGGCTTTGGGAGTTGGTTTTAGCTTTGCTCTTTAGTGGTTGAGGGTAGCAGTTTATTGTCTCCCAAGTGCTCTGTGTCTGTACGTTGGTCTCCTCTCCAAGAAATGTAGAGAGCTTGTGTTCTTGAGTTGGGAGAGGTTGGAGATGGATTGAGAGTCTAGTAATCATTCATCTTGTTTCAATCATGTATCTCCTTTCATCTCTATCAATATGAGATGGCTTTGGTTGAATTTGATTGAATCTCTAGCTCTCTGTTAGTTTTTGCCCTACGATGCTCTTTTGGCTTGATTTCTTGATTTCATGTTTTTGAGTTGTTTCTTGTTGGGAGGGCCCAAAATGGGTTGCTCTATAATGGGATAGTGCCTCAAGGTCATTTGATCGATTTTCCCAAGAGCAAATGTCTTTTAATCCCAGATTTTCACTTTTGAGCTCCTCTGTTCACGTTCTTGCTCTCTAGGGTTTCTTGGCCCCCTCTGATTTTCTTTGAAAGAAGGCTTGAGTTTTGGTCGAGAAAGCCCTAAGGTTGTTGCTAACTTGATTGCAAAATCTCATGTGCAAAGGACTTTTGAATCTTGAGCTATTTGGGTTCTTTTGCACCTCTCTGAAGTTTTTCATGCAATTCTAGGGTTTCAGTGCAGTTCTTGATTCCCTTCTTGTGATGGCATGAAATTGGATCTGGAGAGTCCTATAGCTATTGCTAATATATCTGCAAAGGTTCATGGCCAAAGGATCTGAGATGAAATGGGAATTTGAGTTTTTACGTTGCTCTCGGTACTTTTCAGGGTTTGGGTCAAATCTGAATTTATTGATTTTGAGTTGGTCTCCTTTGTTTCCCAAGCATCCCTGGCTATTTAGAATATTGTTGTGATGCCTTGAGGTGGAAAGGTTAGGTGCAAAACCCTCATTTTTCAGTTTTTGGAGATCTGAAGAGTTTGCCCAAAATTCAGTTTTCTGGACTGCTCTCGGGTTGCCTGAATTTCAGAGGACCGGTCAGACCGGCGTTTACCCATCGGTCAGATCGGCTTGTGGAGTGCGGTCAGACCGGCGGCAAAGGACCGGTCAGACCGGCCTGGCTATGGCGGTCTGACCGGCCCAGAGAGGTCTGACCGGCCCCAGGGATTTTGCTGCTCCTATTTTTATTTGGTTGCTTCCCTTCTGCTCTTTTCTCCTTGGTTGGTTTCTCCAGTGTTCCAGAGAGCATAAGGATGTCTCTTCATAGCTATAGAAGAAGATTTGATTGTGGGTATTTGAGGGGGACGAAATTTTTGTGATCGACATTCACCCCCCCTCTCTGTTACCATTTCAGTCCAACAATTGGTATCAGAGCCAGTTAGCTCTTCTCAATAGATCTTAACCGGTCTCTAGAGCCATGGCGACAGACAAGTACTCAACCAAGCCTCCCGTCTTTGATGGCATCGAGTACTCCTTCTTGAAGAGCCGAATGGAGACGTACATCCAGGCTCAAGGGTATGCCATCTGGCGTAAGGTCAAGGTCCGTTTTGTTGTTCCTGCCGATGAGAACATCAACGCTGGAAATATGCATGATGTTGAGGCAAACGCTAAGGCAAGGAACATCATAATCCAGGGCTTAAGTTGTAGCGAGTTTGACCGCATATCTCATCTTTTGTCCACCTTCGATATTTGGGAGACCCTCGATGCTTACTATGAGGGCACCACCCAAATAAAGACGGTGCGACAGGACCAGTTCAAGCGAGATTACAACAAGATTGAAATGCTTGCTGGCGAGTCCCTTGATGAGTGTTTTGCGCGTTTTCACAAGATTCTGAGCAACCTCCGAGCGGTCGGTCTCACATACCCCGACTCGGATAACGCTCGACAGATGCTCGCTGCACTTGACTTGCGGGTTTGGGAGATGAAGGTGACTACCATCAAGGACACCACGAACCTCTCGACTTTGACTCTTGATGCGCTGTACTCGCGCCTTAAGACTCACGAGATTGGCATTGTCTCTCGCAAGTCGAAGTCACAGTCGATGGCTCTAGTCACCGATCCCAGTTCGGCTTCTGGTCCTTCTTCTGATTCGCTGTGTGGTTTCTCCCTTACTGCTCTCTGTGACATAACTGATGATCAGTTAGAGTAACTTGCGGATGAGCAGTTAGCCCTCCTAGCTCGGAGATTCTCCCATGCTTACAAGAGGAGGAGGGATGGAAAAAGAGGAGGACCCGTGATTTTCTTCAAGTGTGGTGGCCCCAACCACATTCGGGCAAACTGTCCCAAGCTGGGGAAAGGCAAAGGTGACTACGACGGATCGGGCAAGAACGACTACACCGACAAGAACCGCAACAAGAAGCCCTCAGCTCCCACACAAGGCAAGAAGAAGTTCCGCGACTTTGGGAAGGCCAAGAAGCTCTTCCACCGCGTCCTCACCGCCTTCGATGACATCGACCTCAGCGAGGTGGAGAGATGGAGCGACGACGACGAGACGGGTGACCAAGAACCCAAGGGCGGCGACGACTTCTCCGGCATGTGCTTCATGGCCCTTGAGGGCGAACTGAACAACAACGGCCAACTTAATCATGCTTTTCTTAAGCTAGGTGGATTTCATGCTAGAGCTAGGGCTAGGTGTACCGAGTTAGAGAAGGAAGTAGATAGACTATCACGGGAGATTACTTCACTTACATCTATTCCCTCCCGTGATGATTGTGATACATGCTGTGCTCTGTTGGGTGACATGGAGAAACTAAGGACCTCGCATGATAGTTTGTCTTCTGAGCTTGATACGCTTAAGGTGGAGAATATTAGTCTTCTTGCTGAGCTTGAGATGAATAGGGTAGTTCCTGTTTCATCTACTACTGTTTAGACTAGTGCTTGCACCTCATGTGAGGATAAGAACAATGCATTTAGATGTCTTTATACCATGTTGCTTGATTTGCCTGAGACTTGTGAAAACTGCAATAATTTGAAGATGAACCTAAAACGGGCAGATCATAAAATTGCTGAATTACAAGCTTTTCTTCTTGAGCCTATTGCTTCTTGTGTGAATTGTCCCAAGCTTACTGCTGAGTTGAAGCTGTCTCCAAACAGTTTCAAGAATTAGTTGATGACAACAATAGGTTGGCTCAAAATGTTTCTAAGGACCCTGTTAGCTCACCATGCATTAATTGTAACAAACTAAAATCTGATTTGATTGCTTTAGATGAAAAATGTGTGAAACTAACTAAGGACCTTCTAAAGAAGCCATCTTCTGCTTGTGATGTCTGTGCTGAGAAGGGGAAGGAGCCCAAGGGTAAGGTGGAGACGCTTAGCGACATGAACCAACCGGCTAGTAGTAGGACTGTCCCCTCAGAGTCGGCTGTGCGTGCACAAGCCATTCTTTCCTCTACTGTTGGTTCTTCGTCTGCTCCCTTACCTTCTGCTACTCCTTCTTCCCCCTGCTCTTCTTGCACCTCTCTCTTTCGGGAGTGTCAGTATCTTATGAACACTCTCGAGAGATTTGTAGGAGGCAAGAAGAAGCTTAATCTTATTCTAGACCAATCCAAGATTTGCATATTTAATCAGGGTCTAGGATATGATTTCTATGAGGACATGAGGAAGCATCCACCTGCCGTGCTCAGACCCATAGCACCAGGTGTGATCGAGACTGAGCCCAGGACCGAGAAAGTCCAATTTAAATCAGTGGGCTTTGTCCAAGGGAATTCTGACAGTAAGGTGATTCCACTTGCAGCTTCGGCCTCTCAGAAGGCGAAGCCTCATTATGCTACTTCTACCTCTCAGAAGATGAAGTATCATTGCACCTTCTGTCAGAAGGATAGACATATGATCGATCGATGCTTCAGGCGTGCCAAGATCGCACGAAGCGATCGTGCTGAGGCTCTTAGGCGTATTCAGGGTCAGCCCCAGACCTTGAGTGCCCCTAAGACCCACACGAGGTCTAGATTTGTTTCAGCTGATGGGTTTGGGCAGCATTGAGGACTTGGTTTTTCTGAATTTTCTGGTTTTCGTCCTCATGCTCCCTTTGGTCGTGACTTCCGCCGTTCTGAGGGTAGATCTCATTTTCCCTGTCGAGATGACTACCCGCGGCGTGTTCAGCATGTTGTCGGTGCTCCGACTCGCTTGTTCGAGTGATCGGACCAAAGAATGACTTTAGGTCTACTCGAGAGATGCGCTTCTTTTAGTGACAGAGAGCGTAGGGTAGATAGAGGTCAGTCGTGTTTGACTACTTCATCTGCTCGACGTGTTACTCAGTATTGGGTGCCAAAATCACTCTTGATTTACCCCAAGATCGAGACTTTACTCTGCTTGACTCAGATTCACGGGCGAGGAAGGAAAGGTTTGGCTCGTAGACTCCGGGTGTTCACGACACATGACCGGATATTCCCGTTGGTTTTCTTCCCTTGCCCGTGCTCCAGGTGATGAGACGATCACCTTCGGGGATGCTTCATCTGGGCGCGTCATCGCCAAATGTACAGTGCGCGTTAATGATTCTTTCATTTTGAAAGATGTTGCTTTGGTTAGTAAGCTGCAGTATAATTTGCTTTCTGTTTCTCAGCTTACCGATGACGGTTTCGACGTGAGCTTCAAGAAAAATGCTTGCAAAATTCTTGATTCTTCGGGTAGTCTGGTTTGCGGGATTTCTCATTTTGGGAGGATCTTTCGTGCTGATTTTTCTGAGTCTTCTAGTGATCCTCTCAGGTGTTTAGTTGCTTCTAAGTTTCGCGACCTTTCCTTCTGGTATAGGAGACTTGGTCATATTGGATTTGACCATTTGACCCGAGTTAGTGGCCACGATCTCATTCGTGGTCTGCCGAAACTCAAGATGGTCAAAGATCTTGTTTGCGCTCCATGCCGGCACGGTAAGATGGTTGCCGCTTCTCACCCTCCGGTCACAGTTACTATGACCGATGCACCGGGACAGCTGCTCCACATGGACACAGTTGGACCAGCTCGAGTGCAGTCAGCAGGAGGGAAGTGGTATGTTCTTGTCGTGGTCGATAACTTCTCGAGGTATTCTTGGGTGTTTTTCTTAGCCTCGAAGGATGAGACGTTTACACTTTTCCGAGGTCTTTTTAGTAGGCTTTCTGTTGAGCTTCCGGGTGCCTTACGAGCGATCCGCAGTGATAATGGCACGAAGTTCAAGAATTTCTACTTTGAGAGGTTCTTTGATGAGACAGGTGTAGAGCACTAGTTCTCTTCTCCGCACGTCCCACAGCAGAAAGGCGTCATGGAGAGGAAGAACCGTACCTTGGTTGAGATGGCCAGGACGATGCTCGATCAGTACTCTACATCGCGGAAGTTTTGGGCTGAGGCTATTGCGACCGCGTGCCATGTTTCGAACATGGTTTTTCTTCGGGCACACTTGCATCGCACTTCTTATGAGTTGAGATATGGGCGGAAGCCCAATGTCTCGTATTTTCGTGTGTTTGGTTGCAAGTGTTTCATTCTGAAGTCCAGGAACCTAGACAAGTTTGAGTCACGTTCTTGTGATGGGATCTTTCTAGGTTACTCGACTTCTTCATGGGCTTATCGGGTTTGGAACTGCGAGTCTAGTAAAATAGTAGAAACCTGTGAGGTGACCTTTGATGAGGCCAGTCCGGGGACTAGGCCTGATATCTCAGGTTCTTTAGAGCAGTCCGAACCTATCTTTGTGGATGATGAGGACAATGGAGATGAGGGTTGCCTACCCGATCCAGTCCCTCATCCACCTCTTGAGGTGCCTTCTTCCACCGCACCTCGAGGTGATCAGCCCATGCCTTCTGCCTCTTCTGGAGCTAGTGGCTCTGTTCCTACCTCTTCAGCTCACGAGGTAGAGGCCACTTCTTCATCTCATCCTGGACCTCCTAGACACATCCAGAAAGCTCATCCTTCCGAGCAGATTATTGGAGACCTCTTTGAGCGTGTCACACGCTCAAAGTCTGCCACGTCACTTTTCTGTCTCCATTCTGCCTTTGTTGCCTCCTTCGAGCCCAAGGATGTGTGTCATGCACTTTCTGATGAATCTTGGGTCAATGCCATGCATGAGGAGCTAGAGAATTTCGAGAGGAACAAGGTCTGGTCGCTTGTTGAGCCCCCTCGTGGTCACAATGTCATTGGGACCAAGTGGGTGTTCAAGAACAAGCAGAGTGAGGATGGGGTAGTTGTTCGAAATAAGGCTATACTGGTAGCTCAAGGTTCTCCCAGGTTGAGGGTCTAGATTTTGAGTAGACCTTTGCCCCTGTAGCTAGACTTGAGGCCATTAGAATCTTGCTTGCCTTTGCAGCTTCTAAGGGTTTCAAGCTTTACCAGATGGACGTCAAGAGTGCCTTCCTTAATGGCTTCATTGAGGAAGAAGTCTATGTCAGACAGCCTCCAGGTTTCGAGAATCCCAAATACTCAAACCATATCTTCAAGCTTTCCAAAGCTTTGTACGGACTTAAGCAGGCCCCTAAAGCTTGGTATGAGAGGCTTAAGTCCTACTTGTTGAGTCATGGTTTCAAGATGGGTAGAGTAGACAAGACCTTGTTCATTCGCCGGCATGGCACCGACCTCTTGCTCGTCCATATTTATGTGGACGACATCATCTTTGGCGGCTCTTCTCATGCTCTTGTTTCTCAGTTCTCGGATGTCATGAGCACCGAGTTTGAGATGAGCATGATGGGTGAGTTGACCTTCTTCCTTGGCTTCCAGATCAAGCAGACTCGGGAGGGTACTTTCTTGCATCAAGGCAAGTACACTCGTGACCTCCTGAGACGCTTTGACATGAGTGATGGTAAGCCCATGTCAACTCCCATGGTATCTTCCGCCACTCTTGACCCAGATGAGGACGGCGAGCCAGTTGATCAGAAGGAGTATCGTAGTATGATCGGCTCCCTCTTGTACCTCAACGCCTCGAGACCGGATATACACTTATTGTGTGTCTTTGTGCCCGGTTTGAGCTTCTCTCGCGTATCTCACCGCCAAAGCGGTGAAGCGCATTCTTCGTACCTTCGAGCTACCATTGACTATAGTATCCGTACTCTTCCTCCTCCTGTCTTTTCTTGTGACCTACTCGGATGCGAACTTTCTCGGGTGTAGGATAGATAGGAAGAGCACTTCGGGCACCTACCGTTCATTGGCACTTCTCGTTTCCGGTCTTTGAGGAAGCGATCCGGTGTTGCACTGATCCACCGCAGAGGCCGAGCACGTTGTCGCAGCCGATTCTGTCGAGCAGTGCTCTGGATGGCTTCAACCCTGCGAGACTTTGGGTTAGTTATCGACAGTGTTCCACTCTTTTGTGATAACACTTCTACGATTAACATTGCTAAGAACCCAGTGCAGCATTCTTGGACCAAGCATATTGATATCAGATATCACTTCCTTAGAGACCATGTAGAGAAGGGTGACATCATGCTCCAGTTTGTGGAGAGTGACCACCATTTGGCTGATATCTTTACCAAGCCATTGGATAGCTCTAGGTTTTTAGCTCTGCGGGGAGAGCTTGGGGTGGTTTGTCCTTACGAACTGTTGTGAGGGGGAGCTTTGTGCTTTACTGCTTCATTATATTTATTATGCTCTTACTCCTATCTGATTGCATTGCATATGGGTGCATTGGGTTTAGTCCTTCCAGCATAGGTTAGAGTGGTCTTCTTGTCTAGCGTCCAGACTTCTTGCTCTTATCTTGTGACTCTAAGATGCTGCTTGTTAGCTGTCTCTCTTCTCTCTAGGTTGAGCTCACTCACTGCTTTTAGGTTCTAGCGAGGGTCGGGCCACCCTCGGGTAGACAGGGTACGTGTTTGCTCCTTAGTCTGTTAGATGACCAGTTGATAGTCCTAGAGTCATATGGGGTAGATGAGAGTCAGTCTGAGCCATAGTATCCTCTATATCTTATCTATGCTTTGAGGACTGCCTGTTTGGTTTTCTTTGCCAGCTTCTCAATTTTATTGCTTTGGTTCAGGGGGAGTTCATTTGGGAGCTTCTGGAGCTTAATATTGACATAACTCAACTTGAACTAAAAGTTGCATCACATGTTGAGGGGGAGCTGGATTTTCTTGCATTTTCAGCATTCTGCATGTATAATATAACTACATGGAGCCTTAATTATTATCCTATCATGACATGTTTACATTACTTTACATCCTGCCATGATTTGTGCTGCATTGCTAGTTTGATCATGACTTCATATATGTAGACTAGCTTTTGCCATGATAAGTTCATTAAAATTGCTCAATTTGAACTAAAACTTGTCTTGATAGCTCTCGAGATTAGTCTTTCTCTAGTTATCATCTTATGATTCATGCCATGTCAAATAGGCTGAGTTGAGTCTTGAATCTTTGTTGGGCATTAGATTGAGCTATGCTAGTTCTTGATGTAGCGTGAGTTAGTACAATCATTTAAGAAAGCAAAATGATCTCTTTTGTGCGAAAAAAACTGATCTCACCAATCCTCTCCTATGAGACTGCTTGCCATTGCACTTGGCATGAACTTAGGGGAAGTTTTGGATGACCAAGATCATTGTCTTAAGCTTCTTTCTTGGCATGATAGCATAAGGCTTGAGATCTAGCACATGATAAGACAAAATCTGGTTGGCAACAATCATGAGATTTCTAAAGAAAAACTTATCATTTGTGCTCAATTTGCTAAAATTTCAAAGGTTACAAGTACTTTAACAAATGTTTCACTCTTGAGCTTGTAGCACTCTATATAACTCAATACTAGCTTCTTGGTTCTGCTTAGTTTATTGACATGGTTTGCATCATCCTTGGATAGCTCTAGCTAGACTATGATTATGGATGACTTGACATGCTCACAAATTGCACTAAATTTCAGATTGTCATCTTTTTGGTTTAGCTGGCTTATATATATCCTATCATGATCTAGATAGCATTCTATTGAATTATGACTTGATGTAATACATATTGGTCATTTTGGATAATTCTCATGGCTCTAAATGCTTAGAATAATCAAACTTCAGTCATTTCATCCATTTCCATGACTTGTTCTCTTCCTTGCATCCTTGATGTGTTTATTGCCAAAAGGGCAGAATAGTGGTAGAAAAAGCCATTTCCCATTTCGGTAGCTTTGAGGAAAAACTTGCTCTTTCTTGTGCTCCTTGTGTCGACATGGTCATTAGTTTCATTTTCTTCCTTTGGACCATGTTTGACTTCTTTCTTGCATTTCAAACTCAACTTTGTGCTTTTTCGAGGTTTGTCAATATACTCATCAAGGGGGAGATTGAGAGACCATGTGGAGGTCATCCCGTGTGTGTGATGAGTAATTGACATCAGTTTAGGTAAGTCGAGTTTGATTTTGTTAGTTCGATCCTTGACGTTGCGTGGTGCAATCGGGCTCGGTCGGACTTGGTCAAACCTTGTCAAAGTACATAGGATGCATATTCTGTTATTTCGACAGGTTTGGGCTCTATCATGGGTAAGTATGATTTGTTGATGCCATTATGCTTTCTTGTATCGAGCGGTGCTATTTGATGTGTTTCTTGTCTGTGATGGCTGCAGGACGTCGAGGCAGAGTCGTGGTGAGACACGAGGTGACCGGACTAGACACGGGCGGTGTCGAGGTCAGAACGGTCGGATGTGTCGAAGACGGCGGAGATTCGATGTGGTTGCTAGTCGTGGAAGACAAGGAACGCGGAACCTTCCCGGAAGGTGCAGGAGGGGCGAAATGGTAATTTTGCGAGGCTGCACAAGCGGGAGCGGGTTCCGTTGGATTTAGCGGGCGTAACAGGGTGGAGACCCGTTAGCCAAGGGCTATAAATAGATGTGAGGGGTTGCATGCCTCCTCATGGCTTTGAGAGAGTTAGGGTTTTATTGAGTCAAAAGAGGCTTTGGGAGTTGGTTTTAGCTTTGCTCTTTAGTGGTTGAGGGTAGCAGTTTATTGTCTCCCAAGTGCTCTGTGTCTGTACGTTGGTCTCCTCTCCAAGAAATGTAGAGAGCTTGTGTTCTTGAGTTGGGAGAGGTTGGAGATGGATTGAGAGTCTAGTAATCATTCATCTTGTTTCAATCATGTATCTCCTTTCATCTCTATCAATATGAGATGGCTTTGGTTGAATTTGATTGAATCTCTAGCTCTCTGTTAGTTTTTGCCCTACGATGCTCTTTTGGCTTGATTTCTTGATTTCATGTTTTTGAGTTGTTTCTTGTTGGGAGGGCCCAAAATGGGTTGCTCTATAATGGGATAGTGCCTCAAGGTCATTTGATCGATTTTCCCAAGAGCAAATGTCTTTAATCCCAGATTTTCACTTTTGAGCTCCTCTGTTCACGTTCTTGCTCTCTAGGGTTTCTTGGCCCCCTCTGATTTTCTTTGAAAGAAGGCTTGAGTTTTGGTCGAGAAAGCCCTAAGGTTGTTGCTAACTTGATTGCAAAATCTCATGTGCAAAGGACTTTTGAATCTTGAGCTATTTGGGTTCTTTTGCACCTCTCTGAAGTTTTTCATGCAATTCTAGGGTTTCAGTGCAGTTCTTGATTCCCTTCTTGTGATGGCATGAAATTGGATCTGGAGAGTCCTATAGCTATTGCTAATATATCTGCAAAGGTTCATGGCCAAAGGATCTGAGATGAAATGGGAATTTGAGTTTTTACGTTGCTCTCGGTACTTTTCAGGGTTTGGGTCAAATCTGAATTTATTGATTTTGAGTTGGTCTCCTTTGTTTCCCAAGCATCCCTGGCTATTTAGAATATTGTTGTGATGCCTTGAGGTGGAAAGGTTAGGTGCAAAACCCTCATTTTTCAGTTTTTGGAGATCTGAAGAGTTTGCCCAAAATTCAGTTTTCTGGACTGCTCTCGGGTTGCCTGAATTTCAGAGGACCGGTCAGACCGGCGTTTACCCATCGGTCAGATCGGCTTGTGGAGTGCGGTCAGACCGGCGGCAAAGGACCGGTCAGACCGGCCTGGCTATGGCGGTCTGACCGGCCCAGAGAGGTCTGACCGGCCCCAGGGATTTTGCTGCTCCTATTTTTATTTGGTTGCTTCCCTTCTGCTCTTTTCTCCTTGGTTGGTTTCTCCAGTGTTCCAGAGAGCATAAGGATGTCTCTTCATAGCTTTTCTTTATAGCTATAGAAGAAGATTTGATTGTGGGTATTTGAGAGGGACGAAATTTTTGTGATCGACATTCACCCCCCTCTGTCGCCATTTCGGTCCAACAACAATTACTGTTTTTACTTATTGTATTAAATTCAGCAATTTCAATCTATTTACTATATTTCTTTAAATGCTATTTTATACTCAAATAATCCTATATGCCTTCCTTTGTTGCCTTTATCATTATGTTGCATTTCTCCGTGTGACTTGCGGAGTACAAGTTTGTACTCACATTGCTATCTCCATACAGAGAAAGACAACTTCGACTACGATGAAGACTTGGACAAGTAGGCCGCGTCTTACTATCATTTGCCTGTGGACAGGCTTAGTGGGCTTCTTCCGCTTCAGTTTTTCTTCCGCTGCTTATATTTAATTTTAGCTTATGTGCCATTGATTGGAACTTTGGCCATCAAGCCCATATTCAGTTAAACAAAATTTGTCATTGTGCTTGATATGTATCCCTATTATCACTGTGTGCACTAGCTGATCTTGGACTAGTGCGATTAACACAAAGGGTTTCAGAGTTGTTGCTCCGAGATCCGACACATATGGTGTCTTTTCTACAGCTTTTGATGGAACCCTATTTAATGTGAACACAGATATTTCTAGAGCATACCCCTAGAAAGATAATGGCAGATCAGATTAACTCATCATATACCAAACCGTGTCTCACAAGGTCCGATTCTGTCATTCAGATACCCCATTCCATTGAAGTGTTCCCAGTGAAGTTAGCTGTGGAACAATTCCACATTTCTTTAGATGATCACCAAACTCATGGCTCAAATATTCACCTCCATGATTTAATCGTAGGGTTTTAATTGTCTTGCTAAGTTGATTTTGTACCTCATTCTGAAATTCCTTGAACTTTTCAAATAATTCAGACTTATGCCTCATTAGGTATATGTATCCATATCTACTAAAATCATCGGTAAAAGTTATGAAGTATTAAAAAACACCTCTAGCCGTTGAGCTCATTGGTCCACATACATCCAAATGTACTAAGACCAACAAGTCATTTTCCCTCTCACCTAGACCAGTGAAAGGTGTCTTTGTCATTTTGCCAAGTAAACAAGACTCACATGTTTCAAATAATTCAAAATCAAATGACTTTAGAAGACCATCTTTATGGAGCTTCACCAAGCGCTTCTCATTTATGCGACCCAAATGACAATGCTAAATATAAGATTTAAAACATATAATCCATTTATCAATGGAGCATGACCATAAAGCATGTCATTCAAATAAATTAAACAATAGTTATTTTTATTCTGAACTCATAACCTTTTGCTCCCAAACATAATAGCAATTATTCAATTCCAAAACTAATCCTAAGGGTATAGATAATGGTAAAATACCAACAGCTAATGCAGCAACTCTAGCTCCATTGCCTACATGAAGATCGACCTCGCCTCTTGCCAACCTCCTACTCCTTATCAGCCCCTGCATCAAATGGCAAATATGAGCAACCAATCTAGTATCAAATACCCAAGAACTAATATGAGAAGTAGCAAGATTTATTTCTATAATGTTTATACCTGAAGTACAAACCTTACTTCCCTTCTTCTTTTCCAATTATGCCAAGTACTTCTTGTTGTTCCTCTTCCAATGTCCAGTCCCTTGGCAATGGTAGTAAATGGCATCAGGTGCAACACCAATCTTGAGCTTCTGAAGCTTAGATTTGATACTTGAGATCTCATTTTGAGTTTTGCCCATGCTCTTTTTTTTTACTCAAAGCCTTAGACTTCTTTTTGAAGTTGGTAGTCTTATGAACCATCATCACATGATTAGAGCTTTTCTTAATGCTCTCCTCTGTTGAGTTGAGTATCCCATGCAACTTGGTCATTGACTTCTCCATACCATTCATACGAAAGTTCAAAATGACTACCTCAAAGCTCGAAGGGAGCGACTAGATAATCACATCAGCAAACAACTCTTGGCTAAGGGCAAAACCAAGGTTTTCCAAACTCTTAATGCATCCAATCATCTTGATCACATGAGGGCTGACTGGACTTCCTTCAGCTAAGTTGCACGTAAATAATGACTTAGAGGTGTTGTACCTTTCAGTCCTTGCCTGGTTCTTAAACATGCCTTTAAGACCCACAATCATATTGTAGGCATCCATGTTCTCATATTACTTCTAAAGCTCAGGGTTCATGGTGGCAAGCATGAGAAGTTAACATCAATGAGAAGTTAACATCAAGTGAGTCATTGCAATATTTCTCATACTCATTCTTTTGAGCACGAGTAGCATCTTCAACTGGTTTATCTGGATATAGAATCTCTAGAACATATTCTTTCTTTTCTTGCTTGAAAACAATTCTCAAGTTGCGATACAAGTCAATGAAGTTTGTTCCATTTAGTTTTTCTTTCTCAAGAATAGAGCATAGGTTAAAAATGGGTGTGGATAAAGTATATGGTGGCATTGTCTACAACATAAAAAGTATATACAAAAATTCAGCACTATATTTATGTGAAATCTTTCACTAAACAATTTAACAAAAGATACCCCCACTATATGTTTACAAATCATGTACCATCTAATAACATATAGTGAATCAAGATCCATATTTCACTAAGCCCTAGTGAGCTTTGGCACCACTGCAAGAAACCTAGCAACGTAAGTAAGCAACCCCTTACTAATTGCATCACATGTAATTCTTGTTTGTTGAGTGACGTCCATATGACTCGGCCTCAATACTATGCCCCTGTACCCAAAAGTTTGTTGATAGCCCAGTCAAGTTAAACCTACATTATGCATGAAGTGTCTAACACTTTACCCTATCTCATTGAGAGAATTAATGGCACTCTACTTTGGTAGACCCATCAGATAATGATCAAAATTTTAATATGTGCAACTATTTGAAGGGCATCAAGTTTTACTTAATTTTCTAGAGTGATACTATTCTATCATGTTAAACTGTGATATAGTATGGCCCTTAGCATGGCAATCTCCATCACCACGCTTCCTGTCTACCGAGCCACCAATGCTTGAGTTCACCACATTCATCTACTTAACTTACTCCTACGGCTAACAATGAATTACATATGAAAATATCAAGCACCACAAGTCAACACACAGAAATTATACAATAATATGTAGCCCATGGCTATAAATCAACATGATACGCATGCCACAAAAAACTTATACATGCATCACATACACAATGGACCATACTATTCACACAACCCTGCAAAAATGAGTTATGTGCATAATCCAATTCTATCACACAATATGAACACATAAAATTTCATCGGACTAATCACATTAATCCAATTTGAAACCAATCTAATCGACCTGATTTTCCATTGATCAATCATATTGATTGACGCGAGAGGTTTCCAGAAAGAACAGCAACTCGGTGCTATCAATTCATACATCCTCCAAACCGATCTACTACCGCCGAAACTGATTGATCTTATCAACCAATACTTAAACCAATCCAATAGCATGAACTGATCTAAGCTATCATATCAGACCAATAGTACATCCAATCTACTACCACCACATATCAACTATATGCGACTAATCCAAATCAAATACTACATAGGATGGCTCTGATACCACTGTTGGGATACGAGTAGGCTATACTAGTGCAGATTAAAATTTTCTACCGCGTAAACCAGGAAGTTGTGTGAGTAAGAGATCATGGATTGTTACCACTAGACGTGTAGTGCAGCGGAAGTAGAGTTGAAGAGCGCGTCGGTGTAATGGTAGTAGTCGAACATCCTCGGCCAGCCATCTCCTCCTCGTGATCGTCCTGATCAGTGTCACAATTGCAACAGTGCCTCTACCGAGGTCCACACATCCAAGGATGGAACACCATGCGTCAACGTGCTAGCACCAGTGCGTACGGTAGGGGGTTATGAAAGGTGGAGGCTAGGGTTTCGATGGGTGCGTTTCGGGGTGCCTCCCTTAGCCCCCTCACCTCTCCTCGTATAGCCTCCAATCAGATTTTTATCCGATATGAGTAGAGATCATAGCCCACTTAGAGACTATCATTTGAACTCCTTTCTAGCCCATGTCGGTAGCGGTCCCTAACAGGACATAACGACTCCCAAACATACATAATGATCATATCGGACAAACCTATATAGTCCTTATGTATCGATCCCTTTGCCTCATGATACCAGATTGAACTCAAGGTGAAAAGCATGACATCCTATAATAGCTTGATTCTTCACTCGAATCTGTAGTTAATTACTCAGTTGTGATTGACCCCTCAACCACATTCGGCATGGCCATGCACTTCCTTAATCCAACCACATTGAGGGGCCTAGAGATATCTATCATGTTACATAGAAGGGGCAAATTTCATCTTGATCGCTCATATTCCTCCACATGTTTTATAGTAAACCTGAAAGGTACCTTTATGACCACTCAGTCATAGAGTAGTGTTTGGTAACTCCAAAGTAAATTATTACACACACAGGAAATAATAATGATTTTAGGTTTAAGGATCCTACATACACTATGTATGAGACCAACTGATGAACTTAAGAATATAGCAATTCCCGCAATGTCTCATGGTGGGTCAATCCAGCATCATGTTCTCTAACATGTGTATTGTCCATATTATTGATTTGATATCACATATCCATGATCTATGAAACATGATTATCAATCAATACATGTGTTGATCTGTAAATCATAATTGTCCCACATAATGATATAAGATCAGGGATAATTTAGAATAACATCAATACATTAATAAAGAGTTCCACGAATAAGTCACATACTTGTTGATCAATATGAAAGACATTTATTCAAGGGACAAAACAACATATTATTCAAAAGATCATAAGCATAGAAGTGATATAATAATCTCCAGGATTGCCTCTAGGGCATATCACTAACAATGTTATCATAAATCAGTTTTCATTTTGAAATGAAGAAATAAACCTATGCATGCACATTTGTTCATGTACAGGTTTGAAGAATATTTTTTAAATAATCTATTTTTTATTCAAAATTATAGTAATATACCTCTGTTTTTTATTTTTACACTAATAATCATCTGTCGGTCCACCATTGAGCAACTTAGGCTAGTCACCCCACAGTTGCACGCCAAGAGTCCAAGTCGCTCACCGGTTGAGCGACCACTAGTGTTAGTTGCCCAACTATTGAGCGAGACCTCGACAAGTCGCCCACCGATCGATGATTTAAAATAATTATGATATTATTTTATTAATGTAATGGAAATAATTGTGGGGGAATAAATGGCAATTTTTGTAGGTAATACATTTAGAAAATATTGTTTGTAGGTTGTTATTTTTTTTGGAAATAAAAGGGCAGACAAGGTATGTTGGTTCGTTTCTGATTTTCATTGATTCTCAAGGGTACGAAATCTATTAGACTCACAATAACATTTTATGATCGTCGTATGTTGTTGTAGTGCGATAAATTTCTAAAGAATTTTGTGAGGACGATTGATCTAGCAATGATTTGTAAGTAGGAAAGTAAGTGATTGTGATGCATGAGAGAATTCATGCACAACCATGTCATAGTACCTACGAAGTAAAATATGTACACAATGAATATAAGTACACAAAGCACAATAAAGACCCTCTACTCGCTGCCCGCTACACCACCCACAGCACCTGCTCCATCATCACCATATCCTACCCCCAGTCGGTGCTCACCCATAAGGCCTCGCTTGGCCTTCCTCGGTGTGGGGTGTCAGTGCCCCAACAGGGTGAGGTGCTCAGGAGCCCTGCTGACCCAAACTCCTAAGGCCTTAGGGGTCCACTCCACCTATGTCAGTGTGGCTACTAGGGCACCGCTAAGCTACAACCCAGAAAGAACGTCAATAGGTATGGCCTGAGGTGCTCCCCTAACCTCCCCTAGGTCATCCGTGAAGAAGTCGTCCCATCCTCTGTGGGATCCTCATGCAGGGATAACTCAACTCCTAGCTGGGTATGAAACCTGCAAGACAAATATTGTTTATTCATGCAATATATCAGTGCAAAAAAAACCTCAAGAGATGAAACGTACCTTCAACGTGGGGCATGGCGCGCTTCCAAGTATCATACCCACCCTACCCGAACAAGTCAGGGAAGATCAGATACTTCCCTGATGCTAGCTAGTAGGGGTCCAGGAACGACGGCCGTGGCAGTGAGTAGCCAAGTGCCTACCCTGACCCTCTGGACCCTCCTAGCTGAGCTGGAGGACGTGTCAGCCATGGTGTGCATGTTGACGTGGCCACCTCCAGGAGTGTCCTGCACGACATCAGGGTCACAACATGCCTCATCCCATTGTTGACCTGACAGAGAGCCTGCAGTAGCTCATTGTGCGTCACCTCCAAACCGTGGGCAGTACTGCCTAGGTTCAACCCAATGTCCCTCGCAATCCAGCGACAATGTCTATCTGCAAGGAGTACATGAAAGCATCAAACATGTAATTAGGGGTTAAAACGGATCAGATAGTTTCCGACCGATCCGGATAAAAATGAATACGGATTGTGTCGGATCGGATTTTCTTCAGATAATTCTCGGATCGGAAACAAAT
This sequence comes from Dendrocalamus sinicus, assembly GCA_036346575.1. NCBI lineage: Eukaryota > Viridiplantae > Streptophyta > Magnoliopsida > Poales > Poaceae > Dendrocalamus > Dendrocalamus sinicus. The sequence continues at coordinate 19,642,271 of CM070647.1, forward strand.
ACGGATTTTTTTTGTCGGAAACGAATACGAATACAGTAGACCTGATATTCGATGAATACGGATACAAATACGGATTATCCAGATAATATAGATCCGGATATCTGAGATTTCAGCCCAACATTGCCCAGCCCAAGCTAGCCTCTCTCATCTCCCCTGCCACCAGCCCACTAGCAAATATTTGTGTTTATTAAAAATAAATTTAGTATTGTTGGTAGATTAAAATTTGTACTGTTTAAATTGATGTAATGCTGTTTAAATTATTCTGATGCAAATTTAAATTCTTAATTAATTTATTAGTCACATGTAAATGGTAGAAATCCATTAAGAATTATTTAGGACTTAAGAAAAAATTAACTACCATTTGAAGATTTAAAATCTGTACAATAGTATGACTATTGCGAATAAAAATTCGTATGCTTGTTTAGATTTCATTAATATTTTGACAAGATAAACTATTTATGTGTTTTCATTGATTTGGATGTATAGTCTAAAGGGGTTTTCATGCTCTGATAAATATTCGTGACCGTATTCGTTTCGATTCGTATTCGCTTCGTATCTGTATTCGTATCCGAGGTATCTGTATTCGTATCCGCATCTGAGAAAAAAATATGAAAACAAATATGGTAAAAGCATTATCCATCCGTATTCGATTCGTTTGCATCCCTACATGTAATTGTGGTAACCGTACTTAGACAATTCGAAATACGAGAGTACCTACCGCGAGGTGCTTGTTCCGCGCGAAGTGTATAGAGTATGCATTGGTCCATGCTAGTACATGAGCGGGGGGAGGGTCAACGACATGCACCAGCTTGGTACATGTCTGCAGAGTGTACTAGCATAGGTACTCATTGTATGCGCTAGGGTCATATGGAGCGCCCTCCTGCACGTAGTCCTTGAGGGCATCCGCCACTCCGCCAGCCATGGTGCCATCTTCCCTGCCCAACTCATCCTGCTACCTCCCCTCCTACTTTGTGTGTAAAACATACCACTTTAATTAGAAGGCATCATAATAGAATTGAAAAAAATATAGGGACATATGTTGTGTGTAACTCATGCATGGACCGAGTTAGGCACCCGACACCCGATGGGACTGGAACAACCTGGCGGAGGCCAAACTGGCAAATCACTATGTGCACTACGTAGTGCTCAATGAACACATCAAAGACGAGCTTCTTCCGCATCAGCCAGTATTCTTGGTCGAGATAGCACGGCGAGGATAGCCCAGCGGGAGCGCGGTCCTCCATCTCCTAAGCAGAATACGGCTCTCAGTGCATGTTGTCAACAGTGAGGTGGTTGAGCTACTCGATGAAGTGCTCATACACACGTGTGACCTCCACGTGTGCAAACTATGCCTACGAGCTAGAATAGTGGTTACAAAGAATGACCCATAATACAAATATATTAAAGATCTAGGAGAGTACGTATCCATCTATGGCACAAAGGGACCTTATAGTCGGTCAGTTCACCGTGCCCCCATGGTACATGTCCACGTGGTATAGACTGCTATCAAGCAGCATCGGCCATCCGAGGGGGAAGCGCTCAAATAACCATAGCTGTAGTACGAGAGGCAGCCTATGTGGATAAAGGTCGCCTCATCCTACAGCACGCCTCGCACATGCCGTGGTATGTCGCAGCAAGTACGGCTGATCCCTAGCTGATCTGCACCTCCTCCCCATCGGTAAGGGCCGTCGCATACCCCACGAGGCAGGCATCGACGGAATCATCATGCCCGCTAGTAAACAGTACCTAGCTAAACAGCCACAGCAAATATGCCTCGAGGTGCCACGACACCTGGAACTAGCCGACCTCTAGGTCCGTCCGCTTGACATGTGCACAAATGAAAAAAAAAATAGTATGCCTGGCACATGGCAAGGATAGTGTATCGCTAAACAGGGGTGAGCCATGCCTCTATCACACCAGGAAGACATAGTACGCTGCCACAGCCTCGGCCAATGCCAGCTGGCAAGTGCGTCCGACAGGGAGGCAACGGCTCCTAGATAGGTAGGCTAAGCAGCACCGTGATGTTCTGCAAAGTAGGGGCCATCTCTCCGAATGGGAGGTGAAAGGTGTGAGTCTCGGGCTGCCAGTGGTCAACTAAAGCTATCAGCAGCGACCGATCGAATGGGAATCGTCATGACCGCTTCGGACCAGCCTGGACCTCCCCGTCATCCTCGACCAAAGTGTCATCCTCGTCGGTGGCCTCCACCATTCACGTGAGAGGTAGAAGGTCGGCATCACTCAGCCTGCAAAATATGAAGAAGTAAGTACATAGTGGATCTAGTCTCCAAGTCCGTCGGGGTGTGTACAGTTTGCAGACAAACTTGTCTCTCCAGCGTGGATCTAGTCTCCAAGTCCGTCGGGGTGTGTACGTACGGACCACCCCTAATTGAGTCACCTCGTCTTGCACTCAGGATGTGGGACACGATGGCTGGCGCGGTGTTGCACGTCAACACACCAGTCCAGCAGGCCGAAAGGCCAGTTTGAACCACCAAGGCCATGAGCCATACCTACAACTATGACACAATTAGTGGTTTAATTATTTATAGTGTAGCTCTAGAAATTTTGAAAATTTTAGTTGTATTCTTGCATAAGCTACATATTCCTTAACATAGATATATAGCCATATCTGCATTTCAGTATTAGAGTTTAGGGTTTAGAGGTTAGGGTTGAGGTTTAGGGTTAAGATATGGGGTAGGGTATAGCCATAACAGCATTACAACTATTAATAACTAAATTGGTATTAGTTCTATAACTACACTATTTAAAACTATTAACAACATGCGACATACCCGACACAACTGCACGTAAAATGATTTTAGTTGCTAACCTACTATAGTTTTGAAAATACAACAATTGACAACTAAATTGACGTTAGTTCTACAACTACACTATTTACAACTATTAACAATATGTGAGGTACCAGACACAGCTACACATCTAATAATTTTAGTTGCTAACCTACCTTGGTTTCAAAAGTAAATCTACAAGGAAGATCTGACACAACTACACATTTAATGATTTTAGTTGCAAACCTTCTGTAGTTTCAAAAGTAAATCTACAAATAAGTGTAGGGGACTCACTATCGTTGATGCGTGGACATCTCCTCCTCTCTTCCCCCTCCCTCTTCTCTTTCTCTCCCCCTCTTCCCCTTTCCTCTCTTCTCCCCTTTCCCTTCCTCCCTTCTGGTGCTCTGCTTCGATGCTTCGAAATGGCAAGAGGGCTCTTGGGCCGGTGCGTGCACGTTATAGCCCCTAGTCGCCAAATGGTTGAGCGACTAGGGGCTATCGCCCAACAATTGAGCGACTAGGGTCTAAATCGTCCAACGGTTGAGCGACGAGATGCTAAGCCAATCAACGATTGAGTGACTAGTAGCCAAAGGGATTAGTCGCTCAACTGGTAGGCAACTTGGACACTTGGCGCATAACCATTGTGCGACTAGCCCAAGTCGCTCAACGGTGTAGCGACATAGGATTATTAATATAAAATAAAAAAATCGAGATATATTATTATAATTTGGAATAAAAAATAGATTATTTTAAAAATTCCAGGTTTGAAGCTGGTAATGCATGAAGAAATAAACTCTCCTAGTAAGTTTACTTCCAAAATTTTGGTGAGTTTAGCGGGCTAGAATAAACATTTGGATTTACAAACATTTTTCTAAGCACTAACTAGGGCTGTAAACGAGCCGAGCTCGAGCGAGCTTGACCTGGCAAGCTCGAGCTCGGTAGAAATTCGAGCCGAGCTCGAGCGAGCCTGAGATCGACATCGAACTTGAAGCTGGGCTCGAGCTCGGCTCGAACAAAACTCGAGCTCGCTCGAGCTCGGCTCGAGCTAGGCTCGTGTAGATTCTGTGGGGGAGTAGGGAGGGTCGGAGGGAGTACCTGAGGAGCCGAGGCGCCGAGCTGCAGGGACGGCCGCCGGCCGGACAGGTGGCCATCTGGCCGGATCCGAGTCGAGGAGGGGCGGCGGCGGCGGGGGAGAGGAGGGGCGCCGGGGACGAGAGAGGCAGCGGCCAGTCGAGGAGGCGGCGCGCGGGGAGAGGAGGGGCGCGGCCACTGGGGGACGAGGCGGCAGCGGGCGAGGAGAGGCGCGCGGGCGAGGAGGGGACGGGGCGGCGACGGGGAGAGGAAGGGGACGGGGCAGCGCGGGGGGCGAGGAGGGGCGCGGCAGGGGAAGGAGGCGCGCGGCGGCGAGAAGGAAGGGACGGAGGGGGGAGAGGGGGGCGGCGGCGGGGCGGGGCGGAGAGGAGGGGGACGGGGGGCGGGAGAGGGGGGCGCCGGCGGGGGGAGGAGGGGCGGCGGAGAGGAAGGGGACGGGGGAGCGGGAGAGGGGGTCGCGGGGGGAGGGGAGAGGTGGTGGCGCGGGGGAGAGGGGTCGGCGGCGGGGAAGCAACAAGATCATGCATGAAGAGTGAATTACCATTTAGAACCATATGGACAGAGCGAATGCCAATTCTGGTTTTCCTTGCAAACTGATTAACATTGCCAACTACACATGTAAACATATGACAATGGCTAATATAAAGATGCGCATCTTGTAAGGAAAAGAACAAGTAAAGCTATCTGTAAGTGAGCAAACGTATTCTCACTATATATGTTATCAAACTGAAGTACCTGTCAAACAATCGATTAGTCATGAAACAAAACCTATAGCGTAAGAGAAAGAAAATTACTCCCTCCCTTCGTTCTTTTTTACTTGATATTTTTTTATTTTCACAGTCTTCAAAATGCGACTTTGATCGCTATTTTTATGACTTTACATTAAGATATATTAGTAAAATTACAATATTATGAAAGTATTTTTAAAGGGTTTGACTCTGTTAGCGGTTAAAGTTTAAAGGGTTTGACGGCACGAATTCTAGAAAGCCAAGTAATAAAGATAGAGTGAGTAATTACAGACATATTAACAGTTTGTGGTACGTAGCAAAATAGTATTATCTCATAAAGTATCAATGCATCTAACCCAGCATTGTGTAGAACTCTTGATTGGAATGTTGAAATGCGTCCATGATCCACCGAGGTGACTTAAGAAGATTCATAAGTGTGAGAGGTTCTGTCATCTTATGAGGCTCCTCCAAAAGTTTACGTGGAAAGTAAATATTGTTAGTGTCATGTTTGGCCACACCATCAGGAGAGAAGAGACAAATATATGTATATGCAGAATGATGCATTAATTGCATGCCCAAAAGACAATCAGTTCGATGATATCCATTTCAATTTATTGAAAAAAGAAAGTAGAAAACATATGATGTATCTAATAAACACAGCAAAAGAGTTAGAAATCAGAATAGAAAAATGAGATTCGCTTGATTGCATTAGTTACTGAATGAATTCTCTATTTTAAAATAGCTGTCACAAAATTTCGGGAATGACGGATCCATGTAGGCCCAAGAGGGGGCACATGCCCCACGTCCATTTCAAATTTTCCTTATAAAAACCCAAGTTTGCAAAGACGTACACCTGTGGGCCTAAGTCAGTGCCCCACGCACAACAAGGTGTGGATCCTTGCAGACCGTAGGGGAGGGAAAGAGGGCACAAACCTGGCTCCTTTTCCTTTTTTTACCCTTAACAGAGCACTAAATTTGCAAAGGGTGCTGCCCTTGGAACAGCTACGCAGCCCAATCGCGGCCCAAGGGTTTCCATGCAAAATGATTATCATTGTCAACTCCTGCAATTAGGTTCAAAGAAAACACAGGTAAACATATGACAATGCCCAACAGAAAGATGCGCATACTACCATGAAAAACAACAAGTTGAAGTACATGTCAAACGAAGTCAAGAAATAGAACTTAGAAGTGTAAGAGATAGAAAAGTAGACCCATACATATTAATGGTTTGCGGTACGTAGCAAAATAGTATTATCCTGCAAAGTATGAATGCATTTTTTTTAAAGGGCAGGAACGCTGCCATATATTAATTAGGGAGTGTCTATATAACATTCGACTGTTTTTGAGGACAAAAACAGTCAGATTTTGAGCCGTTAGATGGAGATCCAACGCCCTAGATCATTTTTTTTGGAAGGGGTCATTTTTTTTAAGGGGGCTTGTATGGGTGGATCCGTTGGATGGAGATCTAACGTCTCAGATCAATCTGACTGTTTTTGTGTATAGTAATACTCTATTAATTAAGAGGAAGTTTACAAAATGGAGTTAGTTTTAAGGGCAGGGGCAGGCCAGACCGAAGCCAGCACCCAGAGAGAGCAAGGGTTTAATTAAAATGTTACAAGGGTATGTGAGAGCTCCGCTAGTCACTTGGCTCCCGCTAGAACCCAAGCTCTAGCCTCTTTTATTTTGGTGATCAAGAATGTGGGTGTAGTCGCTACTGAGCGGAAAACTCGAACGTTCCTTTTTTCCAGATTTTCCAAGTGACCAACATCACCAGCGTCACCAACGCTTTTCGCGGCACTCCTGGCCTCAGGATGACCAACTCCTTCCAGTGTCAGATCGAGCGAAAGGTGTGCTAGGTTGCCAGGTTGATGGAGTCACAAGCAGTCCAGCGCACGATGGAGGTACATATTCTTGTCGTGTGGTGACATTCCGGCAAGAGGTGGATGGCTAACTCCAGTACATGCCTGCACAGGGGGCATATTGAGTGATTTAGCCACCCTCGCAAGGACAGACAGTTTGCTAGCCAGAGCCTATTCTATATCGCCAACCAGGCAAAAAAATTACATTTTTGAGGTGCCCAAGTTTTCCATACTAGGAGTTTTATGGTGGTGTTTGTCGCTCTGAAAAACTGAGCTTTGTATGTTGAACCCACTGTGTACACTCCATTCGGAGTTAGCTTCCATATGATTTTATCATCCACCTCTTCATTAAGTGTGTGTTTGATTCCCGGGATCATGGGGGACGGGACAGATCCATCTCCAAAAACATAGCGTTTGGATCTGAGTCACTGGGATGAAATGGGATGGGATGGTTCCAAAACAGTAGAATCGGGGGGACCGCGCCAGCCCTAAGAATCGGTGGGACGGGGGCCATCCCTCATCCCCCGACGCCTCACGTGCCTCGCGCGTGGGGAAAAAATCCCCGTGCGGTCACCCCCTCGCGGCTCCGCCCCTCCCATTTCTCCTCCCTGGTCATTCCTGTTCTCCTCCCCGTATGAGAAATACTCCCGTCCCCTTCTCGATCTCAGGCCAGCGGTGGGCCTCTGCGCCCGCAGAGGTCCAGCGGCGGCGCATCACTGGCTGGGACGGGTAAAGTTGCCACACACACCTCCTCCTCCATCCCGCCGCTCATCACCTTCTTTCTCTCCTAGTGCGTGCGCCGCCGCTGGTTCTTGGGAGGGCGTGTGCGCATCAACATCAGGTGATTTTCTGCCTTCTTGGGGTTTGGATTTGTGCGATTCAGGTTTCTTTTCTTGGGTTTGGATCCAGGGATTCTTGCGGCTGCGGGTTTGGCTTGATCCGTACCTGATCTTCCACACCGGCAACGGTCTCCCTCAACCTCGACACTCTCCCTCAACGTCAAGGACAAGCCAGGCCGGCGAGATCTCGACTGCCTTGCAAGGTATGGAAACCCTAGGACATGCCCTGTGTCATCTCAAATACTGCATTGTGTAGCAAACTTGCTTGATTGAGATGATGATTTTGTGCAGTAAACAATATTGAGATTGAGATAATTTTGTGCAGCAAACAATATTGAGATTGAGATGATTTTGTGCAGTAGTATTGATATTGAGCAGTGGTATTGATATTGAGCAGTAGACATCAATTTCCACTGTAAACTTGCTTGATTGTGCAGTTGAAAATATGCAGCATGACACTTAACATATGCTTAGTTTTTTTATTAAACTTGTTGCAACTAAGGTGGGCAAATATCATGACATGGAGACATGTTTTTTGTGTTTGCTTCCTGTATTGTAGATGGACAAAAGGAGAAAGCTTTTAATTTTTGCTGCTGCTGGATATATGGTTTTGGCAATGATGGCCATGATTATTGAGTCTAGAAAACGTAAACGGGATGCAAGGAGAGTAGGAATAACATATGGACCTATGGATGAAAGGGACAGGATGAGACTTGAGTACCTCGACACCAAAATTTGGAAAGACGTTACAACTTGTGTGAATATGCTAAGACTTAATAGAGCAAAGTTCTTTCGGTTTTGTAACCTTTTTAGGAACCATGGTTTGCTTGAAGATACCATCCATATGTGTGTTGAACAACAAGTGGCTATGTTTCTAAATACAGTGGGGCATAACCTTAGGAATAGATTAGTTGGAACTAATTTTGATAGATCTGGAGAAACGGTTAGCCGTTATTTTAACAAAGTACTTCGTGCCATTGGTGAGCTACGAGGGGAACTAATTAGGCCTCCTTCATTGGACACTCCAAGCAAAATAGCAGGGAACCCAAGGTGGGATCCTTACTTTAAGGTGTGAGGCTCATCTCTACTTCCTTGTAGTTTCTGTAGTAATATAATCTTATCTGACCCCTAATCTTTTTATGATTTTATTGAACACATAATAGGATTGTATTGGAGCTATTGATGGCACACATGTAAGAGCCTCTGTTCCTAAGGAAATGGAACACTCCTTTCGTGGTAGGAAGACCTATGCCACTCAAAATGTAATGGCCGTTGTAGATTTTGATCTCCGGTTCACCTATGTCTTGGCTGGTTGGGAGGGGACGGCACATGATGCTCTAGTTTTAAGAGATGCTCTAGAGCGTGAGAATGGCCTTCGAGTGCCACAAGGTAATAGATTAATACTACCTCAATTGTGCATAAAAATGTTGAAATGTAGAAACATGACCAACTTGTTTACCATATGTTAGGCAAATTCTACCTAGTTGATGCTGGATATGGAGCCAAGCCGGGATTTTTACCCCCTTTTCGTGGTGTACGGTACCACTTGAATAAATGGGAGAATAATCCAGTGCAAAATGAGCAGGAGTTGTTCAATCTTAGACATTCATCTCTTCGTGTCACAATAGAGCGTGCATTTGGGTCACTTAAAAGGAGATTGCAAAATTCTTGATGATGCCACTCCATTCTTCCCTTTCCGAACTCAAGTAGACATTGTTGTTGCATGTTGCATCATACACAATTGGGTCATACAAGACGGGATCGATGACTTTATTATTACTGATTCTAATTGGCCACACTATAGTCATTCTACAACGTATACTGGTCAAGCAAGTGAGCATGCAGCTATGGTTAATTTTAGCCAACAAATTGCAGACCAGATGTGGGCAGACCGTCAAAACAACAATGTTAACTGAATTTGAGGTGTATTTGTTCAATATGAGTTGTATTTGTTCAATATGAGTTGTAAGGACCTATTGCTTGTTTTATTTGAGTTGTAAGGACCTATTGCTTGCGGAATTTGAGTTGTAAGGACCTAGTAGCTTGCTGAATTTGAGTTGTATGAATATCTTTCTTGAAGTTAATATTATTCCAGGCTTCATTAGTGTTTGACATAATCATAATTGTTTGTGTACTTTCTATGTTGCCATGGTAGACAATGGATGACCATGTTGAAGGACTTGGGGGGCACTAATGGCCATGCTACATGGACATCGGCTTAGTCAGCTTTCATGCTGACTCACCTTGCCAATGTGGTGGCTGGTGGTGCTAAGACATCAAAGGGCTTCAAGAAAGTCCATCTCAATGCATGTGCTAGGGCTCTCAATGAAAAGTTCAGCACTATGCGCACTGGTGAGCAAATCAAGAACCATTTGAAAACATGGTCAAGGAAGTTTGCAAAGATAAATAGACTTAGGAAGTGAGTCTTTCTTGGCTGGGATGAAGATAACTTCATTATCACACTTGATCTTGAGCACTACAATAACCATGTGCAGGTATACTTCAATACTTGGTCTGCTCATAATTGGGGCTTGCTGAAATATTTTTTTTTCATATCCTAGGATCACAAGGCAGATGCTGAGTATCTGAACAAGCCTCTAGACCACTATGGTGAGATGCAAACAATATTTGGCAACAGCATGGCTACAGGAAACTTTGCCAAGGACTCAAGTGCAGCTCTAGGTACTGAAGATGGAGGAACTGAAACTGATGATGTTCCTGCACAGAATGTGAGTGATGGGAGTACTATTCTGGATAATCATGGGGCAACATCTTCTACAAGCAAGACCAACAAGAGGGCCAGGATAGCTGAGATTGAAGACGATGGGCTGATTAGTGCTTTCAAAAGTGTAGGTGAGAACATTGCCAATGCTATAAAGATGGCCGCTAAACCTGAAAATGAATTGCTGCAGACTTATTTGACCAATTGAAAAGCCTTCCTGGGTTTGATAAGACCCACATATCTTTCTACTTTGCTTATTTGATGGCTAACCCTCACATTGGTAAGGCTTTCTACCTCTTGCCGTTCGAGCACAAGCTAGATTGGGTTGCAATGTTCATTAGTGAGAGGTTTCCAGGACAGTGAAGGTGATTTGGAGGAGTAGGACATTTCTTTCGGTGGAACCACATATAACTATGCACTGTGGTCTAATATTAGGAATGCTATAACTTATGTACGGTTTAATGTCACAAGCCTTGAACTTGCTATATTGTGTGGCTTGAATTCGATGTATTATGTACGCCTTGGAGGAGTAGGACGTTTCTTTTGGTGGAACCACATATAACTATGCACTGTGGTCTAATATTAGGAATGCTATAACTTATGTACTGTCTAATGTCACAAGCCTTGAACTTGCTATATTGTGTGGCTTGAATTCGATGTATTATGTACGCCTTGGAGATGAGCCAAAAAAATGTTTGATTATGCAAAAAGGTTCATTTATTCGACATAATTTGATTATGCAAAAAAAAACATCGGAGATGAGCTTCATTCATTCTAGCAAATGTTTGATTCATGTGACAAAAGATGAGTAGCACAGAGGTAACCTTACCAAAAGGTCACCACACCTTCTGTCCTATCCCCATCCCTCTATCCAAACTGGTGACTGGGATCATTCCATCCCCTTTTATCCCCTCAACCAAACAGAAAACAGGGTCGATCCCATCCCAGCAACCAAATAAGAACTGGGTTGGTTCCATCCTAGAAATCAGGAATGGGTCTATCCCATCCCACCACGTCTCCAAACCAAACACACGCTAAGCTTAGTAGTGGATATGTGGCCCCAAATAGCGACGAGTTCTTGTATGTGTCATGCTATAAATCTAACCAGCCAGTTCAAATCTTGTAGCCATTTGTTCTCCATTACCTCAGCCTGTAAGGTGCAGTTCTTCCTCCTGGAGATGGTGAAGATATTTGGCAGAGTCGCTTTCCTTGTGCCTAAGCCAAGCTCTAGAAGTTTGCTGTGCCATCCTGCCAAGCAACTCATGTCTTGACTTCTATCCTTTGGAAGTCCACTCGACGTAGTCGTTTCAGTGCAAGCGGTAGGCCTAGGTAATCCAAAGGAAGGTTGCATGTATGGCCAGCAATTCCTACAGTGTGGTGTGCAAATCAATCTCTTTGTATCGCATCGGTGCAACCTAGTCTGTCCATCATTGAGGAAATCCCATTTTTGCAAGTAGGTCAAGCAAATGATCCCAATGGACCGAATTGAATACTTTTGCAATGTCAAGCTTCAAGAGAAGAGTTGGTGTTATGTTTTGATGGAATCTTCTCGCAAGGTTCTAGACATATAGGAAATTATCTTTTTGCATCTTCCTTTAATAAAAAGCTTTAGTTCTGGGAGACTAGCTCATTCATGAAAGGTGCTAGTCTCAAGGCCATGGTTTTGGCAATGATCTTGGAGATGCTATGTATGAGGCTAATTGGTCTGAAATCTGCCGTAGATTGGGCTTCATCCTTTTTCAGCAGTAGGACCAAGTTTCCTGTGTTAGTGTTAGAAGTTCTTAGTTCTTAGGTTGTAGAATCCTTTTAGGGCAACCAAGAGAGTCCCCTTGATAGTGTCCTAGCATGCACGGTAGAAATTCCCATTAAAACCATCCGGCACCGGTGCTTTATCCACCACTAGCTCCAAGATAGCGGCATGGACCTCATGTTCAGTGAAAGGTTCAGCTAGGCTATACAGGTCTAGCTGCGATAGTTGTAGTGTGTCCTAGTTGAAGGAGGTGGTTCTAGGCAGCTTGTGACCAAGGACGCAAAAAATATGATCAAATAGCACTTCTGTTTTATCCTCATGTGACATAGTCCAGTCTTGGCCTCTCATGAGGCATTGTATGAAGTTCTTCCATCTATAAAAGTTAGCTCTAATGTGGAAGAATTTTATGTTGGCATCTCCCTCACGGAGTTAGTTGTTCCTTGATGCCTATTTCTTCTAGGGTTTTTCAACTACCACCAGAACCATTACTCACTTTTTTAAGCGACCCCAGAGCTCTCCCTCTTACATTGTTAGTGGCTAGTTTTCTTATGCAATATCAAGGCATAGGATGATCTCTTGGGCCATGAGCAGGTGGAGTTTCACTTGTGGGAATAGACTTTTGCTCTAGGCCTTTAGCTTTCTCGCAGTGTTTGTCAATTTGATGTTGAACCTAAGGATTGGGTCGAGGTCAAGAGTGGCTTCCACCGAGGCATGCTGAACGACCTCTTGGAAGCATGGCAGTTGGATATAGAAATTTTTGAAACAAAATTTTTTGTAGTCACAAGCCACTGACATTTGACAGGAGGAGCGGGCAGTGGTATGAAAGAGATGTGGATAAGGCCTACAAGACGTGATTGTTGGAGGTAATGTTCCATGCATTATTATAGTAGCACCTGGCAAGCTTAACAAGTGCCAGGTTCTCTCTTTCATTGCTCCATGTGAATTTATGGTTTTGTAGGTGTATCTCTTTTAGCTTGCAATTGTTTAAGGTGTTTTAGAATTTTCCCATGAGTCACCAATTGAGATTTGTATTATTCTTGTCTATCACATTGTAGATGAGGTTGAACCCCCAGGAGCAACCACTTGGTGCCTTCTGGTGGTCACACTTGATGTAGTTTCGCTATGAACTTTTCCTTGTCCCTATCCACTAAGGGATCGTAAACCGCTGTCAATACTAAGGTTGTGGCACATTCTGTTATCATTTCATCTACTGTAATGCAAAAATCATGCCGGCAGGGGTTGGAGATACGAATTGTATTGCTATTCTAGAGGATTAGGATACCTCCACATGTGTTTTCTGCTCGTAGGAAGAAGTCATCTAGTCTACTTCCACCAAGGAAGTTGACCTGAGCCTGATCTACTATGCTCAATTTCATTTCTTGGAGGCAAGCAATGTGACAAGGATATGCAGTGATCATATCTTGGATAGTTGTGCATCTTGAAGGGGAATTTAGGCCCCTAACATTCTAACAAAGTATTGTGAGGTTAGGACCTGCCATTGTGTAAACATAGCCCTAATAGTTAAGGTAGGGGCAAATGGGAAGGAAGTTGTTCCCTGCAACTCAGTCATGTAGTGCATCAGCAATACTGATTGCATGCAATACTCCCAGGGGAAGACATAGTGCATTGACAGTAAGAAGACTAGCTTGAATACAGGGTAGTTTGGTAGTGGCACATGCAGTGTAGTACACCGGATAGAGGAGGCACAAAACATATAAAGAGCTAAGGTGTTGGAATGTTAGGGGTAAAAGCATAGGTCACTGTGATGAAGTTTCCATTAGTTGAAGGCTTCATTTGGGTGAGGCTTGCTTCTAGGATCAGTATGTAGTCGACAACTCGACCACACACCTAGCCAAGCATCCTGAAGCTCCAACTCCGCCGATTCCACTTGTTCCAGTAAGGCGTCATCAGCCTAGTCAGCTTACTCTATGTTGAGGTGCAAGAGTGCGGAGAGGGCTTGTATGGCCATAAAAGGTAGTGGCCTATTGTACATGGCTAGGTATTAACTGAGTGCTTGATCCATCATGGCTTGTTCTTCAAGTACTCCTAGATTACGGGCTAAGATTTCCTAGGCATTTGGTTGGTGAGGAGCATTACTGCAAATGTCTGAATTGCTACTAGTGCACAGGAGGTCACAGCCTCGATAGCATTTCTGACTGGCTAGAGAGGAGGCGCCTGTGGCATAGGGGAAGTTGCTTCATTAGCATAGCCAGTGGAGGTGGCAACCGCAGTAGTGACTCCCACTGGCGGGAGAGGCGGTGCTAGTGGCATGGAGGGTACAGCTTTAGTCATAAAGGCCACTAGTGAGAGTTTTGATGTCGGTGGCATGGTGGTAGCAGTGTCAGAGCCCATGCCCGCTGGCGAGAGTGCATCGGCCGATGGCTTGGAGCTTGCAAAGCCTCACACGACTACATCAGCTGGTAGCGCCTACTGGCAGCACCACAACCTCAGGTAGCAGCAAGGCAGAGACCGGCAATACTACGGTTGCAAGGAGGTTGGTACTGACCTTTTGTTGTGAGGTGGAGGCCGTCCTGTCAACCTGGGTGACAGGGGTGCTGTAATCATGGAGAGAGGGCGCTAGGCTTGATCACCAGCAAGCACTAGGCCTGCCATGCCGTTCACCAACGTTGGAGTGGAACGAGGTGAGTCAGCGAGGTCGACGGGGCTAGAGGTAGCATCGTGGTGGAGTGGAAGGGGCAGTTTGATGCTAGCATCTCGCACAACATCTAGGTATGCCTCACCTTACGAAGCCATGTCTAGCGATTTAGTTGTGCCTCCTCCTCTGACTAACGGAGTTTGTTATTAAGGAGATCATCTAGCTCTTGTCAAAGGAGCACAACATGGGAGGCAAACATCGCCTGCAAGGTGGTGTCCATGAAGTCTTTGCTCATCTTGTCAGTAGAGAGCTGGCGGTTGCGGGTTGGTGGTCTTCATGGAAGCTGAAGATGGCGTGGCCCACCGACGTGTCGTTGTAGCGACGTCGGTCTCCTCCTATGGTGTGTTGCAGCCATGGGGATGAGTCGCAAAGCCACTTCAGAGAGTCAACTTCTCATGTCGGCCACCCTCATCGATAGTCTCCACTGACTCAACTAGTCATTACTGCGTTGATGATGGCGGTCATTGTTGTCACGGTCATACCACTTGTCACAATACTTGGCATCACCGTGGTATGTTTCATGGCTTGGCCACCCAAGCTTATTGCAACGGAAGGTGCCAATGGCTCCCTTTTCCTTCTAGGCAGTTTTGTTGCTTTGGTGGTGACTGTGTTAGTCCTCCTCATGCTCCAGGTATCATCGACGATGCGTAGGTGCCAAGACAGGCTGTGCTTCACAGGCTTGAAAGGCACAAAGCTTGTTAAACGAAAGTTAGTCTCAGGTGGGGTAGTCAAGTAGTCCTTAATGAAGTCTAGGTGAAGCAGGACCCTAACGGTGAGGCACTTGTAGCAGCGGCCAGGCTCAACCGAGGCAATCTCGGGGCCTATTAACAAACCATGAAGAGAGTCGTCAATGAAGGTAAGCCAGCCAACCTTCGGTATGGAGCTGGGGTTCGCCGTCCACGCCCACAGGTCCAGCATACAGCATCTTCTTGGTGAAGCAATTTTCCATCGACACTATCTAGTGAGCATTTGTTTCCAATTAATCTAATGGCAACCTCCTCATTCTATACGTGCAAAGGGATGTCCTCTAGGCACAGCCACATGTGGAATCTAATAGTTGCCCCATAGGCGTGATTGGAGTGGCTTCCAAGGCCTCACATGGAACTCGAGGTCATGGAAGCCAAGCTTGTGGAGGCCAGCCACCTCATCGCAGTGGTGCTTGTGCTCAAAGTTGATAAGGAAGTTCTCTGGGTAGTGGTGGTGCACTGAGAAGTCAGACGACCTCAAGTTGAATCTCCTCCTTATGGCTTCAGCAATGGTGCATAGCTCCATCTCCAGCCTTGTCTTGCCCAGCCAAACGACAGCCGAGTAAGCTTCACGCCTTTGGAGCTCCCTTTGTAGCCCCCTGGAGGAGGGGATGATGTAGGCATCTTTTGCCGGATGAGTGCCTGGGTCACCCAGGTTGGAGTTTGCCATGGCACTAGTGACTGGCGGGAAGGGTAGAAGCAAAGGCGTCCAGCTACAGGAGGGGTAGTAGCAGAAGCCACCCGTGGAGCATGTGGAGGTGGAGGGCCTGGAGCTCGAGTGGACGACCGTGGAGGAGGATGGACGTGGAGCAGCTAAAGCTAGACTTTGAATAGTTGGAGCTGAGTGGTAGGGGTAGGCAGGTGAGGCACAACTGGAGCAGGCACTCTCTGGTGGCGGTGACAATCTCTTGCCTTACGGCCAAAGCGCAAGCAGGAGAAGCACTTGGAGGGGTCATGGCAGGAGTGGGCAATAAGGTCACGACTAAGGCAATTGAAGCACCTTTTTGTGCTTGAGGAAGAGCTGGTGGTTGCGACTTGAAGCACGTTGAATATTCTCTTGGGAGTGCCTCCTGATAGCCTTGGAGCAGTGCGCCACTAGTTCTTTGGCTTGACCAGCGTTCACTATGGCCGGGCGTGAGAGTTGTTGTGTGTAGAATGTTGGTGCCTTCTCCTTTTGGCAACAGAGGCAAAAGGCTCGGGAGAGAGAGGGCGTGGCTGGGAGAGTAGGGGAAGCATAGTGTTGTCGCTACCATCAATTTCTTCAACCTAGAGGAGGTGGGGGGAGCAATTACCACTGATTTGAGATGACGTGTGGAGTGAATGTCCTCTACAAAGGACACCCTATGCGTCAAAGATCTGACCCACCACGGATTCTGCAAGATTCGGGGTGGGTCATCTTCAATGCGGCAGCCTGGCGGAGCAGTTGCTTAGGTGGCTGGTGGTTGGGCTTCAATGCAGCTGCCTGGAGGGGATGACGGCGGCTCTTTGTCCTGGTCACCGAGGCGCTGCTCCTTCAGGGAGGCAAAATGTAGCAAGACTTTGGCTGTGTGTTTGGGGGGGTGACGGGACTGAGACTATGGGAGGCGTCAATTCTTGGAGGAGCGGAGGCAAGAGATGTGGATCCAGCGATACTCAGCCAAGATGACCGGTGGCAAGTTAGAGGCGGTGGTGGAGGCGACGATGGAGGTGGAGCTATAGCCGAGGCTTGGCCTGCCTATGGATCTGGTGGAGGGCAGGGGCTTGGGTAGACGTCGTGGCCGGAGTGGCTGGTGGCAGGCTGGGGTTGGGATGCCCATGCAGTCGCAAGAGCCCCTCCTTCCCTGGACTCTAAATATACATTTTTGCATCAATCGATTTTTTTAAATAATCTATTTTTTTATTTAAAATTACAAAAATATACCCGCGTAAAATTTTTTTACAAGAATGGCCTCCAGTCGCTCCACCATTGAGTGACTGGAACCTGTCACCCAATGGCCCACCGACTACATGCATGTCACGTGGCCGTTGGGCGTTAGCGTCTAGTTGCCCAACGATTGGGCAACTGGATGTCATTCCTGTAAAAAAAATTTGTGCATGTGTATATTTTTGTAATTTTAAATAAAAAAGATTATTTAAAAAATCCAACGCATATAGCCCAGCAATTGCCCAGAACTCTTGATTGGAATGTTGACATGCTTGGATGGTATTCTGAATGTTGTTGACGGTGCCTTCTTCTACGTCCTCCTTTGCATCATGATCACAGAGAAGATCTTGTCTTCCCTGAAAGGGTGAAAAGATGAGGAACGTACAAGAGGATGGATTTTATTAAATTGGACGGACTAAACATGGTGCTGGTCTTCAGAGATCATTCCCATTTTCTTAGATGAGAGCATATTTAAGAACCAGTCACCAATTAAAGTTTTTAATTGAGCAAAGTTAATGCATAATTTGACAGCGATAGCAGTGATGATCCTGTCTCAAGTGATTTTTCCTTGGTTTTTCCTGGCTTGTCTATACAATTGATTGACCAACAGAGCACCTAAATTGTCGACTACCCCGATTACCAGTGGGCTAAATGGCTCGACAAATTATCATCAAATCGGTTCGGGACATTTTGCTGGTGTTCTCCCTAGCAAGTGTAGTGTTTGCCAATAATAAGAAGTATTTAATGCATTGATTTTTTTAGCGGTAATGCTGGATTTTGGATCATGCTCCCTGTCTTTTCACTTTGGGAAACATCACAAATGCCAATGTAATTTCAGACTAGCATCATAAATATCCGGCTCGACTAATTATCACAAATACTTTGGGAGACATTACAAATACAAATGCATTTCAGAACTAGCCACCCAAACATATTGACTATGCCGTTCATTGTTTGGAAAGCCAATTTGTTAATAATACTTTCTCAAATAAACTGATGGACCATGTGAATAGGTCCAGATTAAGATTGTGATGAACTATTGCAAAGTTTATGTAGTGATCAATTGGCTTTGCAAAAATTGCTCTATGTCAGGATTGGTTGGGCAGAAATTGAGGTTTTGGAATTTGAGTCATGGATTTATGTGGGTTGACCTAAATCATTGGATTAAGTTTGCATGATGCATATCTTGGTTATTGTAGGTCAAGTTGTGACGAACTTATGCCTGGAAATGAATTCTTTGTCTTTGATATGTAGGATCGCTTGGAGTCAACTATAGTCAACGGCGGTGATCGGGACTAGGCTCATAGAGGAGTTGAGACCCATAACAATCAAAGATGCTAGGTGAGGCGGTGAGCTCAAGCATGGCACGAGAAAGGCGGAAATGTTGAAAGCGAGTTCGATCAACGGGATGATGCTAGGTGGCTTGCACAGGCCAAGTGAGCTGTGATTCAGTGGAACTAGGACGGGAGAGACTTGACGGCATGTAGCAAGCTAATGGTGTACCTACACGTGGCAAGCATAGCGATTGCTTACAAAGCAAGGTGATGACTGGGTCAACAAGTGGCATTCTGGTATTTCGATCAAAATATCAGAAACCATCTTAGATCAAAACCGCGGCGTATGGGCGATACATTGGAGAGTGGTTTAGGTCAAAATAGAGCTAACGGATTAAGACTAAGAATTTAGCGGATGCACACTTATGCGCTTTAAAAAGCATGTATAAGTGGACTTGAGAGAGTAAAACCAGCGTGTGTGGGGTTAACGGGTTTCCCCATGGTAATAGTGGATAGGATCCAATTTAGAGAGTAGGTGGCTGGTTGCTCACCTATAAAAGGGGTGGGGATGGAGACATGTAGGGTTAACCATCCCACCCCTCTTATGTGTTTTTTGTTTAGGGTTAGGATATTGAGAGTGGAGCATATGGTGTACTCTTTGTCCTCCATGGTGGAGTAGCTGTAAACTCAACCCTCTCAAGTGAGCAATACATCAATCTTCGCATACTTTCATGGATCCATCTAATTTGGCTGTTTTGTTCTTGATTTACTCTTGGTTTGGTCTCAAAGTTTGATTTCTTGATCCAAGAGTTTTTGAGTCAATTTCTTTGGTGTTCTAACTTACTGTGATATGTGGGAATACATCTAGACTTTCTTGGCCATCATCCATCCATGAGCTAATTTTATTCACCGATTTTGATTTTGACTCGGTTTTAATGTGACCTTCTAACAAACTGAAAAAGGTCTCACCTTTGGTCATGATTTTAATGATCGTTTGTTGGAATAGGTTCACAATACCCAAGAGATGATCTCTGCAAAGTTTCACATGATTTGAGTCTATGGATCGAAAGATCCATCGTTTTTCGTTTTTGTTTCTGAACTAAAACGGTCGGCACTGGCATTTTTCGCTGTCTAAAACGACGATTGGCTTTACGACCATGTTGGTTTTGACCACGGTCAAATTCCATACTGCATCGCATCGTTGTCGACCGTGTTCAATCTTCCAAGCACTTTGTGTTTTTCCATTTTTGTTTCGATTTTGAACTGAAACAGTCGATGTAGACATTCTCGAACATCGATTGGTTTTACGACTACGTTGGTTTTGCTCGACCACTCGTTGGCTTACTACCCCGTTGGTTTCAACCACATTGATCACTTTGGTTGCTGACTGATTATGATCATGCTGGTTGTTCGACCATTGGTTGGCATTCGACCAAGTTGTGTACGACTACGTTAGTTTCGACTGCATCCATTTTCGGTCTTGTTGGTATTGGTCTCGGTGATTATCGACTATAGTAATTCTTGTTCGGTAGTTGATTTCTAACCACATTGTACTTAAATCTGGTAGTCGAGTTTATGACCACGTTGTCAGCTCTCAACCACGTTGTTGAATTCATGACCACGTTGTCAGCTCTCGACCACGTTGTCAAACATTGACCATGTTATCAGTTTTCAACCATGGTGTTTTTCCTGCTGTGTTCGCTCTGTTTCTTCAGTTTTTGAGTAGGATTTCAACCCTAATATTGATAGGTCTGTAGCTATCGGAGAAAAGAGTTAAGTGAATACTTGAGGGAGAATTTGAAAGGCACCATTCACCCTCCCCTCTGTTGCCAGTCTGGTCCTACATTTTTGTAAAAGCAAAAGTTTTACAACTGTGCATTACCTTTTTTTGGTATAAGGCGGATGCATACAACCCACGTGCACGCATGTTCGTCTCTTACACATACTAGAATCTAATCGGAGACTTAACAGCTTTTGAAACGTGGACACGCGTTGTCCTACTGAACGCGTATTCGTATGTACCCTCTCTAGAGAATATTGTTCAAATAAACAGTGCTCTCAAGATAAATAGGCAACTCAGGACGAGCACGAGCCCGAGCCGACTGCTTGCTCACCTACTTAGCTAGCCAATTGAGCTAACGCTCGGTCCTCAACTGTGCATTACCTGTCTAGCAAAAACAGGCAAGGTTCCGCAAAAAAGTGAAAAAAATTGATTTATGTTTAAAAAAATTTCATACGACTTAGAAATAGTAAATCTAAAAAAAGGGAGAGAGAAGAAGGGAAACAGAGCACGGTACACAAAGGCTGCATACCGTGCCTATCACAGTATATCACTGGAACATGATCGATCAGGTGATGATTGACTAATGACCCACGATTAATTAGTTCATTCATTCCCTCATTCACCTCCTGCTTAATTACATTACATACAGCTGAGGAGCTCGCTCGATCGTACAACGTTCTCAAAACACAGCGATCGACTACAAGTACACTTGCATCTCATCTGGTTCGACGGATGGATGGCTAATTCACTCATTTCCCTGGGACGAAGTTGGTGGCGTAGGCCCAGGCGTTGTTGTTGACGGGGTCGGCGACGTGGTCGAAGAGGTTCTCGATGGGCCCCTTGCCGGTGACGATGGCCTGCACGAAGAAGCCGAACATGGAGAACATGGCGAGGCGGCCGTTCTTGAGCTCCTTGACCTTGAGCTCGGCGAAGGTGTCCGGGTCGTCGGCGAGGCCGAGCGGGTCGAAGGCGCCGCCGGGGTAGACCTTGTCGAGCCCCTCCCCGAGCGGGCCGCCGCCGACGCGGTAGCCCTCGATGAAGCCCATGAGCACGACCTGGCACGCCCAGATGGCCAGGATGCTCTGCGCGTGCACCAGGTTGGGGTTGCCCAGGTAGTCCAGCCCGCCCTCGGAGAAGATCTGCGCGCCGGCCTTGAACCACACCGCCTCGCCGAATTGGACGCCGTTCTTGGACAGGATCTCCGGGAACACGCACCCCAGCGCGCCGAGCATCGCCCACCGCGAGTGGATCACCTCCAGTTCCCGGTTCCGCGCAAACGTCTCAGGGTCGGCCGACAGCCCCGCCGTGTCCCACCCGTAGTCGCCGGGGAACTCGCCGGTCAGGTACGACGGCGTCTGCTCCGAGAAAGGGCCCAGGTACTTGGGACGGTCAGGACCGTACCTACATATACCGCTCGTCTTTCGTCGTCAGCAACATGCATGTACCAGCATACATCTATGGAGAAGCTAGCTAGCCATGTATTTTATCTGTACGTACCAGATGCTCTGGGGGGCGCTCTTGACGGTGCGGCGCATGGTGATGCGGCCGCCGAAGTCGCCGACGCGGCGGACGAGCTCATCCCGGCGGGGGACAGTGCCGAGGAAGCTGGTGGTCTGGTGCAGCGCCGACGCGGCCATGCCGAACTTCGCTAGTGCCGGCGGGACGGCGGTTGGTTTTTGGGTGGAAGTGGCCGGCGCACGGGTAGGATCTTTATACGGTGCCTGAGTGGCGCAAGGCTCAACTGGTGGACGCGCGGCCCGCCACGTCCGCGCGAGCCGATTGGCTGCCGTGGCGCCTCTGGATATGGCGCGGTATCCCGTCCTCGTCCGCGCGCCCAATCGCCGGCAGCCACCTGGAGGCAAAGATCTCCTCTCCCGCATCCAGACGCTATACAGTGGGCAGCTCGGGCATCACCACTGTGGTTGGATCACATGCTTACACAGACTTGCTGTCGTATTTACTTCCATTCCTTCACTTGTGCTAGATCAGGTGAAACCGTAACAAATTTGAAGCGTTGAAATATCGTCGTCCCTTGGCTCAAATCATCTTCTTAGTTTTTGGTACCGCCCTGTGAAAGTCGTTCTTGTATCGCTTCGATTGTTCGCTGTTCTTCCTTAATGAAATGGCACGCATGTTTGTTTGGGTGCTCTCCAAAAAAAGTTCTCCAGGAACCATCTTACGTTGTTTTATGATGAACAATAGCCCATGGCCTAGGCGCAATATATGTTATGGGCGAGGTTTACGTGACCAAGATTGTATGAGTGTATAAGTGAAGGGCAAGGTTTGAATGGTCAGCGGCGAGGAGGCATCAGCCAGAAAGTCCAGTGGATGGTCTTTTCTTATTCCTTTTAATTGGATGCGGCAGCCTCATATAAGATCGGTTTTGCTATTACACAGTCGACTGAAATTTTTTTATCTCTCAGTCACGTGAAGTTGTACTCTCAGTCATCTAAAATACACTCTTAGTCACTTAAAGTTGCAGGGTACTAATTCCTTCCACCTGAAGTTGCAATATAAAAAAGTGACTGAAGATGAAGGGAAAAAACAGTCATCTATACAATAGTCACTCCCATATAAGATTGCCTCTAACAAATAATATCTAATATCTTGGAAGCAAACTAAGTAGAAAATCAATCAACTAACTTAAAAACAATAACTAATGTGAGTAACGATTTAAAAAGCAAGCTTGATATGCCTTGATGCTCAAGGTGTAGCTGGCGCACCGACCTTGGCATGGTTGCGGAGTTGCTGGTAGTGACGCCCAACTATGTCATCTCTCCCATCATTCGGAAACAGCTTGCCCATAAGCTGAAAATCCAGATAGGGGCTGTTTGGTTGCCTGCATCGGGGTGGCTCGCACCAGCGCATGCAGGGAGATGGTGTTGTGTTGCCTGCATCGGGGTGAGAGTCTGCACGAGCGGATGCAAAAAATCAACTGAAGCCAGGCTGAGGAGAAACGAGGCTGAGGACCTTCTCTACTCAGCCTGGCCACGCTCATGCAGCTACATCAGCTCATGCAGGCAACCAAACAGGCCCATAAAGTTTCTAAAAATCCATCATGTCTTCCCAAGTTGCATCCATAAAAGAAATGCCTTGCCATTCAATGAGTACCTGACACTTACCATGCTCCAGACGTCCCTATGGCTTTTGCTGGAGTAGCGATAGTGCGACCAATCACCACTGGCGGTAATTGGGGCGGTGTAGTCAGTGGCACGCCATGGAACTTCTTCAGAATGCCGACATGGAAGATGTCGTGAATGCGAGCACTAGGAGGAAGGTGAAGACGGTATGCCACTAAGCCAATGCGCTGCAGAATTTGACATAGGGCATGTTCTTTTTGACTTCGGCTTATGGTTTTTTGGCTGTTCATGAGAGAGAGTACAGAGTAACAGAAACTTGCATGCAATTTTGGCCTATATAAATGAAGTCCTTATAGTGTGTACTAGAATTAATTTGTACAACCTATCTTAAAAAGATATTCTATTTGGAAGCTAGTTACTGTAGAAAAACCGAAAAATAGATTTTAGAAGCTAAAAATAAGAGGCCCATGGACTATAGTAACGAGGGCTCAATTTGCCTGACAGCACCGTTGAGATGGAAACAACTAGCCTATGAAGGTGGCACAACCGCACCTAGTCATCAATTGCATACTTGACATCGCGGTGCAGCTTGTTGTAGTGTTGTTTGGCGATCTCTTGAGCTTGAAGAAGGTGTTCACATACCTCCGCCAAGAAAATATCCCGCTCAACCATAGTTTGGTCAATGGCCAGAACATGAGAATCCCCTTTTTCATAGGAGCGCAAACAAAAAGGATCATGCCCATAGACTACTCCGAATGGCATGGTTTGAAGCATGGAGTGATATGAAGTGTTATAATAATACTCCACCCACAGAAGCCATCTGAGCTATTGTTTGGTCGGTCACCCGTGAAGCAGCACAAGTATATAGTAATAACCTTGTTTGCTGCCTTAGATTGGCCATCAGACTAGGGATGATAGGCAGAACTCATGTGCAGACAAACATCCGCCATGCGAAAGAGTTTCTACCAAAATAAGCTGGTGAAAACTGCATCCCGATCACTAACAAACGGAGTTAGACATGCCATGTAGATGTACGATGCCATCAAAAAATGTCCTACTGACTATTGCTGTCGTATATGGGTGATCCAGCGGAATAAAATGGGTGAACTTTGAGAAGTGATCAACGACGGTCAAGATGACCATTTGGCCACTAGCTCGAGGAAGACCTTCAATGAAGTCCATAGCCAAGTCCGACCATACTGTTAGAAATAATCTTGACCTAGAGTTTAAATTGAGTCTTAGACACAGTAGTCTATCTTCGTGTGTAGGGGTGCAAACGGAGCAGATAATTTTTGTCCTTCTGATCGACCGAAGGCTTGCGAAACGAATACGGAAGGGGTAGATACATATCCGACACTATTCGTGTCCGATTCTGACTCTGAGGAAAAATATGGAATAGGATTCGGGATAAGTGATATCCATCCTTCTATATCCGTATGTCAAGTGATATGAGAAAGTCTATTGCAACTTCACCTAGGAACAAGATAACATATAGACAAATTGTCACATCTAAACAACGGGAGTACTGAGTGTTCTTCCTTCAACATCTCGGTAATTAGTCTCTCCAAGTTTCTTCTGATTGTACCATACTGTCCAATGTCCTGTGTAAAGAAGCGGATAATTTTCGTCTAGCCGACCATCCAAAAGATTATCGAAAAGATACGGAATGGAGAAATGGATATCTGGCATTATCCGTGCCCGACTCTGACTCCGAGGAAAAAAAATATGGAATATGATATATGATAAGCGATATCCATTGATATCCGCTCCGATTGCACCCCTATTCATATGTTACTCAATTGATGTCATGACCAACTTAAACTTTGAATATGTAAAATTAAAAAATTCTTTCATATTCTTTCCATTTATTTGTAATATATAAGTTTTCTTTAAGACACGTCAACCATTAGTACCGGAGCCTAAACGATTATCAGTGCAACGAGAACCGATTCCCTGAAAAAATCTTCTCATGTTTTAGCCAAGCCGTCCGCTCATGCATAAACCGTCTCGTGCACGGTGTCTTTCGGTCCGTCAGTCCAGCAAAGGCAGCAAGGGAAGAGGCATGGCGTGCAGGAAAAGGCAACAGGAGGGGAGTACTCAAGCAACACAAGGCAGTAGCCGTGGTACAGCGAAAAAAGGCCGAAAACTTGTCCTCGGTCCACGCTCGGAAGAGAGAAGTGAACCCGAGCCGCTTTGTTTTTCGCCTTCGAGTCGGGGTCAATATACAGGAGACATGGTGGTGCTCAGTAGCTTTTAGGTTAGGTTTATAGTTATGGCTTTTAATTTTTAGATTAAAATTATACTGTAACAGTTGTTAGTTTTTTAAAAAATTAAAAAATTTAAGAAAATCATTATATCGCTACGGACAATGCAAAAGAATAAGATGAAAAAAAAGGCAAAAGGCCAAAAAAGTTAAAAAAGCAAAAATAAGCCAAGCTTAAATAAGTTGAAAGCCAAAAAAGTCAGAAGCTAAAGCCATTTAAAACAGGACCAAAGGAGAGGGTGAGACGAAACCCGAGAGAAGTAATTGGCACATAGCCTCCATCCAAGTGTCACCAGGAAAAGAAAGTAAGAGGAGAGGAACCCGAGTCCAACTCATTTTTCGATCTGAGCCTTTAGTTAAAGGTAGAAACTGAACCGTCCAATGGACGACAGCGAAAAACAGTGTTTTACTTCAATTTCTCAGTTCAAGCGGGAAAGTAGAGCCCAGTGTTCAGCAGCTGTCTACCCCAAAACCGAAGATAAGATTCTATCCTTCGGTCCGTGATAGAGAGCAAGCCTAAGTTCTTTATCTGTTCTCTCTGTTTATTTGCAATGTGTAAGTTTTCTCCTGAAACAAAGCCAACACACACATGGGTGGGCACAACCAAGGGTTGAAGGAGGCCGGTAGGATGGAGATGTTCCATCTTGTTACGCTGACATGTTTTGCATTCTTCAATAAATTCCTGGACCAACTGACGGGCACATGGGATGTGAAAATATGCAAGGAGATGCTGCAATGTCTTTTGAACACCCTCATCACCAGTAGTATGCGCCACTTCCAGGATTGAAGGCAGGAGAGGTGATGAACATGGAACATAAATGCATCCACTGAACATCACCAAACCATCAGCCATGACCCATGGCGCCCCTTACTGGTCGACCTAAATTTCGTTGTGGAGAGCGACCACGCTCGGGTCAGTTGTTGCTACCTTACATAGTGCATCAAAGAGGTCAAGCGTAGGTCCTAATATGGCGTGGAGACTGGCTACTGCAAGAGACATGATCAACTCACCATCCAATAATGCGTCGACGATGGTGTTGAGTTGGCCTGGCCTGTAATCCACAGTGAAGTTGTACCCCCACCACTTGTTTGCCCATTAGTGATGTGGGATGGTGGACAAGTGCTGGTCCAACAAGAATTTGAGATTGTAGTAGTCTGTGCGAACTAGAAGAGAGCACCCCTACAAGTACGGGTGCCAATGTCAAACAGCCTATAGTAAACCGATCAATTCTTGCTCATACGCCACCAGTTTGAAGTGATTAGCAGCAATTGGTCGATTGAGGAGATCGAACCGGTGCCTTGGTGGAGCACTACCCCAAAACCAAAGCCTAAGGCATCACACTCGATGACAAAGGGCAGGTTGAAGTCAGGCAATTGAAGAACTAGAGCAGACGACAGCGCATGTTTCAATGCCGTGAACGCCATGGCCACCTCCTCAGACCAACAAAACTCCTCTTTGTGGAGGAGGTATATTAGGGGGGCAATCATGGAGCCATAGTCCATGATAAACTAGCGAAAATAGCCAGCCAAGCCTAGGAACACGTGAATGGTATGCACCAAGTTGGGCGTCAGCCACTCCTCAACGATCGACACCTTGTGGTGATCCATTGCCATGTTGACTACCATGATGACATGACCCAAGTACGACACCGAGATGGTGCCGAACATGCACTTGGATCACTTCAAGATGAGGTGATGATGCCACAACTCCTGAAACACCATGCAAATATGGCAGAGGTGTTCTGACCAAGATGAGTTGTATATCAAAATATCATCACAAAATACAAGGATGAAACAATGAAGAAAATGGTTGAGGATGTCATTCATGAGTTCTTGAAAGGTGGCCGACACATTCGTCAAGTCAAAAGGCATCATGAGGAACTCGTAATGTCCTTCATGTGTGCAAACATCTATCTTCTAGATGTCGTTGGGGGTGTGTGTGGATTTGATGGTACCCCAAAGGGAGCTCGAGTTCGATGAAGAAGCGAGCGTCGTGTAGTTCATCCAAGAGTTCCTTCACCACCGGGATGGGAAACTTATCTTTGATGGTCTTATCATTCAAGGCATTGTAGTCAAAATGAAAACGCCAAGTGTCGTCCTTCTTGCACACCAAAAGTACAGGCAAGGAGAATGCCAGCGTACCGACACGAATAATGCCTTGGCGGAGCATGTCCTGACATTGACGTTCAAGCTCATCTTTGTCAACTAAGGGTAGTGGTATGGTCAAACTATCATCGAACCATCCCTTGAACTAGGTGGATGTGATGATCATAGGGTCGTTCAAGTGGCAACCCACTAGGCATGGTGAAAAGGTCCATGACTTCATCCAAGAGAGTATCCATGAGATCGTTGCTACCTGTGATGCTATGGATAATAGGACCGTGCACTGCGCAGCCATGAAGAATGACTTGATGATCCATGTCCAAAAGGACATTGTGAGGTTGTTGAAATCTCATATGATTGGGCCAAGGGTTGCAAGCCATTGGACACCCAAGACAACATCACATCCCGCCAAGGGTATGGAGTAGCAGTCCATGGTGAAGACTTCAGTCCTGACTTGAATAGGCAACTGCTAGTAGATGACTCCACTGGTTAAGTGGTCGCCATTGGCCATTACAACCCTCATGCCATGGCAAGCTGGCCGTAGAGGCAGGCCCAAGCGTGCACGGATGGCTTCGTCAATGAAGTTGTGAATCAAACTGAATCTACCAAGGCCACCAGATGCTAGTCATAGGTGGTGCTAATCCCAATGATAGCATTGAGAGAAATCTCCACTTCAGTCGCAACTGGCTCCACGGTATCTGACCAAGACTCTAAGGGGTTCAAAGCTAACTCGATGGAGAAGAGCTGCTTGCAAAACTATTGTGGTGTGTATTTTCCTCACATTTGTAGTAGATTCCAGGTTGTTTGTGCTCTTCCATCTGTGTGCGTCTCAACTTGCGGATGTAGTGCTAAGCCAACTGCTCAGCATGCGGACTGACGTGTCCTACTTACCGTCGAGGGCTGTTGTTGGGGGCTAGGTAGTCGTTGACGTCGTCTCTAATGGTCGAGCTAGGAGTCTACCCCTAAAGGCCGACTTAGACATAAGAGACACCCTGGCTGCTTCAATCGCCGCCTATGCACGGCAGTCATAAGAGTGCGCCAGCCTCATGGCGATCTCTAGAATGTGAGATGCCTCTAGTTCGACGTTGATGCACAATATCTCAGAGAGGCCTGCTATGAAGATGTTGATTTATTGCTCTGGACTGAGGTTTGCCCAGGTTAACAAAGGCCAAACACTTTGTTTGATATTTGGGCATTGTGCCTGTTTGAAGAAGGTGCATGAGTTCATTGAGGGGATTATGGCGTAGGGGTGGCCCAAAATGCATGTTCACCATCTTAGAGAAACGTCGCCAACTGGGTGTGCCCTTATCAAGTTTGATGTGAAGTACCACTGTTACACGGCATCAGTATGTGATACGATGCGAGCGACACCTTTTCTACTTTGAGCATGCGCTGCCACTAAAAAATTGCTCATAGTGATTTAGCCATGGCAATGGATCCTCCTTGCCATTGAACACTAGAAATTCTAGGTGATGAAACTATGGGGGCTTGGCATCCATCATTGTTGTTGTACGAAGGGGAAGAGGAGGGCCCTGCTGGTATAGCAAACCCTTGGTAGCCTCTTTGCTTTGGTTGCTGCTCTCTCCTTTAAGTTGTGCAAGTCACGTTGCGATCAAGCCGGCTTGTTAGGGTTGCCAACTGAGCAATGATCCAGTTGAGCTTCTTGTTTGTTGAACTAGTATCATCACTGCCACCAGACATGGTGTCAAAGGTAGCAGTTAGCTCTGATATCAAGTTGTTATTATATTTTCTTATTCCTTTTAATTGGGTGCAGCTGCCCCATATATAAGATTACCTCTAACAAACAATATCTAATATCACAAACTAACTAAGTAGGAAAGCAATCAACTAACTTGGAAAGCAATAATTAATCTGAATAACAATTTCAAAGGCAAGCTATTATGCCTTGATACTCATGGCCTTGGCCTGGTTGCAACATCGCTAGTAGTAATGCTAACCAAGACAATATATTTACTAAAAATGAACAAGTTTAAAGATACAGGCAAGATCACAAAATAATCAAACTTCAGCAACCATGAGCAAATTCAAATATTTTTGTATAATATGAAAGAGCATGATTTTAGAAAATTCTAGAGACAAAAATCACTTAATTTGGAATTCATATGCAAAAGTCACATGAATTTGAATTTGAGTTGAATTGAAAAATGCTGAAAAAGAAATGAATTACCGTGCATGGATTTTAAATTTTTATTTTTATTTCTAAAGGAAATTCTGGGTTTATTGCGTCACTAGGCTGACCGGTGGGGCCTACTTGATGTGACGACGGCCCGATCTTCCGAGAGGTACTGATAAGTCGATTGTGGAGATCTCGACGTTGATGATCCAAAGGCTCCGACCAAAACAGATCGAACCCCTCGCAATCACTACACCACTGCTCCGTTGGTTATCAACCGTGCCGAACACGGTTGACCTCGCCAAGAAGGTTATCTCCTGCAAGCGAATCGAGAACACAAGCAAGAGAGTTAAAGATGCAATCTGAAATTGCGAATAATATTTAAGTTCACAAGTTGGGGCTCCTCAACCGAACATGCGGTGAAACTGCTAAGCAGAATAATCTCTTAAGAAAAACCCAAGGAAAACTAAAGGGGTGCGACCTCCTTAAATAGGGGAGGGGAAAGCCGCACTTATCTAATGACAAGGGATATGGTACTATTCATGGTTACTGTTCACGCAGCTGTGGTACTGTTCATGTGAACAGTACCGGCCCAAATAGCCCAAGTTACAAGGCCCTCAGTCCACTTTGACTCGGACTGGAAAAGTGATGTGACTTGTTTCACAGTTTCTGATCTGCTCGGATGGAGTTTGGAGGTGAGACCAGATCCATCTGAAAGTAAACTCCAAGATCTTTCCAACGAGTACTCACGGGCCTTGAAAAGCTTTCTGGATCAAAAGTATGGCCATTTGAAATTAGCCTATCAGGCTGAATCCGAATTGATCTGGAGGCCAAATTGGATTCCAAAACCTGTCCAACTTGAACCCTTGCTTCAATTGGTTCCAAAGTGATGTGGTGCTACAAATATATATATTTTCATCATTAGGTAGCATCATATTCTCATTTAAAATTTGTTGAAGTTGAAGAAACGAATTCACCTTTAGTTCAATCTTGATATTGACCGCTATGGTCGTATGTGTTGGTGGCGTGGTCACATCATCCTCCCCTTCTTGACAGAAAACCGTCCTCGGTTTTAATATAGGTGTAGCATCACGTATTGCATGATCTTGATCATAAATCTTGGTACATGGTAACAAACGCAACAAACTCTCATTATGTAATATCATAAGTTCTTTATCAAATAAAGTAAAATCTCTTTGAAACGAGCTCACCTCATAATTTAAGTGATGTGTAGGAGCTCTTGTAATTAGAACAATAAGTATAGCAAATATGGTTGTATCCATAGGGTACATGTTCTTATCACTACTCATTAAAGTTTTGTTGTTTGTCTAAAATGATTGACAGGCAGGGTCTACATGTCAGTGACTCAATATTTAAAAACTAGTTTAAACTATAATTTGATTCGATTAATTGTTCAGGCCCACATTACTTGGTTTATTAGGATTAACTGAGGTTAATTAGTGCTAATCTAATCTTATGTGGGGTCCAAATGTCATATAGATGGTAGGGGCACAGTGGTGTCTCTTAGCCGAGTTCACCGATGAGCTCACCGGTGATAAAGGGAGGGCCAGTGGGGTTACCACGAGGTCAAGAATAGATAGAGTAGCTCAAGGAACATATATAGCACACGATAATCATTGCACAGATATCACAAATGAATTAAACTACTAAATGAAGTACATTTCAATGAATTGTTTGATTAAGTACATTTCAATATATATATATACACACATATCATTACTATTATAAACAATGTGTTGGTGGTCGTACGTCCGTTCTCCTCCAACCGTCCTATTCCTTCAACTTATCACTACTCTCCACTTCTCAATAGATCAAAGCAACTCTCTTCCATAGCATTATGATTTATACATCCAATAAATTTCGTTACAACGCACGGGCACATGACTAGTGTGTGTATAGGACGCTGAAATGAGGAACCATGGTGTCTAGGCACCAAGTCTCCCTGCCTTTGGATTACTTTTAGATGCGTGTAAGTACAATGATATATAATATATTAGGTAAACTCGTTAATATTCATTAATTCAAAAATGCATCAATTTGGAAAAGAAGTTATTGATTTAATACGCTGAATCAATCATGGATGGAAAGTCTCAATCATGGAGCCTAGACATTATGGTGCCCATGTTATTTATACTATATATATATATATATATATATATATATATATATATATATATATATATATATATATATATATATATATATATATATATATATATATATATATATATATATTGATAATCATGAAATAATTATTGGCAAGTTGACAAACGTCTAGATCATTCATCTTAGTGGCCATTATGTCCTCCATATGGTGGAAAACGTATAATCCACATACATTGCCCTGTAGCTGCTGGTGGCACTGCAAAAATAGAATTACGTACATAGGTATTGTCAGTTCTAGAGGCATTATTATGAAGTATAATATAGGATTGTTGTGTTGTAGCAGGTACTGGAAATCGCGTCCTGTGTCGCAGTATGGCGCTGGATTCCTTGTGTCTCTCTCCCTAGGCAATGTAAGTATTGAATGACCTACGTGATTCCAAAATGTAAGCCTCAGCCATTGCAAACGGAGGGAAGACTACAATTTGAGTTATGTATGGATCAAGAGGAAATGAGTTTACCTGTTAAGTGTTTGTTGGACAGGAGTGAAGTCATGGTTGCTCCTAAATAGAGAATCAAGGTATATTACCCTGCTCTGCTTGGGTACAATTAT
This sequence comes from Dendrocalamus sinicus, assembly GCA_036346575.1. Lineage (NCBI taxonomy): Eukaryota > Viridiplantae > Streptophyta > Magnoliopsida > Poales > Poaceae > Dendrocalamus > Dendrocalamus sinicus. Next base: position 19,674,726 of record CM070647.1, read on the forward strand.
AATCAGAATCAAATGACCCCTAGTCATGTATGTCACTATAGTGATTAATCTAAGTTCATATTGTGTACAAAGTACAAATAAAACTTGTATAGCAACTAGTAAAGTACCTACCTCTGGTTGAAGGGTACCATAATGTAGTCCTTGTCACTGTAAGCAAGCAATCCCCTTGTTATGTAATCTTGGACAAAGGGTCCGTTATCAATAATGGATTACTTAGAGACTAAGTGTGGGTCAAAAAAACCCACCGGTTCTCGCTGTCGCCAGACATGTTAGATCATGGATCTATACATAAGCAATGAGTTATGACAATTATCGGTATTATGTGCATGTTGAACTTGATTGTATAGTACACTTACATTGTCGAGTATCATAGAAGTGAGGCGTCGAGCTCGTCGAGGCTGAATAGTAAGAATTAGTCTTCAAAGGTCACGACAAAGTAGCCCGAGTCGTAGAGGAAATGCACCTCCATGTATCTCACAGTGAATTCACTATGCTGATTTGGCTTCATTTTGGACCTCTGCATATACCAGGTATGCAAAATATTGCTAACCAGTCCAACCTGGGTAATTGTGACTTGGGGACCAATAACACTCCGAGCATGAATTTCCATTCCCCGGGAGGTGCATTAATCTTCTTCGATTGGGCCTTAGCGATACATTTTTAGTGTCGCCTTCATGAGAGTCGATGTGCTAGCCTTCTAAAGAGGAGCTTGAGGTGGAGTCATACAGTGTTCTATTTGATAAGTATGGTCGTGAGGAGATCGCGGCACAAAAGGGTCCAGGGTGATGTCCCTCTTGGGCCACTGGACGAATGTGTGGATAGCATCCCCTAGTATCATGATTTATCTGTTTAGGGGCCTCTCTAACGGGATGGCCCTGAAAATATCATTAATCATGTCCACCTGGACCTTCGTGAAACTAATCCCTAGCTGGACATTATGCATCAACATCCCTGGCAGGCATAGATACGCTAACCCCTGCCTAGTGTCAATGGGAATAGAGCCAACAATGCTGATTCTGAGGATGCACGACGTGGCCTCCTATATAATGATACACGATGAGCTAAGGCGTCCACCAGGTCTATCTATGTAGCATTTTAGATATGTAAATTATCTGGATGTCATTGATAGGTAAGTGGACGTCGCTATGTTTAGAAAGTAGCGCTGACGCACAGCTACTCTACGTTGAGAGGGACTGGGTACCGTAATAACGGAGGTGGCTTGCAACTGGTTGTAGACTTCTCTCAGTTCTTTCCTCAATACATCTATCTCTCCTTGAAGTGACACAGTTATGTCCTCAAGTTTTGCATCAAAGTCCCACTTCATACTTTCCTCGTGCTCGGCCTTGGATCTCTTCCTACACCTATATGCCCCGGAGTTATTGGGAATCCGTGCCTCTAAGGTACATAAACCCCTAGGCCTCACGTGCGACCTGAGTGCCCCTTGTTTCCTAAGGCCGTGGACAGTATATTCCTCTCCCTGACTGCTTGGAAGGAGCCTTTGAAAGATTCAGTAATCAATGTTTGCTACAAGAGGCAATTATGTTATTTTAGACCCCATGAAGTTATAGACCTATTAACACGTAGGTAGTTTAACATATTTTACTAGGTGTTGGGACACTTCTTCGTTTGCGGGCTTTTTAAAAGAGGCGACGCCCGAAGACATGGTTGATGACCTCGCTCTTAACTAATTTTGGGCGCACTCGTTGTGATCCCAGCAAATGGTGGGGAGACCTCCGATCGAATTGCGACCTCATCCTCCATCCTCCATTGTGGGATTTTACCTGTGTATCCAGCGATGCCAAGTCTATGGGGGGTGAGTGTTTCGTGCCTAGATAACCTTGTGTGCCACACTTTCCTGTTGAAATTCGGTCATCATCTTCATCCGCACAAAGGCCTCCCATGTTTCTGCTGACACGAAAGGAAACCTTGTGAAGGGCGTGTGATTCTTGGTCATGTACTATGTGACAAGCACGCTCTTGAAGGTCTTCCACGCTTTTCCCATCATGAGGAGCGCATGCTATTGCACGCGTTCCTGGACTTCTGCTGGGATCTTGAACGAGTTTGAAATTTCTATCCATAGCACATTTCTCTCATCTTCTATCAAACCTTTCCAGTTTGCTATGGTGATGGAGACCCATTCTCTTCCAATTATCCTGTAGGTAGTCCAAAATGTTGCAACTGCTTTCTTCGGTTGTAGAGGGATCCCATCTGGAGAGACCTCCATGATGGTCATTCGGCCCACTGGCCTTTTAGATACTCCTCTGCCATGCTTAGTTACCCTAGTCTTTGGAGTGTCAGACCCAATTGACGACATTGATGACAACGATGACATCTCTCTTTAAAATAACCATCTGTGATGTTAGTATCAATTTAAATTGATTTCATCTTTCCTTAAAGCTTTCATCTTTGCATTGATTTCATAAGAATCTCAATTGTACAAACCCTTTTTTTACTTGACTAATTTTCACAATTAAAATAAAGCTCCACAATTTCAATAGTGCAAACCCTTTTATTTACTTGACTAACAAGATAATTTCTAGGGTTTGTAGGTTATTGTAACATCCCAAAAATTTGAGTTCGAAAAGGTGAAGCTTTTTGAATTATATTTGTAGTATATTTAATTTGAATTTGAATTTTATGGTGTTTTCCTGAATTTGGTTGAGGTTTCAAAATTTAAGGACTCATAAAAGACAAAGGCAGATATCATTAATGCCCTAAAAGGAAATGTTCAAATAATAGAGAATAAGAATTTAAAACACGAATCTGAAAAGATGATCCCAAAAAAAGAATGAAGGAGAAACTTGGGATAAAATTTAGGATAAAGTATAAAATTTTGCATCTGTAAATAACATTATAAAAGGGCCACAAAAATAAGTAAGATAGAACATATAAATACACAGAGGAAAAAATGAGCAAGACATAAAATGTAATTATACAAAGAACTTAGACATGAAGAAATATACACATGTATACAAAATGATTACGCAAAAAAAAAAGTGCAATGCCCGGCTCCACCGGCCCGGCCATTTTCCCTCCTCCCGCCTTTCTCTCTCGGCCATCGGGCCCCCATGCGCTCTCTCTCCCCTCCCGTTCTTCCTCTGCCGGTTGGGCCGGCTCCTGCGCCGCCTTCCTCTCTCTTCCTCTCCTTCATTGTCGCGCGGGACCGCCCCTCCTCTCTCCTTTTCCCTTCTTTCCCGAGTGCCGCGCCACCTCTCCTCTTTTCTCGCTGCGCGCAGCTCCTCCTCGCCCCGTGGCCTCCATGCGCAGCCCCCGCCTGAGGTTTTCCCCGCGCGTGCCCACGGTTTCCTCGGGCACCCGTGAGCATAAGTAGCTCCCCGCGCCATTCTTCCTTCCTCTCCCCCCTATCTTTTCTTCCGCCTGGGAACAATGCCGCCGCCGCCATTTTCGCCGCCCCCTTCCCTCCGGCGATCCCGTCTCGATTCCTTGCTCGGGGAGCCTCCTCTTGGCGCCATGAAACTTCCCCAAGAGACGGTTGCGGCTCCCCTTCACCGCCGCTTGCCGGCGTCGTGCGTGTGTCAGCGCTGCCTGTGGTCTCCGTCGCCGACCCATCCCGGTCCCCCCTCCGCCCCTGCACACTCTCCGGTGAGTTCCTCGTGTCTTACTCGAGCTCATGCGCGCCCTTTCTCCTTCCCTCCCCCTTCCAGCGCCGGCGCCCCTATTCGTCCCCGCCTCCGGCCGCTCGTGCCGATGCCGACCTTCCCTAGCGCCACCATGGGCCGCGGCACCTTCCCCATCACTCTTCCCATCTCCAGAGGGACGCATTTTTCCAGTTTCCCCGGCCACCCCGGCTGCCCTTCGCCGCCGCCCTCTTCTCCCTGGCCGAGCACCTCTCCTGTTTTTACCTCAGTCACTTCTCACCTCATTTTTCTCCCTTCATTGCAGTCAGCCCAGGCTTCGGCCCATTTGGCTAGCAGCGCTCGCGTTAAGAATCTCCAAGCCGGGAGGTCCTGAGTTCGATTCCGGTTGGTTGCAACTTTTTCCCCACTTTTTGTCCTAATTTTTGTAGCTTGCTTTAAGTAATAAAAATTAGTGAAAATTAGGGAATAATGTAGAGAAGCTAGTATTATTTAATTAGAAGGTAAATAAGATTATTAGAGATTTTAGATCTAGGATTAATCCATGGAAGCCAATAAATTACATTAGGATGTGAATAAGGTTATTTAGGATTTAACATTTAGTTAAATACCACATATGAAAAGGTAATGAACCTTTATTGTCTATATTAAATCTAATTATTAATTAAAGGCATTAATAAAGAAAAATGACTTTGGTTAAATGACCAAATTTAATAAAGGTTACCCTTAACTATAATTAAATACATGCATTACCATTTAACAAGCTATCATTAAATAAATCTCCGTACTGGGTTTAATTAAAGTAGCAATCCTAAAATATGACCCTATATGATAAATCTTGCCTAGGTAAATAGATATAATTTGGAAATAACGCTAAGCCTAATAAAAAGTAAGGTGTATTATTAATATTTGTTTTGCACCCTAAGAGCTAAATACAAACATTACAAAAGGTAGCTATTAGTAAACACCTAAAGATCCCGGAGTCGTAGCTAGGAATACCTAAGTTATTAATAACAGAATATCAATAGGGCACTGCGTTTAAGGGTAGGACGAAAAGGAAATGGTGTTGCAATGTAGTTTTGCAAGTGATGATTGAACTCTTAGAGTATCATCTATTAAAAACCACGTCAATGTATAACCTCGTACGTCTAATGAAATAAACCCATGGGTCATTAATTGTTAAAAATAATCTCGTTAACCTACATCTTAGTAACTAAGTTAATATTAAGCCCATATAAAAAGAATACGTCTCCCATTTGCTAAAAGTGTATACGAAATGACAATCTTGCCGATGATTAAATCATAATGTAGATTTAGTAAGTAATAATGTTGGGCATGACTAGGTGTAGCAGTGAAGGCCCATACAAATGGATCCTAATTCAAATTAAACTTAAGCTAGCGATAAATGAAGATATATAAATATGATAATGGGATTATTAAAGATTTATAGAATAAGTGCAGATCTCATCCATCAATCCAGTTGCCTTTACCATAACCTAAGTTGCAAGGAATACATACCCAGCCCGACTCGCACTTCGATACATAGGTCTAACCTAACCCATGGAACTTACTTGATAAATAACAAAATAATAAAAAGAGATTATTAATAAAAAAGATCAAGTTATCGTATGCTATTACCAACCTTGCCTCAAATCACCGAATCACCAATTAACTCGTAATAAAACTAAATTGAGTTTATTCGGATTTATTTGGATCTTTTTGAGTTATTTGCTTTTATTTGGATTCAGTTGCTTATCGCCTAGTTAGAAACTGGAGCCCCAAAGAATCAATGGATCAAGTGTGATCAAGAGCAAGGTGAAGATAAGGACCGGAAGCTCAAAACCATCGTAGGAGAAAGCATTGTGTGAACTCAAGATCGTGGTAAACCGCGCCAGGCGAGTCAATACTTTGATCATGTTGAACCTACATTTCTGCAAATTACTTTGTTTTAAATTATCAAATTGCATGCTGTTAGTTTATATGCAAATACATGTTTAATTACGATTCTAGTTATATGTCCATTGTTTACCTTGAATAATATTACCCTCCTTTGGAATATTTGAATGTGTGAACCTTGTCACCCTAGCAAAATTATAATGGTAACTTTTGAAAATAAGTCCCTAAATATATGCCATGCTTAGTATTGTTTAGATACTCATGGGCACGAGAGCGCCCAAGCATCACTTTTAATCCTGAGAAAAATTGGTTGGGCGATCATGGTGGGAATGACTGGTATCCTTTGATATGGTTATTTTATGCTCTCAAAAATCCCAACTTGCTTAAATATCGAGCGGATGGCTTGGGGTGGTATGTGGTGCGGTGGGAGCACAAATCATGGAGTGTGGTAGAACCGCTCGAGATAATACTAAGGACTGAATCTTGTGATGATCTCGATGTAAGCAGTACAACCACAAGTCTATAATGGAGTGCGACCTAGCTGAATAACTTGCAAGGGTTTAGTTCAGACATCACCGAGGAAGTGGGTGCCGGGGTGTCTTGGTTTACTCACGATGAGGCACAGGGTGTCTTGTACTCACACAGCGCAGAGGGCTTCGATCGTGGTGGTGTAACCCTTGGCGGTGAAACCTCGGCGTGGGTGGTGTCTAACTAGATCGGAGTAAGGTAAAGGCTTTGTGATAAATTATCCGGGTCTCATGCCTAAGGAAGCATGTTGGCAAAAAGGATAGTTCATCTCTTGTGGTGAAAGTGTACAAACTCTGCAGAGTCAAAACTATTCGAATAGCCGTGCCCACGGTCATGGCGGACATGGGAACTTACTCGAGTTAGTTCTATTTAAAAATGTTTGGAAAATGGGAATGGAAAAGTGAAGGGCGAAGGACCTACTGGTTTGGAATTGTCTGGCGTCGTCCAGTGGTAAGTTAAGCGGCTATAACGTGAAGAAATTGCTATATGGTGCAGATGCCATGTAACGGTGGATGGAATCGAATCGATATTAATAATGCATTTCCTTGTACATTATGATTTGTTCCAAAATTGCTAAGTCATAGGGCTTTTTAATTAATTGTATTCAAAGCACTCTCACGCAAAATAAAATAGCCGAGCCTCTCCTTTGTTAAGCCATGCATACTATTTATTTGCATTTCGTGTATTGGCTCGCGGAGCACGGGGTCGGAGTGCTCATGCTCGCTTTTGCGACAAAATTCAGAATCAGGAAATCAAATCACCTCGCCTCAGCAACAAGATTGGACAAGCTAGCCGAGAAGATGAAGCTGTCAAGGGCTAGGTCGCGAACCTCCAGTTGGTTGCCTGTGGGCATGTCCTGAAGGTCCCACTTGTGTGCTTCATTCTTTCACTGCTGCAATTTATTGATTTCGGCCTAATCGGCTCATGAGTAAGTGTACTATTATATTTACGCTTCCGCATGATATGTACTTTGATATTCAGAACTGTAATCTGTGAGCACTATCTACTGATCCAGGGAATAGTGCGGTGGAATCACAGAGGAATCCGGATGTTAATATCTGGGTCCCTACAGTTATTCATGGGAATTTCTACCTCTCACAGAAAATGATATGCCTGAATTTAGTCCCAATGGCTATTTATATTGGTATGATTGAAATTTGCAAAGCTATAGGTAGTTTGTGAAAACTATTGCAAAACCATGTATCAAATTTTGAAGTACAATAATACAATTAAAGGTTAAGGATGTTTTCTAATGTATTTACTGGTTAGACCATATTGTTAGTTTAGAGATTATTTTTTAAACTATACTATTAAAAGGGGGTTCCTTCCACTGGTCTAAATCCTAGATCCAAATCCTAGACATAGACAAACTACTCGTGGCTAACTCACAAGCACATAGATAAACTGCTAACTCACATACCGATGGGGAGTAATACCAGCAGAGGAAGTCAATGAAGATGTCGTTGTGGTTGGGGAAGAAGAGGCTGATCGAGGACACCAGTGGCAAAGATGTTGTTGTAGTTGGGGAAAAAGAGGCCGAGGTCACCGAGGTTTGACAAGACGAAGACACAAGGAGCCTGGCTATGGCGAATTTGCACGAGGAGACAGCTGGACGGGGCGGCAATGCCGGATCTACATGGGAGGTGGAATTGGGGAGGAGGTGGCAGCAGATGGGTGACAGGGGCACACAAGTGAGGAGTAAGGGTGCAAACCCTAGTGGGGCCCTACTTATAGAAGGAACTATTATAGACGGTTCCATTAAAGAACCATCTGTGATATTAATATCACAGATGATTCTATAATAGAACCGTCTGTGATATAAACCACATCAAAGATAATTCTATAATAGAACTGTCTATATTATAAGCAACATCACAGACAGTTCCAAACCCTAGTGGGGCCCTACTTATAGAAGGAACTATTATAGACGGTTCCATTAAAGAACCATCTGTGATATTAATATCACAGATGATTCTATAACAGAACCGTCTGTGATATAAACCACATCAAAGATAATTCTATAATAGAACTGTCTATATTATAAGCAACATCACAGACAGTTCCATAATAGAACTGTCTGTGATGTTGGTATCATAAACGGTTTTATTATAGAACCGTCTATGATAGTACAATAAATCCTACTTTTTGGCTAGCCCCTAGAAGTGCTAGCCATGCCCTATGAAAAAAAGCAAGCACATACAATCACAGATGTAATTATTTCTTAATTACTAGATCAATTACAATGGAATAATTCCTTAATTACATGTCGAGTTTCTTATAATTACATTGGAATAATTTTGAAATAGGTGTTCGTTGTGTGGGATCATTACACTTGGCTATTTCCTTTTAAATAAAGCACTTCAGATGGTCGACATGCATATAGCTTGCTTCATCGCTTCATTCTTCCTTGACCCTACTGTTGTCTCTGAATGGAGGCAGCTCATCAAATTGATTGTACTCTTCCTCATCCACGACATTCTCAACTACAACAATCCTTCATTTTCCATAAAGAACTACGTGGAGCTTCTTATTTGCCGAGTTGGCTACATAAAAAACTTAAACAGCTTGCCTCACGAGTATGAATGGTTCATCTTTGTATCCTACGTGTTCGTGGTCCACAGTAGTGATGTCGTACTTGTCGACCTTTACACCCTGTGCGAGTTGGACCCAATGGCACCAAAATAGAGGGATCTTGAAAATTACGTATTCGAGCTCCGAAATCTTCTCTACAAGCCTGTAGTAGGAGCTTGGGCCAACGGTACTGAACTGCTCATCATGAAATGTATTTATGCGGACACCTAAGTTCTAGATTGTACTCTTTCTGTCCTGATCTATTGTATAAAATGTATACCCATTAATATCGAATCCTTACCGTGTCACAATTATAAATTTTAGCCCTTTTGCAAACCATTACAGTGTTTCACTTGCTGACCTCCTAGTGAATCGCACCACTGACCATTCGTTGAACCGATAGTTGTGCTGTCTCGTGATACAAACCTCTGACCGCCCTGGATTCTCTTGGTGTAGCATATCCTTGTGCTCTTCAATATATGGGAACACTTTATTCATGTGTTGCAAGGCCGTGAAATGGGCTTGATCGTACGTATCTAGACCGGGAGTTATTGCTTTTCTTCTGATAGTCCTGATACCCTCTAGCCTCCCCTCGTGATGGATACAAGCATACCTATCAGTTCGACCTGAACCATATAATCGATGCAGAACTTAATGGCCTGATGATGCTGCCCTCCGACCGAGATCGATTGCGTATATAGGACTTCAGAATTTTCATGCATCTCTCGAATAGGTACATATGATGTAGAAACATGGGGCCAAATATCTTTATCTCTTTCACAATGTGAACAATGAGATAGATCATGATATCAAAAAATGACAAAGGAAAATATATCTCAAGATGACATAGAGTTCTCACCACCTCGGTCTGTAGAGCATCTAGTCTATCGAGATTAATGACTTTCTGAACAATTGCGTTAAAGAAATAACATAGCATTATGATTGTCACTCGAACCTGGTTTGGCAAAATACTTCTAATTGCAACAGGAAGTAATTGTGTCATTAGCACATGACAATCATGAGACTTCATGCCAATTAATTTTAAATCTTGCATAGAAACAAGTTTCTTCATTCTGGCGGAGTAACCGAACAGAACTTTCACACCATGCAAGCACTAATATAGTTCAGTTCTCTCGGAATTTGATAGAGTGTAACAAGTTGGGAGAAGGTACATTCGGACTTTATCAGTCTCTATCTATGGTAACTCGGTCCTGATGTTCATAGCGACCAAGTCACACCGTACATTGACACCATCCTTTATTTTGTCATGAATGTTTAGTAAGAGATCAATCAAGCTACCGCATGCCTTCTTCTCTCGTAAAATATTTGCTTTTTAGCCCAAAATTTGAAAGTTTTTTACATATGGACCCCTGGAGAAAAGATTTGCAAAAATAGACCCTTACCACGGCGCCAAAGCATATGGCGCCCATGATACACAGCACGGTGCCATATGATTTGGCGCCGCGAGTGGCCACGTAGGAGCCATGGTGGCACAGCACGGCGCCAAAGCACATGGCGCCGTGCTGAGACTTAGCCCGAACTTGCAGTTTCGGTGCAAGTCCATCTATGACGGCGCCAAACATTCTAGCGCCGTATGTAACTAGCACGGCGTCAGATCCTTTAGTGCCGACATGTTTATATACGGTGCTAGTGTCTTTGGCGCCTCTTACGGCGCCAAAAGATCTAGCGCCGTGCTAGCTACACTTGCAGGAAAAACAGCAAACCTTGCTGTTTTTTCCGCCAAACATATGCACATATACACATACATATACATTCACACATAAAACATCTAAACAACCATCAAAACATCTAAACAGCAAACATCGCATAATTATCTAAAGTTTCAAAAATCATATAACATCACATAACTATCAAAAAGTCTCAAAACATCACATAACACGTCTCAGCGCACAAAATAGTCACTCTCACTGCCTCTTGGCCCTTCCCTTGCCCTTGGCCAGGGCATCAGTCCCTGGAGTGTACGTGCTTGGGGGACGGGCCGAACGACAAGGCCGCTGCGAAGCCTGAGTAGATGGTGCGTCGGGCATCTGCAACATCCCAATCTCGTCGTGGGTAGATGCCTCCTCGTCCTCGTGCTCCTCCTCCTCCTCATCATCCTGCTCCGCCTCGTCGTCGTCGTCATCGCCCTAACTGAAAGTCGGAGTGCGTGACGAGCTCCTCGTGGACTGGCGCCTGCTGGCGTGTGATGACGAGGCTGCAGCGGCTGAGGCACTCGAGCGCTGGGAGGCCGCCGGAATGATCACGTCCGAGTGTGCGCGGCAACCACAATGACCTGCTGCCCGACTGAGGCGACGTCGAAGTCTCTGCAAGTAATGATATGTCACAATTGCATACATGCTGAAAGGATCTAACTTAACGAATTATCTTCGTACCGTCAGGAGGTCCCTCAGGCGGTGGCTCTCGCTGTCCAGGTCGCCAACTGGGAAGCTGAGAGCCTCGTCGATCTCACGTACCGAGGTTGGAGAGAAGTCTCCTAAAGAAATAAGGAAACATAAGTAAGTGCAAGATAAACGTATTGAACCAAAGTATTGCACATGTAATGCTTTCCGTTCCACTCGATCGAGAATCGGAGCGGCCTCGACCACTGTGCCCTCCCTCGCACGCCTGTCGTACGCAATGTCCTCGTCCTCGGACGAAGCAAGGTCCGCGTAGTCGACATCAGTCCACTGCTGCCTCAGCCTGTAGTGGGTGGCAGTGTGGTACCAGGACAAGTAATCCCGAAAGGTGGCGTTGCTGTGGGGGGTATTGTCCCGCTCGCAGTTCTCCTCCATCCTCCTCCACCACTGGACGTACTCTCGGTGGTGATGAGCGAAGTCCGTCACCTTTCGTTGGCGGACCCTGTCAAACCTGTACATATAGCAGATGTTAACAATAGGTGTTAAAGTAAGAACCAATACAATTCTAAATGAAACAAAAATTGTAACTTACTTGTGCAAAGTAACAGATGTCGACACCTCCTCGGGGGGATAGAACTGCACGAGCCCAAACTGCCGCGCAACTCTGTGGGGGAAGTGAATCTCCACGGCGTAGAAGCAAATCAACGGACACCTCATCCTCCAAATATGGTAGTCCCTGCGGCACATGGTGCTGAGCGGTAGGGCTACAACCTTTGGCTCGGAGTAAGGCTCCCACGAGACCTAGTAAGCAAACATACAGGCAAACACACGATTAGCCATGTACAAAAACCAAGAACTGTAGGAAAAATAAATGCATTACCACGAGAAGGTGGAACGTGTGAGTCTCTGGCCTCCACCTGTTAATAGTACACAAAGAAAAGAATTAGTTACGTACGTAAGAGTATAGAAACGAAAACAAACAGACCCGATAGAGATAACGCACCTGTCGACAAGTGCGGTCAAAGCTGCGGGGTTGAAGACCGGCATGCCCCACCGTAGTAGGTTAGCGACCGTGTGAAGGCTAGCACGGCGAAGCAGCGGGGTGTAGCGGTCGTCGTAGACCATCAAGTTGAACCCATCATGGGTTCGAGGACGAAGCATGTGAATCTCCTGAAAATTGCTATAAAAGTTAGTTGCGTGATGAAAACACATGTACATTTCGACAACACACGTACCTGGCCGTCCTCCGTGAGCCTGGCGTGGTGCTCCCTCTCGTAGAATTCGTCTAGCAGCCGATACCTCGCCATCCTATGCAATCAAAAATACGTTAACAAAAACCGATATACCATATCGGATAAACTTAATTACTAATATCTAAATATTTCTAAACATTCATCAATCTCACTCAAACCAAACCCTAAAAACATATATATTTCTAAACATTCATCAATCTCACTCAAATCAAACCCTAAAAACATATATATTTCTAAACATTCATCAATCTCACCCTAAAAACAAAACCCTAAAAATATATATATTTCTAAACATTCATCAATCTCACTCAAATCAAACCCTAAAAACATATATATTTCTAAACATTCATCAATCTCACTCAAACAAAACCCTAAAAACATATATATTTCTAAACATTCATCAATCTCACTCAAATCAAACCCTAAAAACATATATATTTCTAAACATTCATCAATCTCACTCAAATCAAACCCTAAAAACATACCTATTTCTAAATATTCATCAATCTCACTCAAATCAAACCCTAAAAACGAATATATACCCATTACTACTCTTACATTACGCATATCTATTGCAAATCCAACCGAAAACCGAGCCAAATTGAACTAATTTCATGTAGGGTTTCAAATCTTGCCCCACGAAATGTACCTCAAATAATCCATATCTATTGAAAAAAAATCAAGGGAGGGGAGGGATCTTACCTTGCTTGCTTAGTTTGGAAGCAAAATCGTGAGAAAAACGGATGGAGGGGGAAGGAGAGGGGTGGCGGCAGCGTGCTCTCGGTTTGAACAGGGAAGAGAGGGGGAAGTGAGGGGGTAGGGGGCCAAGGGCCGCGCTCGGGGTTAAGTCCCAGAGCACAGCGCCACAGCAATTAGCGCCGTGGTTACACATCACGGCGCCATGTGCGTTGGCGCCATGCTGTGCCACCGTGGCTCCAACGTGGCCACTCCCAGTGCTAAATCATATGGCGTCGTGCTGTGTACCATGGGCGACATATGCTTTGGCGCCGTGGTAAGGGTCTATTTTTGTAAATCTTTTCTTCAGGGGTCCATATGTAAAAAAATTTTAAATTTTGGGCTAAAAAGCAAAAAATTTTACTCTTCTCTACGTGCATGACATCGATACAGTTGTAAACTTCTAAGTGCTCCCAGTAAGGTAAATCCTAAAATACCGCCTTTTCTTCCACATGTTCTTCTAACAGGTCATCAACTTACGTCCATTTTCAAGCACAACATTGATATCCTTGACCATATCGTAGTCCTCCCTTGACCATATCGTAGTCCTCTTTCCGCTAAAAAACCTTGGTGCCGAGTCATCCTCTTTTTTTGTCAAATTGTTTCTTCATCTTGCAGTTGGGTGATACCATGGAAGGAACCTACAGTGATGCATGTACACAGTTTTACACGAGTTGTTCAACCACACACTCTCGGTATAATCTAAGCAGTGCAGACAGACTTTGGCTCCTTTCGTACTTAATCCCGATAGGTTAGCAAGGGCAGAAAAATCATTGATGGTGAAGAACAACATGGTACGCAGAGTGAAGTTCTCTTGTTTGTCTACATCCCATACCTGTACCCCTTCATTCTACAATATTACAGGATCTTCCACCAACGGTACTAGATACATATCAATATTGTTCATAAGTTATTTTGGCCCTTGGATAAGTAGTGATATCAAAATGTACTTCCGTTTCAAACACAGCTAAGGAGGAAGGTTGTACATGCATACATTCATAGGCTAGGTGCTATGTTGGCTGTTCATGTTACTAAAAGAATTCATTCTATCTATACTCAACCCAAACCTTATATTCCTCGGTTCTGCAGCAAAGTCTACAGACATCCTATCGATGTCCCTCCACTGGGCAGAATTAGCAATGTGCCTTATCATTCCAACTTTCTTATACTCCTCCGAGTGCAAATGCAGCAATTTTGCATCCTTTTAGTTTGCAAATAAACATTTTAAATGGAGAATTTTAGGTAGATACCACAACATCTTAGCATGAGGTCCTTGCTTCACCTCGATGCCTTCACCGTCGTCGGGGTCATTCTTGCGCTTATATCGGGATACTTTGCACAGCGAACAAATGTGTAATTTTATATACTCTTTACGGTAGAGGATACGATCATTCGAACATACATATATTCTTTCTATTTCTATTCCCAATGAACAAAGAACATACTTGGCTTGGTAGGTGATTCTCGGCAATATATTTCTCTCTGGAAGGATGCTCGCAAGGAAACCAAACAACACTGTGAAACTCTTATCGGACAAACCATTGCTTGCCTTCGATTTCAGCAGTTTAAGAATAGATGACAACCTTGTGTATTGCAGCTTGCAGCCCAGAAACAAAGGTTTCTCCAGGTCGTCTATCAAGCTTTCGAATTTACCAAACTCTCTCTTACTATAGTTTGCTTTTGCATCGTGTAGCATTTGATCCAGATTATCATTATATGATCTATCCTCATCGAAAGCACAGTCCATAACCAGCATATCGTTGCCTCCCTCGACACCTTTCTGTATAATTTTCTCTTCACCGTAACTGGTCCAACATGTATACCCCTTTTTGAAACTCCTTCAAACCAGGTGAGCTTCGATATGTGCTAAGTTGATAAACATCTTCAGATTATCACAATCCATGTATGGACAGTACATATATTCTATCCCCTTCTTCAACATATCCTGCTCGTCCGCTCTTCTAAAAGCAGACACGCCATTAATGTACTCTTCACTCACATGGTTCTCAACATACATCCAGTTTCGATTCATCTACACTATGCATGTAACAAATTAGTGTTAAATTTTTTATTATTAATGCTACTATATATAGCTAGCCAGCTACATACTATTTATGAAGCAATACATATCAAGCAAGAATTAATATATTGAAGTAAATTAGGAATATTAACCCATTCTTAAATTGCAGTAACCTAACAATTAAACTAGATCTAAATCTAGCTATCATCTCTCTTTATTACAAAGCATATAAATTAGAAATAAATACTAACATCTAATCACCAAGCTAGAACAAATCGATCCATAACCAGCTAGATTTACAATCGGAAGCAGGCACCTCCTTCAATGCAGCGTAATGAAGATAGATCCATCGAGATTGGTCTAGCTTGATATTAATTAATAACACAGCGTATTCCAGACATGTCCAACCACAAACTGTCTGTAATACGTAATTATAACAGATGATTCATGTTAATAGCCATCTATAAATTATCACAGACGGTTCGTGTTAATAAATGTCTGTGATGTGTACAATATCATAGACAGTTCGTGTTGATAACTATTTATGAACTATCATAGATGATTTTTAATACGAACCGTCTGTGGTGTCTTCAACTATCACAGACAATTCGTATTAATAACCATCTGTGAACTTTCATAAATGGTTATTAATACGAACCGTCTGTGATAGTGGCTCATCACAGCGGCAAATGGTCACTTCTATAAAACTGTCTGTGATAATAACAGCACAGATGTTCCCTATGAAACGTCTATGATGAGGCGTCTAATATAACTTATTTTGTAGTAGTGAGACTACACGATTGGCGACAGTTAGTGGTAGGGTCTATGGGCAGTCCCAACGAGGTCGACATGCAAGTTAGCTTGTGAGGTGACAGGCTGTGCCAGGGAGGGCAGTGGCTGATTAGGTGGGGTGGGCAAGATTGTGCATCTATATTTCGGATGAGTTCTTTTCGGCTTATGACTTATAGTTTATAGTTTTCCTTAAATAAACAAATGGGATGGTTTCTTCATGTCTTTTTGAAGCAATTTATTGGCATATAGACACTAGTAGTGTGCCCGTGCTAACGCTACGATAAAATACAAAACAAGATAAAATTTATAAAAAATAAAACGAACAATCAGATTCATTAAGATTCACGTCTCATATATTGTATAACTAAATATTTTTGTCATATAATGAATGTCACATAACGACTGATCCTTTGAGGAGACGACAACATCATTGGACTCACCCACCGACGACTTTCTCCATCCCCACATTGTTTAAACTTGAGGCTACAAAGAAAACAAACATTTTTGTCACATAAAGAAATATGAAACACAGTAAGCTTTATCTTGTTTTGTTTTTACACGTAATATCTATATTATGTATGACTTACTGCTGGGCCGCAGGGTATGCAGTGGCCCACCCGGCATACCCTGTGGGTCCGCCCCTGCCTCTACGCGCTGGGCGGCGACATGCAGATCATGGACAAATCTGGGTGGACTTAGATTAGGCATGACTGTGGGGGTGGTTGAGGGGGTGGATTTAGTAAAGAAAATTTTGGTGTATTATAGAGAGGTACTTAGAGTCGTTTATGACCGATTCCGAGTGCTTACATCACCGTACGACCACTCAACTTGGCACCGATCGCTTTGAGTCGTTGTCGTAACTTCACTGTATCAATTTACGACCGCTCCGCTATATCGCTGCACTGTCTTCCTTCAGCTGCTCTCGAGTTACTGTGATCGCAACTCTTTATGACCACGCAGTGATGCTGGCGATCACTGTTCACCGTGGTCGAAACCTTCACAACGTGGTCGTAGCCTCCTTCGACCACGTTTAATCTTCTTCTTTGCAGTTGTACGTCTTCATACCACCTTGGACTTTGCGTGTTCGTGGTCGTAGATGCTCCCAATCACACCTGCTTTCGATTCTGCCGTGGTCGACCGCCTTTCGACCACGCCTGCTAGCTTTACGACCACAATCTTCCTCCTTACGACCATCATGCAAAGTTACTATAGCTTTGCCGTGGTCGTAAGTCCTTACGACCACGCCACGATCGCCGATCTTCCCTGAAGTCGCGCTCCTACGATCAATTACACCGTGGTCGTAGCCTTCAACGTGATCGCAACCCCTCTTACAACGTGGTCGTAGTCTCCTTACGACCACGTACAAACTTTGTTGCAGTCGTAAGCCTTCAGATTACCTTCGATTTCTCTGGGAAGTGGTCGTATCTCTTCTCGACCTCACCGTCTTCCACTTCCGCCGTGGTCGAACACCTTTCGACCCTGTCTACAATAGAATTGCTGTGGTCTAGTAACCTGCTGAATAATAGTGATCTAGTAACCTGCTGAATAATTAAATCCAGGCATATCAATGGACCACATGAGAGGCATCTTAATGAGACCATAATAAGGTATTTCCATCTATGGATTCATATAATGCAGCAATCCCACCTCAATCTTTAGCAATGATAAAACTAATTGGCTGCATTAATCCTCAATGCGGTGGTCATCACGGACCACGAAATAACCATTACTACCTAGCATCTCATAAATTACGATCTGGAGAGCGGTCGTAGGTCTTCTGCATTATTGTTTAAGTGATTTTAACTGGTCGTATGGTCTTTAGAAGTGGTCGCAAGACCTGGGAATCGGTCGTAACGACTTGGGTTGAGGTCGTAGGCTTTGAGCAGGCTCTGGTGAGCTCAAGTGTATCTCTGTGCAACAGAGTGGTCGTATGAGGTCTAGACTTTGTGCGATAAAGTCGTAGCAAGCTAGCGATGATCGTAGCAGTTTGTTAACTGGTCGTAGCTTATGTCTTGATGGTCGTAGTAGCCTAACGTGTGGTCGTAGGCTGCTGGCACTTCATGTCTTATGCTTTCGGGTGGTCGTAGGGGGTTTATGACCAGGTGTTGTGCTGTGATACTTGTGCTGATTGATTGTCTGCATGTGTAGTGCGATGCTATGTACGTGGTCGTAAGGAGCTGCGACTACGTCGAGAAGACCAGTATGCGGTCGAAAGCGACTCCGACCACGTTGAAGGAAGTGAACGTGGTCGAAACGCTCTTGCGCGAGCAGACCGGGGGAGGTTTTAACGATCACATTGCGAAGTCGGCGCGACGACCGCTGTGGTCGGAAGTCGGCGCTCAAATGAACGATCACGTTGCGAAGTCGGCGCGTTACGACCACGTTACCACGAGAGGTAGTCGGAGGTCGAGACTTCGACCGCTGTGGTCGATAGTCGGCAGTCTTCGGCTTCGACCACGTGGGAAGTCGGAGGACTTCGACCACGTTGTGAAGCGGTCGAATATGGTTGGATCGAGCTCGTATGCGGTCGGCTTGCAAACAAATGGAAGAGGACCCTGATATGCAGGCCTAATATTCTGATACTTCTAGATTGAGCAGGGACATGAAAAAAAACATGAGAACAAAAAGAATCTTAATTTCAAGCTATTGGTGTAACTCTGGCATAGGATGAACCGATGAAGTGTCGATTTAGCCATATTAATTAAATCAAAGAAACCTAGTAATGCAGTTTAAAATGTCCATGTACATAACTACCAATAAACTGTGCAAGGAACATGAAGTTATTTTCTTTGTTTCATTTCATATTTTGTCCATGTACATAACTACAAATATACACACCTCGTATCTTTGGATCTCGTATTCTTCGAAAGTCGTAACATACTGCGAATATGTGTTTGTCACCCGCAAGAACAACATGAATATTGTTATTAAATTCACCATTGCTGCCACTTGTAAGCACATTTTTGACAAAGATCACGCATTTGCTGCCACACCATTGTCGTGAATTCAGCAGCAAAGCAGGCATGACATGATTATGGGATGTCATAACACATGTTAACAGATTAAGACATCGCATGCACTTCTAGCTTGGCGATATCCAAGGAGTGAAGAATTGGGACTATACCTCCAGAACACACAAGATAACGGTGGCCAATTCTTATCATCCGAATGGGAAGTATTGCAGTGCACAAGACTACACAAGTCAATATACAAACAAAAAAAGGTGTAAATTCAGTAAGTTGGTTTCTAGTTAGAGATCTTGGTTCATTTCTAGATGGAGATCTTGGTTCGGATTTGACATATCATGGAGCTTACTCACGTCAGGTACTCAGGTGGCCTATGGTTCACAAGTGACAACCCATTTGATCCCATCAACTCTACCACAAAAATTGTGTTGACTGTAAATGTGTTGATATTGGCTATGATTTAAGCTCGAAACTAAGCAACTCTAGTGGAAAAGTTCAAATTAGTTAGACATAAAAGTAAGGAATGTGCCATTCACCAATATTACAGAGAATTATATGTTATATACGCTATGCGATCTGATTTGATGCGAGATACTTGCTCATCATTAATGGTGACCTTGGTGCCAACTATCAAGTGAAATAAGACATTTCAGAGAAAAATACTTATAAGCATGTATATGATTATTGAAAAATGAAGTCATACCGCCCAATCATATGGTTCCTTCATTTCACCTGTCTAGCAATATTGGTTTTGGAGCTTGACACTCAACTTGCTCCTTCCCCGGTGGCTTTAATAAGTTCCTTACTAATTTCGAAAGGGTTTCCCGATAAGAAGTGGTGGCAACCAGTTAGTACGTTATCTCAAATTGTGAAGCAAGTTTTTCATTGATATACTCAACCTTGACATCTCCTTGTTTGAAATCAAAAGCTCCGGGGCCATCTGTGGTTCCAAAGAAGAGTTTTAATAACTCGATGCAATGACCCTACCTCATATTTCAGCAAAGCTGAAATGGAAAGCATAAGAATCATATTATGCAGCAAACAACATCCACAGCCACATATATTCTCCAAAATTTACACAAGGGCATGCTGCGTCAGTTGATATTGGCTATGATTTAAGCTCAGAAACTAAGCAACTCTAGTGGAAAAGTTCAAATTAGTTAGACATAAAAGTAAGGAATGTGCCATTCACCAATATTACAGAGAATTACATGCTACAGATTAATACATCAGGTTATCAAAATCCACCGATACAATGGTTGATGTTGCAATGTGAAGGAAAATGAATCGCCCTTATTTGTAGGTGCCTAATCGTATCTATGTGGTGAGCTTAAGTCGCACTTGCATGAAAGAATAGCCACCGAATTGTAGAAATAAGGTACAACAACCTGAAGGCCAGAAATGTGTTCTAATGGCGATCGAAGTTTGTTAATATTCTATCTTTCGGCATACCTTCAGCAACAAGAGCTCTAGTAATTTCTGCAACATATTAATATGGATGAAGATCAGCATGGAAGTATATATAGAACCAAGCCACCAACGTTTAGAAGGAAATTTTATCACATCAAAAGAGAATACTACTCTTAAATGATAATCGTCACCATTATTATAGGCTTCCATTTCAAAGATATCCAAAAATTAAATGAACTTAGCTTTAAATATTAGGTAATTGCAAACCGTTATACTGTCATCAGTAAATTGCTAGGTTTGTGCCGCAAACTTGTAGACTGTGGTTGTCGCCCCAAATAGAGAGTATTAATTACAAATCCGATTGCATGAACGGTATGGTCCATGAAGGCAATTGCACGGGGTGTCTATATTTTAAATGAAGTAGTGTCATCATGAGCAAACTTAAACCGATCATGTCCTATCGTTAGAAGGGTATATTTCGATGTATGGATGTTAGAAATAACTGAAATAAGAGAATAAAGGCTCTCATGTAGAGAAAGCATTGAGACATATGGACAAAGAACGATTCGCAACTTTGTATCTAATCATTAGCTTCAGTATTTAGAAATGAAAACACAAGACATACTTGATCATTTGTTTATGTCCACACATTCCTCTCGTCTCATGCTGCCCTTTCTCTCTCTTCTCTTCGCTCTCTTGTTGCTAGGTAGGTGGTGGGGTCGGCGTAGATGACGCCGGAGGAGAGGGCCATGAGGAGGATGGCCGCCTTCTCCTCCTCGCCGAGGCGTCTCCTCCATTGCATCCGCCGCCGCTTGAGCACCACCTCCTGCCGAACCCCACCATGCGGAGCTCGACCGTCACCTCCTCCCGCTCCTCTTGGTCTTCTTCTGCCGCTTCGCTGCTCGGCGCCCTCGCGGCGTCGAGCCAGCGCCTCCCTTCTCTTCTTCTCGTACGGATCCCGCACGCGTTACCTGCGGATGGATCAAGAGCGAACGCATCGATCGGATCGACACCGCCGCAAACCACAAAGCGAAGAAATAAATGCACGATCGGAAACCCAAAGCCAAGATCGATCGGATCTCACCTTGGGGCGGAGGGCCACCGCGCGTGAGCGGCATCTTGGTGGTGTGGCGATCGGTGCGAGCCTTGGGCTCGCCGGAGGTCGTGTGATCGTCGGATCGGCGACCCGCTCCCGCAATGGTCGAGTGAGAAAACCGGCAGATTTAGACCCGCAACCACCATTCCAACGACAGATCGAGCACGAAAAACCCACGGATCGGAGCTCACCTTCTCGACCGAGGAATCCATCTCCGTCGCCAAGATCGGCGGATCTAACAAAGCACGGATCGGGGGAGGAGGCGGGGCGGAGCGGAGGAGTGGGGGGAGGAGGAGGAGGCGGCGGTGGCGCGGAGTTGGGAGGAGTAGGCGAGGGCGGAGCGGCAGAGGAGGGAGAGGAGGAGGCGGCGCGAGAACGGGGAGGGCGGTGTCGCGGGAGAAGGGCGAGCGGCGGATGAGGAGGGAAGGAGGCGCGCGAGAACGGGGGCGGCGGGAGGCGACGCGGGGAGGCGGAGATGGGGGAGGATGGGGGGTGGCACGGTGGAGGATGGGGGGAGGCGCGGTGGAGGATGGGGGGAGGCGGAGGGAGGGGAGGCGCGGGGGAGGCGCGGGGGAGGATGGGGGAGGCGGAGGGAGGATGGGGGAGGCGGAGTGGATTCTGCGTAGCAGGATGTGGTGGGTTTTCTAGGTTAAATGATGTGCATGATCCGGATGATTTTGATCTTAGGATCTTCAATGAGTAAGAGAAGAAGGTTTAAGGAGAGATCCAGGTCATTCATTCGTATGAAGTTGGATTACTTTGGTACACAAACCTGGGTGGACTTAGATTAGACATGACTGTTGAGGTGGTTGAGGTGGTGGATTTAGTAAAGAAAATCTTGGTGTATTATAGAGTAGGGTAGATTTGGTTCGCTCGCACAAGCGCTCATATTATGGCAAAAAGCTATCAACAGCAGCCATAAATCATAGCCGAGAAGAACCCACCCTTCGTTGTGGCTCTTGCCTGCCATTTTGTAAAAACAAAAAGGAGGTTTATGTAATGATTCTTCCCTGTAATCAGATTAGAATCCGTCATTGTTCTTCAGGTAGAACATGGGAATTGGCCTGTTCACCACGATTGAAAAACCTCGGCGAAAGTGCGAATCACTAACGTCAGAAATCATTGGGCACAAATCGTTGGAAATTTTAAACGGCAATTACCGGTGAGTGGTAAGAACTAAAATAACCGTCTGCCGTTGAGCCGCTGCGCTTTCCTTGTATCCGACGCATGGCCGGAGCGTGCAGCGTTTTGGCCTTTTACACCACTTCCCAACGGCTAGTTTCGGTACGCTGTCCCAGCAGAGCAGCGCGGGGCAACCCAACCTGCCCACGCGGCTCACATCTGACCGTCCGTCTGGGTCCACGCACTCCGATCCAGCACTCTCACGGCCTCACCGTCCTCCCACCCCTCCCCCGCGGCGCACCGCACCCGGCCACTGCATCCCCGTTTCAAAAGTTTTTGAATTCGAACGGACACACGCGCACGCAGTCCACTGCACATGCGCGTCTTACTACAAGCAAAGCGTCTCGTTAACTCGTTTCCCTTCGTCTCCTTCCCGTACCTTCCTCCTCTCCCCTCAATTTCGCCTTCCATTCGATTCTACGAGCGAAGTAGCAGAGTGAATTGCTGTCTCGCCATAGCGGCAGTAGCAAAAGGTGAGAGTGAGCATGGAGATGCTGAGGCGGAACCTGAAGCGGCAGGCGTCGCGGTCCCTCTCCGCGTTCGCCGTCTCCTCCCCGCGCTCCGCCGCCGACCAGGAGAATCTCCACCCCAATCTCGCTGCCGCCTCGCCGCCCATGTCCCCCGCCAAGAACTCCGCGGCGCCGGACCTGTCGACGCGCTCGAAACCCGTCCCGACCGGTACTGCTGCCGCTCCTCTGCCGACGGCCGCCGCCGAGGAGGAGCGCGCCACGATGGCCGCCGGTGCGCCAGCCGATGACGAAACCTCCGTCAAGGTGCTATCCATGGGCTCACTCGAAACCCCTTCCTCCACGGGTAGTTCGAGGTCTACTGAAAGTTAATTGCGAGCTTCTCTTGATGCGTGTGGTGGTGCGCGCAGGTCGTGGTGAGGGTGCGGCCGACGGTGAGCCGGCCCGTGGACGGCAAGGATCTGTGGTTCGTGCGAAAGACCTCCCCGGACTCCGTCGCGGTCGGCGACAGGGCCTTCGCTGTGGATGGCGTCCTCGACGACAGGGCCTCCCAGGTAATCCCATCTCCATTCCTCTGTCGTCCGTACAGACTGAGCCGCTTGCTTGGAGCTTTCTCAATTGTGAGCTATCTTGAACCAATTCTGCGAATCTTGGTGATTGGCAGGAGGATGCGTTCGATCTGGTGGGTGCGCCGATGATCGAGAGCGCCTTGGCAGGATTCAACACCTCCCTCGTGTGCTACGGCCAGGTACCAACAATGAGTCCTCTGTTCCCTTGCTCGGTTTCGAGTTCTTGGCTTTTCTGTTCTTGTTGCTGATGCTTGTGTATACGTGAATTGTTACCAGAGCGGCACAGGGAAGACATACACCATGTGGGGGCCCCTCGCTGCCATGGTCGACAGCCGCTCTGACCACGCTGACCGGGGAGTTGTGCCTCGCGTCTTCCAGAACCTGTTCTCTCAAATCCAAGACGTAAGGCCCTTCTTGTTGTGTCGGTCGCAGAAATTTCACTTGATCTGTGATTCCATGTTGTCTTACTGTTGTTCTTTCCTCTGCAGATGCAAGTGAGCTCACCGGAGAAGCAGACTAGCTACCAATGCCGGTGCTCCTTCCTCGAGGTGTGTAGTAAAATGCTCGTTCTCAACTGAACCGAAAAGTGCGTCTAGATATGGTTTGCAGAACTGAGATTTATTGAACAATTTGCAGGTATATAATGAGCAGATTAATGACCTGCTGGATCCGTCTCAGCGTAACCTACAGGTATATTCTTCGACAAAAAAAATTTTATTTGCGATTGCGGTTGGGTTATGCAGAATCTTATCCATCTTGGTTCTTTTAGATAAAAGAGAATGCTGGCAATGGTATACATGTTGAAAATTTGACAGATGAGTATGTGTCATCGGTTGAGGATGTCAATCAGATCTTGATGAAGGTATAAGCACAATAACTTTCAATTCATGTTTATGCATATGGGCAGTGGGTGCTTTGGTCAGCAAGTAGTTACCTGAATCTGCAAGCTTTTCTGAGAAAATAGTAAGACTGTTATGTGCGTAGTACTGTACCAACCACGATTAGTTCCCTTTATTAGGGATTAGATTAATTTGATCAGTTTAGAAATTTATCTTTGATTAGTTTGTTTCTTTAATTAGAGATTGTTTCTTAGGTGTCAAGTCAAATTATTCCTATAAAAGAAATGCCATTGTATCTTCTTAAATCAAGCAAAAATGAAAAAACAAGTAATCCCTGAAGTCCAGCTGTGGCCTCTCATCTAGAACAGCTACTCTAGATCTATTTCTCCCTCAATCGGTGCCCACTTCATCTAGCACCATTCTACTTCAAGTCGTCGTCGTCCGACCTTTCTCCGATGGATGATATTGAGTTTCATGCACCAGCCAGTTCACCCAAAAGCTTAAGCTGATGGGGAAACATAGGCAATTCACTTATATTTCAACACTCCCCCTCACGTGTAGGCTCCCTTAGGCCTAATACGTGGAATAGAAGTGGACTGCAATTAATTTTTTTTAATTGCGTCAGCCAGGTCTTGAACTCGGGACCTCTTGGCTCGGATACCATATTGAGTTTCATGCACCAGCCAGTTCACCCAAAAGCTTAAGCTGATGGGGAAATATAGGCAATTCACTTATACTTCAACAGATGATTACCCTCTTGTTATACTAGTTCACAATAATTGATATCAAAGTCAACACCATGGCTTCTGCTGGCGAGTTATCCCTACTAGAAAACCTAATGGAGTAGATGATGATGAAGTTGAAGATCATGCACCAACAGATTCAGCCACTCCTATCGGAAGAGTTTGTCGTCCTATGTTATAGTTCGAGGACGAGCCGTTTCACCGGAAGGGGTGTAATGTTACGTGCGTGGTACTGTAGTACGCACGCACTGTTCATATGGTTAATATAGCAACCACGACGCACACTGTTCACACAGGTACCATAGCAAACGTGACGCGCACTATTCACACGGCTACTGTAGCAACCGCGACTACCTTTCTTTGTTAGGGATTAGATTGATTTGGTCAGTTTGGAAATTTATCATCGGTTAGCTTGTTTCTTTAAATTAGATATTGTTTCTTAGGGATCAAGTCAAGTTATCCTTATAAAATGTATGTTATTGTATATTCTTGAATCAAGCAAAGATGAATAAACAAGTTCTAGTCTCTAAAGTCCGGCTGTGGTCTCTCCTCTAGACTGGCTACTCTAGATCTATTTCTCCCTCAATCGGTGCCCTCTTCACCTAACGTTGTTCTACTTCAAGTCGTCACCATCCAACCTTTCTCCGACGGATGTTTACCCTTTTGTTGTGCTAGTTCACAACAAAGACATTGGAAGCTTGTATCTAGTAGCACTAGAAAAGGCAATTTTCAAAATTATGGAAATGGTTATATCAATAATTATTAAACCATATATTTATCTGATGCAAACTTCTGGGCACTCATCATCTGGTTGAGATAATCTTTTTTGTGCCTTTCATAAAGGTTATCCTTGGAGGCATAGAGTAATCCAACAAAATTAACCAACATTATCAATTCAATCATGTTAGATGGACAGTTTTAAGCTATAGGAGCAACACGAAGAGCTCTCCTTATTTTTAAACTAGGTAGTTTTCATCACACACAAAGAGTTTGGCATGATAACAAACCACATTTATGATGTTTAGATGACACAAACCTGTTAGTTTTTCTTGATTAGTGTTTCTTATTTAGAATTTAGTCCGTCATTGCGGGTTTTTCTTGATTAGTGTTTCTTTCGAGGATACTTATCTTGATTAGTATGAGCTTGCTTTTGTTTACAGGGCCTATCAAACAGAAAAGTTGGCACCACCAGTATGAACTTGAAAAGTTCACGCTCTCATGTGATATTCACTTGTGTCATTGAAGCATGGAGCAAGGTAAACATCGTCAAATATGACACAAATTTCTTTTCTTCTGTTGTTTGTAGGTCTTATGTTTTCAGCCATTAATCTAAATGCTATTACTGTCATAATCATGTCAATAATAGGCCATTTTAGAAACTCAATATACTATTTTGTTCATTCTATTCTATGTTGAAGTTCCTTGTTAATTGATTCTATATGCATGTGGTGACTGGCTTTGGGATTTACTTTGTTCAACTAATATTACAGGGTTTATCAAATGGCTTTAGCAGTTCAAGAACTAGTAGAATAACCTTTGTTGATCTTGCTGGTCCTGATAATGATGAACTTGATGGTGCTGGCAAGCACTGTACAAGAGAAGAAAGACATGTTAGGAAGTCTCTTTCAAGGCTTGGGTACGTAAATTTATACGACAACTTGTTCAATCAAAATTTGATGACCTCATGAGCATATTTCAGTTTTTTCTTTCATTTTTTATGTTAACGACTTGATTCATTTGTCTTGCTCAGATCATATTATCACATTTATTTGCATGATTGAAGTTAGTAACACCAATACAACATTCACTATTGTCCTTTTCTTTCAATGTTGATTATTCTCTTGCTGTGCTATGAGCCACTTGCATGCAATATACCAACCTGACTTTTCTCTAAAAGAAACATTTGATGATAGAAATATTGGGTGATTAGAACAAAAATATGTAGAAAAGCAGAAGGCTCACACTTGCACAATTTTGTTTCAGGAAACTAGTCAATATCCTTTCAGAAGCAAAAGAGTCCCAGAAAGATGACTTACCCTACAACCAATCACGTTTGACACATGTGCTGAAGGATACACTAGGTGGCAACTCAAGGGTTACATTTTTATGCTCCATTTCTTCAGAGCACAGGTATTTTATGTTCTTGTATTCTTTTATGTTTTTTATGTTTTTCTTGAGCTGACCTATATCTGGGATATGTAGATGCAAATCTGCGACTTTAAGCACACTAAGATTAGGAGAGCGAGCAAAGCTCATGCCAAATAAAGCCGTGATGAATGAGATTTCAGAAGACGATGTTAATGGCTTGAGCGATCAGATACGTCAGTTGAAGGTATAATGTAACACCCCGTCTATCCTCTGGGCCTAGAGTGCTACCATTATTACATAATATTACCCTTTTTTTAAAAACTATTAACCGATTTAAGCAAACACTATTTTATTCATAATGCAGAGAATACTTACATCATATCATTTTAAGCAACTATTCATATGTTTTGCGTGTAAACATACTAACAAAGCTAATATGTGAAGTGCTGCTAGTACGTGAAGTTATTCATGTGCTACTCCTGCTTGTACGTATCATTCTCAATGATCACCTAAAAAACAAACAAAGCAAGGGTTAATCCGCAGACTCAGCAAGCACACAATAAAATTGTGGCGTTAACACACCAATTTAATAATTTCTATTTTTGGGAACTGTACATCACTATCTCTGTAACTATTTCACTGTTGTCATTTTCATGCAACGCAATGCAGTGCAATGCAATGTATCACTGTTTTGTTTTGTTTTCATGCAATGCGATACGATGCATCTATCACTGTAGCTTATATCGGTATAGCGGAGTGTTCACCCGTAATGAACCACTCAATCCTCGTCCTCATTTGTACGAGAATCCAAACTCATAAGCAGGTTTTCTTGTACCTACCGAAGTAGGTTTTCTTGTCTGTGTATGAGTGCAATGCATGATGCAACATGCTTTCCATATTGGCATTGAATCATAAGCAGCATTCATCAAAGTATAATTAGCATGTAATCAAAAGTAGTACTGTAGAACATGGCATGGAAGACACAAAACACCAATCCTTAACCACAATCTATTGTTCTCACATGCACTTGCCTGTTAACCAAGTAGACGACATGTGGATGGCACCAAATCCGATCCACAGCCAAGCATCACCTGACTCAAGTTACTACAACGATACATGCGCCTATACGATCGACATTGATTTTACACACAAAACTGAATACTGGCGTAAAGCACGCAGGGTTAAGGATACTCGGCTTTGCCCTACGCCTACTCGGCTACCGATACCCTGGCTTGGCCATCCCCCGGGATGGTCCAACTACTCTCTTTACTTAATGCATTTTGCTGTCGCTTCTAGTTTTGTTTTTGCCTACTCTTCCTCACGTATGGTTGGGGAAAGTAAACCTTACCGGGCTCGGGTTGGATGGGGAGGAGAAGGCGATGACAAAGGTCGTGGTGGCGACAGCGGTCCCTACGCATCCCCGTTAGCCTGCTCACCTCCGCCTTGTCTCTACCCAGTGGTCCTAGGCAGCTTACGGTCGCTGTGGGCTCCGTCCTCACGCCGTTGGTCTTCCCCAACTCCCAAAGCTCCTCCCCTCCGATTCTCTCTCTTCCTCACCTCCTCTCTAAAAATCTGGTGGCTTCCGTGGGCTTTGTGGATGGCTTGGTTGGCTCTCTTAGATTTGCTCTGTCGTTGGCCAAAGGAAAGTGAGAAGGAGAGAATATAATGGCTTGGCTTCTTGCCTTTACCTTGGTTTGGTTGTGGCTAGCTCTTAGTTGGGGGAAAGAAAGAACAGGGATGAGAAATGGGAGGTTGGCTCTCGGCTTGCTCTCTTGGCTTTGCTTTTGCCTTGGCTATGAGAGGAGAAGAAAATGAGGGAACAAATGAGAACATGTGCGCCTGTTGACTTGCTTATGGGGCATGGCTGCGAGACTCATTTGGCTTTGTGCAATACCCAGACTGCCCTTGCCTCATCCCTCCTCTTGCGGCTGTTTGCCTCAAGGGCACTTTGGTCTAAGTAGAGATGGCAACGGGTAAATACCCATCGGGTATTGCCATTCCATACTCGTACCCGCTAGGTGTAAATTTACCCGTCGAGTTACCCGTATCCGCACGCGGGTAGGAAAATTTACCCATACCGTACTGCTGCGGGTATTACTACCCGACGGTAACGTACCATAAGCATACCCGGTTCAACACATAAGAATATCATCAATTTAGACATTCATTAATCATACATGCCAAGCACAAAAGCGTCTAATGATCAAAAATTAGTACATCACATAAACATACTTGACATGACCATATCAACATATGACAAACAAATAAACAATCAACAACAAGTAGATAATAAAATTAACATTTCAGTGGGATGTCTAGTTGTCTAATGCAGGTATTCATTACCCGGGGTTGACCTAGAGAATTTCGCCCAATAATGTACCCATGGGTACATAAAATTTTCTATACCCGTCTCTTTATCGGGTAAAACCCGTCGGGTATTCGGGTATCGGGTACCCATTGCCATCTCTAGGTCTAAGGGACTCTGCACTGTGCTTTGGGGGTTTTCTACTGCAGCAGGTAAGGATGAAATTTTCCGTCGGATGATGAAACCCAAACATTGTTAGTCGCTGGATTCTTACTCTTGGTGATAGCAAGATCCTTACTCTCATCGAGAGGATGACACTTGGAGATGGGGCAATTTTTTGGGTTTATTTCTTACACAATGCCATACCCACCTGAGGGGTTGGGGATACATATTTATAGGCTGCTAATCAGCCAAGCATATGCCAAGATGCTAGTCCTAGATGCTAGTCAAAAGCTGTCCTAAAGCTAGTCTAAGATGCTAGTCAAAAGCTGTCCTAAAGCACAAGATGCTGTCTTTGACACAAAGACTTATCTATCATTCTCCCCCTAAATCTTGTGTGTCTCCTTGTGAGGAAGGTTGAACCAGCCCGATACTAGAGCAGAGCTCGAGGAATTTGACCCTCCCAAGAGGCTTGGTGAGCAGGTCCGCAAGCTGATCCGTGGTGTTGATATAGCTCGCCTTGATGTCGCCTTCGTCCAAAGCGACCTCGGATGAAGTGGTACTTCACCCGGATGTGCTTGCTCGTTCGTGGAAAACGGGGTTCTTTGCGAGCGAGCGGACTTGCCGTCCACCCCGAGCGCCACCGCTTTGTGTCTCGCCAAGGAGATCACCAAGCGATCGAGCGAGCAGAGCGCTGAGTCGGGCGATGGAAGCCGCTATGTACTCGGCCACACCGGTGGGCCACCACCGCCGCTTGATCGATCGCCACTAACGAGGCACTTGCCGAGGAAGAAGAGAATCCGCTTGTGCTCTTCTTTGGTGTCGATGTCGCTGCGTGGTCATTGTCATTGCATGCCGATGAAGTGCGCGCGCGGACACCTCGGGTAGTGCAAGCCGTGGTCGGAGGTGCCCGCAACATAGCGGAGGATCCTCTTCACGGCTGCGATGCTCGTCGTCGGTCATTGCATGAACCGATCGACGAGCCGACGGCGAATGCCAACCGGACGCGTGTGGGCGAGGTAGCGAAGGCGCCCACGATGCGCCGTGATGCGTCGCGTCCACCTCCGCCGTGCCGTCGCGGCTCAGCTTCAGCCTTTCCTCCATAGGAGTGTGGGTTGGGTTGCAGTCGGTGAGCCCGCCCAACTCGACGGTGCGCTTGGCGTAGGCAGTCTGACGAAGGGAGATACCGGAGCTGTCCTGGTGGACCTCGATCCCCAGGTAGAAGGAGAGGAGCCCCAAGTCGCTCATCTGGAAGGCGGTCTTCATCTCCGCCTTGAACGCCTCGACCTCGGCCTCCTTGGAGCCGATGATCACCAAGTCGTCGACGACGGCGCCCGCGGCCAGGCGTTGCCGCTTTGCCCGCCCGATGACCGCAGCCTGCGTGTGCGCTCTGCTGGAACCCCATTTGCTTGAGGGTGGAGTCCGGCTTAGCGCCCGGGCTTGTGGTGCTGCCGCAAGCCGCAGAGGCCCTGCGCAGCGGAGAACCTGCCCTCCTTGCCGGGGATGACGAATCCCGGCGGCTGACGGACGTAGACCTCCTCCTTCAAGTCGCCGTTGAGGAAGGCGGACTTGAGGAAGGCGGTTGAGGAAGGCGGACTTGACGTCCATGTGATGGACGCGCCAATCCTCTGGGCCGCAAGTGCGAGGAGAAGACGAACGGACTCCAAGCGCGCGACGGTGCGGTTGACCTCTCCGCCGCACGAAGCCTCGTGCCACCAAGCGAGCCTTGTGCTTGACGATGGCGCCGGCTTCATCCCGCGCCGGCTTGAACACCCACTTAAGGGTGATCGCGCGGTGGCCGGCGGGAAGATCCGCCCGCTCCCACGCCCGGTTCCGCTCGACGGCGTCCATCTCTGCTTCATCGCGACACGCCACGCCGCGTCTCTCCGCCTCGGCGAAGGAGGGGCTCGCCGTCGCCGCACGCCAAGTGCGCTCGCCTCGGTCGTCGGCCGCGCCGCCCGAGGACGGCGGCTCGCGAGATGTTGTCCATGGTACGATAGCGCGCGAGGCTCGTCGTCGTGGTAGGCGTCGACGCGGTCCTCGTCGTGAGACAATGAGTAGCGAACTCCACCATGCGCGCTCGTCGTGGACCGAAATCGCTGGGGCCGATCCGGTGGTGTGGCCGCCGGTGCAGGAGAGTGGTGGCCGGTGCGGGAGAGCGTGGAGTGGCGGTGGTGAAGAGTGAGCGTGGCGGTGCGAAGGTGGTGGAGCACTCGCGGAGCGGTGGCGAGCAAGGTGTCGAGTGGACGAGCTCGGTGAGGCCGAGCCGCTAGCTCCCGCTCTCTCGAAGTGGGCGTGAGTCGACAACAAAGTCCCCGAGTCGAAGTCGAACGGTCGCCCACCGCCTTGTCTCTACGCCCGCCGCCATCGCGTCGAACACAACGCCACGCGAGATGCGACGCGGCGTGTGACAGGTCGAGGATGCGGTAGGCCTTCGAGCCCTCCGTAGCCGATGAACACTCCGGTGCTCTCGCCGTCGAGCTTACCGATGTGGCCAAGCTCCTTGGCGAACGCGAGGGAGCCAAGACCCGCAAGTGGGAGACCGCCGGCTTGCGCCATGCCAAGCCTCGACGGCGTCTGCCGTCGGCGCCTTGGTAGGCGGCGATTGAGGATGTAGACGGCCGTCACCACCGCCTCTCCCGAAGACGGCGGCATCCCCTCGCTGAGGAGAGCCCGAGCCATCCCCACAACCGCTCGTTGCGCGCTCGACGACGCCGCTGCTGCGCGGCATGTGCGGCGCGGAGTAGTGGCGCTGAATGCCCTCATCGCCAGCAGACAACGCGATTCAGCCACCGTGAATTCGCGCGCCGTTGTGCGTGCGCAAAGACGCGCAGACTGCGCCGCACTCTCGCCTCCCGCGGCGGCTGCGCGCGCCGTCCGCAGCCTCTCTCCTTGCTGCGAGGACCATCACCCACATGTAGCGGGAGAGGTCGTCGACGAGCGGCAGGAAGTAGCGTCGTACTCCGGTGTGGCGGTGTCACGGGCCACACAAGTCCGTGCACGAGCTCGAGCCTCTCCTTGGCTCGAAACTCGCCCGCCGGGAAAGGAGTCGCCTCCGCCGTCAACACGCACCGCTCCACATGGTCAAGGCACGGCGCAGCCTCGCACCATTTCCGTGGCACCGAGCCGCCGGGGCCTCGAAGTGAAGGTGTCCAAAGCGCTCGTGCCGCGCCACGCCTCGTCATCTGACGACGAGCGAGACGAGAGGGGTTGTGCCACCGCACGTGAAGAGTGTAGAGTCGATTTGCGCCTCTGGTTACCTTGGCAAGAAGGCGGCGGCGAAGATCCCAAATCCGCAGCACCCCGTGCTCGATCTCGACACGCGAGCCGTTCTCATCCAGCTGTCCCAAGCTGATGATGGAGTTCCGCAGATCGGGGATGTAGTAGACGCCGGTGGCGGCACTGTGCTCACCGAACACGATGGTAAAGATGACGGAGCCGACGCCCTTGATTTGGCGTCCCCAAACTTGACGGAGCCTCGGACGCTAGAGTCAAACTCGGCGAAGAGCTCCCGTCGACCGGTCATGTGATGGGTGGCGCCGGTGTCGAGGCACCACCCGTCAGTCTTGTTGTTGCCGGAGCCGTAGCGAGGAGGGCATGTGCTTTTGGCTCGTCAAGGTGGAGGAGAGCCACTGCGACCGGTGCCGCTGGAGGTAGTTCGATGCTCGCATGAGCAATGAACAGAGCCGGCTGCTCCTCCTCCTCCGCCTGCGCGACGTGGGCCTGGTCGCGTCGTGGTATCGACAATCCACGCCCAATGACCAAACTTGCCGCGATTGTGGCAAGAGTCGTCTCGTCTCGGCTTTTGTTTGCGGGCGCATGCCTGGCGCCCCACGGTCATCACCTCGGCGCGTCCTCGCGCGCCGCTGGCGTCTTTGCGTGGCTTGCCGCGCTTGCGCCGCTGTCGTGGAAGAAGGGGAGCCTTCTTCCTGTCACCTTGGCCGGCGACCACCGCTCCCGAGCGAGGAGGAGCTTCCGCCAATGGTGACGGTCCCGAGAGGCGCTATGGCTCATCGCGCCAACGACCTTGAGGCGACCCAACGCCTCCTCGATCGTCATCGTGGAGAGGTCCAGCAGAGACTCGATCGGCGAGCCATCCGCTTGTACTTCGGGACGCGGCGAAAGAGCTTCTCCACGCTCTCTCTTCGCCGAGGTGTCGTCACCGAATCGCACCAACGCGCAGAGTGTTGAGGCGAGAGCAAAGTCATCAACGTCCTCACCGGC
Source organism: Dendrocalamus sinicus (assembly GCA_036346575.1). Taxonomy (NCBI): domain Eukaryota; kingdom Viridiplantae; phylum Streptophyta; class Magnoliopsida; order Poales; family Poaceae; genus Dendrocalamus; species Dendrocalamus sinicus. The sequence goes on from CM070647.1 coordinate 19,708,522, forward strand.
TTGAAGGCGGGTTCTCCCACTCCGCGCGTAGTGCCCGCAATGTAGACTTGCGCGCGCGGTCGGCTGCCGTGCGTCTTTGCGGCGATGGCATCCCAAGCCTCTTTGGCGATCCGCTTGTTGGTAGCGAGAACTACATCTCGGCGGGATCTGCGGCGATGAGAGTATCCAGCGCCGTCGATCCTGGTCGTAGTCGACGTCGCCGTCTCGGATCGCATCCCACATATGCCGCACTGGAGCTTTACCTCATCACCGCGACCCGCTCGACATAGTTGGTCTTGGTGAGGTAGGCCACCCGCCGTCGGGCCGACGTCGACGACGACGGCCGGACTCGTGGTGACCACGATGCATCAACCGGGAGAGAGCCGCGTCGCTGTGAAGGCCGCGCTCCGTCGACCGTATGCCGCCGTTGCGCGCCTCCTCCGAGGCGTCGACGCGCGCGCTGTGCGAGGCTGCCGCCGTGCTCGTGGGCATGCGTGGCTGCCCATCGCGCTTCGCCTCCCCGCCTCCTCTGGCCGCTCAAGATCGCGTCGACGCTGCCATCGCAGAGAGATGGAGCTGCGTTGTTGCCGCCGTGAGAACCTTGACCTCCGCTGCTGCCGCGACGCGTTTGCATCTGCCGCCGCCGCCGCTTCCACCTCCGCTCGCCGCCGCCACTTGACGCTTTTCGCGCGCGCGTCTCTGCCGCCTCGCGGCTGCTCGCCGCGCGAGCTCGGCCGTCACGACGACGCCGCGTGCTCGAGGCGACCGAAGGCCGAGATCGCCTGCGGACATAGCGCGCATCGGGGCTGTTGCGTGGAGAGAGCTGCTTCGACGAGCCGTGTTGCCGTCTCGGAGAGAGTGAGCGGGACGGCCGAGTTCTTCTTGCACGGGGTGTTGCGAGGCCGGAGAAGGAGATGAGCAGGAGATGCTCAGGCTACAGGATAGTATAGCTCTGATACCACTTGTTAGTCGCTGGATTCTTGCTCTTGGTGATAGCAAGATCCTTACTCTCATCGAGAGGATGACACTTGGAAATAGGGCAATTTTCTGGGTTTATTTCTTACACAATGCCATACCCACCTGAGGGGTTGGGGATACATATTTATAGACTGCTAATCAGCCAAGCATATGCCATGATGCTAGTCCTAGATGCTAGTCAAAAGCTGTCCTAAAGCTAGTCTAAGATGCTTGTCTAAAGCTGTCCTAAAGCACAAAGATGTTGTCCTTGACACAAAGACTTATCCATCAAACATGAGTTGGTGCCGACCGGCCGCGGACGGTCTGGGAACCTCGATGGGTATTTCTAAAGCCGATGGGTCTGACGGCAAAACTCTTCTAAACTTCTTTTATTCTCCTTTAGATTATTTCATTTCTCACTTTTCTTTACTACTGGTATTACATACAAGTGGCAACAATTTACAAACATTTGATAATTGTGTTATCACTTGCAGGATGAACTCGTAAGAACAAAGTCTGGAGACACCACAACTTGCAAGACTGGATATTTCAATGCACAAAATGCTCGTGAAAGCTTGCACAATTTGCGAGTGAGCCTCAATCGCTCTCTAATCTTGCCTCACATAGAAGTTGATTCGGAGGAAGAAATGGATGTGGATGAAGAGGATGTACAAGAACTGTGTGATCAAATTAGCAAGCTTCACTCTTCATCTGAAGACATTTTTGAGGACTTTATGGATGCAGAGAGTGGAGATGAGGGGAATCCAAAAACAAGTGAAGAAGATGATCAGCCTATCATAGATGATAGAGAAGGCCCACTTCAGGAAGAGCACCAAGAATTGTCCAACAACACAAATGCTGACCAAGGCCAGGTTTCTTACAGGAAATCTAGTCTGTCAATTAGTGCCTCCCCACAACTGTCACCAATGCAGGATCCTACATTGTGCTCGTCTCCAAAGATCCACAACAAGACAAGAAAGAGCATCACTTCACCAAGCAAACTTAGTGTATCTGACTGCCCAGGAGATAGCAATGTTGAAGTGTCCACAAAAAGTGTGGTTCGTTCCTCCTTAAAATCGAGCAAGCCTAATCCCACCGACTCTCTGGCTGCAAGTCTCCAACGGGGCTTGCACATTATAGAGTACCATCAACAGAATCCAGCCCCACGAAGATCATTCGTTGGCCTTTCATTTGATCATTTCACATTGAACCCCCATCAGTCAGTAGCCAAAGTAAGTTCAGCTATGCAGGCGTTACCGGAGGGGCAAGGAGTTGCTTCTCCCACCCTTTGTTCATCCTGCAAGAAAGCAATGGATATAAATGGGAACCACACAGAAAACATAACCTCAGACAGGCAGATTGTGATGGTCATTGGTACGACATCCAGTGAATCAGATAATGCTTCACTTAAGGTATGTTATTTGGTGGCATATCTCATATTTATTCATGTCTTGTCAGCTACTTAAAACATTTTCTTCAACCAGGATGACAACATCACTTCAACAATTGCTTCAACGAGAGAGACTGAACTTGAAGCTTTATGTGAAGAACAGGCAGTTAAGATCAAGGAGTTGAGTGTTTTGGTATGTAGTGTAATGAACAAAATAATATATATGCTTCAGACAATTATTTCCCTTTCCTTGACATTTTCCTCTGTTCATTGCAGATTGACCAATATAGGAACAAGCAGCCTACAAAGGAACTAACCGATGAACGCAAGATTGGTGAACAATGTGATGATAGTAAAGTGCCACTTGATGTGAATGAGAGGGAAGAACTACTTAGTGAGATTCAGAGGTTGAAGGATCAACTAAAACACCACACAGATGGATCGACAAATGATAGCCTTCTTGACCAGATAAGGAATGGCAGCACAGATCAGGAGTATGAGCTAGATAAGGAAAGGCAGAAATGGATGGAGTCTGAGAGCAAATGGATATCCCTCACTGAAGAGCTAAGGGTTGACCTAGAATCAAACCGGATGCTTGCAGAGAAGACAGAGATGGAACTCTGCAATGAGAAGAAGTGCACAGCAGAGCTGGATGATGCCCTCCAACGAGCCATCTATGGCCATGCCAGGATAATTGAACACTACGCCGAGCTCCAGGAGATGTACAACGATCTTCTTGAGAGGCACCGCCGAGTGATGGAAGGGATCTCAGAGGTGAAGAGGGCAGCTGCGAAAGCAGGCAGGAAAGGCTGCGGGACGGCTTTCGCTGCTGCCCTTGCTGCAGAGCTTTCCACCGTGAGGATTGACCGAGAAAAGGAAAGAGCACAGCTGAAAGAACAGAACAGAAGGCTCCGCATTCAGCTCCGCGACACCGCTGAAGCAGTGCATGCTGCTGGAGAACTTCTCGTGAGATTGAGAGAAGCAGAGGAGGCATCCACACAAGAAAAGGTTCGTTCAAAGCAGTGAGTTGAACGAAGTTTTGTGCAGTGCTACTACTACAACAACAACCATACGATTATACGAATAACAACTCAATCTGGTTGGTTTGGTTTGCAGGAGAGGAGTGCGGCTATGCTGCAAGAGAACGAGAAGCTCAAGAAGCAGTTGGAGAAGATGAAGAAGAAGCACGAAATGGAGATGGAAACGATGAAGCACTACCTTGCGGAGAGCCGGCTGCCGGAGTCGGCATTGGGGGGATTCTACCGCCACGAGAGCGAGGACGCGCTGGAGTACTCCCATGCTCCGTCCACGTGCGACGATGATCAATCTTGGCGGGCTGCGTTTACCTCTGCATACGAATGAGCCTGATGATTGATTGAGAGTTGAGACTCGTCAACTGAGCCTGGTTGACAACTAGGAAACGAGCATTGCATGGATCTTTTTTATGTCTATTTGGTTACATGGATACGAGTATATAACTATGATTCATATGCCCTCTGTTCGGGCAAAATTTGCATCTATACTGTTGTATGCGAATTGTATTTGTGATGTGTATTGTTGAGTTTGCACATTCCTACCTTGGGTCGTGTTGTGGGGGTAAAATAGATTTATCTTCAGCAGATTAAGGATTGTATCATAGAACTAATGGCCAGAATTAGTTCATTGAATTTTGATGCACCCATTACCTGCAGTGTTAATTAGGTTTAATTAAGGATTTTTTTACAGTACACTATCTGGTTGTAGAAATGTGGTAGTACAAATAAAATATGACTATTGATTTGTGTGGTCATTATAGACTCATGTGAACATCTGTGTGTAAACTGTAGTTGCATATTTATTCCCTATGTCCTGGCGCCTCTCCATTGGATTGTTTCGTTTACAATTTTACATCTTTAGAAATTCAAATGTATAATCATGTCAAAGTAATTTTGATAACAAATCTCATAATACCATTTTAAATAATGCGACGAATCTAAATGATTGAAGTTGTAAAATGTTGACTGCACTGTTTGATAACGAAGAGAGCAGTAGTTGGCTAATATTGTAATGCAAGACAAGTTGGGGGTAATTCTTACAATCGTCGTGGGTGATGACGGCGCCGCGCAGACACTTCTTTTGCAATCTCAGTGCCACCCTGCCTGCATACCAGCCAAATAATCGATCGGCAATCATCATCTCTGCACTCTGCTAAATGCTAGATCTTACTCCTATTAGTATTAGTTTTGCGGTTATAATTTGCACGCATAGCAATGCATGCAGTATCATATATATGATTTGATTCCTCACCACAAGGCAGGCAAATCCTGAGAGTTGCGCCTTTCTAAATGCTAGTGCTGATGCTCATGGAGCTCTTGCTGCTGGTCCCCCTGACGTCTGGGCTCTGCTTCAGTCTGCGGCTCCCCACAACCTGCAGCGGAAGTGCAAAAAACATCGGTGAATTCTATAGTCTAAGTTATTTTCCTTGCTTAATTTGTTTCACTTATAATTGCATAAACGTTACATATAGCAGCAGTGGCTGTGAGTGTGAGCAGCTCGGTGGAGGAGCGGCTCTCAAGGCCAGTTTTGACGGTGGACGTGACGCGGGATCTATTGGCGTCGGTGGTCTCCGCAGCCTTCGCGCAGATGGTGACCACCAGCGTGGTAGCAGAGGCGAGCACCGTGCTCATCTCCTTGTCTCCGACGGCGGCCTGGATGCTCCTCAAGCTGGACGGCCTCACCTCGCATGCCGACATGATGCCTCAATACTCAGCTACTGTCTTCTAACTATGTGAGATTGTATTGTTTACAATTTTACCCCTTTAGAAATTCTACTACTAACAATATGGGTGATGCTATAACTAAATTCTAACTAATCTGAATCGTTGGTTCACAAAGATTGAATTTCCCATATTCATTTTAAAGTATCGTAAAATAGCTCAAAATTAAACTATGTGTTTGACGTTATAAATGTTACTTGTTTCATAAAAATATTGCTTGCATTGCATTACAGAATGCCCTCACAATAAGTCCACACCCAAAATTGAGTAGTGCGAATCTGGGAGCACTGATGATATTCTACGAAAGTGAAAGACGCAAAGGAAACAAGAGAGAATTCTTGAGAAGAGCTCGAGTCGCCAGCTCGTGGTGTATGAAGTTTTCTGCTGCTTCAACTGTGGTGATACGCGATAATTTCTTTCCCCAGCAGGTAGATTGAAGAACTGTGCCAGGTACTCCAAAGCTTCATGATTCCCATTGCAAACCTTCCACAGGGACGCCACTTCCCCGGGAGCAACCGTGCCTCGCTGCTCGCAGTCCTTCAGAAAGTCGAGCAGCTTGGAGTAGTAAGAATCACAGTTGATAGGCAACAAAGGGACTGGGAGCGCGGATCCAATCCTGTCCAGTTGAATTAGCGCCATTATCTCGAAAACCTCATCCAGTATCCTTATCCCACCGGGCAATGCAACAACAGTGGTTCTAGTAAAATTTTTGCTTTTTAGCCCAAAATTTAAAAGTTTTTTACATATGAACCCCTGGAGAAATGATTTGCAAAAATGGATTCTTAACACGGCGCCAAAGGATATGGCGCCCATGGTACATAGTACGGCGCCATATGCCTTGGCGCTGTGCGTGGACACGTAGGAGCCACGGTGGCATAGCACGGCGCCAAAACCAATGGCGCCGTGCTATGTAACTACAGCGCTAACAACCGTGGCGCCATGCTCTGGGACTTAAGCCCAAGCACGGCCCCCCGGCCCCCTACCCCCTCACTCACCCCTGCGAACAGACACAGCAACCCGCCGCCGCCCCTCTCTTCCCCCACCAAATCCACTCCAATCCGTTGCTTTTTCTCACAATTTTGCTTCCAAACCGAGCAAGCAAGGTGAACTCCCTCCCCTCCCTTGATTTTTTCCATTAGAAGTAGTTGATTTTAGGTACATTTCATGGTGGAAGATTAGAAACCCTAGAATGTATATGTTGGGTTTAGATCGATTTTAGGTTAGATTTGTGTTGAATATGCGTTATCTAAGCCGTTTGGTGACCGCATGTAGAGTCCGGAATGTCGATGTTGAGATCAAAACCCCGACACTGTTCAGCGTGGATGCGTTGGTGAGGACCTGGGCCCCACGGTTCGAGCCATATCGTGATGAAAGCGAGTGGCCACTTCACTCGGGTCCCAGGTACATAGCGGACGAGGGCTTACGTTGGCACAAGAGGGGCAGCAGGAAGCGGTCAAGGTACAAGATGGACATGGATCAGATACCTGGTCGCACCAAGAGGGGTAGGGCAAATCCCTTCGTTGAGGACCCACAGGAGACACACTGCGGTACTTGTGGTCTAATGGGTCACAATTCACGAACGTGTTAACATCGTTCCAGTCAGGTTAGCGACGTTTGGTCTAGATAGCATAATTTTTAGATATTTTATTATTCTTATCATTAACGTATTTTTGAATGCACAGGATGCGCGAGGTACCGGCTGCTAGACGAGCTCTACGACAGGGAGCACCGTGGCAAGCTGATGGAGGACGACCAGGTACGTGTGTTATCGAAATGTATGCAAGCTGATGGAGGACGACCAGGTACGTGTGTTATCCAAATGTATTTTTCTCGTGTTACATGTGTTTTCATCACGCAGCTAACTTTTAAAATATTTTTCCGGAGATTCCCATACTTCATCCTCGAACCCATGATGGGTTCCACTTGATGGTCTATGACAACTGCTACACCCCACTGCATCTACCCACGACAAGATTGGGAGGTCGCAGATGCTCGACACACCATTGAGACTTATTGAGAGTTATGTGTATGTGTGTATGTTTTGAGACTTATTCAGACTTATTGAGAGTTATTGAGAGTTATGTGTATGTATGTGTTTTATATGTGAATGTATGTATATGTGTGTATGTGCATGTGTTTTGTATATGCAGAAAAAACAACAAAGTGCTGTTTTTCTGCAGGTTTACGTAGAATGGCGCTAAAGGGCCTGGCACTGAGGTGTTCAACTACGGCGCCAGGCCCTTTGGCGCAATCAATATGGCGCCAAAGACCCTGGCGTCGTAGTTGAATACCTCGGCCCCAGGCCCTTTGGCGCCATGCTATTTACATACGGCGCCACGTGATAACTGAACTTGCATTAAAACTGCAAGTTCGGTCAGTTCTTTCGTTCCATTCGCGCAAACAATACTAATTGGCATTCCACCAAATGAATAAGCACGACACATAGCATTACGACCCAATACAAACACACATACATAGTCCACATACATAGTTCATAAATTCTCATAAAATACATGCGTCCGCATACATCAAACATTAAACATACACAACAACAACCTACTGATTGCATCGAGGCCACTTCCCCTTCCTCTGAGCATCAGGGTACTCCTCAAGGGCTGCCTTGGCACGTCGCGCTCTCTCTAGCTTCTTCTGCCTTTCACCCTTGCACCTTGCCGCGGCCCTCCTACGCTACTCCTCGCGGTGTTCCCTCGTGGTCTCCTCCTGCTTCTTCTCCCTTTCCCACCTCTTCTTTCTTTCTTCATCCCACTTCTTAGCGGCGTTAAGGTATTCCTTGTCATCATCAACGATCTCAGTGTCTATCCACTGCTCAAAATCACAAAGCGGTGGAGGCTCCTGCAAACGTACACATTCGTTAAACCAGCAGAATTAATACCAAGTCGATGAATCGACAATACAACATACCATCTTGCCGAGGACGACAGCGGCACGTGGCGGATCGAACGCCCAGTTGGCACACATCCAGTACCTCTGCCTATATGTCTCCGGTTCGTTCGACCTCTCGACCTTGCAAGGATCGCCGCACAAACACATCGGCACGGCAACACCGGGTGGAGGTGGCAAACGGGTGAAGCCCATGACAACCTAAAATGCAAAATGAATAAGAACTACAATTCTTCAACAGCTCTAACCCTAGGTTAGCCATATCCATCATAGTTACCCAAATTAAACCCTAAAAACGAATCTACACACACCAAATGGCTTAGATAACGCATATTCAACGCAAATCTAAACTAAAATCGACCCAAACCCAACATGTACATTCTAGGGTTTTCAATCTTCCACCATAAAATGTACCTAAAATCAACTACTTCTAACGGAAAAAATTAAGGGAGGGGAGGGAGTTCACCTTGCTTGCTCGGTTTGGAAGCAAAATCACGAGAAAAAGCAACGGATTGGAGTGGATTTGGAGGGGGAAGAGAGGGGCGGCGGCGGGTTGCTGTGTCTGTGTCGCAGGGATGAGTGAGGGGGTGGGGGCCAGGGGGTCGTGCTCAGGCTTAAGTCCCAGAGCACGGCACCATGGTGGTTAGCGCCGTAGTTACATAGCACGGCACCATGGGTTTTGGCGCCGTGATATACCACCGTGGCTCCTACGTGTTCACACGCGGCGCCAAAGCATATGGCACCGTGCTATGTACCATGGGCGCCATCTCCTTTAGCGCCGTGCTAAGGGTCCATTTTTGCAAATCATTTCTCCAAGGGTCTATTGTAAAAAAACTTTCAAATTTTGGGCTAAAAAGCAAAAATTACACGTGGTTCTATCAGTAGGCAACCTACCGTCCCACCACCAGATGGCAGCTGCCTGCCGCCCTGACCAGACGGCAGCTGATTAAACTGGCTAATTAGCTGGTTTAATTACCTGCTCTAATTTTTGTATACTATTTGTTTGAATTTTTAAATATAATAAATAAACTCAAAAAAATATGAAACTATATGTGCAACCTCTCAACACAACGTACTTGACTGTGTGTTTTTTTGGTAGTTTTATCTACTATGAATGTTGCTCAAAAAATCGTACAATTTTGATCTTTGTAGAAGTTGCTACATATAGCAATCGAGGTCCAAAAATTACAAAATTTTATGTAAAGCATTCCGACATAGTCATAGTACTTGTGTAATTTTTTTGGAAATTTTATATATTTTGAATTTTCACATTAATTCATGTTAATTTAATCATGAAATTAGCAATGCTAAGACATCTTTTGCAGTGTCTGACCTCTGTCCTTCGCATATATGTAGCCCTATTGCTGCTATCTTTTCTTTCCCACTGCGTCCTTCACACAATTGTCACTCTATCTGTGACGTCCCCCCTCACGCGCTCCCTTGTCTGCATTAATGTCGTTATGTCTATGCCATCCCCCTCGCTCACTCTCTCATCTGTATATTTGTCAGTGTTACCAAGTAGTCCCCTCTCACCCGAAGTGCTGCTCGTCAACAAGAAGTCCTTAATTTGCAGGGTGAGCGCACCGGCTTCCCTTTTCGCATGGCCATAAATATGAACCTCTCGCAATTCATCATCGCTCATCTCAGTCGCTCATCTAGAATCTCATTCTCGCAGTCGTCGCTCAAAATTAAGAGTGTGTGGCTCATTATTTTGAGAAGTCAGTGCATAACTCATTAAAGACTTGGCAGTGCTAATTGCTTCTTTCGAAAGGCAGATAATTTTTTATTGCATGCTTTCGACATTATTTCCGTAATCCTAGTTAATTAGTGTTATTTAATTAGTCATAATTAATGTAGTTTGTATTACAAAGTAAGTAAGTCATAGTAATTTAGACATAGTTTTTACTATTTTGTGTATCTACGGTACCCATAATTTGGTATTGTATGTAGTATGTAATTAAATAGTCGTAATTACAATAGTGTTAATTAGTTAGAGTTAAGTAATTAGTGCTAAGGATGATTGTAATGAGTCACTTGTAATTGTTTTGGATGGGTAATCAAATTGCCGGTAATTAATGAATTATTCGTATGTAGTTACATGCATGTAATCACTAACTTGTAGTATTTTATTGTCATTATCAATATTCGCATTAATATTTCGTCTATCCCGTTTGTTGCAAGGTACTCTCAAAATTAAGAGTGGATAGTTAATTATTTTGAGAAGCCAATGCATAGCTCATTAAGGACATGGCAGGAGGACGCGACAATACTGATTGCTTGTCTCAAAAGGCAGGTAATTTTTATCGTATGCTTTCGATATTATTCCCGTAGTCCTAGTTAATTAGTGTTATGTAGTTAGTCGTAATTAATGTAGTTTGTATTTCGAAGTAAATATGTCGTATTAATTTTGACATAGTTTTTACTATTTTGTGTACGTACAGTACCCATAATTTGTTATTGTATGGTAGTATGTAATGAAGCAGTCGTAATTACTATAGTGGCAATTAGTTAGGGTTAAGTAATGAGTTAGTGCTAAGGACGATGGTAATGAATCACTCGTAATTGTTTTGGACGGGTAATAAAATTGCCGATAATTAATGAATTATTTGTATATAATTATACGCATGTAATCACTAACTTGTATTATTTTATTATCATTATCAATCTTCACACTAATATTTGGTCTATCCCATTTGTTGGAAGGTATAACTTTACCAGAGCTTCTCGAACAGTTATATGATGAGAATCACCAGTGCCACTCGTGGATAACGGGTGACGTGGCTGGCCCTCCGCCCTTGAAGCTATGGGGAGGGAAGGATCATTGGGAGCCGAATAAGCACTACGTCCTAATCCTGTAGGCCACGGGCTTGTTGCCATTTGCGAGGCTGGTGTACCACAGCCTACTGGACCACCACCAACCGCTCAACAAATGGAATGGTCTCTATATCTCCTCCGAACCAAGACACAACCTCTGGACCAGCTAACGTACCCCACAGGACATTCTCGTGCTTAACGAAAGACAAGGCCACGCACGAGAAGGCAGACGCGGCGAGAAGATAGCAGTGGCTCAAGATGGGTGAACCATATTGTATCCCGTGCGATGCTTTTTTTGTATTATTACATGTACTTCTATAAATATTCGTAATGTATAAAATTCTTAGAAAAATAGAGGTCACATACTGCAAAAGATGCCTGAGAATCGCTAATTTCATGATTAAATTAACATGGCAAATTCAGAGCACATAAAATTCCTAAAAATTACTCAATTAGGTTGACTGTGTTGGAAGGCTTTCTAAAAAATTTCGTATTTTTTTAATCTCGTTTGGTATATGTAATAACTCGTACAAATATCACAATCATACAAATTTTTTAGTAATATTTAGAGTGGATAAAATTGTTAAAAAATTACAAAGTCAAGTATGTTTTATCGAAAGGCTGCACATAAAATTTCACAATTTTTAAACTCATTTACTATATTTATTAATTTGAATAAATA